>OX453003.1:23696676-24321676 GCA_949699075.1 Asteroscopus sphinx | reverse complement strand
TGTACAGAGTAGAAAAAAAATCCTGTCGTATGTGGGTGGTGCCATCTTGGAAACGCAGTCTTTTGAGCCAACCGAAAATCAGAATCTTTCGACTTACAGACAAGGACTGGAATCTACCTCTAAATTGCGATTTCTGTAATTTTTTGTATGAAAAGCAATAAAATTTAGAAGTACCTAAACGTTGTTATATTGTATCCATCTTAATATACGAATAAGCATAAAGTTATCTTGGTGTAACTAAAAAAATACTATTTTCAGTCTACAATTTTTAATTACCTTCTTCATCTTATATTATCTTATCTTAACTATTATAAAATTGTAAACGTCTGTTTGTTTGTTTGTTCCAGCATCACGCTAAAACTACTGGACCGATTTTGATGATTTTTTTTTTGTTTGAAAGCTGATCTGACTTAAAAACTGGTATGGGTTTTGAGAAAGAAAGAAAAAAAGAAAAAAATAATTCGTGGGTTGCGTACTCACCCGACAGATCGAAGCTTCTATGCATTTGCACGAGCGGATAGTAATGTACGATGGAGTGGAGTGGAGTGGACAGGGGATGGGACTGGGGATGGGACTGGGGACGGGACAGGGGACGGGACTGGGGACGGGACAGTGGACTGGACAGGGGACGGAACATGGGACGGGAAATGGGACGGGACATGGGCAGGACAGTGGGACGGCACATGGGACTGGACACAGGATGGGACATGGGACATGGGACGGGACGATAGTGATATAGTGAGATAGTGGGACAGTCGGCGGTGGGACAGTGAGATAGTGGGACAGTGGGACAGTGGCAGTGGGACGGTGGGATAGTGGGGCAGTGGGGTAGTGGGGCAGCGGTGCAGTGGGCCAGTGGGATAGTGGAGCAGTGGGATAGTGGGGCAGTGGGTTAGCGGGGTAGTGGGGTTGTGGGGAAGCGGGGCAGAGTAGCATCGGGACAGTGGGTCAGCGGGGCGGGGCAGCGGGGCAGCGAGGCAGCGAGGTAGTGGGGCAGCGGGGCAGCAGGGTACCGGGGCAGCGGGGCAGTGGGGCAGTGGGATAGTGGGGCAGCGGGGCATTGGGGTAGCGGGGCAGTGGGGCTGCGGGGCAGTGGGGCAGCGGGGCAGTGGGGCAGCGGTCCAGCGGGGCAGTATGGGAGTGGGACAGTGGGGCAGGAAGTGGGGCAGTGGGACAGCGGGGCAGGAAGTGGGGCAGTGGGATAGTGGGGCATCGGGGCAGCGGGGTAGCTGGGCAGTGGGGCAGTGGGATACTGGGGCAGCGGGGCAGTGGGATAGTGGGGCTGCGGGGCAGTGGTGCAGCGGGCTGGATGTGGGGCAGTGGGATAGTGGGGCAGCAGGGCAGTGGGTTACCGGGGCAGTGGGACAGTGGGATAGTGGGGCAGCGGGGCAACGGGGCAGTGGGGCAGCGGAGCAGCGGGGCAGTGGGGCAGCGGGGCAGTCTGGAAGTGGGGCAGCGGGCAGGCTGTGGGGCAGTGGTATAGTGGGGCAGCGGGGCAGTGGGGTAGCGGGGCAGAGGGGTAGCGGGGCAGCGGGCAGTGGGGCCTGCGGGGAAGGCAGTGGGGCTGTGGGATAGTGAGGCAGCGTGCAGTGGGGCAGCGGGGCAGCGGGGCAGCGGGGCAGTGGGGCAGCGGCGTAGCAGGGCAGTGGGGCAGTGGGGTAGCGGGGCAGCGGGGCAGGGGGGGCAGTGGGGTAGCGGGGCAGTGGGGCTGTGGGGCAGCGGGACAGTAGACTGGACTGGAATGGACTGGACTGGACTGACGTGGGTTAGCAGAATTTAACGCGAGCGGAGCCGCGGGTAAAAGCTAGTATCTTTTAAATTAAAGGCCCACCTGCTCTCCGATTCAGAACCATACGATAGCCAGTTTTCGACCGATTCGGTTTGTTATCTCTTTTTCTCTCGTGGCGTGAATCATCCGACGAAACGAGATAACAAACCGAACCGGTCGATAACTGGTTATAAATAATAAATAAATAAATATTTGGGACATTTTTACACAGCACCATCTAGTCCCAAACTAAGCAGAGCTTGTGCCATAGCACCCATAGGTACTAGACAATGGATATAATACTTATATACTTTTTTTTGTAAATAAATATACTTATGATACTTAAAGAACACCCGTGTTATCGTGTGGTTCTGAATCGGGCAGCTGATGTTAAGCGGTTATCTTTGCCCACAACAACTGCAATGCAATACCACGTAGGCTGTTGCATAAATGTTATTGCGAGTCGATTCGCCAAACAGAGACATGAACATGGAAATTCTCATGTGATTGTAATTTCACCGGCATACCACCGTACCATTACCGTACCATTCCACCGAAACACAGCAATGCAAACATCACTGTTTGGCGGCAGAAGTAGGTACGGTGTTAGTACTTCTCCGGACGAGATCTTTCACAAAAGAGGTCTACTACTACTAAAATAACTCTACTACTACTATTTTATAAGATCATTGTGTATGTAAGATGTATCTTGTTTCTCGCAGTGCTCAGAATCAGTCAGAGAATTCTACAAAGTCGGGACGCGGGTCAGGTGCGCTAGGAAACCAAGTCATCAGGAAAGGATACATGTGCATCCATAATTTGGGAATCATGAAAGGTAAATCTGGAACACGAGTTTATCAGAAACACAAATACAAAAACGCTGCGTACGCGCAAATGCCGCATTCGCAGAATTTTCGTCTTGTTTATTGTTAGCATTCCATTTCGTTAGAGCATTTGACAATATGCTACAGTAGTACACATTTTATATGGCCCACTGACGTACCTGCGCAGAAGACTATTTAATACGCGGTTTAAATAGGTAACTAATCAGAGAGCACCATCATTGCGCGCCAAACAATGCAGTGTACGGAAGCGTGTGATCGAAATTGACAGAGACGACACGGCAATCAATTTTATCACCTTAAGGGGCATTGCAGGTTGATTATATTTTGTTTTATGTTTCGGGTGTTTTCGTCTATCGTCTTTTTGTGTCTGCGCGAACGAAGATTGACGACGCACCTTATCTTTTGTGTCGTACTGTACCTGCATTACAAATACGTTCTACCCTAAAACGAATAAAAGATTTCCATGTTTGCATCTCGAAAGACTGGTGTTCCATCGTTAGTGAGAATTATATATTGATATGAACGGCGTCACGTCCGTTTTCGGCCACTAGGGCACAGAATATCTAATAGTACTAACGTACAGAACGGCCACTCACCGCCCCTCACCAATTTAAGATTCCTCGCCCGCGCCCCGTATGCGCCCGTAGTTTGACGGCAATTGGACTGCAAGATTGCAATGGATGTCAATTGCCAGTCGCTATACAAGCGCGCCATCTCTGAGAACTACTGAGAAGCGTTTGGAACCCAGTCGGCGCTACGAGCGGCGAACATCCCTTTTTTTATTTTTTGCCGTGGGGATATCCTCATGGATGCACTCCGCCCGGGGTAGGCGGAGCCAGTGTCGGACTCTTACCGACTAAAACCACCACGGTGTTCCTTCAACTACCTTAGCCGGGGGCGTGGGAGGGAACCCGTTAGTATTCACACAACCACCCCCGACAGGTCCTGGCCCGCCACAAGCAGGCGAGCCCCTTCTCCCCGTGCAGCCTAACGTCGGCCGCACCCTCCTAGGCGACGCACACGGAACACTGCACGGCACCTCACCTCAAGGGCCTTTACCAGCTGCGCCAACTACGCCAGCTACGCTAGCTGCTGGTCGGGCAGCAGACTACCCAGAGTCTGCTGCTCGCAGGCCCCATCCTCCCAAAAAAATTTATAGAGATTTTCTTCCTCGCGGTCTGGGCGGCAAAGCCAAGACCCTCGGTCCCAAGAGGCGCGAGAACACTACTCAGCGGGCACTCCTGGGGTTACGAGATCGACGGGGGCAGGGAAGGACAATCCCCCCTCTGCCTGCCCAGTGGCAGGGTGAGTGCATACCGGGCCCACCCCTGCTCCTCCACTGTGCCCTCTGCTGGCATCAGAGGGACACGTGGAGCAACTCTCCGCTGGCCCACATGGGGCCACTCCCGTACCAGAATATTCGCCACAGGCAATAAGATCCCCTGTGGGTTAATCCCTCGAAAGGATTCTATTGCCTGTACCCAGGATGCACCGGCCTAACAACTGCCGTTCCCTCCAGACGTGTCCGGAGGGACAAGCAGCCGTCAGACACACGTTGAGGTTTTCTGGCTAGCACCTCGCGGCGATCAACCCTAACCTATATGTGTGTATCCGTTCGTATACAGACGTAATCTTGTGTATTTAAGTGGAGCTTTTAAATATTGTATCGAGTGTCCGAGTTGTGACTAGGGTAGGCCCTAGTCACAACTCGGACACTCGATACAATATTTAGTTATTAGTTAATTAGTTGTTAGTTTTATTTGGTTAGGCCCATAAATCATTGAAACAAACACTTCTAAAATTCCTTACAGGAGGCTCCAAGGACTACTGGTTCGTATTGACTGCTGAGAGCATCTCCTGGTTCAAAGACGAGGAAGAGCGAGAGAAGAAGTACATGCTGCCTCTGGATGGACTGAAACTACGGGATCTGGAGCAAGGCTTTATGTCACGGCGGCACATGTTCGCACTCTTCAACCCAGAGGGCAGGAACGTCTACAAGGTAATAGGGGGACGAACGAATAAACGAACCGTTTAAATCTTGACCATATACCTGAACTTTCTACTATTTACTAAAGCTGCCAATTTAGTTATTTATTCTAAGTTCCGTGATTTGTGTTTGGCAAAGTAGCATTATCTTAAGGCTGGGACTAAACGAAGACGTAAAATATACCTACCGCATATAAATGGTAACCAAACCAGTATAAGCAGGGCCTGTCTTGTATGAATCCTCCGTTCTTCGCCACCCAGCGCGCGGCCAGCCCCTAGACTTTGCTGCCCTGGGCTCGTGCCCCCCTTCGCTCCCCCCCTAGATCCGGACCTGCTCACTTATAATGGTTTTGTTACCATTGATACGCAGTTGACCGCATATGCTAAGCTAAGGTGTTTCCGTTTGTAATTAGCCTAAGCAATGAGAAAACATTGAGTTAAATAAAGTAACAACTGGAGGTTTAACAATTATATTTTTGAACAGGATTACAAACAACTGGAGTTGTCATGTGAGACACAAGACGACGTCGACTCGTGGAAGGCCTCCTTCCTTCGCGCTGGAGTCTACCCAGAAAAGACGTCCGAAGCTGCCAATGGAGACGAGGTAAACAAAACTAACTACTTCTAATCATTATTTACTGCCTGTCTGTTACTCCGCTCGTTCTTACCTATCGACCATATAGCCCATAGACGCTTTATAATAGGAGACCGATTTCTGTCAACACAACTAAATAATGGATCAGATATAGGTGTCGCCACTTGATCAGTTTCCGAAACCGCCAAGTACTAACTTCATATCATGATCCTGAATAACGTTTGTTCTACGACTTTGGCCAAAACCAAACAGGACAGGCAACATTTTCTTTTTTGTTTATTTCAAGTATGTCGAATTTGTGAATTTGTATTATGCCGCAAGCCCGAGCGCGTTTGTACTATCCGCGCAGAACCGCCGACGCGACCCCTGGCTGGCCTCGTCGGCCGTCTAGAACAGTGTTTTTCAATCTTTTCAATAGCGTGACCCCCTTTAGTAAAAATAAATACCCGCGACCCCCTCGCCCTTTGCGGCGACGGCGGCGGTGGCGGTGGCCTTGGCGGTAAGGCTTTTTAATAAACATTAAGAACTATGAAACTTTTAATTTCTAAGTGATTGCGACATTACATTGTTATCGACCCCCCCTGTACAGTATTAGCGACCCCCTTGTACAATGTTAGCGCCCCCCAGGGGGTCGCAACCCACAGTTTGAAAAGCACTGGTCTAGAATATGCAAACTACAGAGTATTTCCATATATTTGTATGAAAAAAAAAAAGTTTCGAATTATGAAAAGTCGTAGAACAAACGTTGTTTAGGGTCTAAGTACAAAGTTAGTGCTAAGAGGTTTCGGGTATTTTTTCAATTACCCTGTATAAAACAATAGGCGTCTATTAGGCAGTATTTGGGCTGCATGGCGATGTTCTTATCCCTTCTATTTCTCCTCACATTTAATCTATTACGGGGACTGAGGTAATATGTACTACGTACTAGAGTAGACATTCCGAGCAAAAAATATCGCGCAACTTACTGGCCGCGGAGCACGCGCGAGGCGAGGCTAAGTGAGTGAGAGTGCAGGAGCTCTAAAACGTGCTTCGCACACACATTCGATTCGAGGTGTCTTCTCTAGTACGTAGTACATATTATTACCTCAATGATTACGGGCATAATTTATGTTTTATTTGAGCTTATTTACTTCCTATATAGCTATATAATAAATTATGTTAATAATATAGTGAATTATATATTTAAACATACCAATTATGTGTCGGTTTTATGTTATAAAATCTGTTGTTTTGCCATGCTATACAGAGTGAAGGAAACGAGGTTTGTTTATACAGGCTTATAAACATTTACACAAGTACATTGATCACACAAACACGGTGGTCGCACATTTAACACTACGTCCGATGTGGATTTCAAGAATAATTTTGTAAATTAACAATTAAGTTTTAATTATCTGTTGTTTTGGCTAACAATAGGGGAGATGTAATAATTTTCTTGAAATACATTCCAGCCGGTGTAGCATGAGACGTGTAGAGTGCTGTTTTGTCATTTTAATGTTAGTCACACCTGCACTTCATTATCATTATTATGTATACAAGTACTTGTTTTAATATACAACCTTTTATTATTACATAAATCATGTAAATCTTTTTTTAAATAGCAGGAACAACATCTGAATGTCGTGCTTGGTTTTTTGAGCATTATTTGCAAGGTTCTGAAAAGTTTTTTTAAATTATTTTGATTTAAAATTATCGTGGAAGTTTAATTCAATCTTGTTTTAGCATGTTTATGTTTTTTATTTTTAGTTATTTCTGCCTTCCCTGGGGTTGGGTGGAAATAAAACAAGAGTAAGTGACTCGTATTTTAAAGCTTGTTTGCTGGATTTTTGACTTGTTTAAAAAGGTGATGTGCGATATACTAGGCGGTAGATTTCAAATTGTATTATAAAATATTATTGCATGTTCAAATAATCATTTACAAATGATCGCTCTGAGCATCTACATATGGGAGCGACATCAAACGTCCAGTAACATGGTTTTGGTTGTGATTTTATTCCTAGTACTGACTTCATTTCTTTTCGTGATACATTGTCTCGTTGATGAGTTGAGTATTGTGGTTTGTCCAATGACGTTTTAAAAGAGGAAGACACGGGACTCCGCGCGTGGTCTTATACAAAACCTGGTCGAATCCACCTGGTTGCGTTTAGTCACCGGCAGGAAAGCTTATTTTTCATTTTTTTTTATGTCATCCTGTGCATTTATTCAGTGCACAAATCACTCAAAGTTTAAAAATAAGACACATGGTATCGCTTTTTTTGCACGTAAGTACACCAAAAAGTTATATTTGTAGAAAAATCATAAATTATTTACTGTTGACTGGTCTATAGTTTATTTATTCCGTCATTCATTCATTCTTGACGGTATGCAGTGCGCGACCGAGAAACTGCTAATTGTCTTGCTCGCGCTACCGTCCGTACCTAAGCGTATCGCTCTTTCTCTGTCGGTCAGTGGCATACAACGTTACTTCAATTATAGCTGTGTGAGTATGTGTGTATGTATTGGTGCACCAAGCCCACATTTGTTCACGTAATATAAGAACTTACCGTGTCTTCTTCTTTTAAAACGTCATTGATTGTAACCTTGCATCATACAGCGAATAAAACGTCTGCAGTTTTGATTATAACCATTAAAATTGTCTTTAGAAAAGTGTTGGTTTTTATACTTACAATACTAATGCTACAGGTAGATATCATTGGTGAAGCATGCTATAACAAAATGTGCTGTTTATCATCCATACAAACAGTTTTTCGACTATAGAGATGAATGATAAATGGTTACAAACTATACTAAGCTTTGTAAGGCATTGTAATAAATCAGACGTCTCGTTTTTGATAAGATGCGTTGCCGAAATGCCGACACTGTAGATGCTATAATGTAACTATTAAAATTATTTAGTGTAGTCTTCGATGATATATTTATTTGTACAGTAAGTTCAGTCTGTTTGGTGACCACGTTCAATTTATCAGATTTTTTTATTAACATGCTTGTTGAGTCCCTCCGCGCATCGAGGCTGGAATATATTCCCTGATTGTAAAAGTGTGTTTAGACCAAACAATCACAGTCAGAAGAAAAGATGTTCTTGCTCTACGTTTATTTAGTTTAGACACACTTTTCCATGCATGCTATTTGATCGAATGACAATCTGGTTTGATGGTTTACGATTTAACATGTTAGGATTGATCGACAAAGCCGTATCCTACATTCGTCTCATGCGGTTTGCCCGGCCTTGCTCCACAAGAAAGCTAAGCGTATGCTGAGACGCAGGCAATGCAGCACAACTCATTATACATAATTAGCAGAGCAGGGCAGGGCAGTTAGCGCAGACATAGGGCACGAGCAAATCCTGCGATGCAGCTAAATAACACAGATATACACATTCACGTCCAAGCTGGTGCTAGGAATAACTCTTTTAGTGCCGTTTTAGAATAGTCTCGATGATTTGTATCATAATAACAAGGTTCACTGCAGATTAATTTAATTATACTTTCCATAATTGCTGCTGCGAAATCATAAAAACATGTCTCAAAGATATACGTCACGCAGAAATCAGGTGCCGACACAACACTACAACGAGCCGCAGAGTAGGACAGATACATGTCTGCGTTTCACGTGCCTGCGTCTCAGCATACGCTTAGCCTAATTATCGCGATGCAGGTTTCATAATAACAGATTTTAATCTCTATGTTAGCAACTTATTGTTCAATATATTTTGTAAGCTAAAAAGCTTGGACTTTAGAGCATTTTTATTATTATAAATTGAAATACGAAGTAGTATTGTAATCAAGATTATCATATTGAGGGCATTATGCCTGTAATATTGTACAACATTGAGCACTCCGGGTTCCAGTTACTCTATGTTGTACAACGAAGATATCTTTTTCGGTCTCCTTGTTGTCTTATGGCCAAAATTAATATCCTATTTACGATTTGGCCTACTAGAGATAGAAATTTGATATAAGCTGTATGGAACTTATGTGAAATTTCTATCTCTAGTAGGACAAATCTTGGATATATGGGATATTAATTTTGGCCACTATTGGCTTTAAAGTAACATAAACCGTTTTCTTAGTATATAATTTATTTTTAAGCATTAAAAATTCGTTTAAAGAGCTTAGTGGTCATCTCCATTGTGGCGTCAGTTTCAAGCTCAAGCAAGAAAAAATTATATGAATACTACAATTGCATGAAAATAATTCTGTTTTCAGAGTTCGGACAGTTCGGGCACAAGTAGCATGGACCCTCAGCTGGAGCGACAGGTGGAGACTATCAGGAACCTAGTGGACTCGTACATGCGCATCGTGACCAAAACGACGCGCGACCTCGTGCCCAAGACCATAATGATGATGATCATCAACAATGCCAAAGACTTTATAAACGGGGAGCTGCTCGCACATCTCTATGCTTCTGGTGATCAGGTAAGACTGAATCTTGACCAATAAGCTTTTGGAGTTAAACAACTGCTGTAAAAACGGTACAATTTTATAAATTACAGTGATGTACTCGCGCAGATATTTTTTTTTTGGTAGGCGCGAAAATATTGTAGCCAATCATAACTCACCACATATACGCGTAAAAAATCTTGAACAGCTATTGGTTGTTGTGTACACGTAATGGTGGCGTCTGCTGCTTGGCGATTTGCACAGATTTTAATGTTCTGAACGAGATAGCATGAGTCTTGTTGTTGTTGTATATCAAATCTAAACGTAAAGCAACAAGGCCAGTATTTCATTGGTGTTTATAGTCGTTTTTAGTCGGCTTTAGATTACTCCTTTCTGCCTTAATGAATATTGTCGATGTAACTTATGATCGTGGTTCTACTGTAAGCAGGTGTTTAATAATTACTATTTTGAGGAAAAAGGCCCCTAAGCCACTGCGGCCTGAAAATATCTATTGTAATGCCTCTTGCAGTCTTACAACATTTCCCCAAGTTGTAAGTCAATCATGATTCATGAAGTCGACTATGACCCAGGGGTAGGATTTGACCTCCTGAGTTGAGATGACCGGGCCTCCAAGTTGTTGGCTTCTTATGTGGTGCACTGCAACACATTCGCATAGGATATGGATCCGTCTCATCCTTTTTGCGACAAAACCTGCAAACTGTGGTATCACTAAAGCCCATCCTGTGAAGGTGTTTATTCAGTTTGCAGTGCCCAGTAAGGGTTTTTGTCAGGATTCTTATATGGTTTCGTTCAAAGAAAGCGCTTCTTCCATACAGTATGACACAAAAGATATAGATAGGTGCGTCGTCAATCTTGGTACGCGCAGACACCAAAAGATGATCGACGAAAACACCCAAAACATAAAAAAATATAATCAACCTTATGCAATCCCCATATGGTATTAAAATTGATTGCCGTGCAGTCTTTTTCTATTTCACTCACACGCTTCCGTACACTGCAAGTCATTGTAGCTGCAGCGGCTGAGACTTTTGGCGCACAGCGATGGTGGTTTTTGATTGGTTAAAAAAATTTCCGTATATTTAAATTGTTCATCTGCGCAGGTACGGTCACAATACTTCGCGGTGGTAAATTTTGTCGACAAAATCCCTTGAACGAATCCTGCTACATTACACGTACCTACGGCTACCGTCGAATACTGAGCGCAAGCAATTTTAGCCTTAGTGGTGGTTCACCGGAAAGTTTGCTGATAGTACCTACCGCTGCCATCGAACATTGAGTGCAAGCGATTTTAGACTTAGTGGTGGTTTACCGGAAAAAAAATCTGACTACATCGGTGGGCCATATAAAATGTGTACTACTGTCAACGACGTCAATAAATAGACACGCAATCTAGATTCCATTATCAAAGACGCGATCTCATAAGCAGCATGTTCCAAATTCAGTAGACGCAACCGTTGATAAAATTTACGTATCCGCGAGACAGCTGTCAAATGAACTAATGACAGATGACAGTGTGGTTCCGGAACCATAACTCGTGTAACCATGTTGTCATTCTAAACAGCGCATCTAGTACGTAGTACATATATATCGATGACTACTGTAAACCTTTTCTTAAAGCCTACTAGAAGCGCTTTCGAGTGTTTTTGGCTTGGGGATTTTTCCCAAAGACTCACACTTTGGTCCAGCTCCCCAGGTATTTAAGAGGCTGACAACACCTAAAAAGTCAGACCTCTGCGGTCACTGTCGTTTCGTACAGAACTGAAAGAGAGGCAACGAGCCGAGGGACGTCGGATAAGCCGCTCAACTAGAATGAAAATTAACAATTTTTTTTTTTAATAAAAAACTAAATGCTTATTTAAAAACAGAAACAACAAATGTTTAGATTATTGTCTTTCTCAAATGTTTTCTTAATTATATTTATAATATTTAGTAAACTATAGAGATTGTTTGCTTTAAAGCATGTTTTAAGAGGTTAGTTTACAATTCTTTAGAAAACTTCAAGAAAACGTGTTTTGGGCACAATACAGTTTCAGAAAATACGATCAAGATTAATATATATTTTTTTCACTGCCACAAACTGAATAAATACAGCTAAAAATGTTTTTAAAAGAAGCCTATTTGGGGTATTTGGCTGTTGTCAGCGTCTTAAACATTCAATTTGATGTCGCAGTCGCAAATGATGGAAGAGTCCCCTGAGGAGGCCCTGAAGCGCGAGGAGATGCTGCGCATGTACCACGCGTGCAAGGAGGCGCTGCGGATCATCGGCGACGTGTCGATGGCGACGGTGAGCACGCCCGTGCCGCCGCCCGTCAAGAACGACTGGCTGGAGAGCCGCCTGGACGCCAACCCGCGCCTGTCGCCGCCCTCGCCCGGCGGCCCGCGCCGCGCCACGCCCGTGCAGCAAGGTCAGTCACTGCGACACTATAAGCCGCGGTATAAGCACAGAGTCAGGATGGTATAACTATGGATACAATCATCATCATCATCATCATTTCAGCCGAAAGACGTCCACTGCTGGACATAGGCCTCCCCCAAGCATCGCCACAACGACCGGTCCTGTGCCTTCCGCATCCAGCGGAATCCCGCGACCTTCACCAGGTCGTCGGACCACCTTGTGGGGGGCCTACCCACGCTACGCCTTCCAGTACGCGGTCGCCACTCCAGAACTTTACTGCCCCATCGGCCATCCGTTCTGCGAGCAATGTGCCCCGCCCACTGCCACTTAAGTTTGGCAATTCTTCGGATACAATACAGTACAATATTCTTTTCTCCCACTTGCTCGAAAATTGGTTCATTATTCAAAAAAAATAATACATCAATCGGCTCTTTTCCGTACTACAACGAAAAAACAACCCGGTAATATCCAACATGACAATAATAGAAATTGCCGGACACTTTTTATTTTTTAAATTATGCTACCGAGCTTTTTAAGTACACACATAGTTTAGGTGTTTTTAGGTACAAAATATTAATCATTATAAAGGCTGAATGCGCATTTTTTTTTCAAAACTTTGAATATAGAACAAAAACCGCGGGCGGACGAATTGGCGCGAATGAAAATAAGATACTGTTGAATTAATTTGTGTATTGTTTCCTCGCAAATGAGAGAAAAGTACTATACAAGTCTCGGCCAAAATAGCAATTAACAGCCTCGTTTAGTTAAAAGGACTCTGCTCGCGCCTCGTCCTTTTAAAATCACTTGGGAAGTACTCGGCTTCTCCTCGTATTTCCAGTATTACTCGGCCGTAAATTGCTTCATTTCAGGCCTCGACAGTAATGTACTATTATTGCATAAACAAGAGACAATCATACAAGAGTTGCATAATTTCTACAAACTTAGATAACCATGATATATTATAAAAATCGATAACAATTATTTTACACTGGAATTTATCAAAACTGACAGTTAAGTGAAATTCGCACCAGACCGTTCATGTCATTTAAACAGATCAAATTGTCATATTTCATTTTAACAACCTGTAGCGATATAGTATGCTTATTGCTTAATGGTTGGATAGGGTTGCCATAATGGCCAGGAACTGATACAGGACGTTTATGTGCTAAATAAACAAATAAAAAACCGGCCAAGTGCGATTCAGTCTCACGCAGTAAGAGTTACGTACCACCCATCGACCTGATACCCCACAGAAACTGATTTAATTTACGAGAGTTCATCAAAAGACAAAAACACACCGTGCGCGAAATGTGAATTTTTGTATCTCTTTCTTACGCAGGTACCACCACATATGTCCATGTTTGCCCTATTTTTAGTATTTGTTGCTAAACTACATAGTATGCACTATAGTCAGACCAAGTTTGACGCTGGTGTGTTTTACCGTTTTGAAAATAAAGCAGGAACAAAAACGTTAAAAAAAATGCATGTTTTTCGAGGTTTCTTGTATGGGGTCCTTTTGGTTTTAGACTTGTTGTTTTTTTTAGTATTTGTTGAGATAAGGGTCAATGCAACACATATTCTGAGAGAAAATTTACCGGCTACCAATTACCGTTCAAAAGATGCAGCCCTGTGACAGACAGACGGACGGATGGACAGCATAGCGAGAGTAATAGGGTCCCGTTAGCACCCTTTGGGTACGGAACCCTAAAAAGTGGAAAGGCAATGGTTTATTGTCATAAAATAATCAATAAAGTTTATGCAAAAATTGATTGATACTCAAATCAAATTCAACAAACTATAATAACTTCTTAGGTTTCAACAAACTATGATTTGCAATAAGATCCAAAATGGAATAATTAATCTTTTGTGGTTTAATCATATTTTGAAGTCAATTTTACTTTAGCCCGAGCCTTTACGCAAATTTTGAGGAAAACTAATGTAATTGTGCAAAGCTGTAATGTAACATCCGAATGGGGAAACGATAAAGTCTGCAACTCCTTGTCAACAACCCTACAAATTGGCTTATTTATACACTGAAAGGCGAACGCGCCGAGTTAAGATGGGCGTGACTTTGCAGGCTCTATGGGAAGCCGCGGCGCGCCCCCGCCGCCCGGAGGCGCGGGCCGGCCGGCGCCCCCGCTGCCCTCGCGGCCCGGCGGCGGCGGCCCCCCGCCCCCCTCGGGCCGCCCCGCGCCACAACAACCTGGCCTTCCTGCGCCACTCGTGCCCACGTAAGTACAGTACATGTAGTCTGAAGGAATTCTCCCAACTAAACAAATTCCAGGGGGTCTACTTGCAAAATCGACAATGACACGATAGTGCTCCGAATATATAGGTTGTACCCTACTCTAATAAAAGTTCGGATTTTATGTCGTTTATCGAATTCACAGACAAAATATTGAGATTTTTACGACGTCATAGACAATGTTCGGAGTGAATGTGTCAAAAACAAAGTAAATCTTAGATTACTTTTCTTTTTTTTTTTTTGTTTATGACCGAAAATTGTCGATTAGTGTCGTTTGTAGTTAAATTGACGTTACTTAGAGTAGGTTTTGACACGACAAATGTCACGATATATCGATTATCGATTTTGCGAGTAGACCCCCAGGGTGGTCTCCATTTTAATTATTATGACGTTGCGCTTGTCGGATTTGTTTTGAATTGGGATAATTGTAAGGATTTTTTTTGTACAGCAATAACAATCAAATCCGCTCCCTGATTCAGAACATTTTCGATAAGCAGTTGTCGACCGATTCGGTTTGTTATCTCGTTTCACTACGATTCACGTAACGAATGAAAAAGAGATAGCGAACCGAATCGGTCGACAACTGTTTATCAAAAATGTTCTGTATCGGTGAGCAGGTCCATCTATGTTTTTTTATAGAAATAATGAAGGTCCATTGGAGTAGTATTCTTTCTGCCTTTCAACAATTATCTAACTTCAATTTGAAACATATTTGGAGACCATCTGTAATCTGTTTTGTGCATACCTTTTTGGAACTCGATGAAACAAATATAATTTGGGGGAATTGTAGGTTGCATTTGTTGTATTCTATGATATTTTAGAGCACCCACATTTGACGTGATGATTGTTCTACAGAAAGACGTATTTGAATAAATTATACGCGCTTTTGCTCGCCGCGGTACTATTCGGTGTGTGAGCTTTGCTTCAGTATATTAGGAGGCATTTGTGTGGGTGATGTAACAGCCATAATTTGCAGTATACATATTGTATTGTGCTTTATATAATGATATTAACGTAATTACTTAGACTATGCATAACACTTTTACATCAAATAATAAATTCATAAACATGGTTTATAATGTTTCGGGTGAATTGGTTTATATATTCTGGGTTGTGCTAATAACTGCTATAAAGTTAATGAGGTGTAGTACTAATATAACTGAAGTATGCAGAGTGAGGCTGAGTGTGTGTATGTGTTCGCAGGCGGCGCTAAGCGGCCCGGCGCGTGCGCACTAACTCACTAACATAAGTTACGTATTGACGTAAGGCACTAACTACGAACTTGTTAACTTATTACACAGAGGCGTCCGTCGGCGCGCGTTAACATAAAATTGAATTTAAACAATTGTTGTTGTATTTCGCGAACTTCATGAGACAAAGTAATTTCTTATCAGTAAACTCTGTTTTTTCTTACTTGTCTTATTTAGTAAACAATCTTAGCTTGTCTTTTTGATGCAATTCGTCAATAATAATTATTCAAAGACATTATGTTAACAATCTCACACGCTAATTGACATTTTTTAACCTAATTACATGTGCAGAACTAGTAGTTATATTTTATCTGTAGTTATTTGAATAAAGAGACATGCCAAGATTGTTTAATTAATAAGACAAGAAAGAAAAAACAGACTGTAGGTTCGATTTCTTCTACGATCCTTGAATATGTGACGAGATTGTAGTAAGTTAACAAATATCGACAAATTTATAAATAAATTATACATATGTTATATACAATATTATTGTTAGTCATGTACATGATCAATACTTATGATACGTATGAAAAAAAATATTGCTTCCATAAAATTATAAAAATAATAGTGGAATTTATTATTATTACCTTGGTAGAATACAAATTAAAGATAATATAATCTGCTAATGAATCCTCTGCCGGCAGCCTTTCGCTAGACGAAAACTACTATACGTTGAACGTATCGACCATACAGCCCAAAAGACGCCTAATGTTGAATATAATGCGTAGAATAAATTCTGCCACTAGCCGAGGTTACTGCAATCCGATTGGCTCTACCTAGGTGGCTATTGGCTAATCACTAACGCCGCAGTTTTGACGTCTCATATAAGTGGTCGAAACTGATTTGAAGATTTCAAGTGGCGAATAATGGTGACCTACATTAGTGAACTTTCATAGATGTGTTGACAGACATCGGTCGCCTGTTATAAGGCGTCTATGAGTATGGGGTGTATGTTCGATGGTTGAACGAATACTTAGATATATTTTTACTCCATAATGAGTAATGAATTTTCCGAATGTTATATTTTTGATGAAACTGGTTGTGTACTCATCGAAATCTACAGGCTGCCCACAGATCGATGCATAATTTACAAAAACAATATTACAAAAATAAACTGTCTATGCAAGACTAGTTACACCTTCAATATTTGTGTGACTATGATGAATACTGTAGGTGGGGCACGCTATGATGGCGTTTTTGACGTTTGCCTGCTCATGAAGATCCGTAAATGTTGACAGCTACGTATGAAGGAACAATTTCCGTACTTTATTGTCAATAGTGATGCACTGCTACAGCAATATAATTTTTCTAATTTGGAATCTATTCATCATCATCATCATCATTGGAGCCTGTCACTTATCCATTCTTGGATGTAGGCCTCTTCCCTCCTTTTCCATTCCTGGCGGTCTTGTGCCCGACTCATCCAGTCATGACCTCCGTGCCGTCTAATGTCGTCGACCCATCGCTGCGGTGGTCGGCCTCTTCCTCGAGTATTGGCTCTGGGTCTCCACTCTAAAATTTTTGTCGTCCAGTTGTTGGTATCCATTCTTGCAATGTGTCCTGCCCATGCCCACTTCTTCGCTGCTATAGAAGCCATCACGTCACTCAGTTTTGTTTTGCTTCTGATCCATTCGTTCCGCTTCCGGTCGCGCAGTGTTATTCCGAGCATTGCCCTCTCCATGGCTCTCTGCGCGACTCTGAACTTCTCAGCTGACTTTTTCGTGAGCGTCATGGTTTCCGTGCCATAAGTAAGCACTGGCATGACACATTGCTCGAAAATTTTGGTTTTTAGATGTAGTGGCAATTTGCCACGCGGTATCTTCTTGTTCGCGCAGAATGCCGCCCATGCCTGTGAGATTCTTCTTTCTACTTCTGCTGTTTGATTGACATAGCCCAGGCTGATTTTATGACCCAGGTATATGTATTCAGTCACAGCCTCGACGGGTAAATAGGTGTAATTGGAATCTATTATTCATATTTTATTTATTTCTACTGTTTTTTTTTTGTATGTCACAGAAAATTTGATTAAATAGCGATTTGTTTACGAAATGGCTAGACGTTATGTTTATTGAATAATTTGATAAATTATTTACTTTATGTAGAGTTTATCCATAATAACTAGTTGGAGTTGGTCAAAGTAATAAACCTGGTCCCAATCGCTAATAATTTGAAATGTATCACAACACTATTGGAAAATGTCAAAAAGGCCATCATAACGTGCCGCGGGTATATCTAACAGGCAAGGCTAACAATAGTTTGCTTCTTCATTGGTTTTAGTACTTTTAGTATCTGTGACTTTTCTGGTGTTATTAACAAAAAGGTTTTTTATTCATCATGTAAGTTAAGTTTCACTTTATACCAATGTGTTAACGATATCAAAGCACCGCATGCTACTACACTAATGTGTGTGATCTTTATGATTTCAATGATCTTTTTGTTAGGTATCTACTTTGGTCATGTATCGACTCTTTTCTCCAGTTTTTGTCACCGCAAACATGCTACTTCGCAATTAGATAAAACATATTATACAACCTGATTCTTAGTTTATACTAAACCTATTAAGGGGTCATTGTACTCATCATTATAAACAACTTTTACTATGAGACCAACCTTGAATCGCAAAAAAACAGTTGATACCTACATCTGTGTTGACATATATCGACAAAATATAGGGAACAGCTATAGATGGGCAATCGACAGGGGTTTAAACCCGGTGCTTGGGTAAACATCCAGAAAACTGGGTGTATCCTGGATTATTACTTGGTGTTTATCGGGATTGAACCCAAGCACCGGGTTAAAACCCGGTGGATTGCCCATCTATAGGAACAGCAGTTTTTTTTCGTGATCCCAGGTTTGGTCTTATAGTAAAAGTTGTTCATAATGGTGAGTATAATGACCCCTTAAGAGATTTAGTATAAACCAAGAATAGGTTTGTATAATTAACTACTGTGTTTTAAATTTGCATTACACTTTTATTACAATCAAACACATAATTTGTTAGTGATAAAATATGTACTATACTGGGTAATATTTAGTATATTTACAAGTCTCATGCATCAGATAATGTATATTATAGGGATCGGTTATCTCTAAAATTAATTTTCAATTTGTTTTACTTTATAATTCTTAGTTAATTTGTAACCTGTGTTAATTTATTATATTCACAGTTACCCTGTAAGAGTTGTGTCAGTTTTATTTCACGTCTAACAAGTCTGAGACTTGCATTATTATGGCGGTTACGTTACTCCGAAATGTCTTACAGAGAAGCTGTGACAGCTTTAGAAAATTCACTTACCTGCGTGTTTTAACGTTTCTGTCAATACACACTTCTTTCCTTTTTGTATGTAACAATATTACTGTTTGTTTATTTGTATAGTAAAGTAGTTCAGGTATATTTACTTTGGGTTTTACTTGCCAATTAAGATAGTTAATATTTTACCATTTCCAAGGTTGTCATTCTTCAGATAATTTATCTTATATTAAAGTTACCATTTTATACGTGTTATTGAAATAACTCAAAACCTGAAACTATAGTTGGGAAAAACGGCTTAAAATCGTAAGCGCGTTTAAACGTTGTGCTTTTTTCTGCCAACGACTTTTTTACGCTTATGACGCGTATCGTTTTTTACTCATAAAAAAATTACTTTCCTTCGTCTACAATTACAGTATTCTATTTACAATTAAATTATTTACAAAGTTCACTCAAAACAATAAATATACAAAAAAACTACAACCGCTGCGTAATTACCGAGGAGAACATTCAAAAACGCATTCATTCGTTGACAACGAAATATAAACAAAGCGCTAAGCGCCAAGGCGAAAGCAAATCAATCAAGGTCAAAAACGTTTAAACGATATGAAAATAATCAACAAAACAAAAAAAGTGCTTTCTATAAGCAAATATTACGTAAACGAAAAATTTAAACGAAATCTGCTTTAATCACTAAGCGTGCTTATATTTTCAAGAAATTAGACTTTTTATGCGCTTTTCGTTTAAACGCCCACTTCTACCTGAAACTAATTTGTTTAAATAAAATATCAAAATAATACAATTACGATTACCAAAATAATATATAATAATAATCATCATCATCATCATTTCAGCCGAAAGACGTCCACTGCTGGACATAGGCCTCCCCCAAGCATCGATGACCGGTCCTGCGCTTTCCGCATCCAGCGCATTTTCCTTTTTATTCTTATGCTTTATTTTAATATACATTTTCAATATATTTTTTATACATATTTTTATTTAAGTATTTTTATTTATTTAAACAAATTTTTTTACCCTAGACCGATACATGTACTTAGTTATTATTATCTATAAACACAGTTCCTTCGTCCGTGTGTCACTGCAGGGTGCCAACTGAAAATCAGCGCTGGATGTTCCACGCCAGCACATGCTGAGTTGGTGACCCTTTTGGCATGGGCATGCCCGGCAGCAACTTCATATTTTACTTACCTATAATTAACTTTAGTATTTTTATTAATGTTATTGTTGTGCTGTCCTGTGTTCTGTGCCAAATAAAAGGTTTTCTTTCTTTCTTTCTAAAATCGAGAGTAGAATGGTTTTCATTTTGATATAGGTTATTTTTTTTACCCTAAAAATGTTTTGTATCATGCAGAGTCTAAAAGTTTCATACAGGATACCTATGCAGGTAAACAGAAGGCCAATTCTCGTGATTAAAAACGTTCTTGGCCTTCTGGACATATTATCAACGTTTGGAAATAGCCGCAGGGGTGCGGGGCGGGGCGAGCGAGGTGCGTCGGTTAGAATAACTATGACTAAAAAAATAAATTACCACTATTTTCTACAATCATTTATGAAAATAAATAATTAGTTGCCACATCAATTAGTTACAAGAAAAACTCGTTTGGGTGTTTGAGGTTTTGAGCTATTAAAATACTACATTGTACAATTCATTAATTTTCGTAGAAAAGTTAATAACGATCACCTAGATTCCCCCTCATTTTGCTTGGTGTATGTTTTGTCCTGTTTGAAAGGGAATATTCACGATAAACCGTATAGGAGGCCGGGAGGAGTCGCGCTGCCCCCGGGCGCGGTGGGCGGCGCATTGAACCAGATGCCGCCGCACATGCGCGCGCAGGTCAACCAGGCCGTCGGCCAGGCGGTCACCAACGCCGCCATCAACGAACTCAGCTCCGCCTTCGCCAGATTCAAGTAAACACGACAATGTTGTCCGTAACACGACTGTATGTACTCAAACCATTCGAACATTTTCAGGAAGAACGTCGTAAGCAGCAAATAGTATGTTGACCACATCGATAATTAAATCCTATGGAGATGAATCACGGGCTGTCCAGTTACGAAACTGTTATATTGATTTGCATAGGCGAATGTGCCGATTTGCTCGCGCAATGCCACGCCTGCGTGTTGCATTGCCCGAGCCAATAGAAGCGCGTTATGTCTAGTCGAAAATTGGCGGAATTTTTATCAAACAAATCAGATGTGATTACGCTCGAGATGTGATTTCGTTTGGGTTTAACGCTCGATGGTTGACGATTATAAACCTTATAACGTTAATACTTAGGCTGAAAAAAAAAACACAGACTCTTTTACAATGTTCTTTCTGGAAAGGCTCGCATTTGTTTCAAGCGTCGTCACTTCGACACGCTGTGTCTCCATCATACACATATCAGTATTGACATTCCTATTACAGGAATAGACCAATAAACTACTTGGTCTATGGTACATGTATGCAGTTTGACGGACATATCAATTTATTTCCACTGCCGACTTGCAATGACATGTGGTATCACACATACGATTGTATACACGTTTAAATGTGTATAACTGTAGAAGCGTTTTAGTTAGAAACATATTGTAGAATTAGATAAATGAAAATATATTGATGATGAAGATATTATTATTCGAAGTGACAACGTTTGTTACAAATAAGTTTTGTTATGTAACCAGCTCTCTCCTTGATATATAAAAAACTTCTGTATATTATTTCACATGCATTAAAGATGTGTTAATTTTAAAACATCGCTTAAATACTGAGACACTTTCCTTTAGCCCCAAGTTAATGTTATTTGTAACTGTAACTTAGACTCTCAATTATTTTTAAATCACCATTATTGATGATTTAAAAATAACCCTGTATAAGTATAAGCGATATTTTAGAGGTTACAAGCATGAGCGCCGGCAGCAGCCAAAAAAAAAACCGGAAAAATCCATCGACTACCTACCGAGATTAAGTACCTATGCTTTCGGTGAGCGAAATATTTTCAATCAAATACCCGCGCGATTTGAATTAGAAATTACATTTATCTACATAATATACATGTATAATTCTATATTTTATATTAGTTAATAGTATAATTTGTAGATGCAGATATACCTCCCTGAAAGTAATCCTGGCGGCGCCCATGGTTACAAGAATTTCTGTTGCTTATGATGTTTTTACAAGTTGACTTTGTCCAAGCATTTTTAGAGCACATTGTTTAACCGCTTGAACGTTTAGTGTGGACTAAACCTCTTAAACTTGGGAATAAATCGCAGTGTTGTTGTTGTAAACACATTGCTTTGCGTCCAAACAGGTATATGTAATACAATGTGTCTGTGTAACGCTGCGCACGTAAACTCTGCTTGTGATACATAACCAACGTTACCGTAGGGTTATACAATTTTATATATTTAAATATTTTATGTTAGTTATTTCCACTACATTCGATCCAGAGCAATTTGTTGCTCAAAACACACAGGAGCGTTAGAGTTCTGTTTAAACATCACATAAAAAAATCACGAAGATCACACATGTTCAAGAAATGTATCAAAAATAATTATAAATAACCGAAAAATAAAAACTAAGTATATTGTTACCAATTTTATGGCTTAGGTTTTCTGTGTACATTCCAATGGATTTTCGATAAGAGCAAGACGGGTTTGCAATTTTCAATGTCAAGAAAAGAAGCAACTAAGCCCGGCCAATGACGGCGTTGAACGATTGCAGACTTGTCACTACTTGCTGAACTATGTAATGGAATTTAGATTATAATTATTCAATTAGGGTTGTAACCCAAAGATAAATTTAAAAACACGACATTGTCGTGTACGTACAGAACGGCCACTCCTCCCCACGCGACCTGCGTCCCCGCAGCCCCCACTGCGCAGCCTCGGGGTTAGTGATGCCGAAATATCGATAGTCCTGCTATCGATAGTTGACCTTGAAAATCAGTTAGAATATCGATAGAGATATCAATATTGATATCAATAGTATCTATAGCGTGGTACGTGCTAATACTATCGATTGTATTGGACACTAATAGTTATAATACTATCGATGGTATTGGACACTAATAGTGATAATACTATCGATGGTGTTGGACACTAATAGTGATAATACTATCGATAGTATCGTATAGTACAGTCACTATCGGTGTCTAATATTATCGATAGTATCGATTCTATCAAAATGTAGATAGTCTTTCGATAATGTTATAGTCGCCTATTGAGCGGCATCACTACTCGGGGTCACTGTGAACGTTCATTATCGAAGACGTGTGACAAGTACTTACACACTCATTCGGAGCGCGTACAAACGCCGTCTGTTTATGTGTTAGAGTAGTAGGTACTTAAATCAACGTGGTTGCATGGAGTGTCCAGGGTGTGACATTGTTCGACAAAATTATAAAACGACTAAAATGTTCAGTACTAAAATGTTCAGTATTAAATGTGAACGAATTATTGTTTCACAGCGCTTCATGATTATGTAATGATGCATAGATATACCGTAGTGCGAAGGCGCTGCGGATTGCGTCTTACTTAATTATTGTAATTGTGATGTAATTAAATTTATGTTATGATTAATTGTAAATGTTACATTCAGTGGCTTAATATAGGTGTATATTGGGATTACGTAGTTGAGTTGTTTCGCGGAGGGCATTACGGGCTCCCGGAGTACAGCCGCGGAGCCCTCGAGCATATCATATTGTTTTGTAATGCGCTAGAGTTGTTTGTACACATGTAAAGAAAATAATACTAATTTGTTGATGTTGCCGCACCATTGTCGCGTAGAACTAGCTGCGTAGTAACAGTCGTTGCAACATGTACTCACGTCAGTGTCTAGGTGTTACAGTAGTTTAGAACTTTGACAAGCTCGTCTAAATCTCATTCCGTCTTTAGTAGCGACGACGCGTTTCTAACATTTATGCATTTACTCTAAATTGTATCCAGCTTGTTTGTTGTTGTATATTAACAACTATATCGGTATAATCTGGTATTTAGTGAACACTGGTAACACGTAACTTATGAACTCGTAATGATATTATTATGTACCTATCGATTAAAGTTTGTATGTAAAATTATTGTACTTATAATGGATAAGACCAAAGCAGTTGTCTCATATATTGTTGCTGTTAGCAATACCTTTGGTCAATTATTAGAACATTTTATTGATGGTGATACAATATGAATTCGTTATTAAATATATTAAATAAAGTTAATCGATATTTTAATCTTGGAATCATCTTGCATCCATTTTTCATCTTTTAAAATTGCGAAAATCAGAATTTCGCAAATAAATTACACTAGATATCATGTAAGTGGTGTAACAGTAACAACTCGTATACTATGACTAGCAAACGCCAGTGGCTTCGCTCTCGTGTTTCACCATACAAACTTTACCCACCTCTTTAAAGATGGAATTTAAAAAAAGTCCCTCCTTAGTGCACCTTTAGGGCACAAAAGGAATATATTAGACTATGATCACGGGACTTTGATCACGCACACAGAAATCTCAAAATAAAATTTTGACTAACCTCGACGTTTCGGCCAAGTTGTATTGGCCGAATTCACGAGAAGACTGAAGTACGCGGGACCTGGTGTCATCGTCTTGAGCGGCAGGTATTTTCTCTCGATCTACCCGCGGTTGATTTTGCGTAATGGACGTAACTGTCCGTAACACGATATGCTACCCGGGGGTAGATCGAGAAAACACCCACCGCTGACGACATCTGCATACTTCAGTCTTCTCGTGATCAATGCGACTTGGCCGAAGCGTCGAGGTTAGTCAAAATTTTGTTTCAATTTTTTTGTGCGCGACAAGTCCATTGACTAATTCATAGTCTAATATGAGTGAAATTATTGAAAGTTTAAGAACTTCTAGGAATATTTCCTCCAAGTTTTAAATCTCTAGGTCCACCGGTTTAGGCTGTGAATTGTCTTGTCTGTCAATCAGTCAGTCACGGTACTGTTTTATAGGTATAGTAATAAAAAAGTTAAAGATAGAGTGGTGGTGCTATTGAACATGTATAACTGTGGCATGTGAGCGGAGTCGCGGCGTCACCCGAGACGATCGAGCTGCGGCACGAGCGATGCGACCGACGCAACCGACGCCGTCAGCTAACTCAGTTCCTACACGTAATGAAGTGTTTGACGCTATTGCTATACTTATTACTCTATCAATATTAGCTAAATAATATACTTACAAAAGTAATCGATCATTTAACGTTTTGCTCTCTTTCTATCTTGTTAATAGCGTTAGTACTATCGAAAAAGGTATAGGCAGTGATTGTTGGATTTGATATAGTTTATGAATATTGTTAATCTTATGCTGTATAAATAGTGTAATTAAATGCTATATGTGTACTAAAGACTTTTGATTTATTCCAGTAGTTTTGGCAAACATAATGCCCATTGGCTTCACTATGTTACTAACAGTTTTGGATAATATATTCTACAGGATGTAATATTAGGTAAGCTGAGTTTAAATAATGTTAGAAATATTTCAATAAGAATCTGAATGATTAAAAGTTGGGAGTTAAAATATTTTTTTTACATTATATGTAAGTTTTTAAACTAACACTGTCACTCTAATAATATTGATTCACTTGGTAAATATCTTGTTGCATATATAATACTACTTACTTGTATATTTAAATATTAAAAGTTTGCACAGTCGACCACGGTCGGCACGCCATTGGTAATACTTGAATTACGAAAACTGCCCTTACTGCTTACGAAATAAAAACGCTGTCAAGGTCAAATTAACCACTGACGTACGGTCGAGTGTACAACATTTATACAACGTGTATCAGTTATGCGTGGTCATATTTTAAGAGTTCATTCAGGAAATGCTATCTAACAACTTATTACGGGGTCAACCAGAAAATAATATCAGCTGATCCATATATTTTGTTGAACGATATTGATGATTTTCTAGGGAACAGCTATTTTTTTTTTGCGATTTCAGGGTTGGTCCCATGTTAAAAGTTATTCTATGCTATGCCCTGAATGAGTTTTTCAAATATGACCACGCATTTGGGATACACGTTGTATATTTTTTAAGACGGAGAAGTCTATCTAAAGATACATAGATACTATAAAAGTACAACGTATATAGAATGTTATATTCTTATTGAAATATTTCCCTGCTAAACCGTCAGTAGGAACTACATTGTGCTTGCATTTAGTTTCGGTTTTAGGTTACTGTGCATGCGATTGGTACTTTACACCTGTGTAAATATTAACATGGTAATATTTTAAATTATAAGCATTGCTTATTATTATAGTTTATTTGAAATAGTAGCATGATGACTAGGCAGTTATTTATATTATACTTCTGTATTCGGATAGGACTTGAGGCCCTACTAAGAGCTTAGTGGCGCCCAAATTAGTAAAAAAATAATACTCTCTGAGTATATAATTTATCAGCTATAATTTACAGAGCCTGGGGCCTTATTATGAAGTGTTAAACCCATTATTGTTCCGGTGTAAAGAGGGATGGTGCTATACGTCCTGTATAACTCTGTCTCTCCCTCACAACGGAACAATGAAGTATTAAAACCATTATTGTTCCGGTGTGAAGAGGGATGGTGCTATACGGCCTGTATAACTCTGTCTCTCCCTCACAACGGAACAATGATGATTCCAAAACCTCATAATACGGCCCCTGTACCTGTATTTCAATAAAAACTAATTTTCAATAAATGATGTACTCAGCGAGTAATTATTTTTTTACTGATGGGGCGCCACTCTCGCCGGCTCTTGTAGCGCCTTAACATTATTTTATATCATTTATACATAAAACCCCTACGAACGGTTGCATGGCATTATGTGTACAATTTTCCAATTTTCAATTTTGCTTTGAGCTTTGTGAAGTGACTGCGTACTAACGAAACCCTATTTATCTTCATTTTAATTTCCCCGTGGCACTGTCCAATTTTTTGTCAGATATCATTAAACTATACCTGCGTATTTAGATGTCACTGTAAATAATAGCATTGCTGTTTTTGTTTACGAAGCGTGTTTTAATATATGTTTTTATGCTGCTAGTCGTCCGGTGCCGAACATGCCTCCGAAGCTGCCTGAGCGGCCGCAGAACGGACGGCCCTTTTGAATGCGCCTCAACTTCGCCGCCATCTTGTGATACTAAACATCAATGTAAATATGTTCCCTACTTTGTACCTATATTGCTTTCAATTATTTAATGCTTAGCATTGACTAATGACTATAAGTCGATGAAATTCGTATACTTACATTATAATTTAAACAAGGTAGTCCAATTTTTTCTTCTAAATACGAATCCATAAGCAAACGAGCGCTTGTTGAATGCGTAATGTATTTGTTGAAGGTGAGGAACTTACATGAACAAAATGTTCTACGATCTAAGAAACTGAAATGTAAAACATAGATCGCGTTTTAGTATATCAGCGTGCCTTTATGTCTAAATTATTATGACCATGCAAATTGTGTTAGTCTCATGTTTATTAAGAAAAAATATTAGATTGTGTATTAAGAAATGAACAGTCATTTCTTAATACAATTATCATTACAGCACTAACACGCGATCTTTAAGATGTTCGTATAAAATATGACACATTATTTTGTTATTATGACATTTTATGTAACTAAATTTAATTTTACAGCTATTTACAAATGGTTATGAAATTCTAGTGTATTGTCGGTCGTTCGCTATTTAAATACCCTCAAGTTGGAAATGTGTGTGTAGCAAGTGGTCGAATCTTCGACTGATATTATGATAATGTATTGGCATGTTTGTGATAGAAGAGGCTACTCAATAAAATGGTTACGCCTTCAAGTAGAGATGTAATGTTTCACATTAAAGCTCATTAGAGCCACCCAGCACCCGACCCGCACCGCCTCACCTCGTGCGGTTAGTATTCTTTATATGGATTTCTATAGATATACGCTCACTACATCAACTCCGGATCGCCTCGGTCTAACCTGACCACGCTCGGACGGCGAGTGGACCACTCGTTGACAACTCGCTGCTCGCATGCTTACCAACGCACGAGTCTACTCGGGAATTCGTAGACCACGCGATGTCCGCTCGTTGACCACGCGAGGTTCACTGGTTGACAACGCGGCGTCGTGGACCACCTGTCAACAAAGAGTGGACGCCGAACGATGAGGCGATTCTGGTCGGGTGCCGGGTGGCTCTAATGAGCTGTAACCTTTATCGTGTTATTGTGGCATTTAGTATTAAAGCCTGGCACGTGAGCAAGGAGGCGCTTATGCATCGATTTAAAGAGATTGTTATGTACAGACAAAGCAGTCGCATTTATTAACTGACTTATCCTATGTATTCTCATGTCTGTACGTGCCTTAAGACTAGTCAAGCTTTATATTTAACTATAATTATTTAAATTACCAGTTTTTTTAATTGATCCTGATGAAGTTGTGTAGTTAGAACTTTTTAGGAAAATACTTTAGTTTTCATACTTACATTCCTTTAGCCTCATGGTCCCGCGCCAGGTAGTTACATGTATATAAATGTAAAAAATATTATTATAAACCTGTTTATACTTGTGTACTGTTGTATGCAGCTGTAATAAATGTGTAAATAAAAACATAATTCTTTTTTATTTTCTCTTATTTATAGAGCAATACTCATCAAACAAGAAACTGACTATTATCGGGGCTCGGGATTTTACTAAAAGGGTTATTTCGCAAATAGTTTCAGTTAGAGCGATAAATGGCAGAAGTTGATATCGTAAACACACTTATTGCACATATTTTCGCATAACTTATGCTCGATAAATAAGTAATGGCAACCCTTATTGGGTACGTTATTGAATAAACAATATTAATTTATTGCAGAAGTTTTTTGGGAAATTGCTGAACTAAAAGTTCAGTAAATCAGTGCACATGACGTGTTGTACTCAAATGCTTCTAACTTCGGTTGTACACAGACAAAATAATACGCTATTTTACTTCCACGTTTTTATTAACTCGCTTTCTTTCCTGTCTGTTCAGTACAAATTTTACAATTAATTTTAAACTAACTTCCCGATGAGCAAGAGACTTGAAACTTTAAACATAGCTCAGAACTGGATGACAATGCAATATTAACTCGCTTTCGTTTTAAAAACGTGTTATTAAAAAAATCTTTGTCATCAAATTATTTCTATAGGTACTCTCAGGGTCGAAATTAGTTTATCTATGTTGTGATGAGCAATCTATTTACATCTATCGATAACCTGTAACTACTTAAAAGATTCGTAATATATTATAGTTTCTAATATTTCCCGAGAATGTAGGAGTCTGTGTTCAGTGTGCGAATATACCTTTTACATGAAGTGAAAGACGATTACAAGTTACATGCAGAGACATAGTAAAAAATATAGACGAAGTGCTGCGAACAATCGTAAAGAAGCCAAAAAAATAACTATGCTCTTTCGTTTACAACCAGCGCTCACGCACACACCATGCACCTGAAGGATATTTTATTTCGCGATGCTTACTGGACGATACCGCGACATGTGTACTGAGAGGGATGACCACGGTTTGAGGTGCATGTGTGTGCGTGAGCGCTGGTTGTACACGAAGGAGCATAGTGTTTTTTGGCTTCACTAGATTGTTTGCAGCACTTCGTCTATATTTTTTACTGTCTGTGGTTACATGTTACATTTTAGTCGTATATTAGGGGATTTAGGGGTAAAGTTTTATTCTATATCAAATGAGACCATTTATAACGATTTAAATTATGGAAAGAAAAAATCGCTTACGATCAGGAGTCGCAGGTTCAAATTCTGCTGATTCGAACCTGCGACTCCTGGCTCAGTACGCCAGTGCTTTAGCCACTAAGCTACCGTCAACACTGCTCGTGATATCAAAATTAACCTCTACTATTGTACGTCTTTGGGTGACGTCAGTGATATCTTTATTAAGAAACAGTGTTTCTTAATAAAGATAGAAGATACAAGATTTTTTTCTTTCCACAATTTAAATCGTGAGATTTCGCTTCGCATGCGTAAATGCGTTAAAATAAATAAAATAATGAGACCATTTATATTGTGGAATACAAACAAAATGTGGAAGTTAAATTTGATATCACGAGCCGAGTTCACGGTAGCTGAGCGGTAAGGGATCGGTCTATCTACTGAACCAGAAATCGCAGGTTCGAATCCAGCTCGTGGGAGTTTTAGTTTCAACCAAAAAAGGTCTAACATCAAAAACTGGGAATTGAATGCAAGGCCTTACATACAAAGATATACGTACAGTACAGTACAGCTTGCGACCACCAGACCTGAGAGGCGGAAGGCAAATGTTGGTTTGGTACCTTTTTTGTTTACGAGTGGAAATGCTAATGGCAATAGGCTTGGCCCCCCTATTACATGGGACTCACAACATAACTGGCGAAATGTGGGTGTACTATACACCTCTGCCTACCCCTTCGGGGAAATATAGGCGTGATGTTATGTTATGTTATGTTTATGGAAATGCTCATAGATACCCTTTGTCTGGGGAAGGTGGAAGGGTATGTCGGACTTCTACCGACTAAAACCACACGGTGGCTTCGCACAGCACAAAATAGAGGAGCTTCGGAAACTTGTGGGCCGCGCCGCCGCGCCGGTGCCCCTTCGGAGCTAGCTCATTGACGTCCCGGGAGAACAGTGTTCCGCATGTTGCCGCATGCGAGCTTGCGAAATTGCGATCGCGAGTGAGTTACGCAATTCGGCAGCAGAGCCCCGATTCAAAACTACACGATAACCAGTTGTCGGCTTACGGCCAAAATTAATATCCTATCTATCCACGATTAGCCCTACTAGAGATAGAAATTTGACATAAATTGTATGGAGCTGATGTCAAATTTCTATCTCTAGTAGGGCAAATCATGGATAGATAGGATATTAATTTTGGCCATAAATATGGAAGTAGGGGGAAGATGGAAGTAGGGGGAAGAGTTTAGTACAGCTACTTCTTCCTATGTCCAGTTTCAACTGCTGGAGTAGACTACATATGGAAGTAGGGGGAAAAGAGTTTTAAATAAAAAATAAAATAAATAAAAATAAAATCTTTATTGATCAAAAGCAGAGTTACAATACTTAGAACACTAGCCTTCACACTAGAATTCCCTGTGTCGTGGAGTCTAGTCTCTTTCATCAGACTAACAATTATTAATTTAAAAAAAAAAAAAAAATTACAATAATAACAATTTTACCAGGCCCCTCAGAAAGTATTGCGAAAAAAAGTTTTTATATATGGGAGACTGGCCAGTTATAATGTTTTTCGAAAATATGATTATTTATAAGTAAAAATAAGTAAGTTCCAATTTCAAAATTTCCCTCCACATTTTTTGCGAGTTAATTCAAAGTATTGTGTCTCACTGAAATATGGATCTGCGCCGGGAACATTTTAGAGCTATGATTTTATACGATTTCAAGTGTCGCCTGAAACCGGATGAATCGTACGATAGACTTCAAATGGCATTCATGGATGAAGGCCCTTCCAAGGCAACCGTGTATCGTTGGTATAACGAATTCAAGCGCGGTCGACCAACTTTGGGGGATGACGAAAGAAGCGGTCGCCCTTTGACGGCTGTTACCGAAGAAAACGTGCTAGCAGTGAAAAATTTAATCCAAGACAATAGGCGAATTACATATCAGGAGATTCAACACATATTGAAGATTGGATCGGGAAGCGTTCACGAGATTCTACACAGCCATCTTCGCGTGAGGAGGATAGTATCACGCTGGGTGCCGCACAACCTCACCGATGCTCAGAAGCAGGCCCGGGTGGAATGGTGCCGTGATATGCTTAACAAATTTGAAGCAGGCTCGTCTCGGCGTGTTTACGACATCGTTACAGGTGATGAGTCCTGGATTTATCAATACGACCCAGAAACCAAGCGCCAGTCGACTGTTTGGGTGTTTCAAAATGAGCCAACGTCTACCAAAGTGAAGCGATCTAGAAGCGGGGGTAAGATTTTGATCGCTAGCTTTTTTAATTTGACTGGCCACTTGGTATCAATTCCCTTACGGGATCAAAGAAGCATTAATGCCGAATGGAATACTACCAAATGTTTGCCAGAAGTTTTCTCTGTTATAAGCAACAAGCGACCAAACACAGGGCTCCGCGGGCTACTGCTCCACCACGACAATGCACCTGCGCACACCGCACTCAAAACGAGGGACTTCCTGGACAGCACGCCAGTCAAACTCCTGGGTCACCCTCCTTACAGCCCTGATCTAGCACCGTGTGACTTCTTTTTATTCCCAAAAATAAAAAATCAGCTCAAAGGGATACAATTTTCGTCGCCGGAAGATGCGCTGGCTGCGTTCGAGCAGGCTGTAAACGAGGTGTCTGCGGCGGACTGGAAAAAGTGTTTTGAAAACTGGTTTAGGCGCATGAATCTTTGTATAGAGGCTGGTGGAAAGTACTTTGAAAAGATTTGATAAAAATATATGTACGTATAGAACAATTTTTTTTAGTTTCGCAAAACTTTCTGAGTGTCCCACGTATATAGAGTATGTATGTGTTTGTGTACTTAGATGTTTATATGTGTTTTTTTTTGTATAGCTACTTCTTCCTATGTCCAGTTTCCAGCTGCGAATGATGACTTAAATTATAACTGCTACCTGCCATGAGTGAGTTGGTCAATTGTAGGTAGATCAAATATTTATTTATTTAATTCTTTATGCACAACAGGGTACAAAGGCGGTCTTAACGCCATAGGCGTTCTCTACCAGACAACCTTAGGGTAATGCAGAGACAAAGAATAAGGTAGATGCACCAGTAAAGTAGTAAAATATGTTTCGTACTACGGACTTATAATTACATATAATAAAAATAGATAAATACCTAAGTACATTATACATATAATAAAATATACATATTATACATACCTACATATATAACTATAATATAACATCAAGATAATTCAAAGTCGAGCTGAATCTGCTAAATTGTTTTCACGGAAATATTTCCTTAACTTAATTTTAAAGGCGAGCCGACTGTTAGCCATCCTGATTTCATGAGGAATCGCATTCCATAATAGAATAGATTGCACGAAGAATGTAGAGTGAACGAAGTCAGAGTGGTGAGAAGGACATTGGAGAAGACGATTATTAGTGGAGCGGAGATATTTAGTATGACTAGTACATAGATACTGAAAATGAGAAGTTAAATAAGAAGGAGAATTGGGAGAGAAAAGTAAAGAGAATAGAGTAGTTAAAATATCTTAGAACTGAATTCCTACTTTTGGTTGTTTAATGATTAATCGAAATTTGGATGTTATGTAAGTACCAGGCCCCTCAGAAAGTATTGCGAAAAAAAGTTTTTATATATGGGAGACTGGCCAGTTATAATGTTTTTCGAAAATATGATTATTTATAAGTAAAAATAAGTAAGTTCCAATTTCAAAATTTCCCTCCACATTTTTTGCGAGTTAATTCAAAGTATTGTGTCTCACTGAAATATGGATCTGCGCCGGGAACATTTTAGAGCTATGATTTTATACGATTTCAAGTGTCGCCTGAAACCGGATGAATCGTACGATAGACTTCAAATGGCATTCATGGATGAAGGCCCTTCCAAGGCAACCATGTATCGTTGGTATAACGAATTCAAGCGCGGTCGACCAACTTTGGGGGATGACGAAAGAAGCGGTCGCCCTTTGACGGCTGTTACCGAAGAAAACGTGCTAGCAGTGAAAAATTTAATCCAAGACAATAGGCGAATTACATATCAGGAGATTCAACACATATTGAAGATTGGATCGGAAAGCGTTCACGAGATTCTACACAGCCATCTTCGCGTGAGGAGGATAGTATCACGCTGGGTGCCGCACAACCTCACCGATGCTCAGAAGCAGGCCCGGGTGGAATGGTGCCGTGATATGCTTAACAAATTTGAAGCAGGCTCGTCTCGGCGTGTTTACGACATCGTTACAGGTGATGAGTCCTGGATTTATCAATACGACCCAGAAACCAAGCGCCAGTCGACTGTTTGGGTGTTTCAAAATGAGCCAACGCCTACCAAAGTGAAGCGATCTAGAAGCGGGGGTAAGATTTTGATCGCTAGCTTTTTTAATTTGACTGGCCACTTGGTATCAATTCCCTTACGGGATCAAAGAAGCATTAATGCCGAATGGTATACTACCAAATGTTTGCCAGAAGTTTTCTCTGTTATAAGCAACAAGCGACCAAACACAGGGCTCCGCGGGCTACTGCTCCACCACGACAATGCACCTGCGCACACCGCACTCAAAACGAGGGACTTCCTGGACAGCACGCCAGTCAAACTCCTGGGTCACCCTCCTTACAGCCCTGATCTAGCACCGTGTGACTTCTTTTTATTCCCAAAAATAAAAAATCAGCTCAAAGGGATACAATTTTCGTCGCCGGAAGATGCGCTGGCTGCGTTCGAGCAGGCTGTAAACGAGGTGTCTGCGGCGGACTGGAAAAAGTGTTTTGAAAACTGGTTTAGGCGCATGAATCTTTGTATAGAGGCTGGTGGAAAGTACTTTGAAAAGATTTGATAAAAATATATGTACAGTCAACAAATCGGAATCATGACCCACTCAGCAGATAATTCGTTTGAAATCGTCAAAACAGTAAGGTTTTCTTCTATGTCGCACTTAGGACATTTTGAATATTACAGAAACTGTATTAATACGGGTCAGAGGACTGTGCCATTTTGTGCTTTGTTATCAATGCAATAGATTTATAATTGGATTGGAAATTATGTTTTTGATAAAGCAGGAATTGTTTTGAATTTCGAATTAGTTTCACGTGGTTTTCCTACAAACAACTATATTTTTTAAGAAACCTATACTAACTTTTTCGATTACAGAACATTAATAAAATAAAAATAAAAATGAAAAATAATAAAACGTCAAGTATAAAATGGTGTCAAACATTATTTAGGTATCTTGTCAAAGTTTGGAGTTAAACATCAAGAATAAAAATTAGAAAAAACAATTATAAATTCTGCGGAAGACCACGTAGTGACTAATCAATTATCTGGCCGAATATCTGCTAACATGTGGGCCTGGTGAGTGCCGGAAATGTAGGCGAACTCGTCCAGATTTCTTCTCGTGCAAATTCAGTTGACTTATTAGAAGAAACTATGTTACCGACGGTGCGAACGGTTTACCCGCGAGAAGAAGTTCCGAACTTCTACGTTCACGATACCTGTCCAGTGCATACAGCAAGAGTTGTCACCAGATTTTACCAGCATTTTCATAGCCATCTAGGTCCCCGGATCCCAATCCAAATGAAAATTTACTGGGCTTGATGGTCCAAATGTGGGATAATAGAAACGAGAAACGAGAGGACAAGGCAAGCACTTGAAAAACGTTGTAACAAAATTTGGGATTATATGAGAGGAACGGACATTTGCAGTCGCCTAATCGGATCGATACGTTCCAGACTATTGGACGTTATTGAAAACTATTTTGCTTACTCTCGTTTTTAGGATAAATTAATTGTCATTCATTAATGTTATTGTGAATATTTTATTAACTATTTAAATACAGTCTTTTATTGTGTATTTCCCTTATCTCTTATTTAATTATGTTTTATGCAGTGGGTATGGTGACTAAATAATAAAGAAGTGCTTATTATTGTGAGATTCCACAAGTCGACGCCATTCGGGTATTACGCAGTAATACCCTTGCAATATGGCATCGAATTTTTATAACAAGTCAGTCCATCATGAGGTATCGAAAGTCAATTGTGTCTATTGTCAGCCATTATGCGTGTTAGCATTTGAAATGTATAACTTCACGTGCCACGTGCTTCACATGTTATGGTTAATGCCAAACGTGTCAAAGAAAGTTCACGTTCTATATGCGTAGCATCTCTAGTACGTCTGTGCGTTCTATGCACGAAAGGAGATGGCATAGGGCACAGACCTACATAGGGAGACGACAATTTTATTGGTAAACGAACTGTCACTGTCAATAGCTAACAAAATTGATAACAAGTCTGTTGCCAGGGAAATATCTGTTTAAGCGAAATTCAACCTAATTGTATTAGAATGTCTGTAGGATATTAAGCTTATCGTGGGTCATGATTCCGATTTGTTGACTGTACGTATAGAACAATTTTTTTTAGTTTCGCAAAACTTTCTGAGTGTCCCACGTATATGTTTGGATCTATACCTACTCATGTGTAGGCCTATACTCAATTAAGTTCTATAAAATGAGAGTAGCTTTCTATGAAAATAAAAGAGACGATATAGTAAGTATAGCTACTAATGATATAAAACTACCTAGGTATTTATTCTCCGGCAGTGAAAAGTTACCGCTATAAATACGTATGAATTTTCTCGAGAACATTTTCAGCATAGCCTAGCTGATTATTGCAATATTCTGTTACAACATCCATCGTGAAATACGGAGATTACTCCTGAACTGTCGCGTTTATTTAGTTAACTTAGTACCTATTTCCGTACCTACATAATGTAGTTACCTAGTCTTAAAACAGATGGACTGATAGCTCGCGTATCTATCATACTTATTCTACTGAAATTATAATAAAGTAGGTAATAGTATACCCTGGGCCCTTGGTTACATAGCTACGCCACTGGCCCAGCTACCAGACTGCGGAGTGGCTTATCTTTTTCCCACGGCATGAGCTGTTATCATTATGTAGCTCATGTCGACACGATAAAAGATAGTACACACCTATTTAAAAGAAAGAGGAGGGACCTACTTTCTGTTGTTGGATAGCATACCTATTTAAATAATAAGTACCTACCTACCTACCTAGTTATCCACTTATTTATTTAAACAGTCTGTCCAAATTTTTCCTACAGTAGAACTTTATGGGGATAGGTACTGAGGTCCTGGACTATCATGCAGTTATATAATTCTCTTAACTTTGTGAACTTTATGTAACAAATCCATGTACCTACATAGGCGGATTTAATTCCTCAGGCATTCTCTCCCAGTCAGGGCCGTAGCCAGGGGTACACCAGGGAGAAGGAAGAAAATTTTGAGCCTGCCCTAGCCACTAGCCTCACTAGCCTAACTTTGCTAAGAATTTTGAAACTAAGCGTAATTAAGCAGGCACGGATCTAGATGGGGGCAACCACCGCTGCTGCTGCCGCTCCCGCGGCCGCTGCTGCACCCGCACCTACCTGACCTACCCCATCGTGGGGAGGCTCTGCCCAGGACTGGAGCACTTCGTAAACGTTGCGTTTTCTTTGGTTAATATAACTTAACTTAATTGCCTCCCCCGGAGATCGATCTAAGTCAGTGGCGGATTTACCACCAGGCTGAGTAGGCTGGGGCCTAGGGCAGCAGATTTTAGGGGCGGCAAATTGACAATTTGCAATTGGCAATTTGGGGCCAACATTTTTTTTATGTCTCACAGAAATTAAAAATAATCATAATATTTATTACAAAGAATGATTGAGCTTTTATTAACTCAGAAATATACCAAAAACGATTTCTTGTGCAACCAGGGGCGGCTCTAGAGCGGTGCAAATGGTGTCACTGCACCGGGAAGCGTCATGGGGGAGGGGGGGGGGCACCAAAATCATCAGTAAGATTCGTTATTGACCGATGACGATCGTTTTGCGTTCTTATTGCATTCAGTCCTTTTTGCTTGTGCGTTTTTGGCGTATATTTAGAGCAACTATTCTTTTACATTTGTATGACTTACACATATAATACAAAAAAATACAAAATATTAATTGAAAAATTTCGCGCTCGCTTCGCTCGCGCTATTGTTACTTCTTTGCGTTCTCGTTGTTCATGCACACTCAGGTGCAAAACATCATGTCAGGTTTTCGTAAAACACCCAAAAAATTGCACTTGCAGTAATGGGCTTATTATGTAACTAGCTGTGCCCGCGACTCCGTCCGCGTGGATGTCGGAAAATAACATCGTGTCATAATTATGAACACAATATCTTCAAATATATACATATAAGCGCCTACACAGACGATTACACTATTTACCGACCATACTATATTTTGTTTTTACAACCTACCGGCTAAGGTGATGGAACTTCATGGAATTAGCCCTAAACTCCCTCATTCTGAGAAGACGCTCGTGCCCAGCAGTGGGAAGTAATTGGGCTGATTATGTTATTCTATAACACTAACCACATCTCTTCTTATGCTGAGAAGAGGCCCGTGTCCAGCAGTGGGACTGTAATGGGCTGGTAATGTTATGTTATTCTAGAATACTAATAATATCCTGTTCATTATCTCTTCTCATTTTGAGAAGAGGGCCATACCCAGTAGTGGGACAGTAATGGGTTGACTACGTTATGTTATTCTATATTTTCTAGTTTCTTAACTCTTCTCGTTGCGAGAAGAGGTCCGTGCCCAGCAGTGGGGCAGTAGGTAATGAGCTGATTATGTTGTGATAATCTATTACACTAACAATATCCAGTTCCTTAACTCTTCTCATTCCAAGAAGAGGGCCATGCCCAGCAGCGGGACAGTGATGGGCTATGTTATGTTATTCTATATTTTCTATAATACTAATAGAATCCAGTTGTATTTTTAGGAACCTGCAACCTGCATACAACCAACAATCATGACCTCTACTTTGTATGCAACTTAATACAATAGAGGGGTCAAGCTGTATCGCTGGATCTACTCAACCGATTCAGATAAAACATACCCTATATTTTAAGTTAGACTAATACCAATACAAATGCTAAGTTTCATTACGATCCGTTCAGCCGTTTTCACGTGATGAGGTAACAAACAGACAGACAGACAGACAGACAGACATAATTTTTTTAAACGATTGATTCGTGTTCTATAGCTTATTTCTAGACCCCCTAGCCGGTTTTCGCGAAAAAAAACTCAATGTACAGACTTTTCGACCTTTACAGTTTTATTATAGTATAGAAGATAGAAGATAGATAGATGAGATCTCGCACTGCCTGAAAAACATGTTAGGGCCGCCCCTGTGTGAAATCGTTGGACTGTAAAAATAATCTAGGAACTTGAACTGACACTTGTAAAGGTCGGTAGTGGCGGCAAAATATGAATAGCCTACAGGCGGCAAATGTGTAAATCCGCCACTGATCTAAGTACTTCCTAACTCGCATCATTACCAGGATGAGTAGTGAACTAAAGGGCAGGGATGGTCATTGGAAAGTATTTCGAAGAAAAACAACGCTAACTTCAGGGACGTGCTCAGATGGCTTCTTTAATTTTCCCAGATAATGTGATTTTTTTAACAGAAAATTTTCAGCAACTACTTAAGTAATTGCTCTCTAACGGCCAAAATTAATATCCAATCTATCCACTATTTGCCCTACTAGAGATAGGAATTTGACATAAGCTCCATACAAAATATGTCAGATTTCCATCTCCAGTAGGGTAAATCGTGGATAGATTGGATATTAATTTTGGCCGTAAAAGTGCGTGAGCGTCCCAGATAACGTAATGAAAACTTTTTAACGTAAAGAGCTATCTCGGTTTTTTCCATGGTTTTTTCATTTGTAGTTATTTGTGTTTGAATTAATTAATTGAATTTGACATGTACCTAATCTATTTATAATTAAAATGTTTTTATGTAGATCACTGGTTTATGGTTTTGGAAAAATATTATTGCATTAGTAAAGTTATTGTGTAGCTTGTTTACAGATTATGTTTAATTTCGACACAAATGTATTTTTGTTATGAAATAAATCACTTATGACTTAAAAAAATCGAGCGCTTCGCTCGCGCTTCTCTATTTCTGTTTGCTGTCGTATATTCCAAACTTTTCAGGTTCTAAACAACTTTATGAGATAACACTGTAGGACGAAATACAAAATTAAGTGGATGTAGCAACCTCGAATGTAACGCCGCGCCGATTTTGGGTAGGTTTAGCGCAGTCGTTTTATTAAAAAAAAAACTTTCAGCCTGTCCTGAATTTTCATGACCCTGTCCTGATTACACAGTCTGGCTACGGCCCTGCTCCCAGTCAACCTTACTTAGTTACTTATCCTTTTTTAGGTATTTATCCTATAAATAGAGGCTTTAATTTAGAGCAAGTGTCCTGAAAGCGACGTACTGTCGACCGTAAGTCGGTGGTAACACTTGAATTACGAAAACCTCCCCTACTTATGAAGTAAAAACGCTGTCAAGATCAAACTGTTACCACTGACGTCCGGTCGACTGTACCTATTCAGTCACAGACAAAAGTTTCAGTGAGCGTCTCGGAATAAAAGCTAATTTGCGTAACAAAGAATTTGTTCAATCTGTTTTACAGTGGGCGCTTAATTTTTTTTGTGCGCAAACTTTATTTTTATCGTTTTCACCCAAGTTGGTCGCGCTAATTGTTGAATCGCATGTCAGGTAGCGCGTTTAACTATGTGAAAACGTTTCCGAAAACAAGCTAGTTCTTCTACATAAATTAGGTAACTTTGAAAAATTCAGCGCTGATGGAAATTGTGATTCAGGTGCTAATGTGATTCAGATACCCGTTTTTTTTTTTACCCGTCAAAGGCGTTTTTGCACGTCAAAGACGTTTTAATGTTTCTAAGGTAGTTATTTATTAGGATAACTACCTTAGAAACCTTAAAACGTATTTATTTATTTATATATGCCTTATTGTACACCATAAAATACATTACGTTGAATATGCATTTAAACTATTGTACGTCGGCCTTATCGCGATCAGCGATTTCTTCCAAGCAACCTTAGGACGGAAGGTAGGTACCTACATAAGTGAAGTAAATATTTTTTTCAAACATGCTTGGAAATTCGAACATTATATTGAGAACCTTCTTCGAGATAAATCAAAAATGTTGTACTGGGGGGTGATTCTCGCGTCGTTGTCATTATATCTAACTCGACATAATGTCGAAATAAGGTGGCGAATGTCGATTGAAAATAAATTTTCGTATTCTACGAAAGTCACGTTAGAGATATGTCTACTATTGTCTACGCCGAGCGCTCTAAATACAAAGAGTAGTTCATAGCAGTTGACATTACTGGCGACATTTTTAGTAGAGATTTAAAGTTAGAGATTAGTTAGGTATATCGAATTAGACATCTCTATAACGCGAGAATTGGGGCCCTGGTCAAATACATGCGAGCAGCGGCCGGCAATGTTAGTATGAAAATCTATATTTGTCCTGTTAAGCGGCCAAATAAATTACTATGAAAACTCATATCTGTCGTGTAATGTAAAAATAGAACGAACTTTTTACTCTGAAAAATAGCAACCAAGGAGTTTTCTTATCAAATATTTTAAGTATTACATTTCGAACTGGCTTGCAAATAGAGCTGTTTAAAGTAAAAAAGAAACAAACATATTGACGCGTGAAAAATTATTGTTGTTCGCAACGATTTAAGAAGCTAAGCTAATGTTCGTCATTGATTTGATTCTAGAATTTACATAGGTTAGTTTGAATTTCCGCGCATTATTTGTGAAAATAAGCCATAAGCCTATATAAGCCTTGGCAGCAACCAGGCATTGATAGGGAAAAAACCTTCGGCGAATGGAGTCCCACATGGGACTCTCCGCCAACTAAGTCCGGTTAAGCAGAAATGGGACTTCGGTCCCACCTGCGAGAATCCATTCGAAAAAAAAAAAAAAAAAAAAACAGGCATTGATGCACTCACGTATGTGTGCCTCGGCTTCACCATGGTATAATAAGATGTTTCACCAGGTATTCTCTTCCCGCAATGACAGCGCGATGCCTCCAAGCTACGTCACGATCAGTGCTGCCATTGATTGATATCTTCAATATAATTATTTTATTATTTTAACGCATTTTACGCATGCGAAACGAATTCTAAAGACATAAATTGTGATTTTTTCTTTCCACAATTTATATCTTCAATATACTTATGGAGATTTTTGTTCATAATGAATATAAAATAAATTCCTAACTAGCCTAACTACTTGTTATCTCGTGTTATTCATCTAATTAGTTAATAAAGGAAACTATATTAAATTACTAGTTAAAAAGTGATTCTTTATAGAAGAAAGTAATTGAAAAAATGCATTTTGCTCGGGTAATTTATTTTCACAAAGTGGCAGCACATCAAACTGACAAGTGTCACGCTAACAGCCCGCTATTGGCTCCACGGCCGATGACGTAGTACGGAGGCAATCACGTGACCTAGCTGTCACGGGAAGAGACTACCTGGTGTTATTATACCATGGGCTTCACCTCGTTCCACATTTCCACGTTCGTCAATCAATACCCCTGTTGCCGGCCGCTGCAGTAATGTACTATAGAACAACACAGCGGCGTATAAAATGGCGGCATTGTTCCGAGGTGTGTAGGTAGAGATCATTAGCTGCATTAAGCTGACCACGCCCAATATACACCGCAAAGACAAAAACAGTGTCCATTATTACAATTTAATGAAGAGAGAAAGCCATTAGGAACGGGGACTTGATTAAATCGTCGGTGAGCAATTGTCGGGTTATGGCGGCGCGGCGCCCTCTGTCGCGGCCCGCGGGGGCCTAATCGCACCGACACGATTCTGATTACGTGTGATTGTTGTATCAATCATTTTCCCTATCAAATTATTCAGTGGCTGGTAATTGTATCGGCGTCGTCTCGTAATGGCCACGGAGACGGGACAGCGGAAACATTCGGCTGCACTTAGTCTCGGTTTGTTACCCGAAGGATTGTAATTCATATGCTATTACTAACCAAAATTAGAGAGAAAATTGTCGTAGTCAGTTAGTCGTTTGTTGTTGATTGCCGTGTCTATCATCAGTATCTACGGTGTAATATTGAAAAACCTTGTTATAGGCGTTATAATGGCTTCGAATTTGTTTTACTTTCTTTTCTGCTAAGGTATTGACAGTCATCTTAACTAACGTAGGCAGGTAGGTACCTATTTAGTTTCGGGCTTAGTCCAAAATGGGCATACTTAATGGATTAAAGCTTGTGAAACTTACATAGCTTATGAGTACACGTAATTACCACGAAAGCCATAAATTGCCGTGTTATGTCTAATAAATGTACCCACTTAATACCTACGAAGTGCCGAATATAAATCATTGTACAGCATATTTCCCTTATCGCGCGTGCGTGTAGCTAACCAGCCGATTAGTTATGCAAATCCGAGGAATTTACTACGAGTGCTAAACGGTGCTATACCGACAGCTTTGCATAGCGTTACTAAACGTTGCCTTAACGAACTGTGTTGTACAAGTATATTTTCCTCAGCTTTTCATTAGATATATAAATTATAGTGTTTACTTAGCTATTTATTTTGTTTTTAATGCAATGTTCTTTAAGATCTGAGATCATTGGGGTTACTCTTAAAAATAATTCTAATCCCAATCTAATTCCAAAGTAAAAAGGTAATAAGAATTTGCAAGAAGGGTATTTTTGATTAAAAATGAAAAATATATAGACTAAGTAGTTATCGACCAAAAAGGCAAGGTAACTTTATCGTCGATGAAATTCAGGTAATTACTAGCCTGAAGCCTTATCTCTTCTCATGGGTGTCGTAAAAGGCGACTTTTGGCCGTAAGGGATTCATCAGAGGATGGGCAGCAGCGTTCTCTGAGTATTTAACCAACCAACTGCGATCGCCAACCCGCCTGCCAAGCGTGGCGATTATGGCATATCCCTCCCCTTGGGGGAGGCTTACGTCCAGCAGTGGAAGTCTTTTGGCTGAAATGATGATGATGACTAGCCTGAATGACTCTTTTGCGAAAATCGGCAGGCAGGCAGGCCACACCTGGTGGAATCAGGAGATATCTCCGGGAATCGCTCTATTCACGTAACGAGAGAAAAAGAGATCACAAACCGAATCGGTCGACATCTGCTTATCGAAGATGTTCTGAATAGGGGAGCTGGTTCGGTCAGGTAATTCAGATATTAGGCGAGATCAGTTTGTTTCTGGCTGTCTCTGATTTTCTTATACGCGGGAACGTTATTTTATCGTTCTCTGCGAGGCACATGCCATCCACAGGGAATGCAGGTCGATCGATCAGATACGAGCAATATTTCATCGGTAACAATAACAATAGGTAGCTAATGACATACTTCATATATTTGTCCAAAGATTAAGGAAAAATAGGTCATGAAAATACGTAAAATGTAGCGTAATACCACGTTAAACAGTCTCTAATTAAAGAAAATCAGCTCATTTCGTGTAACATTTCCAGCTTATTAAATCACTCCCCTACATTGTGAAACGCCTAGTAATTCGTAGATAACTATCCTTAATTAGCTACTAGTGCGAGTGACTGTTACATGGGCCTCAAATTAGCGGCAGTAGGAATCGGTAGATATAATTAAACAGTTGTCTAATTTAATTGGCAATAGGCGAGTTCCCACAAGTCAGAAAGTCACCCTCGCTCATTACGCTCGTTCCGAATTTTCCCAACAATTAACATGCGAGGTTGTATATGTAGTAATTACAGGTGTGTAGCGCGGTAAACGGTGGTTCAATCACGCCACCGCGCTGCCATACGACTTGTGTTGCATTGCACACATTGATTTATTGTGCGACTGACGGACAATTTGAACGATTACAATGTTTATGAGTAATCCATTTCAATATCCTTATGTACTCGTATATTACTATTTTACCTCTTGAGCTTTGGGGGTGCATTAAAAGAGTCGCCACGAGAGATGATATTTAATTGATCGTCCGGCGCACCCTGGGCAGTCAGCCCGCTACCAACCTGCTAACTGTCTAATCTTTTCCCCACGGCATGAGCTATTGTCATTATGTAGCTTATGTCGACACGATAGAAGAAGACCCCTTGAGCATTATTTTATTATAGAATCGGACTTCCATGACTTTCACCTAATTTGTTTGCTAACTAGAAAACAATACACAACACGAGCTTTTAAATAAATTACGTCTATTGTATACTTATTTCGGATAAAATTCACATTAATTTCTCATTTGGCTGTAGTGGATACTGTAACAGTAGGCTGACATAATTACAATTATTATTTTGCTGTTACGATAATTATGCCCCCTGCCACAATAATTGAAAAAGTTTGCCATCAAATAGTCGCCGAACAGTCTGAAATTACATTTTTTATTATTATTTCTTCTCTTTTGATTCCTATCAGCTTTATTTAGCGGTTATTACTATTTGAAGTTTTAATGATACGACTACGACGTGACCAAGGATTTCATGTCGAATTCGACATAATAACTCGAGGAGTGTAATTTAAAAACTTACAAAGTGATTACATTGTATTTGATGGTTTTGCTTTATACGAATTAACTCCTACACAGTATCATTCCAACTTTCCGTATAAAATAATAGTTGTAATACGCAGAACTTTGGCCCAATGTGGGTGTCTAACAGCCTAACAGCGTCTAACGTGCGTATAGATTTGTATACAACGTCATTTAAATAGTGAAGTAGAGTCAAGTACTCGTCATTAAACAAAAGTCCGACGGTTACCGAAACAGGCAGCACCACTCGAACAGTCGAGGAGCGATTTAACTTTTTGTAAAGTGCAACACTTTCCCAGCGCCCGCGTAGGGTCCTTCAAAACGCTACTGCGTTTAGACAAATGAACAGCGTTGCACCCTTCACGGCACACGACATGCGCCATCATGAAGGTACGGAAGTATGGAAATGACTGGCGTACTTGAACCCCATATGCGAGCGTACTTCGGGGTTATTTATTTCAGTAGGAACAATGTTATTTTATGTTGTTTATGCAGAAAATTTATAGAAGTGCAGACAGTTTATGCAGAGATGATAGGTAATGTGAATTTTATTGTGTCGACTTTTTTTATGATTATCAAAGTAGAATTCCGAAGTAGTTCATAGGTAGTACCTGTATGTTTTTAGGGTCCCGTAGTTCTTACAAGGAACCCTTATAGTTTCGTCATGTCCGTCCATTTGTCCGTCTGTCCTAATCCTTTACAGCTTAATAACTTCTACAGTTATAAACATAAGTAAATGAAATTTTGTTAAAAAATAGTCTACATATAGATCTCAATTTTAAAAGAATGAAAAAATCGTGATTACGTATTTTAGGGGTGGCGCCCATACATGTGAAATCGGGATGAAATTTTTTTTTCGCTGCACCCCCTCGTTTGTTTTATCATTGAATAGTTCTACTAAAATGAAGGTAATGTTTCATACATCACTTTTTTATCAGGTTTACCATCTGCGAAATATAGCCTGCCAAAGTGGCTTACAATGTGTCCCCCCCCTGCCATTTCTAAACTATACAACGTAGAAACTTGTAATCTTCCAGGTTGATAGACTTTTATAAAAAATCTCTTTTAACTATATTTTGAGTATAATGTAATTATAAATTTTCGAGTTATAGAGAAAAACTGAAAAATACTTAAGACGTCCTAGTTCAAAGGTCATTGACCTTAGAGAAAAATGACCTTAGCAAAGAATGCTCCTTTAGTTACTTTCTATTTAAAAAAATTATAAAAAGTAACTTTGTGTTATGTTGACATGACACACTTCTTAAATTTGGCACTATACAGCGCCATCTAGCGGCTACTAACAACACTATCTGAGTCGCTAATGCTGCCGTCTATTGCAAAAACTAAAATAGCCATGATTAATATTCGATTTGATTTGTTTGTTATAGGAACCCTATAATAAATACTGAGCATGGCCCGACATGCTCTTGGTCGGTTTTTATTTTTTCTTGTTGAACTCTGTGATTCATGTCACAACATAGTGCTCTATCTCTCTCTAAATTAATTTTAAAGTTTCATGTTTCGGTTACGTAAGTATATAATACAATATTTTATACAATTGTATAATGTAAGTATATGCCATGTGTTGTCATTTAGGCGACAGCCTATTATATAGTAGGTATTGCAGTTATTATGGGTAAAGGTAACCGCTTAACATCAGGTGGGCTTTTAGCTCGTTTCGCCATCCTATAATATGAAAAAAAAGACGTGTGGCACTCGGAGACTGCCGCGGTAAAGCTATTGCTTAGCATTTTTTATGTAAATACAAAGAGGAGGTGCCCTAACGCCGAAACTCTAAGCAGGCATGAGTCACCAGATTGCGGGGCGAAGAGGGGGATTACGCATGCGCAGTAACGCCGATACAACCAATGCCACCTAGAGGTGATTTGCAGAACTAAAGAGACAAGCGTGATATTTCAAAAAGTCATTAAAAGTTCTGCTATTCATCGATAGATGGCTAAACTAAAAAGTGCCGGTCGGAGTGTTAGGTTATTTTCGTTACGGAATTTCTGGATTCGGTCTCCACGCTCAAGGCCCGCGATAGAAGCTATGCAATAGCTTAAAAAATGAACAGTACCTAACTATCGTGACTGCGAGCATGAGTCTCCCATGAATCCTATAATAAACGGTCGCGGAATTTTACCCAAACGTTTACCAAATGTATTGTTGAACGTATTTCATAGTATACAGGCTTGACTAGTTTGGGAACCACTGCTAAATTCTTAACAGAGCTAATGACTAGTTACTCATTGCTACCTGCTTTAAATTGTTAATTTTAATGTAATGTTTTGTGCCTTATGTAACGCAGTAAATAAACTATTTTGTTTTTATTTTTTAATTGAGCATAGAGCTATAGAAGCAGCAGCAAAATTTTCCTTTTCGTATTTTTTGTTAAATATCGCTTCCAGTTAAAAACAATTAGCTGGTACACACATCCGCCACAAAATGGCGGAACTCGAACAACACAATAAATCAATTGGAGTGGGTGGTTGACTTTTCACTCAAATGTGTGGTTAATTGTAACCGAAAATGACTGTTGATCGAACCACACTTAATTTGAGTGGTGCTTTAGAACGCAGGGGTAGAGTTAGGGTGGCTTCGAAAGTAATGGCCCCGTTGGTTTTGTGATTATTTCGATACTAATTTCCTAAACCTGCCGGAAATAGAACAGCAATTATACTTATTATTGTTTGTATATCGTGATTCGTGTGTCATGCAGTTGTATCACACATGGACACAGATTTTAGATTGTTTTGAATCTTGGGAGCACTATATTGGGATTTAAGATGAGAAGTCAGAAATTGAAAAGCGTATTTCAATTTACAGTAGGTAGGTATGCGTTGTGCAGGCAAGACTAGTACCTAAACCTTTTTAATCGTTAACGGAGGCCGCAGCTTGATGTCACAATTCTTTGACTTCTAAAGCGTGTGCTATGCGGTGAGCAACCAGCCTGCCAGCCGTCGTCAAACAATATTTGGTGACAAACCACTATCTACACGGTTGGAAACCAGCAAGGTCACCTTGTTGGGGAGGCTGGTTTGTCACCGTGTAGCAGACGCTTAAGTTAGATGGTTAGGAGGAAAGGAAATTTAGTGACGGGATCGTTACCATTCAGTCGTTGAAACCTCGTCGTGCGCTTGACCGTCTTTCGGCTGACCACTTGAAGCAATGAGCGTCACCACATCGGGTGCAGCGCCACATGCAAGTGTTTGCGAACAAAGGTTTTATTTCATGCAAAATAAATTACGCACTTTTTATTTAGGAGTAATTTTGATTCCCTACATTAATATCTAGGTACTTAATTAAACACCAAAATGATTCTTACCCTAAATTGATAAACCAAATTTTTATGAATTAAATTAGCTGACAATAAATAAATTCAAACTACCTGTAGGATAAAGTATAAAAGACTACATCTATAGATATGATTATATTATTTTTAATCGAAAGGCTATAAATGCTAGAAGAGGTTACATTTCCTCCGGCCAGTAGACTTCGATCATCTTCTTGAGTCTCTCATCGATCTCCTTGCCTTCCGGAGGCTGCTTGCCCAGGATGAAGATGAACTTCTCATGACAGTCCATCATACCCAGGTAAATACCCTCGATGACCTTTAGCCGCATTGGGTACCGGTGGAAGTCGGCCAGGTCCAGTTTAGCTGCAAAGTTTTACTTTAATTGATTGAAAAGTTTCATAACCATGACAGTAATATTCCATGCTCTCTGTTGATTGAAGTCAGGTCACAGAACATACCTATAATATGGGCAGGTGTCAGTCGTCATAATGAGTACCAAATCACCTGTACGAAATCAACGAAAGCTTATTATTGTTTTGAGGAATAAAATAAACTAATAGATAATGTAAATAATATCATCATCCTCCGAGCCTTTTCCCAATTATATTGGGGTCGGCTTCCAGTCTAGCCAGATGCGGCTGAACATCAGCATTTTACACGGAGCGACTGCCATCAGACCCCCGCAACCCAGTTACTGGGTAATACTGACATTCGGAGGTTAGACCAGTTATCAGACTTTCAGGCTTCTGACTACTCGTAACGACTGCCATAGATATTCGTATGACAACCGGGACCGACAGCTTAACGTGCTCTCCGAGGCACGGAGGGGTCTCGATGTGTAACGAAACGGTCACCAATCCACAGACTGACCGCGGCAAGTGCAGCTTAACCTTGCAGATCGTACAATCCGCGCAGTAGTTGCATCGCTACGAGCCCCCCTGATATAATGTAAATAATAGCTAGGTACAAATATGTTTAAACGAGGGACATATTCAAGGTGGTCTAACGTGCGTAGGTACACATACTAAAAAGAAACATTGAAAAAAAAAACCATGATAAATCACGCTTAGATACAGAGTAAAATGCTCGCACACGCTCTGACAGTCTAGAGCAGGGTTTTTCATTATTTTGAATGTGAAACCAAAAAAAAAAAAAGAGACAAGATAAAAAATTCTAGCAACCCCCTAGGCCCTAGGGCCATACAGAAACAAAATGTTAAAGATTTGAAAGACTGAGTTGAGTTCTGAATGTACAGAAAACAAGAATATTCAGAGCGGGCAAGTAACGCTTTAAAATTATTAGTGCCATTCACCACTTCTTTTCTTACTATGTGAACTGATGTTCTCTTCAATGGTGGACATTAAAACTAAAAAGAGAAATATAATTCAACTAGAAAATGATTTGATTAGGTATTAATATCTCAATTTTTTTTTTATTGTATTGGCCCATCCTTCTCACTGAAATTGTATTTTTTATTGTATTTTAGGACCTAGAAACACTTGTCTTTTTTGCCCGCGATCCCCCGAGCAAGGCTTCGCGACCCATAGGGGCCGCGACCCACAGTTTGAAAAACACTGGTCTAGAGGTCTGCTAGTACAAAAGGCGGAGAGGCTGGAAATACTGACCGATAGACACTATTAGATACTGCCGTGCTAGTTGTGTCGCCTCACCGAATGCAACTTTAATTTGTAAGCTTGGAACAGTGTCCACGTAATTGGTAAAATATTTTCAAAATTAAGCTACCTTTTTTGTGCACTACAGTACCTACTCTACTGAAAATACTCCTTTAATAAGTCCCTCGTTCAAGCGGTCACATGTATACTATCTGTGATTTGAATCAGTCGTCAGAATACAGATATGGGAAGAAATATACCACAACATAATGTCATCGGAATCTATACTGATGTTTACCTGAAGCGGGGGGCATCTGCAGAGTCCTATATGAACCGTCACCCTCAAGCTTCTCCAGGTAGTAGGCACGAGTCTTGTTGTTCTTTGAATTCGGGCACGGAATCTGCATTTTCAAGACAAGGTTCTCCCATTTAAGATTCTCCACGTATTTTCCAATCAGCTCATTAAGTTCCTTGCGTTCCTGCCAATTTTAATTAATAATATTTTTATGGAAGTTTTCGTCATCATAATATAGTATATCAGTCAAAAGCTAGCTAAACAAAGCTGTACAGTCAGATATTTTGGCGGAACTGACTTGTAGGTACCGACACAATACAAGAAAATGCGTGGGTGCGATAGGTATACGAAGTTATAAGATGTTCTTAGGGTCAGTTTCCACCAAACGGAAAAAAAAACCTCGAGCAAATACCTAATCGTTGACAGAGATGAACAAAACACAGTGTGACTCTCCACCTGAGTTGCGCTTCTCCGGTCTGAAGTGTAACAGATGCCAGGATCCTATAGCTTAGCTGTTGTAGAACGAGAGGCTCTGCGTGAACTTCAAGCATTGTTACCATAAAAATTTCTTACCTGATCGTTGACAGGGATGAACTGAACGCAACGTGAGTCGTCGCCCGAGTTGTGCTTCTCCGCTCTGAAGTGTAACAGATGCCAGGAGCCTATAGCCTGGCTGTCATTGAAGGACAGGCCTTGCGTAAACTCCTGGCATGTTGGTTGCTTCACGGGCTTGTCGTGTTTGTCGCCTTTGTCGTGCTTGTCATGCGAGTGGTGTGCCACGGCGTCCACTGCCGCGTTTAACACTAGCACTGGAATTAGATGTGTTTTTTATCAATACTAGAGGGCACCAGCGGCTTCACTCGCTTGGATGTGTGGATGTCGTTTATTGCGCATCCCGCGGGAACTGTTCATTTTCCCAGTATATAAAGTAATCTATAAGTTAATTCAGGACATGGTTTATCTTTATACCAAATTTCATTCAAATCCGTTAAGCCGTTACAGTTTAAAGAAGTAACAAACATACATACATATACAAACTCACAATCTTTATTTTTATAACATTTTATTGTGATTTTTGTCAATTGTGCATCTGATAGGTCCAGAAAAGAACAGTGGTAGATGCAGAATTGCTAGAAAAACTTAGATATATGTACGATCCTTCCGGTCATTGATTGGAGCTTTTTATTCTGTTATTGCAGAACACTCAGATGCAAAAAGGCGAACCAATTTATTACATAATATAGTACTTCAATGTGTTTGAAGATGGGAGTAATCACATATTTAATGTCTGCTCGTACACATTATTGTTTCAATACCTATTTATAACGCTCAAAGAATAAGTAAGAGATATAATGTAGTTACAATATTTATGTTTATTTATTTACAGAGTGATAATAAAATTATGAAAGACTTTTAACTGCAAATCTACAGTTCGAGACAGTGTTACGGTTGGTCGGTTTTCTTAAATCTAACGCTACACTTTTTCCCAAAACATCCCCAACCCCAGCTATACACAATATTTTTTACCGAAGAACCATTAAATAACACTGACACAATCAGGCAAATATCAATTAGAAAATATAACAAATCCTTTTGAACAAATACCTGTGAAAATGAACGTGACCGTCGGCGACATGTCTGGAGCTGGGCTGCGCAGGGGCAACTGCGGTAATGAACTGAATGACTTGATTGCGACTAACGACGCCGGGGATTAACTAACGTTGCGCAGCTGCGAAGATAGGACATGGCGATTTTTTTGCTGTTCCTGAATATTTGTTTGGTGGTTCCTCAGAAACAACAGGCTGCCGAAGTACCAACCATCCAAACATCCACCAACTATGAAACAACCGTCCATCATCATCATCAACAACCGTAACCATCTTGTAGGATCTTCTTTTTTCTCTAAAGAATACATAGACCAAGTAAAAGAAAGAATATAATATATTATTTTATCTACACTCGTATCGTAAAATTCGAATTATGAACTCGAAAGTAATGTCATAATGGCATACTTTACGCACATACACCTGTAATGAATTTAAAAAGTTTCATTACGATACAGTTTGCTGAACAAAACAATGCGGTAATTTAATTTTTTTTCCATAACCGCACACTTCAGCCCAACTAAGGAGTTTTTAATGCCACTTCGACCCAACCAAGGAGTTTTCAAACCTTTTTTTTTGCAGTCGTACAGTTTGGCACCAATGAGTACACAAAATTCAGGGTGGCGCCACTTGTCATACATTGAAAATTTTTATCGTTTAAAATCGCGTTTCTGGCAGAACTTTTGATTGTCATATTGCTTTTAATTATATTTAAGTGTTTACAGGCATATTTTTGTATGATAAAACAGAGATTGACGGAATCCTGACAAAGATAGAAAATTAGTTCCGATTATAATGTTTTCGCCAGACTATATTTTATTATCTGTGTAGGCGCGCGCTAGCGCGCGTGCGCGGCCGCGCGCCACGGCCTACTGGATTTGGTCATCGTTACTTGCTTTATTGTTATTGTTTACGTTAATATTATGGTTTTGTATGTCGAAAGTTTTATTCTGGGCAAAAATATCTGACTACAGCAGTGACACTGAACTGAGGAGAATATGACCCCGCCTGAATTTCTGGATGCAGCAACGTAAATGACGAACAATCTTTTACCAGAGAAATCAAGAAAAACAACGACAAAGTTACCAAGATTTTGACTTTGGTATTTTATTTAAAATTGTATGAGTTTAGATAAAATAGTGTATGAAACTGACATAATTAGGTATTAAAACACTCGTGTGATACTATTAAAAACCTCGCCTACGGCTCGGTTTTTAAACTCACACTCGTGTTTTAATAACCCCTATTATGCAACAGTTTCATAAACTACTATTAACGCATTTACGCATGCGAAGCGAAATCTAAAGATTTAAATTGTGGAATGAAAAAATCGCTCACGAGCAAGATACGAACCGCGCGCTCTGTGCCGCGCGCAAGTGCGATTGTTCACGGTAGCTTAGTGGCTAAAGCACTGGCGTACTGACTGAGCCAGGAGTCGCAGGTTCGAATCCTGCTCGTGAGCGATTTTTTCTTTCCACAATTTAAATCTTAATATAATATATGTCTGGTAAACTTGAGAGAAAAAATCTGCTACTGGTTTTCTGATGTTTTCCTGTAGTAATGCATTTATACGGAATTCTAAGGCAGTAAGTGGTTAAAGACACGGTTAAGTGGAAAAAGGAAAGTGAGGCCTTTGTCCTGCAGTGGCACGCTCTGGCTGAAATATTTTATATTTTTAAATGTTTTTTTCTACAGTATTGTATTTAAGAAATAAAGGAGATCCTAATAAGTGATAGTGTGTGACATCTACCTAAATACTTGCATTTACTATTCTCTAAGATCGTTTTAAATTTAAATATCAATGAATTAATATCGATCGGTTGGGTGTCCGCGTCTGAGAATACAGCTATTATTATTAATATTATAATGGAAAATAATAAGCAACGTTTTCCTGCGTTTTCAAAAAACTAATACAGTTATTATTAATATTATAATGGAAAATAATATGCGTCGTTTTCCTGCGTTTTCAAAAAACTAATACAGTTATTATTAACATTATAATGGAAAATATTATGCAACGTTTTCCTGCGTTTACAAAAAATAATTATCTGCGATCGCATATCCATTCAACATTTTTGGTGATATTGGAAGATTTCATGATCGATCATTGCATCGCGCATCGGTCACTATTAGGAGTTAGTTTCAATTCACTCGTTATATACTATCAATCCAAGTGAACAATTTGATAATGCACATTGCTGCAGCATCAGCAATAGGTAGACGTTTAGGAATGTATCTACTGTGGTAATTTTTTTTTAAACCCCATACCGTCATATAGTCCGTCAAGTATTCTTAAAAAAAAAAAATGGTAAAGCCTGAACTTTTACTTAAGAGGAATGTAGCTGAGCCAAGTGGCGCCCCCACCAGTAAAAACAATATTACTCGCTGAATATATCATTGATCGAAAAACAGAAACTAATAACTCTGTAAATTACACTTCGCTGTAGTTGTAGATAGAAAAAGTTCGAATAACGGCCACTTTTGGCATTTTTTCTATCTACAACTACAGCGAACTATATTTTACTAGAGATATTAGTATGTAGAGATATTATTAGTTTCTGATTAAACTACAGTACTTGTACTTTAATTGCTAAAACGAATTATCGATAAATGATGTATGCAGTGAGTAATATTTTTTTTACTGATGGGGGCGCCACTTGGTTGCTATATTCCCCTTAACAGAAAACCAAAGTAAACTATTTTGCTTAACGAGGATACCAAGTTTTTTTTTATTCCAGAAGATATTGTCATTAGCCAAAACCAAGTACCATTTCTAACTGAGATTTACGAAAACATGTGCACAAAGGCTCCTCCACTGATCCAGAAATTGCGCATGCGTCGGTGTCGCGATGACCGCACGGTAAACAGAATAAGCAGCCACTTCCCGTCTGCGTCCTCAGTGAGACGAGACAATTCCTCGTAATGCGATAATACTAATCAATCCTTGCCACTTTTAGCATGAACATGATTTAGAGGTGATTTAGGAGATAATATTATGGACCATCTATCCTGTTATTTTGGGCTCTGTCACACTTGGATTGTATAAATATCCTTGACATGACATTAATAGATAATTAAGGGCCTTCAATCATTGGTGTTGATTTTCTTGATAAAAAACCAAACTTATTATAAACTATCGCTCTCTTACTAATAGTAGACACAGGAAAGAGATGGCAACAATTTTAGTATTGACAAATTAGTCGAAATTAAGTTTTCCGTACAAGTTTAGTCGTGGTCTCGGAACGTTCCGACAAAAAATACGAACAAGTGTAATACGTAAACTAATTTGACAGTTCCAAAATTCATGCTATCTCTTTCTTGTTTTCACCATTAGAAAAAGATGTGTAGAATTTAAATTAAGTTTGGTTGGTGAACAAGAGAATCAACACCGTTCTGTCTATGATCGTTGGTTCTGTCTGATCATTATGATACGAGAAGGGCCCTGTGCCCAACAGTGGGCTGTTTAAGGTATACAGGATATTTTTTCAAGGAGTGCGGATAATTTTCATAGTGGTTCAGTATCTGTACCTTATCGCACCCATATCATTAACATTCAATTAAAAAAAAAATGAAATTTTGCCTTTGAATGGCGTCCGCTACAAAATTTTCCGAGTCTCCCATACAAAGTCAATTTTTTTGTTTTGTTTTAAAGCGAATTTTATTTATTAATTAATTAAATTCTTTATGCACAACTGGGTACAAAGGCGTTCTTAACACCATAGGCGTTCTTAACGCCATAAGCGTTCTCTACCAGACAACCTTAGGGTAATGCAGAGACAAAGCATAAGCACATGCATAAGGTAAAATACACCAGTAAACCTAGTAAAGTAGAGGTGTGAGACAGGGAGATGTGATCTCTCCGAAACTGTTCACTGCTGCATTGGAGGATGTCTTCAAGGTTCTGGACTGGAAGGGGCTAGGCATTAACATAAACGGCGAGTACATCACTCACCTTCGGTTTGCCGACGACATAGTAGTCATGGCTGAGACCATGGAGGACCTCGGTACAATAGTCGATGACCTCAGTAGAGCTTCTGATAGAGTGGGTCTTAAAATGAAAATGGACAAGACAAAGGTTATGTCGAATTTCCATATAGCACCCATTCCCGTAAACATCGGAGAATCTACACTCGAAGTTGTTGACGATTATGTATACCTAGGACAAACTGTCCAGCTAGGTAAGTCCAACTTCGAGAAAGAGGTCAATCGTCGAATCCGACTCGGTTGGGCAGCGTTCGGGAAGCTACGCAATATTTTCTCGTCCAAAATACCGCAGTGTCTCAAGGCGATAGTCTTTGACCAGTGTGTGTTGCCAGTAATTACTTACGGTACTGAAACGTGGTCGCTCACAATGGGCCTCATAAGAAGGCTCAAAGTCACTCAAAGGGCAATGGAGAGGGCTATGCTTGGAGTGTCCCTGCGTGATCGAATCAGAAATGAGGAGATTCGCAGGAGAACGAAAGTAACCGACATAGCCCGAAGAATTGCCAAACTTAAGTGGCAGTGGGCGGGGCACATTGCTCGCAGAACGGATGGCCGATGGGGCAGTTAAGTTCTGGAGTGGCGACCGCGTACTGGAAGGCGCAGCGTGGGTAGGCCCCCCACAAGGTGGACCGACGACCTGGTGAAGGTCGCGGGAATCCGCTGGATGCGGAAGGCACAGGACCGGTCGTTGTGGCGATGCTTGGGGGAGGCCTATGTCCAGCAGTGGACGTCTTTCGGCTGAAATGATGATGATGATGATGAAACCTAGTAAAATATGTTTCGTACTACGGACTTATAATTACATATAATAAAAATGGATAAATACCTATGTACATTATACATATATATAATAAAATATACAATCAATTTTACTAATCTGGTTACGAACAGATACTGAACCATTATGCAAATTAACCGCACTCCTTAAAAATGTATCCTGTATTATGTTATGTAAGGTCCTTTAAAACTATGATAAATAAGATATTGGCGTATAAATCAATATTTATTATGCAGGCTGTGATAAGCATAGGAAATTAGTGCAGTAACAGTTTGCAGGCTGCAGCAGTGGACAATCCATAAACAAACGAAAAGTGTTGCATTCACGTACATTTATTTCCCTGTCCATCATTTCAAAAGTCTATAACGAATATTATAGCCATTTATAATAATATGAATTGCAAAATGTTTAATATATCTTAAGTGTTGTGTTACCGTTGGACCACAGGCTTTTTGAAACCTCCTGATGTGGTTAAAGACAAAGACAAGCGCGTGTCCTTTGTTTTGCGTTTAACCATCAACTGTTTGCGAATTGTGACTACTGGTCCCACAATCGAAATTCAACCTTATGTTAGTAACTAAAGGTAGTTTTTCCTGTAAATATGTGTAAGTGTGGATTCGCAAGGGGTTGCGGTTAGGTGCGCACACGCTTCTTGTATCGAACATTTGATTACGATCCTTTGTTGCCTTGCACGAAGTGTGACATCTGTCGTTTCTTTTGATTTCGAGTTTTGAGAAACTAGTCTACGTTATTTTATACGACTACCAATTTCTAAGATTAATGATGAAGAAACTTATCTGGTAGTTTGAGTTTTATTTTGGATTTAATAAACGTACTCTTATTGTGTTACTAGCGACCCGCCCCGACTTCGCACTGATCATATATCGCTTGTAACCTTAGATAGTCTTTCTTTTTATTGGTGAAAACCGTATGAAAATCCGTACAGTAGTTTCTGAGATTAGCCCAAACAAACACTAAACCGAACCGGTCGACAACTGGTTATCGTGTAGTTTTGAATCAGGGCTCTGGTCTGGGTGTTTGTGTTTGTACGACCTACGAGACAGGAGAAATCCGATGATAATACAACGTGTTATTTAAATAACTGAAAACCCCTTAAGGGGTCATTGTACTCATCAGTATGAACAACTTTTACTACGGGACCAATCCTTAAATCGCGAAAAAATACAGCTGTTTCCTACATTTTGTCCATTTATGGAACACAAAAAATAAAAATAAACAATATCAGTGCTGGATGTTCCACGCTAGCACATGCTGAGTTGGTGACCCTTTTGGCATCGTCATGCCCCGTAGCAACTTCATGTTTTTCTTATATCTTTGGTATTTTTATTAATGTTATTGTTGTGCTGTCCTGTCACTGTTCTGTGCCAAATAAAAGTTTTACTTTCTTTCTTTTTCTTTCTTAAACGTAAACTAGCGTGAAACATCGCCGAAGTATATTATATACATAAATATGTAAAAAGTGCATTAATTGTTAACAGTGTGCACAAATTGATTGATATCCAAATGTAGGTACTCTTTAAATGCACTATGTTTAGTGTTTATAATATCGTTAAAACTACATTGTTATAAATAATTCTAAATATTTTAGATGGGTATTGACGATTACTGCTTCCTTTGACTTCTTCATCTTGTAATCGTTTCAATATACTCGACGAAGGAATGGTACTTACTTAATTTTGAAGTAAAACTTCTTTACGCACGCTTGACTTGGGGACTAAGCTGGTGAATGCGTTACGAAAAGTGAAGCGAACGGTATTGAGGGAGATATAACTTAGTGAAGTTTTACTTCAGTCGTGTGGTCTAAAGCACTGGTTTTTTTTAGACTATTATTTGTTCTATGCTTTTAGCCTAGTACGAACCTACCTGTCTTCTATACCTATGGGAAATAGAGCCTGGCAAGAAATTAGTAACACTCAACAACGCGCACGCATAACCAATTACATGAGCGTTTCGTTACTGAATTGCCAATTCATATTGGACAATAAATCATCGTCGGACGTCCAGTACGCTTATTAAATCTATTATTAGGTGCCACACTCATTTACCTACATACATACGCGTGACTAATTTATAAAATGTAGCTTATAACTGTGTCATCAATCAACAAATTTATTGACATACTCATGGAACTTTCTAATAATGTCTGAATTCAAATTAGGTGTTGCTGTAGGAAGGTTATTCAATTATAATATTAACTTAAGCCACAGATAATATAATACTATAGTACTTAAGCTATTGGACATTGTTTCAATTTGACCTTGTGAGCTTTTAGGGGATTGTTTTATTTATTTGTTAATTACATTATTTTCCTTCCTTAATTTTATACCCATATTATACCTAAGTAGTTACTTATAAGTTTTCGAAACTCAGAATGAGTACATCGGATTCAATAGGGATTCCCTACCACATATATGACTTACTTTATGGGAACATGATAAATTTGTAGGTTTTGATAAAAACATACTTACTTACAATTCAAATGAATTTTATAGGTTTTATGATAACGAACTAGGGGCCTACACCGAGTTTGACACATACCTACAAATACTTTCATAGTTTTCGTCGACTTTCATTGGTAAATCAGTAGCGCCCCTGGCGGATGATAAGAGGAACTACTCATTATGAATGAAAGTTGACGAAAACTTTGAAAGTTTATATCATGTGTCAAACTCGTACTAGGCTATGTGCATTTTCGGGAAAATTTAAAACGAATGTGCCTTCTATTTAAATAAACTACACCGCAATTGTTCTATCTTATATTATTTTCAAGCTTATCTCGGTAGGTTTTTTTTGTAAAATGGAAATTAAGTTGGTACTAGATACAAATTTATAAATAAATATTTGGGACATTTTACACAGCACCATCTAGTCTCAAAGCAAGTACAAGTACTTGACAATAATATAATACTCACTTACTTTTAATACATAAGAAACACCCAGACCAACACAAACACTTTGTTCATGTCTTAAATATTTGTGACCTATGGGAATCGAACCCACGACCTCGTGATCAGCAGTCCGACACTCGAACCACTAGACCACAGATAAAAAGAACTACCCTATTAGAGATAGAAATTTGACATATTTTGTATGGAGCTTATGTCAAATTCCTATCTCTAGTAGGGCAAATCGTGTAAAGATTGGATATTAATTTTGGCCGTTAGACAAACAAGACTAGAGTTAACTAGTCTAGTTTGTAGATTTCAGATTACAGAATCAAAAACTTATAATCTAACTTTACATGTATGCGTCATCAAACAAACAGACTCCATACTCTATGCCGAGTATAAAACGCAGTATTAAATGTTCAAGTTTTCCAGTATACATACCACATTCAGTTAGGTGCGTCAGCGCAGCGTAGCCGCTAGTTTATGTGGCTGCGTTATCTGGGGAGATTAGATCGCGCCTCGCCACGACATCCCGCCCACTGCTGGCCCACCACGGGGATGCAATGCAACACGGACGTACGTGGGACACTCAGAAAGTTTTGCGAAACTAAAAAAAATTGTTCTATACGTACATATATTTTTATCAAATCTTTTCAAAGTACTTTCCACCAGCCTCTATACAAAGATTCATGCGCCTAAACCAGTTTTCAAAACACTTTTTCCAGTCCGCCGCAGACACCTCGTTTACAGCCTGCTCGAATGCAGCCAGCGCATCTTCCGGCGACGAAAATTGTATCCCTTTGAGCTGATTTTTTATTTTTGGGAATAAAAAGAAGTCACACGGTGCTAGATCAGGGCTGTAAGGAGGGTGACCCAGGAGTTTGACTGGCGTGCTGTCCAGGAAGTCCCTCGTTTTGAGTGCGGTGTGCGCAGGTGCATTGTCGTGGTGGAGCAGTAGCCCGCGGAGCCCTGTGTTTGGTCGCTTGTTGCTTATAACAGAGAAAACTTCTGGCAAACATTTGGTAGTATACCATTCGGCATTAATGCTTCTTTGATCCCGTAAGGGAATTGATACCAAGTGGCCAGTCAAATTAAAAAAGCTAGCGATCAAAATCTTACCCCCGCTTCTAGATCGCTTCACTTTGGTAGGCGTTGGCTCATTTTGAAACACCCAAACAGTCGACTGGCGCTTGGTTTCTGGGTCGTATTGATAAATCCAGGACTCATCACCTGTAACGATGTCGTAAACACGCCGAGACGAGCCTGCTTTAAATTTGTTAAGCATATCACGGCACCATTCCACCCGGGCCTGCTTCTGAGCATCGGTGAGGTTGTGCGGCACCCAGCGTGATACTATCCTCCTCACGCAAAGATGGCTGTGTAGAATCTCGTGAACGCTTCCCGATCCAATCTTCAATATGTGTTGAATCTCCTGATATGTAATTCGCCTATTGTCTTGGATTAAATTTTTCACTGCTAGCACGTTTTCTTCGGTAACAGCCGTCAAAGGGCGACCGCTTCTTTCGTCATCCCCCAAAGTTGGTCGACCGCGCTTGAATTCGTTATACCAACGATACACGGTTGCCTTGGAAGGGCCTTCATCCATGAATGCCATTTGAAGTCTATCGTACGATTCATCCGGTTTCAGGCGACACTTGAAATCGTATAAAATCATAGCTCTAAAATGTTCCCGGCGCGGATCCATATTTCAGTGAGACACAATACTTTGAATTAACTCGCAAAAAATGTGGAGGGAAATTTTGAAATTGGAACTTACTTATTTTTACTTATAAATAATCATATTTTCGAAAAACATTATAACTGGCTAGTGTCCCATATATAAAAACTTTTTTTCGCAATACTTTCTGAGGGGCCTGGTATGAATATGCTCGAGGATTTCAGGAAAGCTCGCATGATAATGTTGTTCATATAAACAGTAATAGGCAAGTAATGTTAGTTGTGTTCCGTGTGGTGCCGGACGTAAAGAATAGCACCACCCTATCTCTTCTCGTGGGTGTCGTAAAATGCAACTAAGATATTCACAAGAGGATGGGCAGCAGCGTTCTCTGAGTATCTAACCAACCAACTGCTATCGCCAACCCACCTGCCAAGCGTGGCGATTATGGCATATCCTCCTTTGGGGAGGCTTATGTCTAGCGGGGGACGTCTTTCGGCTAAAATGATGATGATGATGAATTTTGGTTGACGTGTTCAGGAGTCATGAAATGTGTTGAGCGGGAACGATTGTTTTTTTAACGAGGTCGTGGGTTCGATTCCCACAGGACACAAATATTTGTGTGATGAACATAAGTGTTTGTGTTGGTCTGGGTGTTGCTTATGTATTATAAGTATATATATACAAAAAAAAAAGTATATAAATATTATATCCATTGTCTAGTACCCATAGCACAAGCTCTGCTTAGTTTGGGACTAGATGGTGCTGTGTAAAAATGTCCCAAAGATATTTATTTATTTATTTTTCATATGTATTTCTACTTTATTCTGTTTAACCCTTTCCCTGAACAGAGCCACCAAACACTGAAAAGGTCACGGGCACATGGCGATTCATGGGTCTGCTTCGCGGACAGTGAATTTGCTAGGTTTCAATCATTTTAATATTAAAAATGGATGTATGTTTTTAATCACGCTGAAACAGTTGAATGGATTTGGATGAAAGAATCATGGCGAGTTTGGTACAAAAAAAAAAGATTTGCAGAGAAGTTGGAATAGTTTTAATTTTAATATTGATCCTTGTTCCCTAAAGAATAATTTTAGGTAGGTATTTAAAATATTTATAGAACCCCTGTAAAAATATTAATAGGTGTTTCAAAGTAAGGAATCATTTGAAAAGCTATTTCTGAATGCCTCATACAGCTAGCTGTCAATTTAGTCATGTTCAGAAATTAGCTCAATGATAACAAAGGAATGATAAATTATAATATATTTTTATTGCGGGTTGCTGGGTTTTAAAAAATATTTTCAAAAGGATCAAGGATCAATCCTTGGTTCCTTAAGAATAATTTTAATAAATAATAATAATACTGCGACCATATTTTTGTTATTTCTAACATCTAACGTTTTTCGCTCCGCATGCGTTAATGCGTTTAGTAATAAATAATCTAACTGTCTTTCTAACAAAAAGTACATGGCCTAGCTTGACCGCATTTGATTGGCCTAAACAAAATATCAACATGTTTTGTTAGATTTTTGTCGCAGGAGACCCAGTTTTAAACCAACACAAAAACTCATAAAAACGTACTTTATTCATAATAAACTTGCTGTAGGGTAATCCAATTAAATGCCAATTGTCTTGTAACTAAGAAAAAAGTAATTAAAATAAAATTACTAAGCCATAAAAGTTAATGTAAAGTAAATAGGTAGGTGTGTAGTTTATTAAACTTATATGGCATTTTCTATTTGCCTTTTAAATGTCTCTCACGGGCCGTGGGCAACGATAAATTTCAGTGAAGATACAATCAAATAATAACTTGTTAATACTTCTAATATTGCAAAAGAAACCAAAATAGCAATTACGTACAAATTGGAAAGGGTTTTTCTCTTATTTTACCTCGATTTATTTATATGAGATTAACGAGCAGTAGAATTATGCCTCTAATATATAGATTGTCAATAAGATAATAAGCTTCATACAAAACATGTTTATTTATTAAGGAAGTTTATTGGTAGTGGTTGTATTACTTTCACAGTTACCTATATCTTATTTTTGCAAGCATATTTTTATTTGTAGGCGACCGACGAGCATGCATGACGAGGTTAATGGACGTAGATGAAGCGAAAGAGGTGTGTCAGGATCGTAGCAGGTGGAAATCCATAGTCTCTGCCTACCCCAATGGGAAACAGGCGTGATAATATGTATGTATGTATGTATGTGAGATTTTGTCGATTTATGTGAACACAAATTTTGTACGTTGTAAATTTGTATAACAATTAACAACTTTGGTATAGGTAATAGTAGAATCTACCCCTGCTTGAGAGCCAATAGATTCAGATTTAGCCAATAGCTTCAGATTTAGCCAATAGCTTCAGATTTAGCCAATAGCTTCAGATTTAGCCAATAGCTTCAGATTTTCTAGTAAAGTGGAGTTTTCCAAATTTAATTTTTACAGACTGGTGCTTCTTACCACTTGCCTTTTTTGAATAAAGGAATAATAAAACGTAAAGAACAACAATTATAATTCCTTCATTTCAGCTGCGTCGTATCTAAGCAGGTGAAATCTAATCGTAGCGGCGGCACCTGCATCAGCAAAATCATTTTTCTTCTGCTTCCATTAAAACTGTTATAATTGACGCTGCCTAAATCGCAGATCTTTTGTTCTCGTCTGGTCCGCGGACATCCCGGCGTGGTTTTAATTACTGCCGGCCAAATGCGTTAATGTAATCAAAGCTCAATACATCATACTCGCGCTATCGCCCCGCCTCGGTTTGATTAATAATTCTAATGAGCGGCGGTGCCAAACGAGTTAATTAAGCGTTCGTTTTTTACCGGTCGGTGCCACCGCGGCTGGTAAACGGGCGCATCAATCACCGCTTTGTGTCGGCCGCCGATCTTCTTAATGATTGAAATGATGCCAGACGATGCCCTCTGACCGGGTGCCGCCGCCCCACGCCCGGCTCTGAAACTCCGGCTCGGCCCTCTAAGTGTGGAACGGGTGCAAAGTGTTACGATTATTACCTATGCTACAGGGTGGCTGCCACACAAAAATTAGGAGAATATCAAATTAGTAGACCGATTGTTTTTCAAACCACACCCACGATAAAATGTCATGTTTTCACTGAAAACGGCCTGAAAAGTTTTCAGGCCGAACTACTTAATAAATGACTAACTTTAAATTTTTTAACGTTTTAACTTTAGGTCGACTTTCAATTAACAGTTATCTCTCTGGGTCACAAAAGTAACTCCTGTAATTCACAATCATATTCGCCACATGTTGTACTTATAACATAAGTAGTATCAATCTATTATTATAATATTTTAAACAAAAAACATTGCCAAACGCCTCCATGGCAGTCTCAAAATAAAAAGATTTTATAATGAAGTATCAACACAAAAAAATACAGCAATTAGGACAATCAGTTTCTCAATATTAAATGTAAGAGGTATAATAAAAAGAAGAGCTGAGATAAAAAACATCTCCCTAATATAATATCTAGACCGGTAGCTACAAGATTTTGGTACATACATTATATATTATAGCCTGAGGCTTTATTTGGCTACCGGTTAACATCTCGAACAACATTTCAAGATTTACATAAAATACATTTTATAGTCTTCCCACCAATCAGTGCACTGAATTTTATATTCTATGTGCCTATTACTTTTATGAAAATATAATTTATGTTACATTATCCAAATCGAGTTTTAACACTAAAACTTTCGTAGTAGAGCCAAGTAGAGCAGTATCTGTAGGCGTAAAACACGTTTTGATGTTTTTTGCTACGAGCTTAAGGCGTTCTGAATACTAAAATATAATTTTCATCATTTATAAAACGACAAATCAAAATATCTTTGCCCGGGGATGTTCTACGATACAAATGGCAAACATTAATATGAATCAAAACAGTTTATTCTGTAAAACTAGTGGGACCGGTGTTCGTCAAACATTATCAATCATTTTCGCTTCGGCCGCGGGTAGAATAGCTTTAATTTGATAAAACGCAATTAGCTACTAAAAAGAAATCTAATCTCAAGAGGCGGCTCCAACTTTTTTGGCGGCCATCTTTTTGGGTGCGTTCCACACTGACACCTCAAATAAATACAATGAATCACAAGAAGTGTTTAATAGAAACTAATCTTCAACTAATTAAGAAGACATTTTATTATTACCTAATAGAATGACACCTAAATTGTTTCTTACTTCTTATTGCGTCTGCCCAGAAGATCATTGTATGTAGGAGAGTTGTATGCGTGCTTTACAATGATCGGGCTAAATGAATAAATTTATTTTCTTACATTATAAACGCGTGTTTTCTACGATTGAATGGTCCTTCAATTTAGTGGCGAGTCATTCCAGTGGCAGTATCAAGTGGAACGCGCGCCGCGGGGTTTAATGTCTAATTCACCGCGCTACCAACAGGTGGCGGCAGCGCGGCTTTTCAAATCTGACAGACGCCATTGCTTTTACGTCAGAAAGCCGCGAATAAAATTAATGATGTTCGCGCCTTAATGACGTTTCACGACGCCGCTCCATTGTGTCCGTAATACAACAATTATTGAGATCATTTATTAAGTTTATTGATCTTTTAACTTAATCTTTTATTTCGTAATTTAGCTTCGTGCGAGAGCGCGAACTCTGAAAAAATATCTCATATGCGGAGGTATTTTTTGGACTATTTTTGTCATTATACGGCGTGATGTGAGCGGGTCTTTGAATATAGAGGCAATTACTGCCCCGCATGTGGTTTGATTATGTACGACGGCGACTCCATTCCATCTAGCGATGAGGCTATAAAACGCCGGTAAAAACATTACTAAAACCTTTGCCGTAGTTTTTGAGCTTCCGTTGCTAAATTGATGCTGATGTTAAGAGCTATTGTTAAGATTTTCTGAACGGTAGAGAGTAACTGTCTGTTTTTTGTATGTTCTAAAGTAGATTAAGTTTTCGGATGGCTTCGGGTTTTGATAGTTTGCGGTGCGGTGTTGTATGTGTGTGCGTATTGCACTTTGTGTAGTTAGTGGGAAGTCGTAGCCGTCTGTGCAGCCATAGTTAATTAGCTGTTAGTTGACAGTTAGGTTCCTTTGACGCCGGGTAATGTCGAAGCTTTGCCATCTTAGTGCTATTAAGTCTGAGCTCGACTGGCATGCTAATATCTTCTATGTTCTTGCTGTAAATTAACCAACAGCTACCAGATTCTAACGCGTTTTTACATTCTTTTTTATTTATTCTACTTTTTTATTTTACCTTTTTGGGAAACAAATAACCAACAAAACATTAACACACTTCTTCTATCGTGTCGTCAAGAGCTACATAATGATAACAGCTCATGCCGTGAGAAATAGATTAGCCAGTCAGCAGGTTGGTAGCGGGGCTGACTGCCCAGGGTGCGCCAAATGATTAATTAAATATCGTCACTCGTGGAGGCTCTTTTAATGCACTCCACGAACTCTTCGGACTAAGACCCTCCTGCATGGAAGGCAAGCGCTCAACCGCTAGGCTATCACAGCTTTGACACAGTTCCTGAAATTCCTGAATGCCCACAAAAGGCTCTGTTGCGGCTGCTGCTGAAATATTTATTGAATTCTGTCACTTAAAAAACATAAACAATTTCATAAATCTTTTTTTTATTTTTAAATGGGCATGCGTTTGACTGCTACCTCACCTGTATTTGCGATCGTGCAGTCGACGATGGTGCACGCTTGCCCAGCAACAACCTATTCACTCGTACCATATAGACCACCAGATTATACCTATCAAGCTCTTTGCCACCGCGTATGAGAATAAGGAAGATAAAGCTCAAAGGGATGAGGCAAAGCAATAGCTTTCAAAATTCCGAGAACTTATTTTGAAAACTGAAAGCTTTTTGGTTAGTTTCATTTGATTTTATGAAAAATCCGACCCATGCTGTACCTTTTCAGCTATTATTATTTTCGAGATCTAGACTCTATGACAGCAGGCATAACTAGATCATTGAATTAGCGGGAAGGAAATAGACTAAAGCAATTTCAGCGCAGTTATGACTCTGTAACATGCTGTAAGTGTACTTCGCGCCATCGAGTTACAGGCATTTGTTGCCTACAAACGAAGGCAAGGAAAACACGAACCGCAAAATGATATCTAATAAGGCAGTGTTAAGATTATCGACGCGATACGCTTCCCTCAACAAGGTCCGATTTCTCTATAACATTCCGTATAGACTTACTATAATTCAAAGAGCCTTCATGTACGTACCTACGTAGATAATCCGTAATTCCTTGTCTTCAGTCCACGATCGTCGGAAACCAGCGCAATTAGATGCAATCGTGTCGAAATTATTGTAATAACCAAAAAGAATCGATGCTCTAACGATGGGCGATCGCTGCGCGGCTATTGGCGCGGCACTCACCAATGCGCGCGCGCACGACCGCGCGTTGTTAGCCGATCTACACGAGATAAGCTAATTATACAACAGCGGACGTTGATTGTTATTCTACTTTCCTCCTTTATTTTTCAGATGTTAAGCTTTCGAAGTATATCTTAATCGTTGTACGCATACATAAAGTTCGAAGTGGTTATTAAAATATCGATCGGAAAGCGAAACACGTTATTATTGTACGAATCGTCTAATCATTAACGATTGAATGGACCACCGACGATAACCATTACGGATATTAAAACGGGACCTTCATGTAAAAATGTGTTTACGGATTAAACACAAGTACCTACATTGAATTGAATTGATATTTAGGAATTTGTTTTTTCATTTACTTTAAATATCAACTTAAATAAACTTTATTTCAGGGCTGTAACATTATTGTTGTTTGAATATAAAATTGTTTTGGTATATCATCTACGCTGCCTAATCAAAATGTTCATATAACTTAACACACACATTTACATATACATACATATACACATATCATGCATACATGTAGATTAAAATGTATGTAAATAAGTATTTAATGTAATTATCAAACGTATTTCCCCTTTATCACTAAACAATTATTATTGGCTAAACATAAATACGACGTTTCTGCCTACTTGATAATTTTAGTAGGAAAGCGGGTTTTGATGAGGATAGCCGTATGCTATAGGAAATGGAAGTAAAGTACAAACAAATATGATATTGTTTTTCTGTATATTGTTCAAATTAAAACGTGTTTTGGAACTTGCAAAGCAACTGCCAGCATAATAGATGTGTTAGGGCGAGGCCTCATTAGTGCGTTGCGCTGCGTTGCGTCGCGTCGTCGCAACGGAACAACGCGTTGTATGCCACACCTGCGTTGCGTTGACGCAACGCCAGAGAAATGGCATTACCGGCGGTAAATGTCATGTCTCTGCGCAACGCAAGAGGGTATGCACGCCGTCGCAGCTGCGTCTCAGTTCAGCCTTCGCAATGGATAAATACAAACGTGTTCTTTTGTTGCTTTTATTACGTCACCGGCGAAATAAACGTAGAAACCATAGAAGATAAGTTTTAAGTGCCTCATAATGTATTTTACATAAATAAGAACTAAAATGGTACACTTAGTTGCAAATAAATGCTTTGAACTTTGAACTTTGAAGATTCTAAAATTCTATAATATATATATATTCTAAATTTTAGGAAAATGTCGTTACGTTCGTCTAGCTTCTCCTCCTCTAGCAGTGGATCACTGTCCGTCGTCGCAGCGGAGCTCCGACAACGCAGCGCATCATCCTCCCTTCCGCTTCGTCTCTTGTTCGTCGATCCGTTGCAACGTCGCGCGCGACGACGCAACGGTCTAATGGGGCATGTCATTTAAAATATATGGAAAACGACGCAGCGTCGGCGCTGCGACGACAAAATGGAACGCAACGCACTAATGGGGCATCACCCTTAGATATTTTATTATTTTTAAAGCATTTACGCATGTGAAGCGAAATCAATTATCATCGAAAGTGGATGATAATTTCGATACCACAAGCAGTGTTATCGGTAGCTTAGTGGCTAAAAGCACTGGCGTACTGAGCCGGGAGTCGCAGGTTCGAATCCTGCTCGTGAGCGTTTATTTGTTTTCATTTTCATATTCATTAATTTTGTAAATTCAAAATTATGTAATTAAAACATATAAAAAATGTAATTGTACCAACAAGCAAAAAAAGCAAAATATGAAAAATAATAATAGTCAAATTCAAATGTCAAAATAATAATAGTCAAAGTCAAGTTAGTCATTCATTTTATCGATTTAAGTGAACACAAATGTAGGGAACAACAGATTTTAATTTCGCATTTACTGTGCATGTACTGCGAACAATCATAGTGAAGCCAACAAAAACCGTACAAACCAGCGCTCACGCACACACATGCACCTGCAGGATATTTCTTTTCGCAATGCTTCTTCTTCTATCGTGTCGACATGAGCTACATAATGATAATAGCTCATGCCGTGGGGAAAAGATTAGCCAGTCAGCAGGTTGGTAGCGGGGCTGACTGCCCAGGGTCCGCCGGACGATCAGTTAAATATCGTCACTCGTGGAGGCTCTTTCGCGATGCTTACTGGACGATTTCGTGTCAAGGTTACTGAGAGCGGTGAGCACGGTTTGAGGTGCATGTGTGTGCGTGAGCTCCTGGTTTTTACACGGAGGAGCACGGTATTGTTGGCTTCACTATGATTGTTTGCAGAACTTCGTCTATATTTTTACTATGTCTGTGCTTGTATGAAAATTTTTAATCGATGAATGCTTGCGCTGTTTTGAAACTAAGTAGTTTATTCTTTGTTATTGATTTTGCTAACCATACCACAAAATATCTCATGGGTTGAATGTGGAACGTCAAAAATCTTCGGGTAGAACGTGGAAGGAAAACAAAATTAAATTAAATAGTGGGTTAAACTTTGGGTAGAAAATGGAAGCACTCGTATTTTCAATCTCTGTTGTAGAACACATTTTGGAACCGTGCAACTAGATTCTTAACGTTTTTAAAGTGCTAAATGCTTATTCGAAATAAAAACTTTAGAATTAGATATCAGTAAATCATCGTGGCACATTAACTGGATGAAGCTGAACAGTTCTTAACATAACTGCATAGCTGTGTGGCATTAAGTTTACAATTTTGTGATATTAAGGCGACATTTACACGTATTAAGTTGTTGCACTAGTAGATAGGTACCTATGTTTAATATATCTGTGTTTCTTGAGTCTAGGGTTGTACGAGGAGCCATGACTATGACGTAGGTATAGTTGAATTGTCCAGATGCTTTATTCAATGTCCAGATTATTAGTTCTAAAAGGTATTTGGCAGTTCCTAAAAAAAGGATCGGTGTTTGTAAAAAAAAAATCTCTTAGATAACCTACAAATTCTGAAAACAAAATAAATTCAGACTATGGGGTGACATTACCGAGGACTTTTTAATTTTGCACAGTACCTATGCTTACAAAACACCAAAGCTATAATTTTATGTTAATAAATATTACAAACCACCATGTTACTGCAGCTATTTAAAATTAAATTTTTAGTAGCGAATCATAACACGCAGTCGGAGGCTATGTATGTTTGTGAATTACATAGTTCGTAGGTATCGACTGCGTGTTATGATTTGCTACTGAAAATTTCAATTTTAAATAGCTGCTACGTCTTGTTTACATCTTTTCAGTTCTTTTTAGAAGCAGTCAGGTTTTTTGGTTTTTAAATTAACTTTTTACTATTTCTAATTTTTAAGTTTTGGCTTATCACCTTCCTTTGATTCTTGGTTTGGCCTATAATAAATAAAAACACCTATAAAATATTGGCGAAATGATGATGATGACAAAATATTATCACTGTAATTCTTACAACTCTATAAACACCTCGTTCAATCTACCAGAACAATTGTAGTCGAAAATGTACATCATACACAATTTTCAGGTTGTGTAATTTTTAAACGGAGCTTATGGCTGTAAAATGATCAAAGAAATATCATATTGATTTTAAAAGACCTATTCAGTGATACCCTACATAGTATGGTACGTGAAATTATTTTTTTGTCTCTACCACCATTTTGCATTTCGTGGCCGCCATTTTGGTTTTAGAAAAATAAAACTTAGCCTATAACCATCGCACAGAGTCGATAGACACCTCACTTATTAAAATCCATCCAGGCATTTGGATGCTTCGAGGGTATAAAGAATCCCACATACATACGTACGTATAAAAATATACGTACATAGTACGTGCAAAACAAAACCCTGTCTTTGCTGACGCGCAGTCGGGTAAAAAGAATGAACAGAACAGTTATTTTATTATTTTAACGGATTAAAAAATAATAAGGGTAGGCACAATACGACTTTGAATTAACTGGAAAGTTAATCGGGTCAGTTAAGGAACACAGTCTGTTTCTCAATGGATGTTGCTGACGTCACCCAAAGACGTATATGGAAGTTAAATTGGAGTGACCAGTGGAGTGGAGTTCACGGTAGCTCAGCGGCTAAAGCACTGCATGGTGTACTGAACCAGGAGTCAGGTTCGAATCCTGCTCGTGAGCGAATTCTTCTTTCCACAATTTAAATCTTAAGATTCTGGTTTCGATAATACTAATTATAGAAGTAAAGTAAGATAAGACTAGATATATTTTACAATTATAATTTAAACCAATATAAGTTTTATTTTTCCAATGTCAAATCGTTGTGCCCGTTAAAGGGTTAACCTACCCGAACAGAAGAGAGGTAGAGGCCGCCCACCAATGGCCTGGTGGTCAAACATAGATAGCTCAATTGCCAGAACCGATAAACCAAGACAGAAGAACTTGGCGCAGAAATGTGAGGAGACCCGACCCCAAATAATGGAACCAGGGAAGGATGAAGAAGTGGATAAAGATAGATTTGGATTAACCAATCCTGGGTGTGCATTACTTTTGTGCTGACCTATGTATAACTAACCTTTTTTTTCTCGGTAAGTTTCCATTTTTACTTGACAACCATAGTTGGGCCTAGCATTATCCCGGATCGTAGGCACAGCGGTCACGTATCGGCGATTGGGCCGGCTCTCTTCATTGCAGGGACGTGCGCGCGCGTCGCCCGCGCCTGCGCCGTGGGTGCGCATTAAACGCGCCATGAGTACGCGCAGCCATTATGTGAACATTGTACATAATCGCTATGTGCTCGTGTCAATTGATGTTTAAGGCGAAAGAAGCACTAGTTTCAGGCAAATTGAATAAATGTTTGACTGAAATTCAAGCCTGAAAGCTTTACCAATAATATGCAGTTATTGACGATGAAGAACTAAAGATTAACGCATTCAGATCCAACAAATAACATTTCATTGTGGAGTTAAATAAGTTCTTTGAGTTTTTATATAAAAATATTCACAAAAAGTTTTTACGTAAAATATCTGTGAAGTCCCTGATCTCTGAGCTAGTTAAAACCTGTGTTACAGAAGTCAGTGTCTTTTCGCATTAGTTTAACACAAATTAGTGAATAATAATTACAGTTATAATGGTTAGTTTTATATCATAACAGTTTGTTTATTTCTACAATTGAAGTTTAAAATTATTTTGCTGCTGTATCAGAAAAAGTGTATAATTCTCAATCGCTGCCACACAAAATATTATTCTCTTATTTAAACGATTGTATTATCTTTGCTGCTTCTATTTTCCTGTTAATGAGCACCGAATGTTGAAAGTTCCCTCTTACAACAACAGCTGATACGGACGGGTGGGTTTTTCGAAGCGAGTACTACGCGGCTACGAATAAAAAAGTAATTATTAAGTGAAAAGGCCTTTTCAATTTTAGACCTTTTTTAAAGTATCAAAGAGTTCTTAGGCAATATTTAAAAATTTAATAGTATTTAAGTAAATAAAACTTTTTGAAAAAATCGTTTAAAACAATGCAAACTCGGAAAAATTAGCCCACTTTATTTTTAAATTAGAATTAACATTAACAAGGTAAAACTCTAATAAATCATATTACATTTAAGCTTATTTTAAATATTCCAACGACGTAAAGTTTGTAAAGCTACGATGCTTAGTTTCAGAGATATCATCGTTTTAGTGAAACGTGGCGGTATTGTGCGGAGTCCGGCGCGGAGCAGCATGGCAACGTGGCAGTATTGACGACGCAGAGATAGCGCGGTTGGGAGTTTGAGGTGTTAAAAGGCCTTTTTTGTTCCACAGCCATCTCGCTCTAATTTTAGGCCTTTTTTAAACTTTTAAAGAGGTTTTAGGCCAAATTGAAAAATTTAATCAATACCAGACGGTCTTCTTCTATCGTGTCGACATGAGCTACATAATGATAATAGCTCATGCCGTGGGGAAAAGATTAGCCAGTCAGCAGGTTGGTAGCGGGGCTGACTGCCCCCCAGGGTGCGCCGGACGATCAATTGAATATCGTCACTCGTGGAGGCTCTTTTAATGCACCCCAACCAGACCTACCAGACGGTGTATCCTTAAAATTCAGAGTATCATCACAAATATTTAAACAATTATTTTATTTCCATAGATGATTTATTTAAAAAGAAAAACATAGAAATATAAATTCCTCCTCCTTCTAAGAAAAAAATCAGGACGAAAATATGTTTCAAATATTCGTAATGTTACCCTGAAGGATGTGTATTGAATACACTTAAGCATATACAACGTGTTATTGAAATAACTGAAATCGTCTTAAAGGGTCATTGTACTCATCAGAATGAACAACTTTTACTATGGGGCCAACGCTGAAATCGCGAAAAAATATCAGCTGTTCTCTACATTTGTGTTTATATAAATCGACAAAATGTAAGGAACAGCTGATTTATTTTTCGTGATTTCAGGGTTGGTTTTTTGGTTGTAAAAGTTGTTTAAACTGATGAGTACAATGACCCCTTAAGAGGTTTTCAGTTATTTCAAAAACACGTATGTTTATTTTGCGCGATTTCAGGGTTGGTCCTATAGTAAAAGTTGTTTATACTGATGAGTACAAAAAACAAAACCGTAATAAGTACGTAGGTGTAGCGGTATAGGTACTAACAGCTCTCCAATTAAAATCACCTGGTCTAACTTAACATGATCGTGTTTCAATTAAAGCTAACTGCCACCAAATGGCGGAACATAGCAGGACCGACTTGATTGCACTGCATGTCATTTTATTGCTCCCCCATAACACATAATTGTCTGCGGTTTCACCCACCTTTAAATGCTTAAGCGAAACGTGCGCAACCACTTCGGCACTACGCATCGCAAATAATTCCACAAACAAGCCGTAATCATACACATAATTTGTATAATTATTTGTCATTTTGTTACTAAATTGCTTTGTATTTTTTTAATGTCATCTTCCGTAGCCCCGGGTCCGTCAAGTCCGTTTGCATTGTACATACCATTTGTAATTTTATAAACGCATTTTTATGTTCTAATACGGCCAAAATTAATATCCAATCTATCCACGATTTGCCCTACTAGAGATAGGAATTTGACATTAAAAAAAAAAAAAATTTTTATTTCAGACATTACTGCCCATAGTTTGTTAGTAATACAGAAACTTATATCTATGTTAGTAACAACGTGACATTAATTAAAATATTTTCTATGACTGCCCGATGCACTGGTTACATACATAAGATCCATACAAAATACGTCAAATTTCTATCTCTAGTAGGGTAAATCGTGGATAGATTGGTTTTGGCCGTTAGTCATGTTCGGGTTATTTAATCTGTATAATAATAATTGCGCACATACATCTCTTAAATTGCAGTAATTCACCAGAAAGAGTTACGTGAATCAAATAGTTGTATAACATCTTTGCTTGTTACGCAAAAGAATCAAGAGTAGACGTTATAAATAATAATTGAATCGTTTATTTAAAACACTTTAGGCTTTGGAAGTGTAAATATAATAAAAAGTGTTTCGAGGTGACATAGCAGCGCGCGTGGGCGGCGACATGTACCTACAACACATTTGTTCCGATGACGACCGCCGCGATTTTATTATAATTCATTTACCGTGTTTTAAACAGATACAGTATTAGGCGATCGCATTCCAGCTCAATTGTTAAGATATCAGGCCACATGAGCAGATCGACATTTCAATTCATAAAGATAGTGACGATGGAAACTAGTTGTAGGTAGTAAATATAAAATCTTTCTTATCTGAACAATCAAACGTCAAGATAATTTATTTGTTGAAAAAGCAGGTTACAGTTATAATAAAAAGTATGAAGAAATATGGTCTTGCATAAGAAATCTCTATAAAATGCTACGAATTGAATGATGTCGAACGGTTCCGATAATGCATTGAGCATTCACTAGTAGCTGGTGAACGTTCCTGAGCCAGCCTAATAAGATCGAGTTATTAGGCTCCAAACTACTACACGACTAGAAAATTAAATCGAAATGGACTTGAGACACAAACGTTGGTAAAAAACATTGTTGTCTTCGGCTGCTCACCCACGGGAAATAATTGGCGTATGAAAAAATACAGGAAGTCATTAGTGGCAAAGCGAGCGGCATCTATTTCACGAGAATGGTCGTTCCAATAGCGTGGCCACGTGTCACACCGTAATACAATGTTTGAACACAATGTGTATCAAACATTTGTCTAAAATAGATCAATATTGATACATTTCTGGAGTATTGTAAATTTCGAATGACTTTTCAGTTATCATTTCATATTTATTTTCAGGAAGGTTCACTTCATCCTTGTGCTACAGATAAAGAGCATAAGGAAAATACAGCAGTGGTGTCGATTATTTTCTTTGTCCACGAACTAAACTTATTTTAAACTATCACTCTCTTTTACTAATAGTAGATACAAGAAGGAGATGGTAACAACTTTAGTGCCGTCAAATTAGTCGGAATTAAAATATCCATACAAGTTTAGTCGTGATACTCGTGATCTCGGAACGTGCCCACTAAAATGCAAAGCAATGTAAACTAATTTGACAGTTTTAAAATTGTTGCCATTCCTTTCTTGTATCTAATATTAGTATAAAGAGAGCGATAGTTTAAAATAAGTTAGTTCGTGAACAAGAGAATCTACACCATTGATAAATTTCTGGATTGGTGTAAATTTCGAATGACTTTTCAGTTGTCGTTTCATATTTATTTTCAGGAAGGCTCACATCCTCCTCGTGCTGCAGATAAAGAGCATAAGTAAAACACAGCAGTGTCAAAGTCTCAAGTTTAAGTAGTGGATATTGTGGTAAGTGAATCTTGTGTTGATAAAACAGACCTATTGTTCATCTGAGGTTAATAAATACTGTTTGGGTTGATGTCATGTAATGATTAACATTGTGACAAAGACGTGACGATCAATAAATACCTTTTTGAATTACGCTACGTTCTGACAGTAGATGAACGACATTCGTCAGTTAATAAGCCTTGTGTCCTCGCAATTTGACATTTCAGACATTTTAATTCACTTTTAATTCGACTTATGAATAGCTCTTTCACGCGGTTTGTACATCATTTTATATTCATTAATATGATACTAATGTGTCTCGTTATATGTGGCCAGTGTAGTGGGACGGCCGGTGGCCGTTAGCGATCTGTGTCACCTATTGTCGACTTTTCCTACGATCTTTTTCGGTACTTACTACAATTTTTTTGTTCACCAGTTGTTATAGTGGCTGTACGGAAAACGGTTACAAGAGTAATTTGTAGCAATAAACGGTATTTAGAGCGTATCTAATTTCGTATTTTAAACATTATCTTTATCAATTTCTCGAATCGTAGATGCAGTAATTCATGTCTTCTGGAACAGTTTTTTTGGGTCTTTGATGTTAATGTATCTTATTATGGACTATTATTTATGCAAAGATAATAGCTCACAGCAATAATTTTTAATTACACATCGTTAATTTATGTAACACATTCAGAATTTAATGCTTTTGTAAGCTGAGTTTAGATATGATAATGTTTAAAATTTATACAGCATGATTTCTTCTTAGTCCGATTGTATGCACCGACTTTTTCTCGTTTTATTTTGACAAACAAAGACTCATTCTTGTAGAGGTTTGCCTACTTAATTGCAAACCATATAGGTACGTACTTAGCTTCGTATCAAAATATAAAATATCCAAAACTGGTCCATACTTTTACCAATTTAGATTGAGAACTGTTTTAGTGATAGTTTTATTGTCTGTTTATACAACAAAATGTACTAATACGTCGCTGGGGAGAGTAGCGGAGAGCTAGCACTGCGTCATAAAGCGAGTATTCAGAAACGACACCCATAAAACCTTTATGATTAGTCAAACCGCTGGCGAGGACGATTCATTATGGGCCATTATGCGTCGTGTTTATCGACTTACTCTATACAAGCCAATAAAATAACGAACGACCGAGATAAGAGCCGGACAGTCCTCTAATCTCCGGAACAAGGGACACTAATTCGATTGTGGTTTTGGTTGAGCCTTTTTTTGGGGTTTACGGCACAAATTGAAGTGTTAAAAAAACTACAAATTGGCTTTTTCGAGGGCCATTCATTAGTTCCACGCTGAATGGCGTTCGTTGTGTCGTTTTCGCTCAATTAGTTAAATGGAAATTCGAGCTTCGGCGGACGCACACGGCGCGCGCCGCGGCTCCGCGCGTCCCGTGAAATATTACGACGTTTTAAGTGTTACCATCATCATTACGATTATACCGAAATGGAATAAACTACGTTAAAGTAATTTGTCGTCTCGTAAATTTAAAATTTAGGTATATCAACAGGTTTAGATATCCAAAGTTAAGTTGCGATAGTACTTAATTGAATTAATAATCCTGCTAGATTAGATTTACGTGCATTAGTGCTATTTTGACATTCATATTAAAACTAGTTTTTATCTTTAAAGTCAAAACTACTTAAGTATCTAAAACAGCTGTTATTTACAAATAATGAACTAACATGGTCTGAAGATCTGTTAATTTAAATAATCAAGAATTTCGATAAAATGTTAGTCAAAAGTTCTGATTTGACACGAATGTCTTCCAATATTGTTACTTAAGCAAGTCTTAATTCTTTGAATAAATTAGTAACTTCTTGTTCCCCTCAGTCAATCAGAAGGTCAATTCTCGTAATTATAAACACACAATGCACAATCTAATTCCCCAAAGACCTTTTCATCATCGGACGAGCAGACGCACGACGATGGGCCACCGTTATATGGTAGATATTCCACCCTTACGCACGAACTGTTTTGCTAGTAACATGTATGTGTATTATGTAGTATCATGCGTACCGCTAAAGAGTGGAATTCCTTGCCAGTGGATGGAATTGCTTGTCAGTGTTTCCCGAGAAGTATAATCTGGTGGTCTTCAAGGCTCGAGTGAATAGGTTTTTGCATGGCAAGCGTGAACCATCGCTGACCGCACTTTTGCTTTAACATCAGGTGAGGTGGTGGTAAAACGCAAGCCCCTTAAGAATAAAAAAAAAGGTTTCAAAATATAGTTCCAAACTAATCTCAAAGCTTTAAATCTCAAACTCCTGACAGTAGATATTTCTGATTCACTGAGGTAATATGTACTACGTACTCGAGAAGACACCTCGAACAAAATGTTTGTAGCACGTTTTAGAGCTCTTGCACTCTCACTCGCTTAGCCACCGCGTTCGCGCGCGCGTGCTCCGCGGCCAGCAAGTTGCGCGATATTTTTTGTTCGTAAAGTCTATTCTAGTACGTAGTACATATAACCTCAGTGTTCTGATTGCCGTTTTTGGTGACATTAATGACCTAAGTGTTACAAATAAACGGAACAAACAAACATGAACATCTACTGTCAGGAGATTGAGATTTACGGCCAAAATTAATATCCAATCTATCCACGATTTACCCTACTGGAGATAGAAATTTGACATATTTTGTATGGAGCTTATGTCAATTCCCTATGTCTAGTATCCAAATCGTGGATAGATTGGATATTAATTTTGTCCGTTAAAGGATTAAAATTAGAATGGAATGAAGGTTTTTAATTACGAAAATTGGCCTTCAGACAGATCGTATCCGTGAAAGATTGGCCAAAGTTATCTTAAAAAAATTTAACTTTTTATCCACCTACATAATAGTTACGAAACTTATTCGCAAAATTATATGTATGCTACTTTCACATGTTGGATACCTTCAATAGGTTTGACAGGCGTACATTAGAATATTCAATAGCGTCAAATTGACTTCATAAGTTGCATGGTAATCTTGGAATAAAAGAAAACATAGTTAAGGATACAACATAAAATTTAACAATAGGAGACATTTTGATAAAAAACATGCTTTTCTTCAAACTTCTGACTGGATTTAGCATTAGCCACTTTTAAGTCGTTTCGATCAAAAGTAAGTACAGAATAAGTTTTTGGATCCAACTGTTCGTTTGATCCTGCTGTCCGACTAAATTTAAAATACATTCTATTAAATATGCATTGCATTGTAATTAGGTCAGTTTGAAATAAAAACAATTTTAATGTATCTGTTATTTTAAATCGCGTGACTTTTTCATGGATGTTTAATACCCTTTATACTCTATGGTAGTATTGTGAAAGTTTTAGTTCCATCGGTTTATCACATTTTTTTTTAGATTTTAAATAGACGTTTTATCATAAACAGTTTTCTTGCAAGTGCTCGTAGTCGGGGTAGAGTTTTCTTAATTTTTGTTTTCATATTTACGCAAAAAGGCAATCTCTAAATATCTTTCGTTTCAATTAGATGTAACAATTTAAAGATTTTCACAGATTAAAACAAATAAACACTAATAATCATTATCTGTTCCATTTAGCCCACGCAGACATCCCCGCAGGTCGCAGGTGACAAACCCGCTTACACATTATTTTACCTTAAAAACACACACAATAAGGTTTTAACACATTTAGCGTATCGTTCTTATAGTTAAAAGCTGTATAATAGCGTTATCTTAGGGCCGGCACTAAATTGGGATGTCTCGGACGAGCGTGGCGGGGCCTTATCAGTTTTGTCGTGTTCATCTTGAGTTGTGTTAGGCTTTACTCGGGATATTTATGTCGCCCCACGTCGGGGTGGCGAGCCTACACGCGACAATGTCGAAAACTTATTGCTGACGTCGCGCGCGGAATGTAGAATTCTATTCTGTTTTCATATAGAAATTGTATTGATATTTACAAGAGAATGGCGTAGGCTTGAGATTTAACTACATCTCATTCTGATTTTAATGTGTACAAATTCATATATTGAACATCAGACGCTAACTAATTATTAAATAGACGAAAATAATACGTCGTAATTTAAACAAAGATGTCGTTTATGAGGCCGTGGGCGCATTATAAAGTGACAGTAACGGACGGATAATCGTCGATAGCGAAGCGACAACCCTTGCCGGACGCATCGGTTTGATGAAGCGCTCTTTTGATACTCTTTCACATATTTTTTTTCTCCTTATTGTCCGTGGTCCATTGATAAACGGACAGGTATACGTACTCAGACAGGCGCCAACATTCCTCGCTCCGACCTCACACTTACTCGTTGCCTTATAAAAACGGGCACACTTTTTTATATTAGCACTTTTTGGACTTATTTGCCTCCCTTTGTGTTCGTCGCTGTTGTTTGTTTTGGTTATTAGAGCGGCTGTAGGAAGTGGACGCAATAAACCTATTGGGCCTAAGCGTTTTATTGTACCAAATTTGGATATCCGTTTTCATTTCACTTAGAGATATTGAAGAGTCCCGATGACTGTTCAAATTAAGTCACATATCTATTTATTTGTGTGAGCCAAATGATATCCATTAACACCTCGCCGCGAACTGAGTTAGGTAATAAATGTATGAGAATGTCATAAAAACTACAGGGTAATGTTGTTAGTTGTCGTTCAAAGAAGTATACTCATTAGCATCATGTGTTCACATTAAATGTTTTTGCCAGGTGTTAATTATAAAATTAATGGCACAAGCTGGACAGGTTAGGTGTAGCCGCTCCGGGCTATAAATTAAGCAAAAACAATGCGGAACTAATCGCATTAGCATTTTATGAATGGTTGTGGCGTGTGACAAATATTTGAAAGTTGTGATGTTGCCGGCCATGTCAGCCGGGTCCGACAGCTAGGTTCACTGACATGGCACATTTGACTTAGCCCATCCATTAATTAGGGAAATAAATAATTACATTTGAAACATAAAGTTTAACGGTGCCGAAAAGTAAAGGCCCTTTTTAGGGTTCCGGGCTCAAAGGGTGCCAACGGGACTTTATTAAGTCTTTCCGTCCGTCTGTCATCTTTTTAACCGTAATAGGAAGTCAGTTGAAGTTTTCATAAAACTTATTAGGTACTGTGGCCTCTATCATGGCAAATACTAAAATAATAAAAAGTCTAAATCCAAAGATCCTCAAACAATAAACCTCGACGAAAATGCATTTTAAGACGTTTTTGTTCCTGCTCTATCTTAAAAACTGTAATACAAGTGTCAAACTTGGTCCGATTGTAGTGCATAGGACTCTATAGTTGAACAAAAAATAATAAAAGAAGGTAAATAATACGTGTGTGGTTGTACGAAACCCCTAGTGCGTGTGTCACTTTATTTAAGGAGTTCAAATTGGTGAGTACAATCATCCCTTAAAAGGTGGCCAATGAATTCAAAAACACTCCGTATATGATAGTGTTGTGGCACGCTGTCTCGTGTGCCTGTGTAGTAGGTGCAATGCCGTTGACACGAGAGCAGAGAGCGAGAGTGTGGGGGTATATCACTAGCACTGGCATACGCTGGTGTCGCTGGAGATACCGAGCCCGTGCGTTATATTTACGAAGAAGTAATTAATATCAGAAAAATAGAAAACACAACACCTATGCCATTACATCTAGCATATTTTTAATAGATAGTTTCTTCAATGAAAATAGCCTATAGCTTGTGACGTGATCTTCCATAACAGCCCATAGCCTGACCATCTCGTGCGGTGTCCCAAATTAGGCACAATTAGAGAGGTTGGTCCCGCCTCTGGTTTCTCGAGAAATTAATAAATAGGCCGCCGCATGCGCATCGTCACCGGGTCTTTTACAAGCGCCGCCTAATCGCTGCGTTTACGTTCCTAGTGCAATTTTGATTTATTTGCCAAACGGGTCATTTCCGGCACTAAATGACGATTTGATTTGACTTTAGAGTTCATTCATGGGTTTTTATGTTACGACTAATTTGTGGAATGAAATGTGGGGAAGTTAAATTACGTCGCTTTTTTTCTACCTGATAATTTGTTAATGTTCCGAGATTTTATGTGAATGGCAGGTAGATACATTAATTCGGTTCCGAACTTGATTTGATGCCTGTTTTTAATACTACGACCTTTGTGGGAACTGAAGCTGTATGTGGCCTTGCATCTGTCCCTACTCAGATGATTTACCAACATATAGGTAATTTGCAATGTTCTTACATAGATAAATAGATACACTGACATAGATAATTACCTATGTAACCACATTTTATAAATTGCTAGCAATCTAATGTTGTTTGTAATGATTTCTCATGATTGCACTGGCCTTAGAATCTATTATTTGTTATTAGGATCGGAGTCAACCACAACTAGTAGAATAACTAAGAAGTAATTTTCCATATCGAAATCATTTTTGATTAGTGATTACTTGTAAGGTAATACTTCTAGTTACGTATGTATTGTATTCTGCTTAACATTGTTCTTAGGTTTATTTATGTCTAATTTAAGCTTAGGAACGTGCAATGTGGGATTTTCCTTTAGTTCTATAGAACAAGGATTACTAACAAAACTAATTTCTGTTGTTCATATAGGTAGTTAACTCATGCCTATGATTTTCTGTATCGTCTTGAATTCTTGACGTCTCTTTCGGTTTCCGGAGCTTACTTTGGAGACTGGTTTGTGCTCTCTGACGAGAAAAAACTAGTTCTTTTCAGACACAACTAGTGAAACTAGAGCCTGACGTTTCAAAAGTGCCTGTAATTAGGTTTATTTGAAATAATAAATAGTATATAATTTGAGAACTAAGCAGAGCTTATGCTATGAGTACTAGGCAATGGATATATCAATCAATCAATCAATCAACTCAGCCTATCGCAGTCCACTGCTGGACATAGGCCTCTCCCAAGTTGCGCCACAACGCCCGGTCCTCTGCCTTCCGCATCCAGTCCCCCCCAGCCACGTTCTTTAGGTCGTCGGTCCACCTGGCAGGGGGGCGCCCTACGCTGCGTTTGCCGATTCGCGGTCTCCACTCAAGGATTATAATACTTATAAACTTTTTTTTTCGTAGACCAACACAGGCGGTCAGGGCTCCAGAGAGAGGAACCTCCTCACGATTCGTGCCGTTTCAAGGAGTAGTTACCGCTTTCTGCATCACGCCCTTAGTCCAGCCGCCTGACGAGAGCCTCTTGAGATGTTCATCGAGGCTCTTGGCATTAAGCCATTGGCCGTGACGACTATCGGCACAATGAATGCTGAGTCCACATCTCACATGTCAACAACCTCGTGAGCTAAGTCAAGTTGATATTTATATTTATTATTATTAATTTGACATAAGCTACCATATACCAGGCCCCACAGAAAGTATTGCGAAAAAAAGTTTTTATATATGGGAGACTGGCCAGTTATAATGTTTTTCGAAAATATGATTATTTATAAGTAAAAATAAGTAAGTTCCAATTTCAAAATTTCCCTCCACATTTTTTGCGAGTTAATTCAAAGTATTGTGTCTCACTGAAATATGGATCTGCGCCGGGAACATTTTAGAGCTATGATTTTATACGATTTCAAGTGTCGCCTGAAACCGGATGAATCGTACGATAGACTTCAAATGGCATTCATGGATGAAGGCCCTTCCAAGGCAACCGTGTATCGTTGGTATAACGAATTCAAGCGCGGTCGACCAACTTTGGGGGATGACGAAAGAAGCGGTCGCCCTTTGACGGCTGTTACCGAAGAAAACGTGCTAGCAGTGAAAAATTTAATCCAAGACAATAGGCGAATTACATATCAGGAGATTCAACACATATTGAAGATTGGATCGGGAAGCGTTCACGAGATTCTACACAGCCATCTTCGCGTGAGGAGGATAGTATCACCCTGGGTGCCGCACAACCTCACCGATGCTCAGAAGCAGGCCCGGGTGGAATGGTGCCGTGATATGCTTAACAAATTTGAAGCAGGCTCGTCTCGGCGTGTTTACGACATCGTTACAGGTGATGAGTCCTGGATTTATCAATACGACCCAGAAACCAAGCGCCAGTCGACTGTTTGGGTGTTTCAAAATGAGCCAACGCCTGCCAAAGTGAAGCGATCTAGAAGCGGGGGTAAGATTTTGATCGCTAGCTTTTTTAATTTGACTGGCCACTTGGTATCAATTCCCTTACGGGATCAAAGAAGCATTAATGCCGAATGGTATACTACCAAATGTTTGCCAGAAGTTTTCTCTGTTATAAGCAACAAGCGACCAAACACAGGGCTCCGCGGGCTACTGCTCCAACACGACAATGCACCTGCGCACACCGCACTCAAAACGAGGGACTTCCTGGACAGCACGCCAGTCAAACTCCTGGGTCACCCTCCTTACAGCCCTGATCTAGCACCGTGTGACTTCTTTTTATTCCCAAAAATAAAAAATCAGCTCAAAGGGATACAATTTTCGTCGCCGGAAGATGCGCTGGCTGCGTTCGAGCAGGCTGTAAACGAGGTGTCTGCGGCGGACTGGAAAAAGTGTTTTGAAAACTGGTTTAGGCGCATGAATCTTTGTATAGAGGCTGGTGGAAAGTACTTTGAAAAGATTTGATAAAAATATATGTACGTATAGAACAATTTTTTTTAGTTTCGCAAAACTTTCTGAGTGTCCCACGTAACTATGTCAAAAGACAAAAGCTCAGTGTCCCTTTAAAACTTCCTTCCTTCCAACTGATCCTGAATGATTAGGAAAAGAGCGAAGTCACAGGGAGCTAGGTCTGGGCTTTACGCTGGTTGGTCAAGCCACTGCTCTTTAAAAAAAATGTTTTTTTTTGCACCAGTTCACTCTTACCTCCTTTTGCTCAGTCTTAAGGTCATGCGGCTCCCAAAGCATCCAGACTTTTTTACTTCAAGGATATCATGAAGAACTTGGTGTACGCTCGGTGCATTTATCTGTAAAACCTCCTCTATGTATTGGTATGTGATACGTAGATCTTCCTTTAGTAACTTTTACACTTTGATAGGCAGCGTGGGTAGCCCCCCACAACTCGCACAAGGTGGACCGACGACCTGGTGAAGGTCGAGAGAATCCGCTGGATGCAGGACTGGTCGTTGTGGTGATGCTAGGGGGAGGCCTATGTCCAGCAGTGGACGTCTTTCGGCTGAAATTATGATGATCATGATGACTTTCAAATGAAGCTCCCATGACAACCCTGATACTGCAAATACCAATATTCATATAGTGGTTTGCGGCCTTTTGCTGCAACCCAACTTCTGCCAATCCCACTGGTTATTGCCAGTCCATTGGATTACAAAGGACGGGACGAGAGAGTGGACTTGTTTCCGCGCAACTCCACTATATCTTCACTCTCAGATGATCCTCGTCGCCGTAACCGAAATCGGTAAGGAGGACCATAAATATACCTACCTATAGATATTGCAAATTACAATCTAAATTCGATTCTCCATTGTTTTACATAAGCATCGCCATCTACATCCCTAAGGGCGCCTATATCGATTATATTGACGTGACTTATTGACATAGGACCAAGGACTACATCCTCTGTTTGATTAGCTAGTGCCGAACAAATATGACATTTAGCTTTGTTTTGCTGACGATCAATCGGTAGGGTTGTGTTATTTGCACGGGATCGGTTCGACGTAACTTTAACACTTCGCTGCAGTATTTCGAGTCAAATTCCAAGTTTTTTTGGATTTAATGGAATGACAAATATTTTGGTGATAGTGGTATAACTTTCTGTTGTGGGCACAGACATAGTAAAAAATATAGTCGAAGTGCTGAGACAATCATAGTGAAGCCAAAAAAACCATGCTCCTTCGTGTACAACCAGCGCTCACGTACATACTATGCACCTGAAGGATATTTGCATACGCGATGCTTACTGGACGATGCCACGACATGTGTACTGAGAGGGGTGAGAATGGTTTGCGGTGCATGTGTGTGCGTGAGCGCTGGATGCACACGAAAGAGCATAGTTTATTTGGCTTCACTATGATTGTTCGCAGCACTTCCTCTATATTCTATGTCTGTGGTTGTGGGTTGGATCGACTATTGCTGCCTGCTTGATTGATTGTCTGCTTGATCCCTTTTGGGGCTCGATCTTTTTAAAACATTAAACTTGTGGATGTATTTTGGAGAGTAAAGGAGGCTACTGGAATTTTAAATCTGAATATTAATAGTCGGTGTTCGGTAAATTATATATTATGTTTAAAAATCAAACTCTCTCAATATCGCGTTTCCGCAGCATTTGTTAAAATGTTGTTATAAAGAAAAATTTCTATTACATGGTATTTAGCTCTAGCCCCTTTGTAAAGCTAAAGGTATTTTAAAAAGGACACATGCGCTGTACAACATAACATAACATCACGCCTGTATTTCCCCGAAGGGGTAGGCAGAGGTGTATAGTACACCCACATTTCGCCAGCTATGTTATAGTCCCATGTAATAGGGGGCGACCCTATTGCCATTTAATGCGCTGTACATATCGATTAAATCAATGAAAACCACCACTCAAACGTTGTGTCATCGAAATCCTTGGTACCTATTGAATTATTCTTATCTCTCCACTTACAATACTGCGTGTGATGTCATCGGGCCCCGAGCAGGTATCATTAAGTACCTTTAACTTGACAAACGTACATTTCCACTCCCTGAAAACTAACTCGCGTCTAATAATCATAAAAATATGGTTCAAATTAGAATAAAAGAGTATTTGATAGAGTTAAATAAGTTTGTATTTGTTATCTGTATCTCGACTTGTGACACCTCGGCCGGACCGGACGGATGGAGAAGTGTCCGACTAGGGGACTTCAAGCGGCTTTTAATAAAATTGCATAATGCTTGAGAAGTTTTTATTGTCTTTATGGCTTAGCTTGGCTATGGAAATCATGTTTATACACGACTCGACTTTTCAGCAGAGCGGTAGCACCGTGAAGCAATGCAATTGCTCCTATGAAGTATCCAAAAAAGAAGGTTGTCACTGGTTACCTGCTTTTAAAATGATCCGATAGTAATTGATTAAGATAGAAGATCTGCGTTTTTCTTTTAATTCCGGAAGAAGTTAGAAATTTTGGTTATTATGTCTTGATAAAAACCGGCCAATTACGAATCAGACTCACGCAGTAAGAGTTCCGTATCTGTCTGATACCTCATCACCACCATCGATCTGATACCTCACCTCATAGAAACTGATTTAATTTACATCAAAACACATTAACGTACCGTGAGCAAAATATGAATTTTTGCATATCTTTCTTACGCAGGTACCACCACAGATGTCTATGTTTACCCTTGATTTTATTAGTTTTTGATAAACAACTTAGTATGCATCATAGATAATATAATACTATGCTACACGTTTGACGCTGGTATTTATTACCGTTTTGAAGATAGAGCAGGAACAAAAACGTTGAAAAAAAATGCATGTTTTTCGAGGTTTCTTGTATGGACCCCTTTGGTTTTAGACCTTCTTTATTTTTAGTATTTGTTGTGATAGGAGTCATAGCAACACATATTCTAAGAAATTTTCAACCGGCTACCTATTACCGTTCAAAAGATACAGCCCTGTGACAGACAGACGGACGGACGGACGTGCGGACGGAAGGATGGACGGACGGACGGAAAGCGTAGCGAGAGTAATAGGGTCCCGTTTGGCACCCTTTGGGTACGGGACCCTAAAAAGATAACATTTATCATAAAATCTCAAACCTTGTATCCAAGTTTGAACACGGACGCGCGTTGAGGCGCTAAGATTAGATGCCGCGCTCGCATCGAATTAATTTGTTATAAGACTAATAAACAGACTAATTAACCAATTAATATCAATTCCATGTGTGAGTGCGATATATCGATAATAACTCTCGATGTTACATCGAATGAGTAAACAAATCGGATTCAAATCGGTCCCATAAGGCTTCGTTATACATCGCCTTACGTTACGACTCGACTCTTATTCACATTTACGATAAGTCAGTGACGATTAATTTTGTTCAAGAATTTTATGTGTATTTAATTGGTGAATGGTATTATTTTTGTGTGTGAATGGAACCCACAAAATTATTGAATCCACGGAAAAAATAAAACAATATTCCGTGATTGAATCCTTCAATGTTAAATTATTTATTCAAGACATAGGAGGTACCTATCAATAAAACATTATCTTCAATGATGTTTAAAAGTACATATATCATAGGTACTTGCACTCGCAATTTAAAGACTCGAAAACGTCCTAATTAGGACGTTTTTTATTAATCCGCGTCAAGTAAGACGCAGAGTGTGACCGGTAACAAAAAAAAACTAGCAAGTCATCGTGTGTGTATAGAAAATGTTCCAATTATGACGCAAAAGTAACTTGAGTCACCAACTTACTTATTTTGTAATATTTTATGTGTATTGTGCTGCCGCTGCGTACGGAACTTATTTTTCGTTTGTTTTGTTAGGGTATGGCTATCTATACTTTTAAATATCATTGGTTACCTATCAATTCATTTTTCTTTCGATATTTTTAAATGTCCAGGTAATGATTGTTAATGTGAAAATAATGCTCTTTTCTACAAAATGTTGCCCCTAATATAGTTGAATACGATCATAATTAAGAATTAAATACAGTACTCGAAAACCTTCAATTATTAAAAGTTCTATTATGATGAATTAATAGCCGATATTAGCCGAATACATCATAATAGAACATCAAAAGCCACAGCAATTTATTCGTTCAATGGTTTCGCTACTAACTTTTTAATAATCCACGTTACATTCCGACGCGTAGGCCAACTCAAAAATTCTCACAGAAATGAACATTTAATAATACGAATGAATATAATGCGATTCAAACGATTTATTTTTCGTGTAAGCACGTCACGTACGAACTAAATCATCGGTCGGAGAGCCGAAAAATATACCAGAATCGCTCCTATTAGTGTACGATTGGATCATTCCATACAAATCGTATGAAATCGATTCGTATCGAGACTAAACACTACAATCAGCGGCGACTCGTTGCAGCTGTTAGTTATGCGATCGGCGTCATCCACTAAAATAATATGACACAGCCATTTCTGTATCTCCTGCGTGCACCCAAAAAGGAAAACTATTGATATAGCCATAATTAAGCGTAGTGGCGTAGCGATCGCAGAAAAAATACGAAATACCCTAAATCAATTCTTAAAGGAAGAATTTGCACATTTTAATTATTAAACTGTATGATAAGAATGAGAAACGTAGGCTACTATTTTGCGAACTGCACCGAACTTTCGGAAAATGCAATTTAACGAAAGCAGATTAAAAAAAAGGATAGGAAATAATATATTATGGGATTATACTGAATTTATTATTGATTTAAAGAAAGAAAGAAAGAAAAGAAAGAAAAGAAAAGAAAGAAAAGAAAGAAAAGAAAGAAAAGAAAGAAAACGTGTATATTGGCACAACAATAAGATTAACAAAAAGGAAAAGAACATTAAAATATATATAATTATGTAATTGCCAAAGGGCCACCAGCTCAGCATAATGTTAGGTAGCAGTACAGGTACTGACTACCCAGTATTCTAGTAATTCTACTATCCTACTTCCTACTATATATCCTATCCTACTAATATTATAAATGTAAAAGTTTGTGAAGATGTTTGGATGTTTGTCACTCAATCACACTGTAAGGGCTGAACGGATTTGTATGAAATTTGGCATACAGATAGAACATAACCCGGATATTTAGGCTACTTTTTATCCCGGGAAGATGAACAGTTCCCCAGAGATGCGCGATAAACGCATTAATATGTTTATTTATTTATTTAAAATAATTTTTTCAATCATTTCGAATTCCTTGTTACCAAATACAAAGTTCAAATCTTTATTACTATCTATTATGTGTTCTGTGTCTTTACTAGAATTAAAAATAATATTTTAATGAACTGTATTGTTTATAGCTTCAGTTTATAATCCTGGCGTATTTAAATATGTTGACGCTACAAAGGGATCAACGGCAGACATTGTAAGTGGTTAACCATGCTTTCAGAGCCTATAATTTGACAATATTTTGTGTCATTTGGGCTTTATTATTACTTACGCCATTACACGACTGTGGGTATAACGTTAATACACGAACACCGCGTCCGAAGGCCCGATTAAGGGCGCTGTAACCACAGGGTCCCCTAATTCAATATTAAAAGCATCCTACGACGTGATCGCCAACTAATAATAGTTTAATTTGAAGAAATGTCCCTGAGAAAATGACGGAATGTCAACCTTTTCCTAATGTTTTTTTGAACTACAAAATGAAATGGCTCGTTTCAAAAAACAAAAACGGAATTACAGTGTTTATGAACACGATTTTTAGTAATAATGTCAGTTCTATTGCACATAAATAGGATATTACGGTCAGTTATGATGTATCATTAGGTCATTAATGTTTCAAAAATACGTAATGGATCAATTTTTTTCGGAAAACAACGAAAACGAGTTTTCAGTCCTCTCTGCATAAGAAATCTAATTATTTTCATTGCTTTTCAATATATTGTGAGGGACATAATTATGTTATTACTATTTTATATACAACGTGGAGATGACAATACGACATTAAATGAAAACTCGGTTATTACTAGTCCATAGAAGCATTTTAAACACATAAATGTCAAAATATAAAAGTTCCTAGTTATAAGTAAAATTTGCATGCTGTTAGTGATGGCTAAATAGGCTTGAACATATTTTTATCATGTAACAACATTCGATGTACCCTATTTATTGCAAATAAAGATATTGTATTGTATTGTAATAAGTTGTAGGTATATCGAAAATAAAAATAAACAAAATTTTAAACTTAATTAATATTCAAATATCTAAATCATCATCCTCCGAGCCTTTTCCCAATTATATTGGGGTCGGCTTCCAGTCTAGCCAGATGCGGCTGAACATCAGTATTTTACACGGAGCGACTGCCATCAGACCCCCGCAACCCAATTACTGGGTAATACTGACATTCGGAGGTTAGACCAGTTGTCAGACTTTTCAGGCTTCTGACTACCCGTAACGACTGCCATAGATATTCGTATGACAACCGGGACCGACAGCTTAACGTGCTCTCCGAGGCACGGAGGGGTCTCGATGTGTAACGAAACGGTCACCCATCCACAGACTGACCGCGGCAAGTGCAGCTTAACCTTGCAGATCGTACAATCCGCGCAGTCGTTGCATCGCTACGAGCCCCTCAAAATCATATGGATTCGCACAGGTCTTTGACCTTGATTTTTGCCTAGTAAAATGGCCCTACATTCAATATTAATAAAAAAAACTATAAAAACAATTGAGTTTAAAATTATAACGTAATCACATAACTAGAAATAATATGATATGATATGAATTATAAAATGGATGTAGATAACCTAATGTTAAAAATGCATTATTAGATTTGAAAATGTATAGGTACCTAGTGTTGTGTTAGATTACCCTACAATGTTTGCATGCCCTATTTCAGGCGGAATATTATGTACCAATACAATTTTTTTTTATCAACTATGTTTCTTTATTCACGCAAATAAAGAATTGAATTGAATTGAATTGAATTGAATTGAATAAAATGAAAATAATTTCCTGAGGCTAAGCTATTATTACCTGGATTTGGTTAATGTTTTGTGTACAGTCAGAGAACGTGGTACGTGGTTTTATTTAATGTCGTATTGTCATCTCCACTTTGTATATTTGTTTGATAGGGACATGTTGACATAGTGTGTGTAACATATTACTTGATAAAAAAGTATAGTCAAACTAGTCCCGAACACAAAAAAAAAACAAATGAATCCAATGCAATTCCTAGCATCTGATCAAACCATACCCAACAATAAAACTAAACATGACATCACGTAATAAAATCTAAATTGAGTCGGTCTGTATTCAAGGGTGCCGGGTGGCTTGAATCTAGTTAGGTGTAAATGGAGGTATCGTTTATGTACGGAGCAACGTAATGCAGTAGGGCGCTGGGCTCCCAGCCCATGCATACTAACGCGCCGGGTAATAAGTAGCCTGATGCCATGTTTACCCTTGGAGCTGGCCTTCCCGGGCCGACCTCAATCGCTCGATAGACTATGAATTTGAATGTAAACGGAAAATTTCGCTTCTGACTGCGTTTTGATTGTGTGTCGTGTCAGCGGAATTGTTTTTGAGTGCATTTGTCAGTTTGGATGTTATCTATGGCGATTTTATTGCGTTTCAATGATAACACGTTTATTACACTACACTGAATTCAGTCATCCTAATTATTTTATTATTTTAACGCATTTTTACGCATGCGAAAGCGAAATCTAAAGATTTAAATTGTGGAAAGAAAAAATCGCTCACGAGCAGGATTCGAACCTGCGACTCCTGGCTCAGTACGCCAGTGCTTTAGCCACTAAGCTACCGTGAACACTGCTCGTGGTATCGAAATTATCCTCCACTATGGTACGTCTTTGGGAGACGTCAGCGATACCTTATTAAGAAACAGTGTTTCTTAACCGACTCGACTAACTTTGCAGTTAATTCAAAGTCGTATAGATATGTCGTATACACTAAGATATCGTCACCCAAAGACGTACCATAGTGGAGGATAATTTCGATACCACGAGCAGTGTTCACGGTAGCTTAGTGGCTAAAGCACTGGCGTACTGAGCCAGGAGTCACAGGTTCGAATCCTGCTCGTGAGCGATTTTTTCTTTCCACAATTTAAATCTTCAGTCATCCTAATTAGGATTTAGAAAAGGAAATCAGGAAATAAGGAAAGTGTGATAAGAGTTAGGTCGGTGTAATAAGGAGGTTCCTTTCCTAAATCCTAATTAGAATTACTGAATTCAGTGTAGTGTAATAAGTGCTTAATTAACTTTTGTTGATATGATATGGGTCCTGCCCCCCTAGTCAAGTTGACAATCTACAATCGTCAACGCTTATAGAAAACAATAAAAATGTATGGGAATGAAATATCTCAACGAAAAAGTCATTCGTTGAGATATGTCATTTGTCATTCCCATACATTTTGATTGTTTCTATAGCGTTGACGATTGTAGATTGTCAACTTGGCTAGGGGGCCTGAAAATGTCCTGGATTAATCAGGCTCAGTTGGTGCTAGTAGCAAATTACGAACATCATATCGAGGACTTTGCTGGCATCACATGTTACTTGTCTTTTTTTAAGTAGCTTGCTATTTAGATAGCTTTTTGTGAGCTTTGAGAAAACCGGCGTTTTTATTACCATGTTTTAATAACTCGCTTTCCTTCGTGTCTGTCTGTTCGGTACAAATTTTGCAATATATTTAAAACTAACTTGCCAATGAGCTAGAGACTTGAAACTTTAAATTTAGCTCAGAACTGGGTGACAATGCAATAATAACTCGCTTTCGTTTTAAAAACGTGGTATATAATATTAAAAAAAAACATAAAATTATTCAGTTGAAGTGGATCTATTTAATATAATAAAATTATTAATAATAAGTAAGTTTCTTTTATTTATTTGGTATGAGTCGCTGTCAGTCTTTTGATGTGAAATAACGTCAATTTTAATTATACCTTATGTGTAGATAAGTTACACGACTATAACAGTCAGCCTTTGATTGTAAGTGGGATGCGGACGAAGTCATTAATGCAAAAAGTGTTACGTTACCTCATAGCTAGGCCATGGGCACTATGGGCAGTCATGGTATATTACGAACTAAATGTAATATGTGAGCTGCTATTATGTTCAATATAATAACTATCATAATATATAAATAAATAAATATTTTTGGGACATTTTTACACAACACCATCTAGTCCCAAACTAAACAGAGCTTGTACTATGGGTACTAGACAATGGATATAATACTTATATACTTTTTTTTCTTAAATACATACTTATAATACATAAGAAACACCCAGACCAACACAAACACTTATGTTCATCACACAAATATTTAGAAAAAGAAAAACACGTCTTATGTTAAGCAGTGTCTTAAATGAAAGATGGCTAGGTACTATAAAGTTTGCTTTTGTTTCGAAAACCTTACTATGGGATCTATTAAAAATTTAAAATATTGTTTATGTACTAAAAACATTTATTACGATACACAATTTAGGAGTCTCGTAATTCAGTAGTGCCGTAATAAATTAATCACTGCATGTCTGTCTGGACACTTGAGCGGTTCTACGGTAAAAATAGTTACTTACCAACAAGCGGTTATATAAGAGGGGAAGTAACTAACCAGTGGTAATTACAATAAATACGGTTATACAATGATCATAATAATCCTACTCCTACTATAATCCTATCCTATCCTATCGTACTAATATTATAAACGTGAAAGTTTGTAAGGATGTTTGTTAGTCTTTAACGCAAAAACGATGGATTTTAATGTTTGGCATACAGGTAGAACATAACCCGGATGATTATATAGGCTACTTTTTGTCCCGGGTTCACGAGGAATGCGCGATAAACGACATCCACACGGGCGAAGTCGCGGGCATAGGCTAGTATATTACTCAATGCGAAATTAATTCTTTCTATCTGTTTGTTTGTTACCTTTTCACGACCAAAAATCTGAATAGACTATAATGAAATTAAGAAAAGCAGTAATGTGGGATCTAGACAAGGACATAGGCTACTTTTTATTCCGGAAAGATCAACAGTTTCTGAGGGATGCGCGATAAGGTCTTTCTGTGATACCCTGAATTACACGCGTGCGAAGAAGAGCTGGCAAAAGCTAGTAGAAAAAGTTAAATCGAAGCCAGGAACAACACGGATGTACGACGTGACACTCTAATGCAGAAATAAATATTGTCACAAAAAAAATAACAAAACGGTTATTACCAACATGGTTTTTGCCGATAAAATGACATTTAATGTCTGTTTGATGCTGAATTAAATTCTTATTGTGGTTGCTGGCCATTATTTTATTAATAGCATTATAAATGGAGTCGAATTGTCATAGAGCGGATAATGAGGAGAGTTTTTGTCATGTGTCCTTTGCCGTCACCGGCTATTAAGTGCGACCCTGCGGCCTGCGGCAGCCTGCGTCTGCGACGCACCGCTCCCAAGCACGTATCACTTACGTTACGAGATGTTATTTGGGGGATAATTGTCGAAAACAGTCGCATGTAGACGAGACATTTTTTGCTACAAAATACGTAGCTATATGTTTAAAATGTTTTTATAAAACACTCACATTTTTCCGTTTTATGATTTGTAATAGGAATTCTGTTTTTAAATTGTACGACAAACTGTAATGGTCCAAAATGACTTTTGAACACGGCAACCCGCGGCGGCGACGAGACCGGGCGCCCGGCGCATGCGCAGCGTTGCGTACAAAGCATTGCGAACGGCGAGCGGTGCTTAATGCAGATAATGAGACCATCATCGTTTACAGAAGTAAGTTTAATTAACGTAAAAAAGCGCGTTTACTCTAACCGCCGCGTTATCGCGACCATCTCGCCACTTATAATGACTTTTGTTCATTATTTTGTTGCGCGTTCTACGTGTCTGTGCCGTTTCCGGTCGCACTGTGCTTCTAAACACCAATTTTATGCTCATGCGACTATTTGATTCATATGTGCGCTCATTTTAGTTTCAATTTGAGAATCAGTTTAATTAATTTTCAACCATAAAACATAGCCTGGTAGATAACATCGCAGTGGAAAGTAGGATTTAGGTACGTTAGGTATAATTAGTGTAATTGCTAACTGTTCTCTTAAGTATAGAGCTGTGTGATTTCTGCTTTGTAAGTAAATGAGCGTAGTTATGAATTTTGAATTATGGTGTTTTTGGCTTTATTTATTCAAAATGCCATTCTTCCACAGATATACTCAGGTATTAATAGGCACTAAATTGTGTTTTTAATTGTTTTGATTTAGGGAGTATTTAGGATGTTTTGTAAATTTTCCGTTTCGTCTATTATTATTTTTTGGTTAGAAAGCTATCATTTGACCGAAACTTTTATAATAAAATTTCGTTTCGCAGAAAACTATTCCACGAATATTGTTTCACATAAAATTTGATTCACATAATTTTTAATTCATGACTTTTTGTATAGGTATCTAATCAAATAAAGTTTAATTGAAAAAACGATTTTAATTTAATTACGTTTTACCGAACCTACATTTCATAGAATATCATTTAATCAAAGTATCAATATCTCCCCCCCTCCCTTTTGGGGGAGGCCTTTGTCCAGTAGTGGACGTCTTTCGGCTGAAATGATGATAATGAAAGTATCAATATAATGAAATAATGAATTTTTTACTGGTATTTTTAAATATAGGTACAAAAAGCAAGAAGCATTAATTAGAATATGTATTAGTCAGATAGGTGCATTGAACCTTGGATTAAGTTACTTTTCATGCCGTCACACGGGTACTGCTAATGCTAACTGCTTGTTCGTACCTACCTAAAGTTAATTTAGTAAAAATCACCAAAGCATTCAAACTTTACATAAGTATTTCAATCAAAATCGATTCCAACAGTGAATAAAAACAGTATCTTAGGCTTTCCGACTTCACTACAGAATTAATAGTCATACACACATACCATTACATTTTCACGCTCCAAGGCGTACGTTGCTCGACGCAAGTTTCGGAACTTACGTTCATGGTGATCTCTCTTACATAACCATAAAATTATGTGACCGACTGTACATAACTTCAGGCTATTAGCTTTATCAAGCGGGGGATTGTTTTTAATGTCTATATTTAGGGATTTTTATGTTCGTTTGTGTGTTACGGTTTCCTGAAGTATCGTATATTGCCTAGAGCTACGTAACACCATGGTGAGACTAAGTAATATGCTTCGAATACTCAATTTTTAAATTAATGAAATATAAAAAATAAAAGTTTGGTCCTTTGATACATAATTTTTTCACTAATCTGTTCCTAAATATTGTTAGTAAATGTTTTGTATGATTTTTATATTAGTACGAGACAGGGCAAAGGGTGTTATAAGTAGGTACTCGTAATATTTTTTGTGGGATGAAAGTACTAGACGTTAATTCAATTCAATTCATCAACTCAGCCTATCGCAGTCCACTGCTGGATATAGGCATCTCCCAAGTTGCGCCACAACAATCGGTCCTCTGCCTTCCGCATCCAATTCAATTCAATTCATTTTTATTTCAGATATATCACAAACAAATTATAAATCATTCATAGGTAAACAGTTTCTAAACAATAATATAATATGTCACGCAATGAATAACAAGCCATATAATAAATAAATAAAAGTCACACAACGAAGAAAAAATTTAACATGTCATACAAAGAAAATATAATATGTCCTATAGAAGTTTTTAAACTTTCGCGAATTACACTCATATTGAACTAAGTTTACGGGACTTGTCGCGCACAATTAAATCAAAATATAACAAACATTTTGACTAACCTCGACGTTTCGGTCAAGTTGCATTGGCCGTGGTCACGAGCAGACAAAAACCGACCGAAACGTCGAGGTTAGTCAAAATGTTTGTTATATTTTGATTTAATTGTGCGCGACAAGTCCCGTAAACTTAGTTCAATATAATATGTCCTATAGTAATAGAAACACTGGTTCAGGAATGGGTTACATGAATTTTTTTCCAGCACTCCATAAGGAGCAGTCAGTTTCCATTCTTCCAGCAATGAGTTGCAGGAAGCTGTTGGTGCTGCACTGTAAGCGGTGCATCAGGGATGCCTTGTATTGTATTTGAGAGATGCTATTCTCTTGTTTTATCTTCAGTTTTTTGTTTAGATTAATTTTCGAACAAACGGTTCCATGTAATAATAATCTGGTGATATCCAAACAATGGCAACTGTTAACTTTACAATTTACTTCATTTAGTAAATATAACTACTAGGTACCTACAACTATTATCGAGGTAGGTATTTCCATTATATGCGACACTATTTTCCCCTTCTAATACAATGTAGGTATTATTTTCACTAACAAACAAAAATAACTTAATAATAATGAATAATAGGTAATAAAATAATATTTGATTTCTTATTCATAAAATTAGTCGGTGACATTTTGATGTATGATAAAACTAAGGGATTCAGATTTTATATCATGTATGCATTAAACTACGCAGTTTCTCTACCAAGTTAATGTTTTTTTAAATCTTTTATAGTCACTAAATAATCGGTTGGTCCTGTATATTGTTCCAACCCTATATGTACCTACTTATATGTTTTATTTTCATTTGTTTTAAGGCGCATGCAGCAGCCAAGTGGTAGATAGAAAAAGTGCCAAAAGTAGCCGTTTTTCGCAGTGAACAATAGTTTACAGAGTTAATAGATTCTGATTAAACTACAGTACCTGTACTTCAATTTCTAAAAACGAATTTTCGATAAATGATGTACTCAGCGAGTAATTATTTTTTTACTGATGGGGGAGCCACTTAGCTCTTAGTGGGGCCTTAAGTATAGGCATAGATATATGTTTTAACAATAAATATAATTGGATAATATAAGGTAGGTACCTAGTTAAGAGTACCTAATAGTTAATATAGTTAGTATTTGTGTAAATATATATAATATAAAGTCCATGATTAGACCTGCTGTCTTGTATGGATGCATGCAGCTGAGATGAGAATGTTAAGAGGAATGTGTGGTGTAACGAGAATGGATATGATAAGAAATGAGTATGTGAGAGGGAGTTTGAAAGTAGCGCCAGTGACGGAAAAATTGAGAAGTAGTAGATTGATGGTATGGACATGTGATGCGGAGAAATGAGGAACATGTAACGAAAAAAGTTTTGTGTATGAATGAGGATGGCTATAAGAAAAGAGGTAGACCAAAGAAAAGATGGATGGATTGTGTGAAAGATGATATGGATAAAAAGAAAGTGAAAACGGAGATGACGGCTGATAGAGATGTATGGAAGAAAAAGACATGCTGCGCCGACCCCAAATAAATTGGGATAAGGGCACGAGGATGATGATTGGGTAAATATTTAACGAACTTGCAATTTTTATCAATTTAAAAGATAAAACTTGTTTTGCTTCAGGCTATGCGGTTAATTAGCTAAAAATTGAATTTAAACTAATTAGTGAACGTTTTCTGTGTTTATTTTTCCAGTTATTAGCTGAAAGAGATATTTGGATATATTATACACATTTGAGGATAATACTTAAATCCATACAATTTCCTTGCTCCCTATTATATTTAGTATAATAGGAACGTACATACCTATTATACATCATAGTATAGTATGTATCTAATTTGCACCTCTGACGACCCCATTTTCTGTCCAGTTCATTCTTGTCCATCCTAAAGTTGCCTGGATGAAATCGTTGATCGCAATAAGGCCGCCATTTGTACCGCCAATAGTTTAGATACATATATAATGTAATCTATTTTAAGGTGTACAATAAAGCATATATAAATAAATAAATAAATACCTACCTATAATATAATAAATGCGAAAGTATTGATGTTTGTTTGTTTGTCCTACAATCATGCTGAAACGGCTGAACGGATTTGATCTTTTGGTACACACATAGACCATGTCCTGAATTAATATATAGGGTATTTTTATAGGTAAATAAATAAATAAATTGAAACTGAATAATTTAATTTACCTACCTACTAGACAATAAATTAGAATACTGCAGAAATTAATTATTGTCAACGGTAAAACCACATACCTACAAGATATAACTATTGGAAATACCACCATCGCAATTAAAGCTATCATTTAGGAATATAATAAGACCATAAAATGAAATACATGTCGGTATATGACCTGTATGACTTCATCCAATTGAGTTATTTTGAATAACGATTGCCTTTATCTAATAGGTACATACATACATGAACAGTAGCATGCACCACATGCCTTTTAAAGGATGTATATAGTAATTATTGATGTGCCGGATCGGTCAAAATGTATATCCGCGGATACGGATACGAATAATTAGTGTCAAAATCCGCGAATACGGATACGGATACGGACACAAGTTTAGTAGTATTTCGTACTGTGTCGGCGCCGTGCGCGTGACCGACAGTTGACGCTTTGCGTTACTACTAATAGTACCGCGACGTGTTTTGACTTACACCACGGAATATCTAATAGTACTAACGTAAAGAACGGCCACTCACCGCCCCCCGCCAATTTAAGTTCCTCACCCGCGCCCCGCACGTGCCCGCAGTTTGACGGCAAATTGGATTGCAATATTCAATGGATGTCAATCGCCAGTCGAGTGCGTTACGCAATATATTTTTTGGTGTTTGTAGTTGTATTTTAATTGAAAATGGTATTGTATTGTGCTTTACACGGATGTGTGTCTACATCTAGACAAGGAAACAGAAGATTTTATCGATTTCCGAAGGATGAAATAAGGTAAGCCACAATAAAACCTTTATAGGTAGAACTACAGAACAACAAGCATTTTTTTGTACTTTGCCAGTTATGACAAAAAGGTAAAAATAATTTGCTTGTAATGCTTGAACGCAGATTCCATTGAGTACCTTTTTATTGTATTTTATTAAAGGTAGGTATCTTCTTACCGCGAGAGTTTAATTCTACAACTATAGTGAGAGATTGTTTACTGTAAAATTACGTACTTATGATAAGAGAGGAATGAATTATTATAAATTGTAATGCTTGTAAAACAAAACTTTTTTTGAGTTTCCGTATTTTCAATGTCATACGGTTCAATAACCGCCAATTTAAAGATAAATCGTTTAGGCGTAAATTTTTCAGTGTGTGTAATATATAATTTATTTAATAATTTATTAGGTTTTCGCGATCACTACACATTACAATAAAATAAATTTTACTGGATTACATCGTCAGATACAACCGATGCAATTTACGCGATATAATCCGGTTAAACTTGTTTTATTATTATGTATAATTTCTATGGCAATAATAATATAATACATTTTTTTGATTAATTAACTATTTATTTTATTTTCCAACATATTTAATGATTGATAGTATTTTAATAAGCTTCAGTAATGTGATTCAGTAGTACGAGCTCTTTCAGTAACAATTTACAATAAATAAAACTATCAATTTACTGCAGCTAATTAAAAATACTAAATTATTTTCTACGCCGCCCGTACAAAGTCATACAAAGTTCGTGCGCAAGAATAACTTACGCTACACAAGCTAACGCCATCTCTGAGAACTACTGAGAAGCGTTTGGAACGCAGTCGGAATTTCGAGCGGCAAGCAACCCTATTCATTCACGTGTGTGCGTGTTTGTATAAGACATAAGCTTGCGTATGTAGGCGGTGCTAGCATTCATATTGTATTGAGTGGCCCGGGTATGCTTACACTGTGCGTTTTGTTTATAGTTTAGTGTGACACAAGATAGCATAGTTTACTGTTTGTTGTTGAAGACGTTATAATTTAAATAAAAATAATAATATGTGATTTTAAGTAATAAAAAGTAATTTGATATGAAGTTAGTAGTATTTCATTGCAACTTTCTTTACAAAGTCATATACCTACCTAAGTAATGAAATTTTTAAATGTAAAAGATCCGTTCAAGATCCGCCAAAAATATACGGATACAGATCTTAATTTTACCTCGGTTATCCGTGGATACGGATACGGATATCCGGCACATCAATAATAGTAATTTTATTACCAATTCAACTGAACTGACCGCAACAGTATCTAATAGGAAATATCGAAAAACAAGCAAGTCGACATAAAATCTTTAACGCAGAATAAAAAAAACATAAATGTAGGTATCAAACAGCTTTAAATTTCCCAGTGAATAGTAATCAATGTAATCATTAATGTGGGTTACACTTAGCCTATTAAACTGTCAGGGAAATAGTAAATAGGCACGTAAAAAGAAATTAGTGTCGTGGTTACCTAACAGTGCCTTTAGAAGTTATGTTATTGCATTTACAAGACGGTATAGTCAGCGAATCACTTCTAGACACAACAAAGAATATCTGATTAAGAGTACGCGAGCACGCGAACTGTAGGCCAATTCACATAACTAAAGAGGTGCAATTGAAGTACAGTTGCAGTAAAGTTTCGATCAAAACAATGCTTTTCGTATTCTCTTATCTATGGGGATCGCTGTCAGAAACGTTTTAATTTCTCGCCAATCAAGTTCAAGTTTTAGTGCTAAATGGTATTCTTGTAATCTTTGAACTGCGCGTAAGCTGCGCGAACCAAATTTACCTACATTTTGGCCACTGAAATAGATAGAGTAGAATGGTTGTAATCACAATTTTACTTGCGATTCATGCGTGGCAACTTTCGAAGAAACTACGCCTTACATATTGACGTCATTAATTTTTTTAAAGTAACTTTAATCACTTTAATGTACTTTACAGCTTTTATTACTGCAGGTTGCGCGTGAATGACATTATTGCGCTCGCGTGATGCAAACTTGACGCGAGCGTATCTGACAGCGGGCTGAAGGAGAATACGAAAAGCGTTGTTTTGATCGAAACTGCACTGCAACTGCATTTCTTTAGTTACGTGAATTGGCCTAGTCTGCATGCGCAATAAAGCGTCAACTTTTTACTCGTCTCAAGATTGCTTGCACAACGATCAAAATTGTGTGATGTTGCTGTATAACCGTGTTGCGTCACCAACCTAATAATGTTGGTGGAACAAAGACGAGCAATTAAATAAGTATTTGTTAAGCTTGCTTCGAGTAAAAACTCTTAAATTAATGTGCGCCAAGCTTCCTGATAATGAGTAATTATTGCAATTAGAGTACGGTCAGCGAGTTAGCTGTCAGATATTTAATTTAGGCTCGCCTTGTATAATTAATTACAATATTTAATTAATGCATGTCATGTGGCCGATGTTAAGGTAGGAATAAATTTAGTTTCAGACAAATTGTGATGGATTTTGATAATAATTCTGTACCTAATTGTTGTTACAATAAAAGGGGCATCGCACTTTTAAAACATTTAATTTAAAAAAACTCAAATTATTTTGGCTTCAGAGGTGAAAACGATATTCTTAGTCATTCTTGTGAGATTTTAAGCATGTTTATTGCGAGGTATGCAGATAACCTTGCCATCTCAACAATTCACCAAAATTAAAAGCATTTGACATTGGGCTCGGGACATAGCATAGCTATGGATTTTGTATTATGAAATAGATGTGTTACATCTGTGCATGTCGACGGTACACAGGCCGGGGAGCGCGGGGTGAGCGGCGCAGACGCAACTCGCGACACAATTATGTCATACGATCAGCGATCACAACAATTACGTGGGAATACATTATTTTTGTATAATTATTGATTTTGTAGCAGCGCATGTTATGATTATAATTCGCATGTGAAATACTCGTACTTAATCTGCAAGATAATAGGAGAGTATAGTCTATATTGAGACTAGGTGTAATTAAGTCAGTATTAGGTGTGTTATTAGCTATACAACGTGGATATGACAATACGACAATAAATGAAAACACCGTTATTACTAGTCTATAGAAGCATTTTAAACACATAAATAAGTTGTTTATCGTTTTTTTTTTAACACAATAAATATTAAACACACACACACATAACATCACGCCTGTATTTCCCCGAAAGGGTAGTCAGAGGTATAAAGTACACCCACATTTCGCCAGTTATGTTACATAAATTATAAAACATTTAAATAATAAGTAACACCATTTGTAATCGTCTGTAATCATTGTGAAAGAGAGTTTAAAATTATATGGACTCGCACAGGTCTTTGACCTAACGATCTTTGCCTAGAAAAATGGTCCTACATTCAAAATTAATGCAATTAAAATAATTTCCTGTGGCTAATTGATTTTTTGTATACGGTCAAAGGACGTGATACTCTGTACCTATGTGGTTTTATTTAATGTCGTATTGTCATATACACTTTGTATACTAATTTTCAATTCGGTTGGTATATGATTATGTTCTATTTTGGGGAGGCCTAAGCTATGTACAGCAGTGGACCGAGTGGACGTCTTTCGGCTGAAATGATGATGACATGATTTTGACCTATATTAGAATCAATAAAAATAAAGCTGCTAGATCTAAAGTCGAAGCACTACTAGTTCAGGTCAGTTCCTACTATTGTATAACTTAAGGCCCTATCACATCCTACTCATCATCATCATCATCATCATTTCAGTCGAAAGACGTCCACTGCTGAACATAGGCCTCCCCCAAGCATGTTGGGGGGGATGTGCCATAATCGTCACGCTTGGCAGGCGGGTTGGCGATCGCAGTTGATTGTTAAATACTCAGAGAACGCTGCTGCCCATCCCCTGGTGAATCCCTTACGGCCAAAATTAATATCCAATCTATCCACAGTTTGCCCTACTAGAGATGGGGATTAGACATAAGCTCCATACAAAATATGTCAAATTTATATCTCTAGTAGGGTAAATCGTAGATAGATTGGATATTAATTTTGGCCATTAGTCGCCTTTTACGACACCCATGAGAAGATACAGGGTAGTGCAATTCTTTACGTCCGGCACCACACGGAACAACAATATAATATTTAGTTACTCTGAAATTACACACATCCTACTATTATATAATACTGCCTTGTCATCTCTGTATCACCCTAAGGTTGACTGGGAGAGAATGCCTAAGGCATTAAGTCCGCCTATGTACACATGTTGCATGAAGTTTAAATAAATAAATAAATAAATGCGAAAGTATTGATGTTTCTTTATTTATTTGTTTGTCCTTCAATCACGCTAAACGGCTGAATATATTTGGATACAATTTGGCACTTAGATAGACCACAGCCTGGATTAACATATAAGCATCATCATCATCATTTCAAGCGAAAGACATCAATACAGGCATATTTTTGTTCACAAAAAATAAACAGTCTCCGAGGGATGCGCGATAACGTCATTCTAAATAAACTAAACTAAACTGAATTATAGGCAGGTGAAGCTGCGGTCATGGGCTAGTTGTAAATATTTATGTGAATTAATTCTTCCAATAAACAAAAAATAAAAACTACTGCACTAGTCATGCAGGTGTCATCTGGCAACATTGGCTGACCGCTTGCCGCATGCTGTGTCGAAGCTCTACTTTTCTAGAGCACGGACTTGAACCTATCTATCTATATCTATCTATACTATAATAAAACTGTAAAGGTCGAAAAGTCTGTACATTGAGTTTTTTTTCGCGAAAACCGGCTAGGGGGACTAGAAATAAGCTATAGAACACGAATCAATCGTTTAAAAAATTTATGTCTGTCTGTCTGTCTGTCTGTCTGTCTGTTTGTTACCTCATCACGTGAAAACGGCTGAACGGATCGTAATGAAACTTAGCATTTGTATTGGTATTAGTCTAACTTGAAATATAGGGTATGTTTTATCTGAATCGGTTGAGTAGGTCCAGCGATACAGCTTGACCCCTCTATTGTATTAAGTTGCATACAAAGTAGAGGTCATGATTGTTGGTTGATTGCAGGTTCCTAAAAATACAACTGGATTCTATTAGTATTATAGAAAATATAGAATAACATAACATAGCCCATCACTGTCCCGCTGCTGGGCATGGCCCTCTTCTTGGAATGAGAAGAGTTAAGGAACTGGATATTGTTAGTGTAATAGATTTTCATAACATAATCAGCTCATTACCTACTGCCCCACTGCTGGGCACGGACCTCTTCTCGGAACGAGAAGAGTTAAGAAACTAGAAAATATAGAATAACATAACGTAGTCAACCCATTACTGTCCCACTACTGGGTATGGCTCTCTTCTCAAAATGAGAAGAGTTAATGAACTGGATATTATTAGTATTCTAGAATAACATAACATTACCAGCCCATTACAGTCCCACTGCTGGACACGGGCCTCTTCTCAGCATAAGAAGAGATGTGGTTAGTGTTATAGAATAACATAATCAGCCCAAATACTTTCCACTGCTGGGCACGAGCGTCTTCTCAGAATGAGGGAGTTTAGGGCTAATTCCATGAAATTCCATCACCTTAGCCGGTTGGTTGTAAAAACAAAATATAGTATGGTCGGTAAATAGTTTAATCGTCTGTGTAGGCGCTTATATGTATATATTTGAAGACATTGTGTTCATAATTATGACGAGATGTTATTTTCCGACATCCACGCGGACGGAGTCGCGGGCACAGCTAGTTCTAAATACAAATATTATTTTAACGCATTTACGCATGCGGAACGAAATATCTAAATAATTGTGGAAAGAAAGAAAAACATAAGTTAACAACTAGTGAGTTGGATAACGTTTAGTAGTATTTATCTTGGCAACTAAAACACAAAGCTATTTGATGTCTTAAGTCTATCATCATTTGATACTTACCCTGAATACAGTTTTGCATTTGTAACAAAGAACTTTGTAAACTCAGACTAACTAGTGAGTATGTGCTACAAAATGGCTATTAATTACCAAAATGACTCATTCCTAGTAGTAATAGTAAAGTAAAAATTCGTATTCATTTTTAAGGAAATGTCTGCAACATATTTGATAACATTTCCGGACCAACATCCGATTGCGTTCATAAACTTCATAACCTTGCTATATTTTTGGAAGACATCATTAACAAAGGGCACATGAAAGACCTACCGCACCGGAAAAGTGCAGAAACGTTACAATTGTAATTAAAAACAACGATTCCTTGGAAATCGATAGCAAAAACGGTAACGCGACTCAATACCGAGAACGGAAACGCTCGATAAACGCTCTAGTTTGCCGAGAAGTGAGCGACTAATAAATTTATTATCATTTAAAATTATCATATTTGTAATATAAATTGCGAGTAGGAGCCATAAAAGTGGTGTGATTAGAGTTTTTCAGGTGGTGGCTGGCGGCGGGAAGCGTGAAATTACTGCTAACGCACACTTGCCTATTGCCTAGAGAGCATTCGCTGCTTGTAATAAGGCTGGCTGTACGAGGTTGAGCGGAGCTGAGCGATTGAAGATGTGCTGATTCTATTCGAATAAAAAGCATCGTGATGATGCATTGAACTCGTGGCAGTTTTGCGTCTTTTATTAACTACATTTCAGTATGTAATTGTCATAGTCATCCTTCTGCCGTTATCCCAGTTTATTTGGGATCGGCGCAGCATGTATTTTTCTTCCATAGAAATCTAAATGATAAGGTAATAGAAATGTTATCTACTGTATTTTAATACCAGAATGCGAATCGCCGGTTTGCCGCAACCAACGCATAATAGTAGTTTATGAAACTGTTGCATAATAGGGGTTATTAAAACACGAGTGTGAGTTTAAAAACCGAGCCGTAGGCGAGGTTTTTAATAGTATCACACGAGTGTTTTAATACCTAATTATGTCAGTTTCATACACTATTTTATCTACACTCATACAATTTTAAATAAAATACCAAAGTCAAAATCTTAGTAACATTGTCGTTGTTTTTCTTGATTTCTCTGGTAAAAGATTGTTCGTCATTTACGTTGCTGCATCCAGAAATTCAGGCGGGGTCATATTCTCCTCAGTTCAGTATCACTGCTGTAGTCAAATATTTTTGCCCAGAATAAAACTTTCGACATACAAAACCATAATAATAACGTAAACAATAACAATAAATTTACAAGTAACGATGTCCAAATCCAGTAGGCCAGGCGCGCGGCCGCGCACGCGCGCTGGCCTACACAGATAATAAAATATAGTCTGTCGACAACATTATAATCGGAACTAATTTTCTATCCTTGTCAGGATTCCGTCTATCTCTGTTTTATCATACAAAAAATATACCTGTAAACACTTAAATATAATTAAAAGCAATATGACAATCAAAAGTTCTGCCAAAAACGCGATTTTAAACGATAAAAATTTTCAATGTATGACAAGTGGCGCCACCCTGAATTTTGTGTACTCATTGGTGCCAAACTGTACGACAGCTAAAAAAAAGGTTTGAAAACTCCTTGGTTAGGTCGAAGTGGCATTAAAAACTCCTTAGTTAGGCTGAAGTGTGCGGTTATGGAAAAAAAATTAAATTACCGCATTGTTTTGTTCAGCAAACTGTATCGTAATGAAACTTTTTAAATTCATAACAGGTGCATGTGCGTAAAGTATGTCATTATGACATTACTTTCGAGTTCATAATTCGAATTTTACGATACGAGTGTAGATAAATACATATACGCAATTACGCCCACCATGTTTCTAGCATCCAATGCAAAATAAATAAAGCCCTTAAATAATCCACTGTTAGATATGCTGCAAAATACAATTTTAGTGACTCCGCGTCCAAAACAGCACTGATGATCAAGCAAACGGTTCGCGCACTGGTGTCCTAAATACTCCTGCACGCGGCGACAAGTTCACGCGCCTTTACCACTTATATTACCTTATTATTTAGATTTCTATATTTTCTTCCATACATCTCTACCAACCGTCATCTCAGTGTTCACTTTCTTTCATCATCATCATCATCATCGTCTCAGTATGTAATGATGATGTTAGAAAAGAAAACAAACAAATTATAAAAATCGGTGGCCAGCTAACATCTTAATAAGCCTTGATTAAACATTTAAGAAGTTCAAGAGGTCATATCCTTTGTCTGACCTTTTACCACTGAACTCTAAAACATTTTTCAGACACCATTCACCCTATGTATAACCTTCAACTTGAACAAACAACACTCGTTTTCATCGCAAACACATCTTACACACAACAGACCCAACTTATTCACGTAACGGCCGTCTATGTGTTCGTGGATGCACACACGCGTGTTACTTTCAATAAACGCTTAGGAGCATTTGTACTATTAAATAGCCTTACATGCTATTAAAAGTTTACGCGAGCGTGAAATGAAAATTCTAAATGCTTGCAGTATACAGATGGAATTCGCTGGAAGTAATTTTTTACTCGATATAACTCACTTAATGGTTCTCTTGACCTAAGTATTGTCGATTATAATGGATGCGTCAAGTATGAATATTATCGATTCCTTCATTAACAGCTTGTCGTAAGTACTTGAATTATAAATTTTCATACACAAGCTACATATGAAGTGATAAAAACTTTAAAAGGATACCTTCCTCGAGGTGATGTGGATGATCTACTAGCCATTAACGTAAAAATATCAAGGTTCTAATGTGTTGAATTGCACATTTGTACACTGAAAAAAAAGAATGATTGATTTTACTAAATTCCGCGTAAATTTTATCAAATTCGCGGGTTAATATAGGTCCTACACACGAAATTGTTGATTTTACCAAATAGAACTGGTTGATTATGTAACCCATACGTTTAGTAAATTTACACATTTCATTTTGTTTATTCAACTAAAAAGTTCTGTATATTTCACATCGATTATTTTCGATATTTTACGATGAGATTTAGTAAATGTCACTTAACGTGTTATGTAAAATATGTGAAATTAATTTTGCTACATTTACTCATTTCATTTTGTATATTCAACTAAAAAGTCCTGTATATTTCACGTCGATTATTTTCGAATTTTTACGATGAGATTTAATAAATGTCACTAAACGTGTTAAGTAAAATGTGTGAAATTAATGTTGCTACATTTACTCATTTCATTTTGTATATTCAACTAAAAAGTCCTGTATATTTCACGTCGATTACTTTTGATCTTTTACGATGAGATTTAATAAATACCACTAAACGTGTTATGTAAACAATGTGAAATTGATTTCGCTACATTTACTAATTTCATTTTGTATATTCAACTAATCCAGTCCTGTATATTTCACGGTGAGATTTAATGAATGTCACTAAATGTGTTATGCATAATATATGAAATTAATTTTGCTACATTTACTCATTTAATTTAGTATATTCAGCTAATCGAGTCCTGCATATTTCACGTATATTACTTTCGTCCATTTAACGATGTTGATTTAGTATGTTTAACTAAAAGTGTTTGGTAAAATATGTGAAATTAATTTCATACAATTTACCAGATATCTTGTTGTTGGTTTAGTATATTTTACTAAAAATATGCAAAACTGATTTTGTGATATTTACTCTTATGATTTCGTATCTTATATTAAATAAGTTTTGCATATTTTACGTAAGGTATTGTAATAAAATATGTAAAATTAGTATTGTAACATTTACTCATACCATTTCGTACATTTTAGGAGAGCACATTTCGTATACTTTACTTCACTTTTAGTAGTAAAATATACGAAATGCGCTCTCCTAAAATGTACGAACAGGATGTAGGTATATTCAATTAAACATGTTTCGCCATTATGCATGAAAGCTGTAAATTATTGGTTGACTGAAAATCTCTCGTAGCGTAATATACTGGGTGACTAGTGCGCATAACTTATAAGGATGTTCAGACCATCAAACTAATGGTCCGACTCATCTATCATCATAACATCCTCAAAAATTATGCGCACTAATAAAGTCACCGTGTATACTTTGTCGCCAGAGACTTGTAGTCAGCTGCCTAATTTACAGATCAGTAAACTATCAATAAAAAAATAAACGAAAGACAAAATCACCCGCCCGTGAGCGGTATCATACAGTACAAAATAAAACTGAAAATAAAAGAACATGTTTAGCAAAATTTACCAAAAAGTACTCCAATTATAACTGTTAAAAATACACATTTAAATGTTAAACAAATTAAATCTGAATTGTATGATAAAATGTTACAATAATTTTGTTCGGGTTATAACTAAAATAGTAAAAGAAAACAAAATATTAAATGAATAAAATTGAGTATATTATAATTGTTATCAAATTACTTTTACAATAAAACTTAAACAATTCACTTACAGGCGAGGTAATAACTGAAATATCACATAAAATAATCAACTAGTGTGTCACAAAACAAATGTGGCACAAAATAATCATATAAGGCTTTCAGGTTCAAAATGAACACTTCCCATAGTGTACACCGGTTTCAAAAGGTAGGTACAACACCCGAAATGTCCACTTCCGAAAAAGTACTTTTTCCAAAATGCACCTTTCCCCTAACGTACATTTCCCAAAATGTATCTTTTTCAAAATGTACATTCTTAGAACAGATAGGAATAACTGACTGAATATATTTTAAAGTACCAGGATCACATAAATATGGAGAAGGTTAACTTATTTTTATTTACTTTTTGTTCGAAGAATGTACATTTAGGGAAATGTACATTCCGAGAAAGGTGCATTTTGAGAAATGTACATTTTGAGAAGTGGACATTTCAGGAAATTTACCTTTTGAAACCGGTGTAAATTATGGGAAGTGTACATTTTGAACCTGGAGGAAAAAAGGAATCAATTTGAACAGATGTTTCATTGTTCACAGTGCCTTCAATAAGAGCCCTTATTTGCAACAAGTCATACTGAATTGGGTATTTGACTTGAGAATGGATTCTAAGATTGTAGGTTTAAAAGAGCGCAAAAGGATAGCAAAATAAACCTCTACGCGAAATTTTGGCTCAATTTGACGAATTTTACTATGATTTCTAAGACTCCAAATTTGGTAAAAAAAAATCATCTAATGGCAAAATAGTGTTGATTATTATAATCCATACGTAATTACAAATAATGTTGTTATTGATTTTTTAAATGTTTACACATCAAACAAATCATCACTAAGCAAAAACATCACTTCCTTTTGCGGCCGCGCGGTGTGAAATGTGCCGTCACAGAATAGTGACGTCACATTTCACAATTTACTTCCCTTTCTGCTCTATTATACCTTAAAAGTATCCATTCTTAAGTCAGATATCCAATTGTGTGATACTGTTACTGATTGAGAAAAAAATTAGCAACGCGTAACAAACAGTATTACTGGATGCGAATTTTTATTCTCGTCTAGTAACATGTGTTAGTAAATGGTTCATATTTATCTCTTAGAGCAGTTACCTAACACCGTTACTTAAAGAATATTTTTTCACGTTCAGATGATGAAGGAGAAGAATAAGTATGAACCATTTACTAACAAGTGTTACTAGATGAGAATAAAAATTCGCATCGAGTCACACTGTTACTCGTTGCAAATTTTTTTCTCAACCAGTCAGTGTGACACGATTCAGTGCGACTCGTTGCGAATAAAGGAACAGAACAGCATTTATAATACAACATAAGAAGACTGCCATAGAAACCAGAGAGAACAAAATGAAAACGTACACAGACCAACATCAATAGATTATAATTTTAATTAAAATTTGCTTTAACCCAAAATAAGTTTTTTTTCTTAATGTACATATTTATATTTAAATGTACTTAAAACTAAGGTTGGGGTAACCTCTTACAAAAGGCCCGTCGTAAAGGATGTCCAGAAGGGATCATTTACAATCATGTGACTCTAAGGGTAGTTAGATATGCTGACCCATTCTCCAATAAAAAGAAAGAATTATCCGCCCACAATGTCCAGCATACCAACGCCATGCAAAACCATAATATTATATGTACATATTTATATTTAAATGTACTTAAAACTAAGGTTGCGGTAACCTCTTACAAAAGGCCCGTCTTAAAGGATGTCCAGAAGGGATCATCTTCAATCATGTGACTCTAAGGGTAGTTAAATATGCTGACCCATTCTGCAATAAAAATAAAGAATTATCCGCCCACAATGTCCAACATACCAACGCCATGCAAAACCTTAATATTATATTACTTAACATTATTGGTAAGTTTACATCTAACGCAGTTACAATTCAGCTTTATACTATATCAATACATACAAAAAATATTTCTAAGTTTTATCAAAATATGCTAAATAATTCTTACAGTCAAATCCTACTTATCATATTAACCACGCTCTGCTACCATGTTGGAAATGTCACGGCGTAGTATGATAATACTAGTTACTCAACACTCGTATAGTCGTTTCACACAGACGAACACATAAATCAAATAAACATGTTTAAATAAACTATAGGTACGATGGAAACAAATTAGACTTTTTTATCATCAATTCCTTAAAAATGTCTTTGGATTATGTACAAAATAAAATGTTTGGCACAAAATAGAAATTTCAGTCTAAAAAGGTTTTAAGACAGATCTGCCATAAAACAAGCTACACTTGATTTTTTTAAATCAGATTTGCAATCAATTCCGTAAAAATATTTTTGGATAAAGGTCCACACGTTAACACACTCTGTCGGGTACTCTAAATTGAAAACATGGAAAATTTTAAAGCATACATCTACTGCTTTTAGTAGGGTGTCGATCTTATAAATGACTGATTCATAATGGACATAGTAATCGGTTATTTCTTCCATCGATGACCCTACCACGACTATCAGTGGTTGGCAAGTAAGTCCTTTGGCCAAGTGTTCATCCTGACGCAGCTTGATCTTTGTTACTATTTCGCTCTGATTCTGTAATAGAACAAATACAAGGTTGAACAAATAAAAATATAAAAGATGTTCTGAGTCATAAATAATCTACTACACTGAACCCATTGCCTGTAAACTAATATCACAAGTCTTCATTGGGTTGAGTTCTAAAGACTTGCTGATTTCCTCACGATGTCTTCCTTCACCAAAAAGCAAGTCATAATAAGAAAAAAACGAATCGGCTACCACAGGTAAATACTTTGTATTATTTATTTATTTATTTATTGCGCACTTTATTTACTTACCGCGACATGTAAAATGAAAGCCTTTTCTGATTCAGCAATGCTTTATAATATTTTTTCTTCTTTTCTTCGGTTTTAACTGGAATTTTAATGGTGGGTGGCATCTTCGAACTCATCAGTTTTAGGTAAACATAATCTCTCACATCTGGAAGGAGTTAAAAATTATTATAAAGCTAAGCCTGTAAAAATGAGGACTGTCTATTATCTGTTTATTATTTAATATAATGAAAATAAATTAGTACCTACTGACCTGGTGTGGTACTATCGTCGTTCAAAGTTTTCAGATTATCCACGTAACTTTTTATTTTACTGTAAATTGGCAATTCTTTTTCCATGAATATTGGCCACTTTTTGAACGATTCTAGGTCATGGTTTGGGTACATGAATTCAAAATCTAATTCAACCTAAAATAATAAAATTGAATGATTACCTACGCATATTTTTTTGTCTTAAACATAAAACCTATACTGTTAAATGGCATAAATATCAATTAGCATAATATTTATTATCAAAAATTCTAAAAGCATAATATCATAAGGTCGAATTTTGTCAAGCATAAATATTGAAAAAAACATATAAAAAAACAAAAAACAAAAAACTTAAATATTTAAAAAATATATTAAATATTTAATAATAAATTATACGAACAAGTTTGTAGCCCAAGCTTGCTTTGATTGAAGCCCACTCATTAAATAAGTCCTGGATGGTTTTATCTTTTCCAGATAAATCTTCTTTTCGCAATGTCCTTGTTAGTTTCCACTTCTCCACAACATCTACCCAAGGCTCTTTATTAAATTTCAACCATAGCTTCATATTATTAAGATCTTCAAGTGATACATTTTTGGGCTCTTAAACAAATAACATTCTATGTCCATTAAAATTGAACTCGTAAAACTGTGAATGTGAGACGTTAAGATAAGAACTCACAAAGCAGATTGTTTAGTTGAGTTCCACCGCGGTCGCCCGCCAACCGATCGCAGAGCGCGCGGGCGCAACCCGCCGAGGCTGCGGGTGACCGCGGTCCGAGCGATTCTACTGGTTGCCCGTTCGGAGCGGCATTTAGGCACATCACGTCCACTTCGCATTTGATCCACTTGGTCCAGTTCGCGAAACGTCCATTTCGCATTTGGTCCATTTCGCAGATTGTTATTTCCCATTTGATAATATTTCACATAAATATGGGAAAAGGTAAATGTTTTTTTGTTCTTTTTTTCATATTCTACAAATGTCAGATTTTTATTTTTACTGCGACATAATAAGAAAAGGAAAAAAAAATAAAAAATATATAAAGTGATTGAAAATATAGAAGCTAACCTTTTCTGCGAAATGGACCAACTGCGAAAGAGACGTGTTTTCGGAAAGTGGACCAAATGCGAAGTGGACTTAATGCGCCTAAACGATTTTTCATACAAGCAAAATGATTTTCAAACCCGATAGTGCAAAGTTGAAATGTTGAATAATATACCTTCATGAGTTTCAGTTATGGTAATGGTGGATGTTTCGTGTTTCTTTATGAGTCCTGATTTTCTTAAAATCCTTCTTTGGTTATGGTACCGGTCTACCAATTTCCCTCTTGCTGGAATATATGACTTCCCATATTTTCTACTATGAACATAATATGCATCCTGAAAAATTGTTTGTAATGTAGTAAATTCCAATTTGATTTTTTTTCAGATATTACCCATTACTTGATATTCTCATCGACCAAAATTGCTGATAGGTAGCTGAGCAATTTTAATAGGGTAGTTTTCAAATATTTGAAAACCGCTTATATATATTTAAAGATTGGGACGAACGATCCAACAGAAAAATAAAATAAATAAATTAATTAATGTATTTTTCTCCATGAAACCAATTAATAAAATAAACGGTTTTTACAAATTTGGAAAATACCCTATTTCCAGTGTAAGCGCTCCTTGCAACAATCTGGTTATTGATCTGGAACACTGAAGGAAAAACTGAAACATTTAAAAACATTATTTTAAATAACGTTTCCGAGCCCTGGCGACGAGTTGCAAATGGGAAGAGTGCGCACAATCCGAGAAAATTCAAGACTATACATGGTATGCTATCCATACTATACAACTACTGTTACTATATTACCATAATACTACTATAGTAGAACCAATATACTATTATCTAATCAATCTACCATACCAAAATATTTTTGCAATAAAAATATAACCTTCGACTCGAATGGGAAAAATTTAACAATTTGACTGGACATGTCCTCATAATTTTTTGCATCCATCGAACCCTTCCTTTTTATGAAGTATTCTATAATACATTTTGATAAATTGTTTCTTATAGTTGTATCATCAATCTTCTTGTTCATATACTGAAGGCATATTTGTCCGATACTAGTGGTCTTCAGAATTTCTTTTAAATTAAAAGACTAGTGGGAGAAAAAAAAATAGGACTTATACACAGAAATGGTAAAAATAGTCAGTGTTATTACAAAAAAAAATTTAACAATGCTGTAAATTTTTTGACAATATTGTTTGAAAGAGACAACATCACATTTAAACAGGCGTCTAAGTTAAAGTGTTTAAAAATCTTTTGTAATAACACTAAGTAAATTTAAAAAAAACAATAAAACTATAAATTGGAAAGATATGGATAAAAAAAGATATGAAATCAAAGTTAACTTCACTACAGACATGGAATCAAATTCGACTCACTAGGAAATAAAAATCACAATACATCATCCTGGGACCATGTTCTGGCTCCATCATCAGACCCGAAACATCACCTCATCACAAAGCACTCTTTAAAACCAATCTAACGAGCCCTAACACAGTGAGTTTCCGGCTACCAGGGTTCAGAGATCCTGTGGCCACCTTCCGACTCCATTCATCATCAGACCATGAACATCACTTTACTTCATCACAAAGTGCTCTTCAAAACCATTCTAACGAGCCCAAACACAGTGAGTTTCTGGCTCCATCCATCATCAAATCCTGAACATCACTCATCACAAAGCGCTATTCAAAACCAATCTAACGAGTCTAAGCCGCTGGGTTTCCGGCTATTATGGTACAGATCCTGTGACCACTTTGATTTTTTTATTAAAAAATAAAGAATTAATCGTACATACATAATAATTTATGATAATTAAAAGATTTGCAATCAAGAAATTGAATTGAATTGAATCAAAAACATAAATGTGAAAGTACGGACAAATTCTTTTTCACAAAAAAAGAAATCAAGTTCAACATAGGTAAGTACCCCAACACACATACAACATAAGTACTTACAAGTGAATTTCATGAGTTTTTTGTTGATTGACCTTATTAGTTCTTCCATATTTCCTGACTGTTCTTAATCCTATGACCAAACTAACTTACAAAATTGGAAGAAAAAAAATAGGTAACGAAAAAAAACAAACACAAAAAGGCAATAACATTGACTCACTCCTGGAAAACTGGCCATAGCCATACAGCAGGGAAATTCTTCTAGTATTATGGCCATTTGTAGCAGGAACAACATAGGGCGGGCTTTTTAATAGATAACTTATTTAATTTTGTAGTAGGTATTTATGGTATCTGTTATTAACAAGGCAATTTCAAAATAAAGTGTAAAAAACTAACCTCTTCGTTCGAAGTAGCACAAGAACAGCCACTAGCCGCAGAACTATAATCGTTGCCCACATGCCCCATAGAATCCTTATCTGATTCTATTGATTCTGTGTCTAAAGAACATGTTTTCTGTAAAAATTAAGATAAGATACCTATGTTATTTTTTTTTTTATTAATGTGAAAAAACAATTTCAAGTTGACTCCAGCTGGATCAGTGCTCATACTATTAAGAGCAGTTGATCTGAGATACATTAGTAACATTTCTACCAAGGGCACGCCGCAATAGCGGCGGTAAGGCCCGTCATGGAGGAGTGGCTGGAGAGGGGCTATGGCGCCCTCACCTACCGGCTGACGCAGATACTCTCGGGGCACGGTTGCTTCGGGAAGTATCTGTGTCGCATAGGCCGGGAGCCGACTCCCGAGTGTCATCACTGCGGGAGCTGCCTTGAGGACACGGCGCAGCACACACTGGCGGAATGCCCAGCTTGGGCCACGCAGCGCCGTGACCTTATAACTGCAGTAGGCGGCAGCGATCTCTCGCTTCCGGCTGTTGTTTTGGCTATGGTTGGGAGCGAGAACGCTTGGGAGGGCGTCGTCTCCTTTTGCGAGGAGGTGATGCTCGCTAAGGAGGCGGCGGAGAGGGTTCGAGAGGCAACGACCTCCCTCCCCACCCGCAGGAGACGGACCGGGCGTCGCAGGAGGGCGTACGCCGACCTCCAGCCACCCTAGGAGTGGGCCTGCGGGCGGCGGACTCGGGGTAGCCCGCCACCCGATCAGTCAAGGCCCGTGACGGTGGCGCGTCGTGTTCCGCGCGCGCCAGTCAAGAGAAGGGTGCGGCCGATGATGCCGCACGGGGAGAAGGGGCTCGCCTACTAGTGGCGAGCCGGGACCTGCCGGGGATGGTTGGACGACTATAAGTTTCCCACACCCCCGGCCAATGGTTGGAAGAGGAACACCGTGGTGGTTTTAGTCGGTAAGAGTCCGACACTGGCTCCCCCGCCTTCCCCGGGCGGAGTGCGTCCGTGAGGATTTCCCCACGAAAAAAAAAAAAAAAAGAAAAAAAAGTAACATTTCTACCAAAACTAAAAATCTTTAAAATAATAATCTTTACTAATATTATAAAGCTGAAGAGTTTGATTGTTTGTATGTTTGAACGCGCTAATTTCAGGAACTACTGGTTCGAATTGAAAAATTATTTTTGTGTTGGATAGTCCATTATTTGAGGAAGGATTTAGGCTATATATAGTTATATATGTAGGTATGTATAATATGTATATTTTATTATATGTATAATTTACTTAGGTATTTATCTATTTTTATTATATGTAATTATAAGTCGTTGTACGAAACATATTTTACTACTTTACTGGTGCATCTACCTTATTCTTTGTCTCTGCATTACCCTAAGGTTGTCTGGTAGAGAACGCCTATGGCGTTAAGACCGCCTTTGTACCCTGTTTTGCATAAAGAATTAAATAAATAAATATATATCATCACGCTACATACAACCGCGGGACATTTTCAAATTAATGTGGGTGAAACCGCGGCGAAAAGCTAGTAATACGTGGGACACTCAGAAAGTTTTGCGAAACTAAAAAAAATTGTTCTATACGTACATATATTTTTATCAAATCTTTTCAAAGTACTTTCCACCAGCCTCTATACAAAGATTCATGCGCCTAAACCAGTTTTCAAAACACTTTTTCCAGTCCGCCGCAGACACCTCGTTTACAGCCTGCTCGAACGCAGCCAGCGCATCTTCCGGCGACGAAAATTGTATCCCTTTGAGCTGATTTTTTATTTTTGGGAATAAAAAGAAGTCACACGGTGCTAGATCAGGGCTGTAAGGAGGGTGACCCAGGAGTTTGACTGGCGTGCTGTCCAGGAAGTCCCTCGTTTTGAGTGCGGTGTGCGCAGGTGCATTGTCGTGGTGGAGCAGTAGCCCGCGGAGCCCTGTGTTTGGTCGCTTGTTGCTTATAACAGAGAAAACTTCTGGCAAACATTTGGTAGTATACCATTCGGCATTAATGCTTCTTTGATCCCGTAAGGGAATTGATACCAAGTGGCCAGTCAAATTAAAAAAGCTAGCGATCAAAATCTTACCCCCGCTTCTAGATCGCTTCACTTTGGTAGGCGTTGGCTCATTTTGAAACACCCAAACAGTCGACTGGCGCTTGGTTTCTGGGTCGTATTGATAAATCCAGGACTCATCACCTGTAACGATGTCGTAAACACGCCGAGACGAGCCTGCTTCAAATTTGTTAAGCATATCACGGCACCATTCCACCCGGGCCTGCTTCTGAGCATCGGTGAGGTTGTGCGGCACCCAGCGTGATACTATCCTCCTCACGCGAAGATGGCTGTGTAGAATCTCGTGAACGCTTCCCGATCCAATCTTCAATATGTGTTGAATCTCCTGATATGTAATTCGTCTATTGTCTTGGATTAAATTTTTCACTGCTAGCACGTTTTCTTCGGTAACAGCCGTCAAAGGGCGACCGCTTCTTTCGTCATCCCCCAAAGTTGGTCGACCGCGCTTGAATTCGTTATACCAACGATACACGGTTGCCTTGGAAGGGCCTTCATCCATGAATGCCATTTGAAGTCTATCGTACGATTCATCCGGTTTCAGGCGACACTTGAAATAGTATAAAATCATAGCTCTAAAATGTTCCCGGCGCAGATCCATATTTCAGTGAGACACAATACTTTGAATTAACTCGCAAAAAATGTGGAGGGAAATTTTGAAATTGGAACTTACTTATTTTTACTTATAAATAATCATATTTTCGAAAAACATTATAACTGGCCAGTCTCCCATATATAAAAACTTTTTTTCGCAATACTTTCTGAGGGGCCTGGTATATATGTAGTTTATTTACTTCTTTTCTCTTATAGTACCTACAAAAACAAAATAATATGAACAAATCAATCAGTTTTAAAACAAGCAAAGCCTGTGCTTGAGATTACCGAGCCTAAAGGCTCATTTGCTACATTCTGGAAAGTAGGTACAATAATAGGTATATACTTCAAATAACTCACCAGGGATTTATTTTCATTTTTAAATTGAGCTAATTCAGCCTTGAATTTAATTCTATCCTTTATTCTTGATTTTGGAATCAGCTCATTTATATCTGAATCAGAAATATTTTCTATGCAAAATACATCCAAGTCATATTCTAAAAAAAGAAGGAAACAATAATTTGGTAATTTCCCAGTTTGACATCACCAAATTTGTATTTGGTGGCAGGGCAGGGTCCTGTTTAATAAACGTTACAATCCTACAATTTTGTAAAATGTTGTTGAATTGTACTACAAGTACTGCTTAATAAACACAACAAATAGTGAGAATTTTGCACATAAAAATCTTACAAATATTTTATATTACAAATGCTATTTAAGTAAGTTGTATTATTTATTAAACAGAAACTTGCAGATTTGTAGCTTGTATACAATTACAATTTACAATTAGTAGCATTTATTAAACAGGGCCCAGGGAGTGATATTAAAATTTGGAAAACATTTATCTAAAGTATCTGCCTAGTTATATTACATATTAATATTTGTATCAAATAATATGCGGTGTGTAGGTAGATACTTTAGATACAAAAAAATACAATATTTTGTGGTTATCAGACAAATATTCGCTAACTAGGGTGTCATATTAAAGGTCAAGGACTATCTAACGAGCTATGTTTGGAGTTACTGCGCGTTTAAATCAGAAATAAGGAGATCTGCAGGTTACCAACTTAGCTTGCAGAATAGCAAACCAGCTTGCAGTGGCAATAGGCAAGGTACATAGAACTGGCAGCCGCCGTTGGATGGCGACCGCGTACTTTACGATAATACTGACCTGTTAGGGCGAAGGTACCTATTCTACCATTCTTAGTTGATAATAAGTAGGAACTTAGAACTTACCTTGAAATACAGCTTGTGTTTCCTTCGAGACTCCCCAGGAATCGAGAAGTGCTATCGCGAACTTGGAGTCTAATGTAAATCCTAACGTATTTTGTGACGTCGAGTCCATTTTCACTCACTATGAACTACTATTACTCTAGCGTAACTATGAATGATTATATCCAATTAATCCAACACAGAGCACCGCGCACGCGTCACACGCACGCCCCGACAACCGACCGACCGAGAACAGTGTTGCCAACGAGATATTTTGAATTCCGCTATGCAAGTTGGAATTTTTCCGCCAAAAATCCAACAAAATTATATATTTTATTTACGATTACTTCATCGGGTAAATCGCACGATTAACATGCCTTGGCATTTTTTTCAGTCCAAAATGTATTTAGAAATGGTATTGACCATATTTTCTGTACTTCATTTCATTATTTAGATTTTACGTTATTTCTGTAGATGCTCGCAACAAATGAGGGAGAAGCATGTTTTCGTGTCCGCATAAAAGTTTTTTGATTTTATTTTCATGATATTATAAATCTTAAAATCAGAAGTTTATCTAATGGCGGTAGCTTCTTGGCATAATTATGAGTTTTATACGAAACGCTCAAGGGTGTCAGCGCGACACCCTTTCTTATCTTGTTCAGTAGTGTCAAAATATCATGAAAATTAAAAAAAAACTTATGCGGACGCGAAAACACGGTACCTACAACCCAAAATCTACAGGAATACTATTTGTCACGCTAAAAACGTCCGGACATGATATGATCAGTAGGTACACAAGATGTCTAAAAAATCGGCCAAGTGCGAGTCGGACTCGTGCACAAAGGGTTCTGTACCAATCGTTATTAATATCGAGCAAAAACGGCAAAAAATCACGTTTATTGTATGGGAGCCACCTTTAAATATTTATTTTATTCTGTTTTTAGAATTTGTTGTTATAGCAGCAACAGAAATACATCATCTGCGAAAATTTCAACTGCCTAGCTATCATACAGCAGCCTATGATACAGCCTGGTCATAGACAGACAGACAGTGAAGTCTTAGCAATAGGGTCCCGTTTTTACCCTTTGGGTACGGAACCCTAAAAACGTTTAATTTTAGTCAAAATTATTTCCGTCATTACCTACGTCAAATTACTTATAATAAAATTAAAAAGGGCGGAGAGGTGTTAATCTGGCAACTCTAAGTCGTATCGAGTCGAGAACGCGAACGCAACGCGAATATTTGGAAGAATAGGTATGACGTCACGTCAAATGACGTTAAAGTTTAGTAAAATCTCAAAGATGTTTCGTAAAATTAACATTTTAATTAAGTAACATGTAGGTTGGTAATATGACGTCACGTCAAATGACAATAAAGTTTAGTAAAAACTCAAAGATGTTTCGTAAAATCAACATTTTAATTAAGTAACATGTAGGTAGGTATATTGGTATTAGAGTAAAATCGCTACTTTTTTAATATTTAATCTTCATCATTTCAGCCGAAAGACGTCCACTACTGGACATAGGCCTCCCCCAATTAAGGGGGGGATATGCCATAATCGCCACGCTTGGCAGGCGGGTTGGGTTGTTGATATTTAATCTTACTAATATTATAATTACCTATGCGAAAGTTTGTGAAGATGTTTGGATGTTTAGATGTTTGGATGTTTGTGACTCAATCACACATAAACAGCTTAACGGATTTGGATGAAATTTCGCACACATATAGAATATGATCTGGATTAACAGAATACTTTTGATACGGATGATCTCCAAGATAAACTGGTCGCAGCTTCCCCAGGTAAAATTCAACGGAATTGCTATTCCGATAAGCGAAAAAGTCAAGAACCTCGGGGTTTGGATTGACAAACATCTTTCTTGGGGTCCCCAGCTGCAGGACGTAAGTCGCAAAATTTTTGCATCTGCCAAATTTTTGAGACGATTGCGGAACTTTCTTCCAACTGCCACTAAAACTGCGCTTGCGCAATCTCTTTTACTTCCTATCCTTGACTATGCTGATGTCAGTTATCTCGATCTCACTGAGGCACAACTAGATAAACTTGAGCGACTTCAAAACTTTTGCATATGATTTATATTTGGCTTGCGTAAATATGATCACATTTCTGAATTTCGTACAAAGCTCAAGTGGCTTCCCATACGTCTTCGCCGGAATTCTCATATCTTGTTTCAGCTCTATAGTATCTTGTTTAATCCTACCAATCCTCCAATCCTTTTCCGAGATAAAATGTAGGTACCTAACGGCCAAAATTAATATCCAATCTATCCACGATTTACCCTACTAGAGATAGAAATTTGACATATTTTGTATCGAGCTAATGTCAAATTCCTATCTCTAGTAGGGTAAATCGTGGATAGATAGACGCATAAGCGTGATTGAGTCACAAACATCCAAACATCTTCACAAACTTTCGCATTTGTAATATTATAGGATATCTGACGTTTTGTTAAAAAAAAATGGGTACCAAATGAAAGGGCCTAATAAGCACTTTTCAAATATACAGGGTGGCAGGGACATCGACGCGCAAACTGTACTTAACCGTGAATTCAGCACACGATTGTAGACCCTCTAGCGAAGAAATTTTTCGTCGGTTATCAAAAAAAAAAACATCAGTTTCACAGAAAAGTGCAATACCTACGCACGCGGTCAAAATGTATGGAACATCAACTTTTTTTTTAATAACCGACAGAAACTTTCGTCGGGAAGAACTGACTTCGAAACTCGTTCTGTTGTTTAAACAAAAGTTCTTTGTTGATTTTATTTACAAGCTTGCGTAAAATTAGCATATTTCTAATGTCAATTATATTAAATGTATCTCATAATTTGTGTCAAGTAAAATCAATCTTCCAATTTGTTAGTTTTTACGAACAACTTTAAACTTTAGTAGATTAGCAAGCTTTACCTGTCGGACATTTGGAAAACTGTTTTGCTAAACTCGCACTGTTGTTTAAACTGAAGTTCTTTTTTGAAGTTATTCACAAGCTTGCATAAATTTAACATATTGTTAATGTCAATTATATGAAATGTATCTCATAATTTGTGTCAAGTAAAATCAATTTCCTAATTTGTTAGATTTTACGAACAACTCTAGTAGAGTAGCAAGCTACACCTATCGGATATCTGGAGAACTGTGTTGCTAAATTCGTACTGTTGTTTAAACAAAAGTTCTTTGTTGATTTTATTGACAAGCTTGTGTAAAATGTACATATTTGTAATGTCAATTATATTAAATATATCTCATAATTTGTGTCAAGTATAATCAATCTTCCGATTTGTTAGTTTTTACGAACAACTTTAGTAGAGTAGCAAGCGACACCTATCGGATATCTGGAGAACTGTGTTGTCGTACTGTTGTTTAAACAAAAGTTCTTTGTTGATTTTATTTACAAATTTGCGTAAACTTAACATATTTCTAATGTCAATTATATGAAATGTTTCTCATAATTTGTGTCAAGTAAAATAAATTTCCTAATTTGTTAGATTTTACGAACAACTTTAGTAGAGTAGCAAGCGACACCTATCGGATATCTGGAGAACTGTGTTGCTAAACTCGTACTGTTGTTTAAACAAAAGTTCTTTGTTGATTTTATTTACAAACTTGCGTAAAATTAACATATTTCTAACGTCAATTATATTAAATGTATCTCATAATTTGTGTCAAGTAAAATCAATTTCCTAATTTGTTAGATTTTACGAACAACTTTAGTAGAGTAGCAAGCGACACCTATCGGATATCTGGAGAACTGTGTTGCTAAACTCGTACTGTTGTTTAAACAAAAGTTCTTTGTTGATTTTATTTACAAACTTGCGTAAAATTAACATACTTCTAATGTCAATTATATTAAATGTATCTCATAATTTGTGTCAAGTATAATCAATCTTCCGATTTGTTAGTTTTTACGAACAACTTTAGTAGAGTAGCAAGCGACACCTATCGGATATCTGGAGAACTGTGTTGCTAAACTCGTACTGTTGTTTAAACAAAAGTTCTATGTCGATTTTATTTACAAATTTGCGTAAAATTAACATATTTCTAATGTCAATTATATGAAATGTATCTCATAATTTGTGTCAAGTAAAATCAATTTCTTAATTTGTTAGATTTTACGAACAACTTTAGTAGAGTAGCAAGCGACACCTATCGGATATCTGGAGAACTGTTTTGCTAAACTCGTACTGTTGTTTAAACAAAAGTTCTTTGTTGATTTTATTTACAAACTTGCGTAAAATTAACATATTTCTAATGTCAATTATATTAAATGCATCTCATAATTTGTGTCAAGTATAATCAATCTTCCAATTTGTTAGATTTTACGAACAACTTTAGTAGAGTAGCAAGCGACACCTATCGGATATCTGGAGAACTGTGTTGCGAAACTCGTACTGTTGTTTAAACAAAACTTCTTTGTTGATTTTATTGACAAGCTTGTGTAAAATGTACATATTTCTAGTGTTAATTATATTAAACGTATCTCATGATTTGTGTCAAGTAAAATCAACTTTCTTATTTGTTAGTGTTACGAACAAATTTAGTATCGTCACCTGTTGGAAATTTAGAGAACTCTTACGAAAGTATTTTACAAACATTCTTTAGTGTATTCAAATATGTGTTTGATAAATTTTACTATACTTAAAATAGTTTTAGTCAATCTGTTTTGTTATGTAAAATCAACAAAGTGGATTTTGTTAAATTCACTCTTGTTATAGTAAAATTAACTATGAAAAGGGTTGACTATGGCAGTTCATTAGTCAACCTACGCTACTTTAGTACATTCAACAATTCTTTTTTTTCAGTGTATGATAATGTTCGAGTTTTTTGTGCATCACTTAATAGCACTCGAAGTGCGCTACGTTATGTGCTATTAATATACCTAGCAAAAACTTATCGGATATAACATAATTTTGCAAGGTCTTTCAATGTGATCTCGGTACAGAATGGACCACTTTGTTACCTCCCGTGTAGAGTATATTTACATTTGAAGACTATTATACTGCGAGTGTGTTTTCGAAGAGAAAAATTTTCCCTATGCTAGTTATTTATACCTTAACAATATATAAAATCAATCTATACTTATAAAGGTATATATATGACTGATTCATCAAAGCGGAGCCGAAACTAACTCAAGTTAGAAACATGAAATTTGGACAGTAGGTTCCTTTTGTAACGCAAACATCCACTAAGAAAGGATTTTTGGAAATGTTTACTCTAAGGGGGTGAAAAAGGGTGTTAGAATATGTATGAAAAATCTTTTCTCCTGCATCGATTCACTCAAAACTTGAGAAAAATAATTTCTAAAGAATAATAATAATTTTGAATGACACTTTTTTTTTTTTATTACTCCCAAAAGAGGGTGCAATAGGGTTATAAATTTTGTATGGAAGAATATTATTGCGTGGCTGGATTGAGTCAAAACTCGGTATAAATAATCTTTAAAGCAATTAATGAATTACGCGTTTTAGAATTTACTCAACGGGTGTAAATTATTTTCCCAAAACTACGACGGGGAACATGATACGGGGCTTAAAGTTAAAACTTTTCACGCGGGCAAAGCTGCAAGAGCACTACTAGTGTGATATAAATATAAAATGTTTTGTGAAGTGCAGTCACAGGCAATGATCGGCAGACATCTCTTCTCTATTACTACTGGTGAACCGACGACCTGCTGAAGGCCGCGGGAATTCGCTTTTTCGAGATTTTAGGGTTGCTTCCGTAGTAAATGTTGTTCGTTATGATGAGTAGTTCACCACTTTAAATATTTGCCATTATTAAAGTAAGACCTTATGTTCTTTCTACACCTAAATGTATTGCACCATAATCAGTCTTAAGTTTTTATTTGTGGAAGAGAATTTTTCATTTTTTAATATAGCTTTACGTTTTTTTATAGATCTTGTATTCGTGTGTGTAGTTTTAATACATTAATTTCCGTGTTGTTATTTAAGCGTCAACTATTTGTGGTTGTGTAAGTCTTAAATGGTTCGTTTTATTTATATAAGTTATATCTGGTTTTGTTCATTAAACAGTTACCAAATACCTAATGTTTTAATAACTCCATTAGTTACAAAACTTTTTATTTGAATGGTTTTAATCCTTATTATGTAGATATTACCTATTGGGAACGAGATCGGCGCATGACTTGCAGTAGAACCCACGTGGTACTTACATGGCACGTAGCTTATATTCTAAACATGAAGAGGTTTTGCTTTATTACCCATTTAGGAAAACCAAAGTGGTTAATAACTATTATAAAATTGTAAACGTCTAGCGTCTGTTTGTTTGTTTGTTTGTTCCAGCATCACGCTAAAACTACTGGACCGATTTTGATGTTTTATTTTTTGTTTGAAAGCTGATGTTCTGACTTAAAAACTGGTATGGGTTTTGAGAAAGAAAGAAAAAAAGAAAAAAATTAATTCGTGGGTTGCGTACTCACTCGACAGATCGAAGCTTCTATGCATTTGCACGAGCGGATAGTAATGTACGATGGAGTGGAGTGGGGTGGGGCTGGGGACGGGACAGGGGACGGAACTGGGGACGGGACAGGGGACGGGACAGGGGACGGGACAGGGGACGGAACATGGGACGGGAAATGGGACGGAACATGAGACGGGACATGGGACAGGACAGTGGGACGGGAAATGGGACGGGACATGAGACGGGACATGTGACAGGTCAGTGGGATGGCACATGGGACTGGACATAGGATGGGACATGGGACAGGACATGGGACAGGACATGGGACATGGGACGGGACGATAGTGATTAGTGATATAGTGAGATAGTGGGACAGTGGGACAGTGGGCCGTGGGACAGTGGGATAGTGGGACAGTAGGACAGTGGCAGTGGGACGGTGGGACGGTGGGACAGCGGGGCAGTGGGGTACTGGGGCAGCGGGGCAGCGGGGCATCGGGGCAGCGGGGCAGTGGGCCAGTGGGCAGTGGGATAGTGGGGCAGTGGGGTAGCGGGGAAGCGGGGCAGTGGGGCAGTGGGTTTGTGGGGCAGCGGGGCTGCGAGGCAGCGGGACAGCGGGGCAGCGGGGTGGGGCAGCGGGCCAGCGAGGCAGTGGGGCAGAGGGGCAGCAAGGCAGTGAGGCAGCGTGGCAGCGTGCCAGCGGCGCAGCGGGGCAGTGGGTTACCAGGGCAGTGGGGCAGTGGGGCAGTGTGATAGTGGGGCAGCGGGGCAGTGTGGCAGCGGCGTAGCGGGTCAGTGGGGCAGTGAGTAGCGGGACAGTGGGGCAGCGGGGCACTGGGTTACCGGGGCAGCGGGGCAGTGGGGCAGTAGGATAGCGGGGCAGCGGGGAAGCGTGGCAGCGGGGCAGTGGATTACTGGGGCAGCGGGGCAGTGGGGCAGTGTGATAGTGGGGCAGCGGGGCAGTGTGGCAGTGGTGTAGCGGGGCAGCGGGTCAGTGGGGTAGTGGGGCAGCGGGGCAGTGGGGTAACGGGGCAGTGGGGCAGCGGGGCAGGTGGGCAGCGGGACAGCGGGGTAGCAGGACAGTGGGGCAGTGGGGTAGCGGGGCAGTGGGGTAGTTGGGCAGCGGGGCAGTGGGGTAACGGGGCAGTGGGGCAGCGGGGCAGGTGGGCAGCGGGGCAGTGGGGCAGCGGGGCAGCGGGGCATTGGGGAAGCGGGGCAGTGGGTCAGTGGGTTAGCGGGGCAGCGGGGCAGCTGGGCAGCTGGACAGCGGGGCAGTGGGGGTAGCGGGGCAGTGGGGCAGCAGGAAGCGGGGCAGTGGAGCAGCGGGGCCGTGGGGCAGTGGGGCAGCGGGGCATTGGGATAGTGGGGCAGCGGGGCAGAGGGGCAGCGGGGCAGCGGCGCATTGGGGCAGTGGGGCAGTGGGGCAGTGGGGCAGTGGGACAGCGGGACAGCGGGACAGCGGGACAGTGGGACAGTGGACTGGACTGGACTGACGTGGGTTAGCAGAATTTAACGCGAGCGGAGCCGCGGGTAAAAGCTAGTAATATAATAAAATAGCATTTATTTCATAGTAAGGTAAGGTACACTGGTAAATTATTTAAGAATTAATTTTAATTTTGTTCAGATTTCTATAATGGAGCAATTAATATTGTTTTAGATAAACTTCCACGTAAAACAGCATAGCTGTGTATGTAATACATAACATGCTTTAATGTAAGACCGATGATTTTTTAAATTTTTACATGTGATTTAGATCTGCTCTTAATCGTAATCTAGACAGCTTTGTCAAGATGTGGTCGACGATGGAGTGAGCAAACCTATTAGGTGCCTATTTTGTACGTAGTTAGGTAAATTCGTTGTAAATAAAAATAAAGTTTATACATTGTATACAAGAGGTTCCTATAAGGCTGGCGTAGTCACTTAGGTGTTTTACAGCATCTTGGCATCGACAAAAATATTGAGGAAAAAAAACCAGTTTCTTGAAAATAAAAATATATTTTAATTGGGCAGTCAGCCCGCTACCAACCTGCTGACTGGCTAATCTTTTCCCCACGGCATGGGCTGTTATCATTGTGTAGCTCATGTCGACACGATAGGAGGAGGAATTGAGGTTTGTATTTTGTATTTGTAACAGCACTAATTAAAACTTGTGTGTACAACTGGGTCGCCGGAGTAGACCACGGAAGAAATGGCGTTGCGGGTCAGTTTAGGTTACTTCCTCAGGAATTGGAACAAAACAACACATGAAACCCGCTATCGCAAGGAGTAAGGGCTTGGAGACCTTTGCTCTCTGATAATAACGAAATGTTAAATACTACATTTATATTTGGTTTATTGTTTAAGAATTGTGATAAAAAATATTCTAAGAAACAGTCAAAAATGTTTTTTTGTCTTCAACATGAACCCGAATTGAACATGAATTTTGAACTGTGTACCTAAATATCCAATAAAATTGGCAAGCATCATAGTATTCAGTCCAATTTAAATTTTGATCTCAAATAACTAAACTTCTAAAAAAAATCTTCTGCCAGTCATTGGAGTTTTAAAAGCGTAAGTGCTCCAAGTTAGTATTATGTTCTTTTTAGGTAAGAAAATAAGATATTAATTCATAATATGATGATTTATGTAACTAGGTATGTAATTGAAATTTCCTCTACATGTTATGGGAGGCCTGGAAATATCATCCTAAAAAACTTCTGTAAAGGTCGTTTGGCAGAAACAGAGAAAGGATTTTGTGTCGAATTCAAATATCTTGCTACTGTGTTTGACACCGTATTGCCACAGAATACCTAATAGTACTATCGTACAGAACGGCCACTCACCTGCACCCCGCACCCACCCGCGGTTTGCGTCCCTAACCTACACGTGTGTGCGCGCTCGTATACAGACGTAATCTTGTGTATGTAGATGGTGTTAGCATTTATATTGTATTGAGTGGCCGAGGTGTGGCATTGCATTGGAGGGACACCGGCGGCACGCACACGGCACGGTCCACTAAAGTTCCCGGAGCTCCTCTTTTTTGTGTTGAGGATGGCTACCATGTGGTTTTAGTCAGTAAGAGTCATATTGCTTCACCCTCCCCAGACGGAGGGTATCCATGAGGATTTCCATACGAAAACAAAAAAACACGTATGATATTTCTTCTACCTTGTCTCGGCCACTATTCCATCAATTCTATTCATCCATTTCATTTTGAAGGTATGGTATGTTAATAACATCCTGTTAACACTCTTTCGTCTTGAGACACTGCGGTATTTTGGATGAAAAGTTATTGCGTAGCTTCCCGAACGCTACCCAACCGAGTCGGATTCGACGATTGACCTCTTTCTCGAAGTTGGACTTACCTAGCTGGACAAATTGTCCTAGGTATACATAATCGTCAACAACTTCGAGTGTAGATTCTCCGATGCTTACGGGAATGGGTGCTATATGGGAATTCGACATAACCTTTGTCTTGTCCATATATTCATTTTAAGACCCACTCTATCGGAAGCTCTACTGAGGTCATCGAGCATTACTTTTTATTTGGGCGGTACTGATGACGCTAAATAGAAGCTTTGAGGTAATTACCTAATTTAGTTATTAGGTCTTTCGTTCGTGTCAAGATCCGAATTGGATTCCTTGAGCTTACGACATTTATAAGCTATCTCTTGTAATTTGTTTATTGCATAGATAGGACCCCATCTCTTCTCGTAGGTGTCGAAAAAGACAACTAAAGGGTTCACCAGAAGATGGGTAGCAGCGTTCTCTGAGTATTTAGTGGACCAACTGCGATCGCCAACCTGCTTGCCAAGCGTGGTGTAATCACCACGCTTGGCAAGCAGGTTGGCGATCGCATACCAGCCATAATTGGCTTAAAATTTACATTTTTTTTTTTTTAGTTATAGATTATTTGTAACTAGTAACTAGAGAACAACAACAAGAGAAACAAGAGATGAAGTTGAATGCAGGATGTGGTTAAGTTATTATTTATTCTTACAACAGTCTAGCCACTCCAAACAGTCGTCCAACGCAAGAGTTAAGTGTCCCAAGCTGCCTTCAAAATTATCAAACATTGTCCCGAGTTGTCTTTAAAAACTGTCAATTTTCGTTAAACCACTGTATGGAACAAATAATTACACTGTGTCTTTACTATGGGACCAACCATAAAATCGCGAAAAAAATATCAGCTGATTCCTACATTTAGTCGATTTATGTGAACACAAATGTAGGGATCTGCTGATATTTTTTCGCAATTTCAGGGTTGGTCCCATAGTAAAAGTTGTTCATACTGATGAGTAAAATGACCCCTTAAGAGGTTTTCGGTTATTTCAATAACACCTTGTATACATATAGTGTTATCTAAAGTCTTGGTCTTGCAGTCTTGCGGTCTTGCATTTTCGCAACTATTAATCTTTTTCTTGCAAAAATGCAAGACCGCAAGACTGCAAGACCGCATCACTAAAAGACCGCAAGACTGCAAGACCGTAAGACTGCAAGACCGCAAGCCTGCAAGACCGCAAGACTGCAAGACCGTAAGACTGCAAGACCGCAAGACCGCAAGACCGCAAGACTGCAAGACCGCATCACTAAAAGACCGCAAGACTGCAAGACCGTAAGACTGCAAGACCGCAAGACTGTAAGATCGCAAGACTGCAAGACCACAAGACTAGGCAATACTACATGTATTTCTCGATTGGAGCATGTTTAGATAAAAATATTGCTAATGGTGTATTATCCGGAGATTATCCGGATGTTCTCCGGTTATTCAAAATACTCCAAATCTATATATATGAGAAGAAAAAACACGCAAAAAAAAAAACCACTTTTGTGTGCGTTCTTGTATCAAATCAAATAACCGGTAGTTTAGTGCAATCACCGATAGTCTCCGGTACTCACTCTAACCGGTGATTATCCGGTTTTTTGAGAACCGGTTCACACCACTAGTAGGTACCTACGTATTGTAAAATGGATCTTTGTAAGAACTGAGGTAATAAGAAATTGGTATTCGGGAAACTCTAATAAGAACATCAGAATTTCTTTATGAAAATCATTAATGAGAAATTTTTGATAGATATTGTATTGTAAACGGGTAGTGTTTTTGGATTATTTTCAGGAACTATGCTATTCACTATTGCAACATTGTCGTAGGTACCCTAAGGCCATGTTCAGACGACAATTTTTTTCCAGAAGGTATACCGCATACGAGATTTTGTCGAATAGAATAGTGCCAATAAATACTGTATTAAAAACTTAAAGTTGTTCTCACGGAGCCAATGCGGTAAATCCCAATTTCGAGAAACATCACATTAGCTCTGTGTGAACAACTTAAAGTAGGTATTTTATTTACTGTCACTATTCTATTCGATAAAATCTCGTATACGGTATACGTATACGGGAAAAATCATGCCGTCTGATCGTAGATTTAGGACGTTGATTAGTAAACAAGCCGGCTAATACGTGGGACACTCAGAAAGTTTTGCGAAACTAAAAAAAATTGTTCTATACGTACATATATTTTTATCAAATCTTTTCAAAGTACTTTCCACCAGCCTCTATACAAAGATTCATGCGCCTAAACCAGTTTTCAAAACACTTTTTCCAGTCCGCCGCAGACACCTCGTTTACAGCCTGCTCGAACGCAGCCAGCGCATCTTCCGGCGACGAAAATTGTATCCCTTTGAGCTGATTTTTTATTTTTGGGAATAAAAAGAAGTCACACGGTGCTAGATCAGGGCTGTAAGGAGGGTGACCCAGGAGTTTGACTGGCGTGCTGTCCAGGAAGTCCCTCGTTTTGAGTGCGGTGTGCGCAGGTGCATTGTCGTGGTGGAGCAGTAGCCCGCGGAGCCCTGTGTTTGGTCGCTTGTTGCTTATAACAGAGAAAACTTCTGGCAAACATTTGGTAGTATACCATTCGGCATTAATGCTTCTTTGATCCCGTAAGGGAATTGATACCAAGTGGCCAGTCAAATTAAAAAAGCTAGCGATCAAAATCTTACCCCCGCTTCTAGATCGCTTCACTTTGGTAGGCGTTGGCTCATTTTGAAACACCCAAACAGTCGACTGGCGCTTGGTTTCTGGGTCGTATTGATAAATCCAGGACTCATCACCTGTAACGATGTCGTAAACACGCCGAGACGAGCCTGCTTCAAATTTGTTAAGCATATCACGGCACCATTCCACCCGGGCCTGCTTCTGAGCATCGGTGAGGTTGTGCGGCACCCAGCGTGATACTATCCTCCTCACGCGAAGATGGCTGTGTAGAATCTCGTGAACGCTTCCCGATCCAATCTTCAATATGTGTTGAATCTCCTGATATGTAATTCGCCTATTGTCTTGGATTAAATTTTTCACTGCTAGCACGTTTTCTTCGGTAACAGCCGTCAAAGGGCGACCGCTTCTTTCGTCATCCCCCAAAGTTGGTCGACCGCGCTTGAATTCGTTATACCAACGATACACGGTTGCCTTGGAAGGGCCTTCATCCATGAATGCCATTTGAAGTCTATCGTACGATTCATCCGGTTTCAGGCGACACTTGAAATCGTATAAAATCATAGCTCTAAAATGTTCCCGGCGCAGATCCATATTTCAGTGAGACACAATACTTTGAATTAACTCGCAAAAAATGTGGAGGGAAATTTTGAAATTGGAACTTACTTATTTTTACTTATAAATAATCATATTTTCGAAAAACATTATAACTGGCCAGTCTCCCATATATAAAAACTTTTTTTCGCAATACTTTCTGAGGGGCCTGGTATAGTAAAGTTTGTTTGGGCTCTGAGTGTGATTTATTTGGTTCTTGTGTTATTCGGCTTAGTCCTAAACGATTAAGCAAAATTCGAAATTCAAAAGTTTTCATTTAAAATAAGTATTATGCACTTTCAAAACGTTAAGTTGCACGGTTCAAAAAAGTTGGTCCTAAGAAGAGTCGGCAAGAAACTCCATGGATTCTGTTTTCAATTAATAAAAATAAAATAAAAAACCCGCGGAATACATAACCTCCTCCTTTTTTTGAAGTCGGTTAAAAATGACATCATATGACGTCAAGGATGCGGGTAGAGGTATATAGGTTCCTATGGGCTTATGCCTTCATCTATTCGTTTGCTAGACAAGTAGTTATTGTGAAAATATTGAGGTGCATTGTACTATTGTATACTTATTTATTCAATTCTTCATGTACAACTGGGTACAAAGGCGGTATAGATATCTATTAATGCCTCAGGAATTTTCTACCAGACTAGGTAGGTTCTTAGGTTTGTGGATCGATTAAGGAATGTTATTTTGTTAAGAGTTAGTGGTTTAAACTTAATGCCAATATTTTAAACAATTTATTTACGATTTTTATTTACACCTAGGCACAGGTGTACCACTACCTACCTTTAAAGTAAAATTTTCTAATAGGAATTTATTATAGGTAGACATCCATCTAAAAAAACACAATAAGGATATGATAACATGATAGTACGAAGAGGTTACATGTGTTAGATCGATAGGACTATAACATTGCAAATACATATCAACATCATTTAATCAGCGGCTTACTATAACAACGTTAAAATAATTCAAAAGATCGACAAGTTATTTAATCAATGAATTAATACATTAGGAATTTAAACGTAAACAGTTCACTAGAACAATAATCGAAAAACTACAATTATCTTGCCAAAAGTTATCTTCCTACACCTACTTTGAGGGAAACCCGTGAAAGAGAAACAATAAAATCTGCTGTTCATTTTGTCGATTATGTGAATACAATTGTAGGGGAACAGCTGTTTTTTTTTTGCGATTTCAGGGTTGGTCCCATAGTAAAATTTGTTTATTCATACTGACAAATGAGCCGAATGAGCACAATGAGCCCTTAAGAGGTTTTCAGTTATTTCAAAAACCCATTGTATATATATATATACAACGTGTATCAGAAATGCGTGGTCATATTTGAAGAGCTTATTCAGGGGATGCTATCGATCAACTTTTACTATGGGACCAACCCTGAAATAGCGAAAAAAATATCAGCTGATCCTTACATTTTGTCGAGCGACATCGATGATTTAGTAGGGAACAGCTGATATTTTTTTCGCGATTTCAGGGTTGGTCCTATAGTAAAAGTTGTTCTATGCTAGGCCCTGAATGAGCTCTAAAAATATGACCACGCATTTCTGATACACGTTGTATATAGAGAGGTTTATGTTGGTGACCCCGATTCATTGCTCTCGAGTGTATGTTGTGTATAATTTTGTAATAAATGTATTTAATTTAGATAATTTTATATTATAAATAATAGATTATAGCCCCAAGAAAAGCCAAACTTAAGTGGCAACGAGCGGGGCACATTGCTCGCAGAACGGATGGCCGATGGGGCCGTAAGGTTCTGGAGTGGTGATTGATATTTTTCACCAACTGAAACTAAAAACAGGATAGGTAATATGGGTCTAGAATTGCTTCATCTACCTATGAAACAATTAGCACTTAATTGTGTAGGTATAGTTTTCATTGAAGGTCTTTTTTTTACCGCGAAGATCTTAAAACTTTCTTATTCTTTATTGTACACACATATATAGGTACATTTATATTACAGTAGGAAAGTTTATACATCGGCGAGCTTATCACAGAAATGAGTTTTCTAACAGCAAACCTTAGAGTGATAGAGAGATATGAACTTTAATATTTTTAAGAAATAAAATGAACAAAATTGACACCTGGTAGTTCCACTCGTGCATTTGTATTGTTTCCGCTCACTAGGATTATTCAATTAAAAGGGGATGCAACTTTTTTGGAGTCAAAAAGCAAAGTGCCTCCGTGCCTCACAGAGCATGTTAGGCTGTCGATCCCGGCTGCCATACGAATATCTATGGCAGTCGTTACGGGTAGTCTGAAGCCCAAAAGTGTGACAAATGTTCTAATTCAACCTCAGAATGTCAGTATATCTGGGTTGCGGCGGTCTGACAGCAGTCACTTCGTGTACTGATGTTCACCTGCATTTGCGGTGAGACTGGGAAGCCCAACCAACTGCCCGGCAGCAACTTCATGTTTTTCTTATATACTTAGTATGTTTATTAATGTTATTGTTGTGCTGTCCTGTCACTGTTCTGTGCCAAATAAAAGTTTTTATTTATTTAGAAAAAAATACAGGTAGGTATTATATTCATACAAATATTTCACTAATACCCTCTTTTTTTTTTTTTTTTTATAGTATAGGATGGCGAAACGAGCTAAATTAAGGCTAAAAATTAATTATTATTATTTATTAGTTAATTATTGAGCTATTTCTTCAAATATAAAAAAATCTACTTGAATATACAAGAAAATTACTATCGTAAATGTACGGTCAGCAACACAAGACGATGGTTTATTCGATTTTTTTATTACTTCATATCACAATACCTATACAATTATTGTTTTCATTCAAATATCACTTTTGAAACTTAAGGATAGTTTTAACCTATACCTAATTTCGTTGCTGACTCTACCTATAACCATAAAAACAATAAGTTGTCTTAGGTAGATATTACATTTTTATTGATAGGAAAGGATAGGTACTCCATTAATAAAAATGGCGTTTATATAGTTGAGGATGTTTGACGTAGGTACTACCAACTAATAATAAAATTATATGAAATAACAATGAAAAATTTGACCGCAACGCAGGATATAGGGAGTGGCTCATACAAACATTTCACTAATAGGTACCTATGACGTTATTTTTAACGGACGAAAAAAAGGAGGAGGTTCTCAAGTCGACGCGTATATTTTCGTTTTACTTTATTTATTTCCAAGAACATGGCACATCGAGGTCATAAAGTTATCATCATCATCATCATTTCAGCCGAAAGACGTCCACTGCTGGACATAGGCCTCCCCCAAGCATCGCCACAACGACCGGTCCTGTGCCTTCCGCATCCAGCGGAATCCCGCGACCTTCACCACGTCGTCGGTCCACCTTGTGGGGGGCCTACCCACGCTGCGCCTTCCAGTACGCGGTCGCCACTCCAGAACTTTACTGCCCCATCGGCCATCCGTGCTGCGAGCAATGTGCCTCGCCCACTGCCACTTAAGTTTGGCAATTCTTCGGGCTATGTCGGTTACTTTCGTTCTCCTGCGAATCTCCTCATTTCTGATTCGATCACGCAGGGACACTCCGAGCATAGCCCTCTCCATTGCCCTTTGAGTGACTTTGAGCCTTCTTATGAGGCCCATTGTGAGCGACCACGTTTCAGTACCGTAAGTAATTCCTGGCAACACACACTGGTCAAAGACTTTCGTCTTGAGACACTGCGGTATTTTGGACGAGAAGATATTGCGTAGCTTCCCGAACATAAAGTAATAAATTATTATTTTAATTGTCACACATATTCTACCGACAATCTTCTTTTCCTCAGCCTTATCCCATTATCTGGGGTCGGCTCTCCTTGTCTGCCTTCTCCATTTATTTCTATCCCGCGCAGTCGCGGCTTCGATCTCGCTCTCCTTCAAGTCCCTCTGGACTGACGACAGCCAGGTGGCGGGGGGTCTTCCACGGCGTCGCGTCGTCGTTTGCAGGTCAAGGGCTGCTCGTACCATGTGGTCTTCTGGGCGGCGGAACACATGTCCATACCATCGAAGGCGTCGCTCTTTGACCTTCTCAGTAATGGGCGCAACTTTGTAGCTTCCTCTGATGTGGACGTTACGTACCCTATCCAGCAGTGTGACACCCGCTGACCAGCGTAACATGCGCATTTCGGTCGTGTGCAGTTTTGACAGGTGTTGCTTAGTAGATGCCCAGCATTCTGTACCATAGAGTACTTATAGCGGGTCTAATTGCTGTTTTATACATTTTGCCTTTAAGTTTGATGGGCATCTTCTTGTCGCACATTACGCCTGTGAGTTGTCTTCACTTCATCCATCCCGTGGTAGCTCTATGGGTTACGTCCCGCTCAATTTTGCCATCATTACTGATGATTGACCCCAAGTATTTAAAATGGTCGACCGACGACATATTCTACCGACAATAGCCGTGAAAATATTTATTTGTGACTCTACCCCTAACTTAACCATTTTAAACTAATGACACATGCATTGCATGGCAAGATTCCTAACTTGTAACCTTAGAGAAATTATTTGTCATTTCTCTATGTTTGAAACATAAAAAACATCTGTGATAAGTGTAAAATTTTATTAATGAAATTAATGTCGACATCATTGATTTTGTCAGAATAGTATCAGTATAATTTATGAATTCATCCAAATTTCTAAAATCCAAAAATTATTTTATGTAGGACCACGCATTACTTTTTACAGAGCAGTCTGAGTATACCTCGAAATAGGTCCCATTTAAATTTGGAAAACAAAATCCACCCTTAAGGGTAGGAAAATAGGAGATAGGTAAATAGGAGATAGATAGATGATTTATTGTTTACCCACTGATTTTATACCTGTTAATCGATTCTGTTGAAACTTGGCACACATATGTAGTTCTGATGACACTACAAGATAATGGAGACCTAGAGTTAGTCTGATGATAGAAACAGAAGACAGCCGAGGGAACTCCTTAATGGTTTACAGCAACTATACCTCTAGTTAGGGCTTATTTCATTCATCATGATGAGAACTTTAGACCTAGCTTATGACTGTCATCGAGGGTCTGATGATGGAGACGGAAAGCTGTTGAGGGAAGTCCTTATTTGGAAAAAGAACATAGAATATTGATGAAAATGGAAATAATGTTATAATAACAGTTAATAGTTAAAGTAAGGTAGGTAAGTAAGTATTTTAAATATAACCAAAAATTAACTAAAATAAATAAAACGTTTTTAACAAAAAATTAAACCGACGAATCTCTTCATCATCATCATCATCATTTCAGCCAAAACACGTCCACTGCTGGACATAGGCCTCCCCCAAGCATCGCCACAGCGACCGGTCCTGTGCCTTCCGCATCCAGCGGATTCCCGCGACCTTCACCAGGACGAATCTCTTAAACTAATGTAATTATCTACATAACAAATTTTTAATCGGCGCCAAACAAACAATCAAATATGATCATTGAATTACTTAAAAGAAATAATAAAATAAAATAAAATACACAGACAACGTGAAATCTTCAGCGATAAACGATAACATTCCCAAAATGCGCTCTCCACACGACTCCTAATTAGTTATTTACATTAGTTTAGTTAGGAGAAAAAGCTTCATTTTATTTTTCGCTTTTCAGTTTCTGTTTACGTCGGTTCAATTTTTTGTCAAAAAGTTTTTTGTTAATATCTTTAGATTTTCGATTCGCATGCGTAAATGCGTTAAAAATAATAACATAATTCTATTTTTGGATTCAAAAGTCTCATGGAACTACCTGAAGAGACTTATTGACAAAAAAAAAAAAACCATAATTTAGCAAAATTCATGCTGAGTGTAGGTATGTATGGTGGTAAGTTTACTCTTAATTTCCCAAAAATGTTCGGTGTTTATCAATGTTAATTCTCTAACTAAATGGCCGATTACTCGAAAAATTTACTCAAATTGTGGGTAAACGGTCGTTTAACCAGAGGATTATCGTTGGTGAAAACAAGACTTATCTAGTTGCTAAATTAAATATCTTATACCTACCTTGGACACACGTTATTAGGTATTTAATTTAATTTAATTTAACACGTAGGCACTAATAATAGCGGCATTGCAAGTACCTAAGTATACCAAACCAAACCAAAGTAACCAAATGTTTGTAGTATCGGGTATCAGGTACCTTAATTCTTATGTTGAAGTGCGATCAAAAATTATAGAAACTAAGTTTTGTTTTGCCACTTTCAACCTAACATCATCAAATCAAAGATTATCAACAAATGAGGCGTTGCGATTTAAGAAAACGCCTGAGACGAATATAAAAAAATTGCTGTTTAGAAACAGAACACATTATGAATTCAAAAACGTAACTATTGGTATCTACTAATATCTAGGTATAATAGGTATTATCAAAATATTTTGAGAAATTCGTTCAACCTTTTGTCTAATTTTTAATTAACAATTTATTTATGTATTACATACTTACTAGGTAAACATGCAGCAATAGATTCTATAGCTACACCATGATGACTATTCATCACACTATTCATTTATTGTGGAAGCTGAAATTCCATTTCTGTGAACGCAAAAATACTTTATTACAAAAAGTGTTTTTAAAAGTCAAGATAAATAACTAACCAGTACCAGCACAAAGCTGCGGTGGCTGACACGCTAGCCTCAATTTGGCGGGCGTGAACCAATTACTAGAGTATAGTGTCACCAACTTTCAGTAAAACGCTGTCATAAAGTGCGACATCCCGCTGCGAGAACGCTTTATTTTCCTATAAAAGCGTTTTATCCACGTATAAAAGCTTAAATCCGCGCGGAGCTTTCTCCCGGCGGCGAGTTGGTAAAAAGAGCATTAAGTTGGTGCGGCAACATGGCCGGGGCACGCCCCGCGGCGGCGGGCGGCGGTTGGCTGGCCGCGTCGCCCTCCCAGAGTGCCATTGGCGGGCCCGCCCCCTGCCCACCGGCGGCAGTCGAACCGAGCCCGCCGCGCGCGACGTACACTTTGCCACGCCGCGCCCGCGCATATCATACGCGATCCAAACCGCGCGATACACGTTTTGTTATTCTGTTCTGCGCTCGGCGATTAGCAGTGAACTTTATTTCGTGAGAACTACAAGTGTGTTAACTTTGTTGCCCTGTGTTTGATAACAATTCTCTGAAATTTCACTTTTATTATTATTTACAAAAACATTGCGGAAAAGTGAAAAACAAACTTATCTCGAGCGGAATTTTGGTAGCAGTCGAATTTGATTGCTAGGACTAAAAATTGGAGTGCCGGCGATGCGAGTTCAGAAACACTCCAGTTTATAAAGTGTTGATAAAGTTAGCAACAACTGTTTTAGTATTAATTTAGGACTGTGATGTCTCGGTGAGTGCGGCGAGCTGGGGGCGATCGAGCTGTGCGTGGGGCGGGGGTGGCCCGCGCTGGATGCGGTAGGCGCGGCGAGCGGCGGCGGCGCGGGCCCCGCCGGCGGCGCGCTGGCGATGACGGTGCAGCGCGACGAGCGCGACGCGCGCGCGCCCCGCACGCGCTTCATGATCACCGACATACTGGACGCGCCCGTCCGCGACCTCAGCGCGCATCGGGACTCCGACTCCGACAGATCTGCTACTGATTCACCAGGTTTGTATTTTGTCATTTGTTTTCCCTTGTTAAGTCCGCCTTATGTACCGTTTGTTGTGCATTAAGTTACAGTAAATAAATAAATTCCGTGTGGTGCCGGACATAAAGAATTTTACCACCCTATATCTTCTCATGGATGTCGTAAAAGGCGACTAATGGATTCACCATAGGATGGGCAGCAGCGTTCTCTGAGTATTTAACCAACCCACTGCGATCGCCAACCCGTCTGCCAACCGTGGTGATTATGGCATATATGCTTGAGGGAGGCCTATGTCCAGCAGTGGACATCTTTTGGCTAAAATGATGATGATGATGAAATAAAAAAATATAGTAACTGAATTATGTCAGCTGTGATATCAAAATAAATGTGCAAAGGTAGGATTGACCATGTTTTTATAGTCCTATTCTAGTAGGCACCTACTGATTTTTCATTACTAATTACTTTAACTTAATGAGTGTAATAACAAAAGATACTGCTGTTTATATAGCAAATTAAATATCAATATCTAGATCTACGTTTGCAACCCATTGGACAGGTTTGATAATTTTATTTTACAAAGATATTAATTTTATTACTATAGCCTAACTGACCCCTGCTACTTCCCTCGTGGTAGGTAGGTATGTTGGTAGAAAGAATCCCATGTAGGATGTAGGTAATGTAAGATATGGTACCTATATCTGTGCCAAATTTCATCCCAATCCGTTGAGTTCTTTACGTGCGTAATTGAGTAACAAACATATGTATAAACATCTTCACACGAATGTTCACGTTTTGTTAGGTAAAGTTGGCTAGGGCTATAAATTTATCTGCTATACAAATCTACCGGCTCAGATTTTTCTCCATATAATACTTTTGTCATTGGTATTTTTGATGAATAATTGTAAATATTTTAATAATATAGTACCAGTGTATGCCTTAAAGGTAAGTGTTATTATTGTAAAACGTTTAGATTTATGTAGATAAACTAGGTTTTATAGAGAAGGGTTGAATTTGATTGAAAATGTAAACCGAATAAGAATTTGCAAGAAGTAGATAAAAACTGAACTGTGACACCTCGGACGAATAAAAAATGGCGGACGGAATTAGTGGTGTGAACCGGAGGCAATTTCAGCCTCCAGAGATTATGCGGAGATTTTATTGAATCACCGGAGATTATCCGGATACTCTCCGGTGATTAAAAATACTCTAAATCTATATACATGCTGAAATTTGAGTCGCTTAAATCCCGAAAAGGGGTCAATGTACTCATCATTATGAACAACTTTTACTATGGGACCAACCCTAAAATCGCGAAAAAAAAATCAGGTGGTCCCTACATTTTATTGATTTAAGTGAACACAAATGTAGGGACCAACTGATTTTTTTTCGGGATTTAAGCGACTCAAATTTCAGCTTGTATATGAGAAGAAAAAACACGCTTAAAAAAAAAATGCGCATTTGGGTGCGTTCTGCAACAAATCAAATAACCGGTAGTTAAGTGAAATCACCGATTAGTCTCCGGTACTCACTCTAACCGGTGATTATGCGGTTTTTTGAGAACCGGTTCACACCACTAGACGGAATCTCGCTAAGAAAAGATTGAAGCACATAGTTTTTTCCTAAACCCACTATAATTTCGACAAAATTTTAACACACCGCATATACCTATATATTATTATTTTATTTGTGACACTACGACAATGGCTATCGTCACACGAGATTTGTTGCGTAATCGTGGCTTTTTGCCCGTACTTTTAAGCGAGCCGTTATACTATGGATGCTTCACTTTTTGTTTAGCGAGATTCCGTCCGCCTTTTTATATACGTCCAATTGAAATTCAATTCCAATTGACATTAAAGCGATGCGGTTCTGTAATTCTCTGATTTGAATAGTAGGTATTATTAAAATCAGAGAATTTCAAAATAAACTTCCTAACCTTCTTTACTATAAACATTGTTTCAAGTTGTTCTCTATTTTATTTCATTCAAACGAAACTTTATCATGTAGCTATTCTACATAACAAAAAATATTTTCGCTTTTGACACGAAATTTCTCATAACAATATCATGACATCTTGTTTGTTCAAAATTATGAATGAACTAGCTTATGCCCGTGACTTCGCCCACGTGAATGTCGTTTATCACGCATCCCTCATGAACTGTTCATCTTCCCGGGATAAAAAGTAGCCTATATGTTAATACAGGTTATGTTCTATCTGTATGCCAAATTTAATTAAAATCCATACAGTAGATTTTGCGTGAAAGAGTAACAAACATCCATATATCATCCTCACACACCTTCTGTGAAAATTTCAAGTAGCTATCTAATTATCTATTATTGTGTTTTAAAAGATACAACCTTGTGACAGACAGATGGACGGACGGCGTAGGCAGATTAATAGGTATAACAAAAAAAAAAAACCGGCCAAGTGCAGGTCGGACTCGCGCAGTAAGGGTTCCGTACCTCTGAATATGTCTATGTTTGTCTTATTTTTAGTATTTGTTGCAAAACTACAAAATATGCACTATAATCTGACCAAGTTTGACGCTGGTATATAGTACTGTTTTGAAGATAGAGCAGGAACAAAAACGTTGAAAAAAATGCATGTTTTTTGAGGTTTCTTGTATGGGGACCCCCCCTTTGGTTTTAGACTTTTTTTTGTTTTTAGTATTTGTCGTGATTCACCTCATAGCAACACATATTCTGAGTAAATTTCAACCGGTTACCTATTACCGATCAAAAGATGCAGCCCTGTGACAGACAGACGGACGGACGGACGGACATCGTAGCGAGAGTAATAGGGTCCCGTTTGGAACCCTTCGGGTACGGAACCCTAAAAATAGAAAAAAAAAACTTCCAATATTTGCTACAAAAAACATGTGCTACGAAAACTGACAAATTCCATTTCACCTACAAGACGCTACGTCGTCGTAGCATTAAGAAAAGACATCAACGAGAATGCACTCATTACGCGTTATCTTTTCCGGAGACGGATTTTAAACGTTCTCCTCCGGGCTCCGTAATCGTTGCACACGGCTCATTATGAAAGAGCACGATATTATAATTTGATCTACTTCGATTGCTGGGAACTGAGTGCGGAGTCACGCGACTACCGCGGGTGTCTACTTATTAGGAGAGTTTACTTGGAAATGATTGTGATATCTAAACACGTTAACTTATGTAATGTCGACGTCTGTGGTCTAGTGGTTCGAGGGTCGGACTGCTGATCACGAGGGTTCGATTCCCACAGGACACAAATAATTGTGTGATAAACCTAAGTGTTTGTGTTGGTGTGGGTGTTTCTTATGTATTATAAGTATGTATTTACAAAAAAAAAAGTATTTAAGTATTATATCCATTGTCTAGTACCCATATCACAAGTTCTGCTTAGTTTGGGACTAGATGGTGCTGTGTAAAAATGTCCCGAAGATATTTATTTATTTATTTTATTTAATGTACTTACGTATGTTTAAGTGCTTTGAGTAACATTCATGTGTTTAGTTTTTAGAGTTCCGTAGATTAAAAGGAAAACAACGGAACCCTCATACCTTATAGGATCATTCTCATGTTTGTCTATCCGTCCGTCTGTCACAGGCTATTTTCTCCGAATCTAGTGGACGAAAAAGTTGGAATTTGGTACCTACATATACCTACCTAGAGTTTAATGACCCAATCACAGATGTGTAGCGAAATGAACGAATTTCAATTTTGGATGATTTTTCGGGGGGCAAATTAATATTTTTTTTCAAGTTCATCATATGACGTATAAGGTACAAAATGTAAGGATTTGATAAAAAAGCATGGTTTAAGAGATATTACAGAAAAAATACGAAACGGAATATAGGAAACCTCTCTCTTCACTCATAATTTACAGGAAAACCTAAACGAAAATCCCAAGTCTCAAAGTTCTCACGGAAAACGGAATGATACGGAACCCTCTCCACGCGAGTTCGACTCGCACTTGACCAGTTTTATTTTTTACAATACAATACAATTATTTATTCACTGAATAACTATAGGTAGGTATAAACATTTGTGTAACAGGTCATACTGAATACAGTCCTCTAAATTCTACCATGCAGCATGCAAATATTTGGGTATTGTCAATATTTTTTAACCGACTTCAAAAAAGGTACTTCGAACTCAGACCTTCTTGACAATACCGTATTGTTGTCATTGTCAATATTATTGACGTCTTTGTTCTGCTTGCATTTATCACACCAATACCACAGTGTAATTATCTGTTCCATACAGCAGCGGTTCAACGAAAATTGACATTGACAGTTTTTAAAGGCAACTCGGGACATTGTTTGACAGTTTTGAAGGCAGTTAGGTTAGCTAATACCATCAATATTATCAATAACGAGCCAAGAATATTGTCTATACAGCAAATATTGTCCCAAAGATATTTATTTATATTTATTTTATTTTGACTGCTTCGTTGGTCTAGTGGTTGCAAGCGCGACTGCTGAGCGTGGGGTCCTGGGTTCGATTCCCGGGTCGGGCAAAGTGTTATTGGGTTTTTTCACTAGGAAATTCTCAGTAGCAGCCCGGAGTCTGGATTTGTGCCCGGTCAATGGCAATAGGCTCGCCCCCTATTACATGGGACTATAACATAACTGGCGAAATGTGGGTGTACTATTACACCTCTGCCTACCCCTTCGGGGAAATACAGGCGTGATGTTATGTCATGTTGTGTGTGTGTTATTTTATTAAATGCTACAAATCTTTCACGGAAAGTTTTGATCTACAATGCTCGAAAGTAAGTTAAACCTGAAAATAAAAGATAAATGATTTTAAATAAAGAATGGGGTTTATGTGTTTAGTTAATTATAACTATTACGATTACCTATTAAGGTAATCTATATATTTTCGCAATTTACTCGTAGGCCTTTCATTGGACACCAAACATGATTCATATATCTTGTTTTTTTTCGGTAGCATTTTGTGTCCGAAATGAGGTGCTATGTTCGATTTTATGTGACGTCATATGGCCTATAGCCCGCGGAAGAGCACGATGCTTCTAATGATACCCTGATTTACCAATATCGGATCATTAGTTTATGAGCTGCGTTCGAACAACCATATATATAGATACACATATACATAGACTGTTAAACTCATTACCCTTCCTTTGCTACGCCATAGTCGGGTAAAAATGTAACCTATGTCACCCGAACCATAATAACGAATAAATTGACACCTCATTCATCAAAAATCAAAATCGGTTGAGGAGTTTAGGCGCCACAGTGGAACATACGTAAATACAAACACACATAGTCTGCTAATACCATAACCCTTCCTTTTAGCTTTGCCGGTGTCTGGTAAAAAATGGCTCATTTAGAGTGTAGATAAGACAGTGCATGGCGTGCGTGTGTATAGTAATATATTTAAGAATGCTGTGTTGGTGGTCAGTTTTGAAAGGGCAAAGTCTAGATCACTTTTAAACTAGTTTGAGTATCTATTAAACAGACATTATTCTATTGTAATATTTGTAATGTTATGATATCAATCAACTCGGCCTATCGCAGTCCACTGCTGAACATAGGCCTCTCCCAAATTGCGCCACAACACTCGATCCTCTGCCTTCCGCATCCAGTGCCCCCCAGCTACTTTCATCAGGACGTCGGTCCACCTGGCTGGGGGATGTCCTACACTGCATTTGCCGATTCACGGTCTCCACTCAAGATTATGGTATACCTAGATTAAAATTATTTTTTACCATTGCCACTCGAAAAAGGGCATTTGATTAATGGATAACTATTTATTTTCTCGCAGTCAATGGTAAAAAAAGATCCATAACTCGTGAAAACAAATATCTTCTCGGTCCTTGTATCCCTCGAATTAAATTTCCTTTTTTTCACTTGTTGTGTAATCTACTATTATAACAATAAAGCGGAATGTAGGTAATGCATGTTGAGAATCTGTTAAAAGATTTTCTATATTATTAAGCAATCGCGGGTTCAGCTAACGTTTTATTGCATTTATGCCTTTTTATTTATTTATTATATTCTTTATTGTACATACACCAAACGAAAACAGAGACAGTTTACAGAAAGATTATGTAAGTACAATGGGCGGTCTTATCGTACAAGGCAATCTCTTCCAGACAACCTTTGGATGTAGGTACTAGAAAATAGGAACCGATCGTGGGAAGTTAGTTACGGTGTAAAATTAGGTACGTTTCGTACATAATATACTTAAATATAACTTTGTCTTGATTCAACAAAATCAACTTCACTTTGACATCTTCTTCAAGCTAAACTACAAAATCCGGTTCTCCATATTTTTTATCCAGTAAATCTAAGCCATATTTTTCAGATTGTCACAGTCGTTTCAGAAAATGGAAAATACATCATACTTAAAAGGTATTTTATGTAAAAACTGTAAAAAGGTCTACAAAACGATTATAACTTTTAATTACGCAAAATTTTTACTCATAAGATGTAATCATTTTGTAGAACTTTTAATTGTTTTACTAAATAATATTATGATATCTCCTCCATCTTCTATATCGAGTCTTTCTGATTATCTTCTGTGTTATTCATAAGATGCAACATTTTGTAGAACTCTTAGTTGTTTTACGTAAAATACCTGGTATCCCACCCACATTGCCTTGTATTTAAGTAGGTTAAACGCTAGCATTTACCGTAGCTGACATTTCAATCAGGCAACCTGCAGTAATGTCATAAGTGAAAAGGAAAGTATGCTTATTTTGTACATTCTTATTCTTATAGGAACCATATATTATGCGAATCTTCTAGGACATTTTATACAGCACCGTCTAGTCCCAAACTAAGCAGAGCTTGTGCTATGGGTACTAGACAATGGATATAATACTTACATACTTTTTTTTGTAAATAAATACTTATAATACATAAGAAACACCCATACCAACACAAACACTTATGTTCATCACATAAATATTTGTGTCCTGTGAGAATCGAACCCGAACGAGATCATCTCGTGATCAGCAGTCCGACTCTCGAACCACTAGACCACAGACGTCGTCAGATTCTTAGGCCAACGACGCGATGGCCAGATGGACCTATAATCTGAAGAAGGTAATAGCAGTGGTCTGGATACGGAAGGTGGAGGTCCGAGTACTGTGGTATAATTATGGAGAAGCTTGCTATGTCCAGCAGATGAACCTAACGTATTAAGGCACGTACAAACCAAAAGAATATCAGTAGCAGCGCGGGTTGAAGGCGGGCCCGCGCAAATTGTAATACAAGGAACGGAACGATATCAAACATGACACTAACTATTAGTGCGGGACTGCTGGCGAATTGCGCCGCTCCTGCCCTACTCTAGAACCAACCAGACAAACCAGGATGCGCAGGGCGGCGCGGTTGCGTTGTATTATACGCTGCGTTGCGTCAGTATGACGACAAAGCAGTTATACGAAGCAGTTGTATTTCCTTACAACTAATTACAACCGACACAACACGTCACACTAAAAGCGCCGTCAAAATGCTTTAAAAATGCCTGCCTTTTATTGTGACGTGTGTCGCGCTGCTACTGACATGCTTTTGGTTTGTATTGTACGGGCCTTTAAGAGAGAAAGAAAGAAGTAAAATTTGATACAACTAATTTGTTAATTCCATTTAAATCTTGCGTTTTATGTAGAACTAGCATGCGCATGTCCTGCATGCGTTGCAATGCCTTTTTGTGGGCCAGGAACCTAAATTTGCCTTGTAACGTAAAACAACCTACCAAAGTTTCATCACAATCGGATGAATGGTTTAAAAACGCAGAGGACAAATACACAAAGAAACATAAATTTTTGTGTATGTAGATTTGTGTTTTTGACCCCGTTAGTTTTGTCTCTCAGTAAAAATAAACCATATTTCCAATGCTATCTACAAAATTAATCAAAAGTCAATTTAAAAAATCGTTATTTTATTAAAACAAAAGTAATCCATACAAAATAATGTCTTTACGATGTTATTTTTTGACCTTGTTAGGGTCAAATGTTACGCAGGTGCATGTGACAAGGGGGGTGAGTCCGGTGTGGGGGCGGCGGGGGATGCAACTCGATCCGGAGGCTTTTGTCACAACCGACCTCTTCCGATGGCGGGCAAGCGACCGACCGGCACAAATGCTGTGTGACTTACATTTTTATTGTTTTGATTGAACTTTGAATATGGATGGGTAATTTGGATATAGGTCCCTAACAAAGGTTTTGATACTTCTTTTTTTAATACGAAGGTTTTAATTTCTTAGATTTTCTTTGTATTTTAGGGGGCACGTTTCGAGATCACAACTAAACATGTATGGAAATTTTAATTCCAAATAATTTGACAGCGCTTACATTTTTGCCATCCCTATCTTTTATCTCCTATTAGTAAAAGAGAGCGATAGTTTAAAATAAGGTACGTTCGTAAACAAGAAAATCGACACCATTATCATCGGTCAAATGCCCACCTCGAGAGTTGATGCACATTTGAGCTCGTTCCACGGCATTCGCAAAACATCTGTCTCCAAATTGGTGATTTATTCTTAAATTTTTGCTTTCAAAACTTGCAAGGTTTGTGGTTTGTTGTGGTAAACGTGTGATTTCAGAAAGCCTCAAAGGAAGAAGTCTGGTGCCGTTAGATCTGGGTATCTAGCCGGCCAGTTCAAATCGCCAAAACGGGAGATAACACGGCCCGGAAATTGGTCAAATAAGCGGTAACGATAATTCCACGTTCTACAGGTGTATCATTCCATTGCTTATTTTCAACGAATTCTCTATCTATATCTATCTACAATATGAAGTCAAAGCACAATGACATTTGATGCAATTTGCAAAAATTATGACACATTCACATTATTACATTACTTTGGCCCACCCTGTACAATCACATTCCGTCCCAAGTAATAGGGGACGAGCTTATGCCATTGCTCGGGCCCAAATCAAATACAAAACAAAACACAAATTCATTACACAAATGAGTAAGTGAACACAATAATTAACTTGTAAGCATAAAGCTGTAAAACCTACAACCTGTAAATTAATAAACGCAAGACCACAGACACCTCAATTAGAATATTATGAATCATCAACTCAGCCTATCGCAGTCCACTACTGGACATAGGCCGCTCCCAAATTACACCATAACACTCGGTCCTCTGTTTTCCGCATCCAGTCTCCCCCAGACACCTTCTTCAGGTGGACCAATGACCTGAATATTATGAACCATCAACTCAGCCTATCGCAGTCCACTGCTGGATAATAGGCCTCTCCCAAATTGCGCCACAACACTCGGTCCTTTGCCTACCGCATCCATTCCCCCCAGCCGCCAAGTTGCACCACAACACTCGGTCCTCTGCCTTCCGCATCCAGTCCCACCCAGCTACTCTATCAGGGTCGTCGGTCCACATGGCGGGGGGCGCCTTACGCTGCGTTTGCCGATTTGCGGTCTGTACTCAAGGAATCAGGAATATTATGAATACTATCTGGTAATATTTGATAGCTGCAGGATGCCGTTTAGCTGGACCCACAGGAATCCATTTCACTGGTCTTCCTGGACCTCAAGGACCTACACGGGATCCGCTGATATACTTATTTATCCTTAATACCCAAAATTTATTGTGGAAATAATTGAATAAAAGGTAACATGATATTAAAACCAAACCAATCGATTTTCCCAGTGATTCTGAACAAACCACTTTGAGGACTCCACTCGTTTATTCAATTCATTTCAATTTATTGTAATATTGTGATAAATAGACATACAGTTATTATAACAGAAAATATAAGTGCTGCTATGACCTGATATAAAATCGTACAATACATTAAAATTTATACATATAATAGGTGTTACAAACAAATCAAAACCAATATTAATCACAGCTATTTTAGTTTTTGCAATAGACGGCAGAATTGGCGACTCAGAGAGTGATGTCAGTAGCCGCTAGATGGCGCTATACAGTGCCAAATGTAATACACGGCACTTGACGGCAGCATTGGCGACGCAGAGAGTGTTGTACGACGCCGCTAGATGGCGCCAAATTTAAGAAGTGTGTCGTCAACATAACACAAAGTTACTTATTGTGATTTTTTCAAATAGAATGTAGCTAAAAGAGCATTATTTGCTATGACCATTTTTCTCTAAGGTCAATGACCTTTGAACTAGGACGTTTTAAGTATTTTTCAGTTTTCTGTCTATAACTCAAAAAATTATAATCACATTATACTCGAAATAATTTTAAAAGAGAGTTTCCACAAAGGTCTATCAATGTGGAAGATTATAAGTTTCTACGTTGCATAGTTTAGAAATGGCAGGGGGGGGGACACATTGCAAGCCACTTTGGCGGGCTATATTTCGCAGATGGTACACCTGATAAAAAAGTGATGTATTAAACATTACCTTCATTTTAGTAGACCTATTCAATGATATCCCACACGAGGGGGTGCAGCGAAAAAAAATTTTTTTTCCCCATTTCACATATATGGGCACCACCCCTAAAGAACGTAAAAACTATTTTTTTATTCTTTTAAAATTGAGATCTATATGCAGACTATTTTTTAACAAAATTTCATTTACTTATGTTTATAACTGTAGAAGTTATTAAGCTGTAAAGGATTAGGACAGACGGACAGACGGACAGACGGACGGACATGACGAAACTATAAGGGTTCCTTGTAGGACTTCGGAACCCTAAAAAAGACAGACATAGATTTTAGATAAATTCTAAAAATAATCAATAATAAAAATCTATAAAAATTCTATTTTATTTTTATTATGTTACAAGTTGTATTAAATTAATATTAAGATACACGTTTTTATTTGATCTCTAATTGCTTTTAATAGACCAATCCTCGTAGTTCACACCAAAGTCACGTTCGTCGAAATAAGACAAACAAGTTATATCTTTATTATATTAACAAAAAAAATATCAATTACTGAGCACTAATTATATCTTAACTTAATAAATAATTTTACTTATACTTTATTTGTGTGGGTGGATATACCTACGTAATTATAATTTAAGCTATTCAAAGTTTTTACGACTAAATGAAGGCTTAATAGCAAACAATATTTAATTAAGTGTTCTTAAGAGTTATTACCGAATAAGTACCTAGTTAAATATACTTTTAATTATGACATGCAAAAATCGTGGGCTGTTTTGCGGAACTAACCTGTATCTATAATTCAGAAAAATCTTCCTAACTATATTATTTAACTTAAAACTTACAGGATACCTACTAGTTGCTTTATGCATATACATTCTGTGTAATTAGTATCCGGAAATTTTAAATAAAACTATTAAAATAATGTATTCATCAAAACGTATTTTATCTCCTTTAAAGTAGACATCATTGCTTGCAATACAACTACGCTAGAACTTCACTTTGCTGAGTGACAGATCCCGCTAAAATTTCTTCTCAGTACAGTACTAGCAACTTACATATAAAAAAATATGGCGTCATTGATTCATTCCGGATACTTTGTACACAGAGTAAGTGTTAGTTCAGTAGAATGCTTGATACTCAGGCTTCAGTTAGAAAAGCACTTAGTTCTGACCTACGCATCATTTAGCAACTATTTGAAAAGTCGTTTTGAAACAGCTTAGAAGAAGCAAAGGAATGCATTAAATGTTACTTAATTGATATCATTGCTTAAATATATTTAAAAAAACATTCACAATATATCTACAATGTTTGAATAAAGGACGAATTAAAAATAAGTATTTGTATTGTGATTCAACATAATAAAATGAGGCTGGTGACAAATAATTAAAAGTAGGTACTCTCTGAGAGAAGGTACATATTACCTACAACTTATTAAAACGATTTTATCACAAAGCTATTATAACGATCGAAAATTAAATTCAATAAAGGAGTGGGCACTTATAACGTCCAACGTATTAAGGGCACTGCATATGATTATTATAATTTATTAATTTAAAGCTTCAACCGTGTAATCCCAGCTTCATTATTATTCCTCATTAATGTTTAATACGAGTCGGCTTCTAATTAATCTACACTGAGACAAATGCTTGTTATCAAGATTTTATATTTACAACACGCATCATTTGCATAAAAACTTTTAAATTTTTATAAATATTTAAGTTAACGTGACCATACACTGAAATAAACGTAACTCTCAAATATTTGCTGTCATCAGTATTATTATTCCCATTAAATACTAATAACTTCCCTTCTTCTTAATACATTTAATCTCTAACGAGCTGTTAGAGAGTTCAATATAAATAAATTAATAAAACAAGACATTTAAGACGAAGTAATGTTTGAGTTTAGATCGCATTATCCCATCGACGATTTAATAGTCAAGCGGCTAAACCCGAAGCGTTAAATAAATTAAATAATAAAATGTATAATGGGTTGCGATAAATACAACCCGTTCCTAACACTCCGCTCCGAGATAAGTAAGCCCTTATAAAACGGACCAAATTAATCCGAGCTCAAAGGACTCTCGGTGTCACACGGGGGAAAAAGAAAAAAACTGACGTCATAATCAGCTTTTGTCAAATGTCAAGCTACGTTCGCTTTTTAAATTTTAAAATAGCTCACCGAAATCCAACAGATCTGTATGAGCGAGGTACAGTCAAGTACGACAATATATTTATAATTGTATTTATATTCGGATAATGTCCTTCAAGTTAATGTAGTACACGTAGGCCACTTAGTGACACCCCATGCTTATTATATTTCATAACGTATACGTTATCTTACGATTGTACCTCCCAATTACTGTATTTAACATCCGTTGGAGGCAATTAAACGTTTCATGCAACTGTAAATACAAAACCACTTGCATCGTAATTTGAAAAAATCCCACTTACCGAGAATGTAAAAAAATACAACGTTTACAGCAATTAGTGACCATACAAGACAAGACGATTTAATTAAGTAATTAATCTATGAGTAAAGACAATGTACTCAGTCACACGATCAAATTGAATGTTCAGTTTCTACGAATTATGAAAAACGGCAATGAAATGAACATAATATTTCTTAAGTTGCATGCTTGATAATGCTGCACAAATATCGTGTTTTTCTTGACATTACTAAATGAGTATCTTATCTGAACTGAGCGAGCAAAGCGATTAGTTTTCATTGCAAAACTTATTTATTATCACCGACCACTTGAAATGAGCAGTGTTAAATATCTGGTATCTAAGGGTTTATTTTGCATCGTTCGTTAGTCGTTGTGAAATACATTTTCGAGTATTACAAATGGCGTGGTGTTTTATGGTTAACAGGTGCTTATTTCCCACCTAGTTTCCTTAGTCACGATTATGTTAATACTAATTAATTCGTTGTTGAAAGCTGTTTGTCATTGGTTGTACTTGTAGTGCACAACTGATGCCACTGGATCGACTCGTCACTCATTCGAAACGTCAAACGTAACCTCGAGTCCGCACCATCGCATCACTAAGCTGCTTAGCATACCTTGTATGAAAATACATCAAGCTAATATCACTCTTATGAACTTAAGAATAAAGTCTGAAGAAACTAAGTATAGAAGTATAACGTGACTTTTGGCATCGCGATAAGGGCGAGAAGAAGGTGACGATCTTTCATCACTGCGAGCTGATAACATCAAAGTTTTTATTGTGACAATAAATAGATTATCATTGATATAAATAGGGTCAGTTTGAGTTTTCTTATAATGCGGCTGCTATTGGCTTTGTGTCACTTTTGACAGGCGATGCGAGCTGTGAAATTGGATTCGATTCAAAATATAAAGGTTCGTCTCAAGACTTTGTGATTAGCTTTTTTTCCAGCGAGGATTATTTAAAGTTTGTTTAGTTGTAGTAATGTTACAACTGTCAACCATGCGCTTTGATATGTTTAATGAGAAATTTATCCGTTTTTAATACGTGTGTGTATTTCAATTTGTTATACCTAGTTGCTTCAATAACATTACAATTAAATGAAGAAATACGCTCAAATTTAATTTTATGAGGGAATTTAAACTTTATTAGTAGATCCATTTAGACTCAAAAGTATAGTCCGCACCTAGATTAAGGAACTCACCGAAGTGTTAAGTGGTAGAAATTAGGCAGAATATATAATCCTAAACAGACACTGACTAATATTTATTTTTCTAGATCTTAAGATTCGCTATGTGATTTATAGCAGTAGGTGTAATAAACTATGAATGTAGGTAGTTTAAAAAAAATAGACGTGAGAAGATAGGATTTTGAAAGCAATGTCTGAATAGTTTTTTTATAATGATTGGTTTACTGGTATAAATTGTGGAAAGAAAAATACACTCACAAGCAGAATTCGAACCTGTAGGACTCATCATCATCATCATTTCAGCCGAAAGACGTCCACTGCTGGACATAGGCCTTCCCTAAGCATCGCCACAACAACCGTTCCTGCGCTTTCCGCATCCAGCGGATTCCCGCAATCTTCACCAGGTCGTCGGGTACTTTGTGGGGGCCTACCCACTGTGCGCCTTCTAGTACGTGGTCGCCACTCCAGAACTTTACGGCCCCATCAGCCATCCGTTCTGCGAGCAATGTGCCCCCGCCCTCTACCACTTAAGTTTGGCAATGCTTTGGGCTATGTCGGTTACCTTCGTTCTACTGCGAATCTCCTCATTTCTGATTCGATCACGCAGGGACACTCCGAGCATAACCTTCTCCATTGCCCTTCATGAGTGACTGAGTGACCTGTAGGACTATTCTGTAAGAACTCACTTCTTCTTCTATCATGTCGACATGAGCTATACGATGCTCATGCCGTGGGAAAAAGATTAGCTAATCAGCAGATTGGTAGCGGGGCTGACTGCCCAGGTTGCGCCGGACGATCAATTAAATATCGCCATTCGTAGAGGCTCTTTTAATGCACATAAATAAATAAATATCTTTGGGACATTTTTACACAGCACCATCTAGTCCCAAACTAAGCAGAGCTTGTGTTATGGGTACTAGACAATGGATATATTAATTATATACTTTTTTTGTTGTTGTAAATACATACTTAATAATACATAAGAAACACCCAGACCAACACAAACACTTATGTTCATCACACAAATATTTGTGTCCTGTGGGAATCGAACCCACGACCTCGTGATCAGCAGTCCGACCCTCGAACCACTAGACTACAGACGTTGTCGAGTTTATGTTCTGTTTTAATGGTTTTATTTCTTTTAACTCACTTCTGAATGAATTTTTTTTCGTATTGTTTTTACTAGTTTTTGAGTTTGCTAGTGAAATCTTACAGGATAGCACAGTTGTATCTAAAAGGATGTATTCAAACTGGAAGTTAAATTCAATACCGTAGCTGAGCGGCTTCAGCACTGGTGTACTGAACCAGGAGTCGCAGGTTCGAATCCTGCTATTGAGCTAATTTTTCTTTCCACAATTTGTATATAGATTTCCGCTCCGGTGCTTGTACACGGCGCGCGGGTACAAGCACCGGAGGCACATGTTGAGGCTTTTGCGTAGGCTCGTTTGTATTAGCTAATACAAAGAACTGTAAAGGAAAATTTCGTGAGGAAACCTGGACACCTTAGAGGGATCCATTAGTTCTCGATGGAGTGTGTAGTCCGCGAACCCGCAGTAGTCCAACGTGGAGGGCTAAGGCTAGAATCCTTCCTATACTGAGAAGAGGGACCCAGCCGTGGGACAGTAAGGCCAGCTCATGTTATGTAAATCAACAAAGCAAATCACAAATTGCATCACCCACGGCGCGGCGCGGCGGCGTCCGTTTAATTTTGTGTCTGTGTCTTCAAATATCCATCTATTAGTTTGTCATTTACAAATAGAGTAATATTACATTTTAGTACCTAGTGTCCATAGAATGGCATAGTAATCGTACTTATTACATAGAAGGTGGCATAAATTGAACCTGCCAACCGTAGTTGTAGTCATTTTATTCAATTTATAACAAAAGTAAGTGATGGTTGCACAGTTCTAAAATTGTTTTATGAATGAAAACTTGCCAGTATTATTTTTACATTAAACAAAGAACGATAGAGTCGATATTTTGGAATAACAAAAATATTATTCAAAGAATTACGTACTGATAGAAAATTCTTTAATTAATACTTTTGCAATACAGATCGCGGGAATCCGCTGGATGCGGGAAGCGCATGACCGGTCGTTGTGGCGATGCTTGGGGGTAGTCTATGTCCAGCAGTTGACGTCTTTCGACTGAAATGATGATGAATACTTTTGCAATACTAAAATATTTATAAAAAAAAAACTGTTAATAAGGTTGTGGGTTTTCCGGGATACAAGAACCTAAACTTTGACATTTCTTATATATGGACCTCATCATCGTCATCATTATTATTTTATTATTATGTTAAGCTGCACTTGCCGCGGTCAGTCTGTGGATGGGTGAGCGTTTCGTTACACATCGAGACCCCTCCGTGCCTCGGAGATCACCAGACCAACCCTGAAATCGCGACAAAAAAATCAGGTGGTCCCTACATTTTATCGATTTAAGTGAACACAAATGCTGGGACCAACTGTTTTTTTTCGCGATTTCTGGGTTGGTCCCATAGTAAAAGTTGTTCATAATAGTGAGTACAATGACCCCTTTTCGGGAAAGAAGCGTTTAAAATTTCAGCATGTGGGTAGGTTCTAATGACGATGTAACGACTGACCATGGTTGAAAACCTATTTATCATAAAGCAAACATATCCTTCAACAACTTTAATAGTTACATTCCTGTGGTATCAAAAATGTAGAGCACAATCAAAGTGTTTTTCCAACTAGGTATTTATGATTGCTTACCGAAGCTTATCTTATAGGTACTTACGTAGATATTAACGTTGTGTATACCACGTAACGTGTGTGAATACACCGTGTAATAGCCTCTCAGCGTCCACTTGAACGATACCTAGAAAAGCTATCGGAAAATGCATAATTTTTCATCCGATTTCACATCGACAGGCCCGAATATATCGCGAAACGATATCGCTTTGATATGTCGTTATTTTGTATTCGATACATTTGATATCGATTTGTTTTTTATGATGTTACATTACGTCCCTATTTTGGGGGTTAGTTATATATGCATTGTTTATACAAAAAAGGTTGTAGTTTGCAGTTTTGTCCATAAACGTGGTTATTTAAAAGTTTATAAATTTAAAATTTATCATTATGTATACTTAACGCATTATGAATAAATTAATAAAGAATTTCTCACTGTGTAGGTACAAAATTACTACAATTTTTTTTGTTTCTAATTTATAAAATCTTAAAAGAAAAGCTTTTTTTGTAAATAAATAAAAATATTGAAATGCTCTATGTCAATCTCGGAATCAATTTTAATTTGTGGTTTTTGATTTCTTTTTGTTACTGATAATGTATATATGTATGTTTTATTGAAAAAATTATAGTTTCTAGCCTATTTTATGTCATAGGATGGCGAAACGAGCTAAAGATTAACTTAAGCCGTTACCTTTGCCCACAACAACTGCAATACTACCTAGGCTGTTGCCTGGTATGACTGGTACCGCAAGTCGGTTCGCCAAACTGAGACATGAAGATGGAAAGTCTCATGTGATTGTAATTTCACCGGCACCCATACCTTTCACACCGGAACACATCAATGCAAGCATCACTGTTTGTCGGCAGTAGTAGTTATGGTAATAGTACTTTTCCGGACGATCTCCTAGACAAAGAGCTATACTACTACTCAAAGTTTCAAGCCTTTACACCTTTCTTTATAAGGGCAAATGTTTATTTATTTAACAATTTATGCACACAGAAAGTTACACAGAAAATTAGTAAAAAAATAGGAAAATATATGAAATTTCATGTTGTAAGCGAACAACTACATTAATCTCTATTGCACGTAATTGATGCTAGCGCAAAATCACCGCATTGTTAACCAGCACGTATTGACTTACGTGAATGGTTAAATTAACGTAGTAACGTACCTTAAGATTTGCTGGGTAAGCGTGTATCATCGTTGACCGCACCATCGCTTAACATCAGGTGAGGTGGCGGTCAAACGCAAGCCAAATTGATAAAAAAAAACAGTATCAGAGTTAAGTTGGACGTACGAAACATCTTATTATACCATGGACGTACGTACCTAATTTAGCAAAAACGATCCAATCCACATACAGTCCTTACTTGAATATTTTTACGGGTAATCGTTATGGGTTAGTCAAAAGCCTGAAAGGTTAGGCTTCTGACTACCCGCAACGATTGCCATATATAATACGTACGTTAAATTCAAATGTTTTTTTATTTCAAATAACTTTTGAAACGTCAGGCTCTAGTTGCACGATTCCAAATTATGGCTCCTATGGAGAATAACCGGCAAGAAACTCCATGGATATAATAATAATAATAGCGCTCTTTATTCCTTGATTAAACAATAACAAAGTACATAAGATTTTTAAAATTAGTGGTTGAATTAATCAAGGACCCCTCTTTGGGTAAAGGCCTCCTCCATTTTTTTGCCATTCTTTTCGGTCTTGCGCCGCTGTGGGCTAATTTTGGCCCGCCGAAGTCTCTATCTCATCGGCCCATCTTTCTTGGGGTCGTCCTTGTCTTCTTTTGCCTTTCGGGCCTGTCCATGGATGGAACTCCATGGATATACTCTATTTAAAATAGGTTATTGTTTATTACATCAATAATGTGAGTATAATGAAATACACAAATATTTGTGTGATGAACATGAGTGTTTGTGTTGGTCTGACTCTGGTTGTTTCTTATGTATTATAAGTATGTATTTACAAAAAAAAAAGTATATAAGTATTATATCCATTGTCTAGTACCCATAGCACAAGCTCTGCTTAGTTTGGGACTAGATGGTGATGTGTGCAAAATGTCCCAAAAATATTTATTTTTTATTTAATGTAGGTATTCTAGGTTAATGTTACGTATGTAATTTGTCAACCGGGGCAGAATAGTCCGACACACGGAGAGGTCTCGAATATAACGAAATGGTCACCCATCCACGAACTGACCGTGGCTGGCGTAACTTGACATCGTACATCTTACAATCCATGCGGTTATTACTTAGCCACGAGCTAGTGACGAATTTACACATTTCCCAAGGATAAGCCAGTGGCGAAGGGTGAATGTTTTCAGAAGGGAAGCCGTAGGTACCTATTGTACCTAAAGCTCTAAGATCGCACTTTAATAAAAATAAAAAATAAAACAATTTGACAACTTTTATTTTTAATATACATTATTATCTTGTACTTTAGAACAATAAAGCATATAAATGTCGTTGATCTGTATTTAAGTATTGTGTTATATGGACCCTTCGACAGCTTATTAAGCTGTTCAATTTTTTGCCGCCTTACTTCTACAATTATCAGCTCCTAGATTATTTTTACAATCCAGCAATTTGGTTGAAATAGCACAAACATGATTTTGGGTACCTATGTTTCTGAACTAACCAAAGAAAGGGAAGACGAAAAGTTTTCGGAAAGATGTCTTGTAGACATTCTTTCTGCAAGACATCAGAAAACCTAATCCAACCAGATTTTTTTAGTCCGTCTTATAGAAATCACAATGATTTATGTAAGACGGCCTAAAAAAATTGAATACAGGCATAGAATAGGTAATAATCTTATGATACAGGCCCCAAATTTGCCACACCTAAAACCTGAAGTGCCGCCCTAGGCTCAAGCCTACGCAGCCTGCTGGTAAATCCACCACTGCCACGAGCCTCTTCTATTTTTCTATTTTGTTCCATACAAATTTCCAATAATACGTCTTTCAAACAATATCGCTGCCAGTGTTTAACGGCCGGTTTCTGATTTGAGAATTTCAGCTTTACTTAACTAAGCGGCGCTCAAAAATTGAGTTTACTTAAAACGAATATTTAAGTATTTTGTGTTTCACATGTTGAAAAATTTTCCACTCAAACCTCCATTAACTAAGTAACTACTTAAGTCTAGTGCCAACGTTCAGGCAAACATTTCTACGTTTCGATTCATGTGCGGAAACCGGATATGAAACGATAAATTCAATCATATGTAAGTCTAAAGAAAAGAGTATCGACATTTAGAATTCAATAATATTATGCCGAAATAATTATAAAATGCTACAAAAATAATTATATTCTCTATTTTTTTAACAAAGTATTATGTATAATTTTAGAACGCAGCGGCACGATATGCCTAGAATGGATTGCACTTCCCAATCCCAACGTCAACAATTTACGTCAACAATTTAAAGAAAACCACGGTATTTTAATTTACTGTATCATTTGTACCTCTATTGATTTATATACATACATCAATAGAAATGAAATTATTTCTGCAGTAGGTATTCGTATCTTGTCACACAAGAAACGTGTGAGAAATCCAGCAATGATATAACTTCGTTAAATCTTAACCTGCTACCTATAACTAGTGACTGGAATACGAACATACTATTAATTAATAATAAAATCGTTATGTTGGGGTCGTTGGTTGAATTATAACATAAATATATTATTACTGGATTACAACCTTGCATTGGTTGATTCAATATGTGAGATAGTGGACATATGCCGTCACAGATTTAGTGAACTGCGAAGATGAGACGCGAAGAATCAATCTGCAGGCCGTACAAGCATGTTTGTCTTTCGGAGGAGTACATGCTGATAATATCTCATTCCTATTAAAACATCAACTAATATTGAACCAGTTTCTTCCAGTCTGCGCCGATCGTGATAGACAAATAAATCTCTCCAGCTAGGCAGATGGTAGTGATTATATTATCTTTGGGCATCTGCCCATCTGTTTGTCCATCTGGACTACGTAGGTGTGGACCCGAGTACACCAAGGATTGGGATTGTCTACCAAGGATTGGGAAAAACCAGTGATAGTGTCAGTAAAAGTTACAATCATAAGTTAAAACAGTTTAATGTTATATAAGTACCGAATGTTCATAGTTTATTTATTCAAATACCTACTTATCAGATCAAAGACATTCAAGGTATCTATCATAAATCTCCAGATCCAACAAACATGTGGAAATAAAAATGACAGACTCATAGTGTGTTTTTTCATTCATCAAAACAATATTATGTTTGTTCCATGTGTGGTTCCATGGATGTATGACCTAATGGTTCTTAGTTTTTTCCATAAACATTGGTTTTTTCCAAGTATTTTCATATAGATTTATTTACATAATTTTTCAATATTTTTGAAGTCAACAAATGTATCACCATGACGACGTATGGTTTGTTTTTTCTCGTTTTTCTAGGTGGCATTGATTCCATAAAATACCTAAAGAGGTTGCATAACAATATTCAAACAAAAAGTTTTGTTATTAACTTTTCGTTTTACCATAGAATACTGACTTCATTCTTACGAGGTATTCTATTTTACATACATTCATAATATCACGCCTGTAGGTATTTCCCTGAAGGGGTTTATAATAGGTACATTCACATTTTGTTAGTTATGTTATCAGTCCCATAGGGGCGAGCTTATTGCCACTAACCGAGCACAGATCCAGACTTCGGACTGCTACTGAGAATTTGCTAATTTAAAAAAAAACCTATGCGGTCAGGGGACCCTCGGTCAGGAAAGATTCCTCACGCACACACACACCCAGACATACTAGAAAGAAAAAGAAAGAGAGAACGTGCGGTGTGCGTACATGCCTGCACATATCACAAAAATCTTACGTGACGTTACATTTCCTCCAGAATCACACCTACTGCAAGCCTCGTTAAGGAACTTCGTTCGGAAAACTCAATGCTGCTCATTTTTTTTTCCGTGGGGAAATCCTCATGGACGCACACCGCCCGGGGTAGACGGAGCCAGTGTCGGACTTTTAGCGACTAAAACCACCACGGTGTTCTTTCAACTACTTTAGCCGGGGGCGTGGGAACCCGTGAGTATTCACCCCCGACAGGTCCCGGCCCGCCACAAGCATGCGAGCCCCTTTTACCCGTTCGGCCTAGCGTCAGCCGCACCCTCCTCGGTGCCGCTCATGGACCACTGCACGCAATCTCACCTCACGGGACTTTACCAGCTACGCCAGCTGCGCCAACCACGCCAGCTAATAAATGGCTTATTCCCGCGCGCTCCAGGATTTCCTTCCCACGGGCTCCAAAACGAAAAAATATTGTAATATTAATTTAAAAAATCGGTCCCATGAGCTCCAAGGATTTCAAAGTACAGATTGCATAAAAGTTAATACGTTAAAGATGTTTTTTATTTTTTATTTGATGAAGCAATCATACTAACGAACTAAAGAACTGCGAGATGTGAGTCTGACCATGCAGGGCTGCTGGCCAGAAAACCTCCACGTGTGCCTGACGGCTGCTTGTCCTTTTGGACACGTCTGGAGGGAACGGCAGTAGTTTGACCGTTGCATCCTGGGCACGGGCAATAAAATCCTATAGAGGGATTAACCTTCGGGGGATTTTATTGCCTGTGGCAAATATTCTGGCGCAAGAGGGGCCCGTTCTGGGCCAGTGGGGAGTTGTTGAGGAGCAGGGGCGGGCCCAGTGTGTACTTATCCTGCCACTGGGCAGGCAGCGAGGCGACTGTCTTTCCCTGCCCCCGTCGATCTCGTAATCTCAGGAGTGCCCACTGAGTAGTGTTCTCGCGCCTCTTGGGACCGAGGGTCTTGAGGGTCCATGAGGTGAGGTGGCGTGCAGTGTTCCGTGTGCGCCACCTAGGAGGGTGTGGCCAACGTTAGGCCATACGGGAAGAAGGGGCTCGCCTGCTTGTGGCGGGCCAGGACCTGTCGGGGGTGGTTGTGTGAATACTCACGGGTTCCCACGCACCCGGCTAAGGTAGTTGAAGGAACACCGTGGTGGTTTTAGTCGGTAAGAGTCCGACACTGGCTCCGCTTACCCCGGGCGGAGTACGTCTATGAGGACTACACCAAGGCAAAAAAAGAAAAATCTGACCATGCAGTTCACACCACCATCGTCGCTGCGTCTCGTTACGTTTTTTTGTATAGCATAAGATCGATCGAAGATTGTGATATCCAAAACTGTGTTTTTTTTACTTTTGTGCAATTGATATTTTATGTACCTGACCAGTAGCATAATAATGTCTAAGATCGACGTGTAAAATCAGAAACCCATTTTTCATATTTTAACATAACATAACATAACGCCTGTATTTCCCCGAAGGGGTAGGCAGAGGTGTATAGCACACCCACATTTCACCAGTTATGTTATAGTCTCATGTATTAGGGGGCGAGCCTATTGCCACTAACCGGGCACAAATCCAGATTCCGGGCTGCTACAGAGAATTTCCTAATGAAAAAACCCAATAACACTTTGCTCGACCCGGGAATCGAACCCAGGACCCCACGCTCAGCAGTCGCGCTTGCAACCACTAGACCAACGTGGCATATTTTATTTACTTATAAATCATTTTCATTTTAAATATACATAAGGCCGATTTCTGATATCAGAAACATTGATTCCTGGCTAATTTGAACTTATCTGTAATTGATGTTTATAAATTTTTAGGTCGATTTGTGATGACAGAAATTTTTAATTACCTATTTTTCACTCTTGAATTTCACACTATAAGTGTAACCTATCGGTCGATTTGTGACTGATGCCTTAAACTATATTCAGCAAATTATAAATATGAATGTAAGCCATAAGCGTTTTATTTTGCTAACCATACACAATTTCGCTTGGAGCTCTCGGGACAAAAATAGGTAGGTATATTAATATTTATTTAGTTTGTTCTACAAAATTTGGAGCTCTCGGGAACCAATGTATGAAAACATTTTTTGACGAGAACAATAGTTTTGGAGCTCATGGGAATAAGCCGTGCCAACTACGTCAGCTGTGCCAGCTACACCAGCAGGCGTAGCATGACCACTGTAGACAACCGATTTGTCTACGGAAGAATCAACAAAACTACATTGTGTAGAACTTTATCTGTCATTTTGTCTATTATTTCGTAGACAAAACGCTTGTCTACAGTGGTCATACTACGCCTGCAGCTGCTGATCGGGCAGCAGACTACCCCGAATCTTCTGCTCGCAAGCCCCACCTCCTGTAATTTTTATAGAGGTTTTCTTCCTCGCCGCTTGGGCGCTGAAGCCAAGACCCTCGGTCCCAAGAGGCGCGAGGACACTACTTAGCAGGCACTCTTGGGGTTACGATATCGACGAGGGCAGGGAAGGACAGTCCCCCGCTGCCTGCCCAGTGGCAGGGTGAGTACACACCGGGCCCGCACCTGCTCCTCCATTATGCCCTCTGCTAGCATCAGAGGGACACGTGGAGCAACGCCCCACTGGGCCCACATCGGGCCCCTCCGGTGCCAGAATATTCGCCATAGGCAATAAGATCCCCCGAAAGTTAATCCCTCGAAAGGATTCTATTGCTCGTACCCAGGATGCACCGGCCTAAAAACTGCCATTCCCTCCAGACGTGTCCAGAGGGACAGGCAGCCGTCAAACACACGTGGAGGTTTTCTGGCCAGCACCCGACCCAAAGCTGCTGGTCCTTCTCCATACGTCTGGAAAGAACAGCAGTTTGATGACCCGGTGCAACCCGGGCACGGGAAATAACTCTTCTTCGGTGTACTTTATTTTCCGTGGTGAATATTCTAGCACGAGAGGGGCCTTATCTGGGCCAGTGGGGCGATGCACGCGGTTCCCTCTGAAGTTAGCAGAGGGCACAGTGGAGGATGCAACGCACGGTGTGGTCACGATGTGCAACAAAATGGTCACCCATCCACGGACTGACCGCGGCAACTGTAGCTTAACCTCGCAGATCATACAATCCGCGCAGTTGCTATTGCTACTTAACCACGAGCCCCTCATAGCAACGTCATATTTCATTCATAAATTAAAAATTAATTATTAATAGTTAAATTCATTTAGAAATATACCTATAGACCAAACCACGGACGGGTTTGACTATCATTTATTTAATAAAGAACCGTTAATACCTATTCAAACCTAACCAATAGAAAACTTTGTTAGAACGACTAGAAAAAAAAACACTACTGCAACAAGGTGTTGTATGGTCAATTCTGGACTATAATGACTGTTTTGAGAATACCAGCTACACTTAACAAAGCGGCACTCAAATTTTGAGCAATACTTAACTAATTTTGTGTTTCACACGCCAAAAACTCTTCTGCTCAATCGTCCATCAACTAAGTATTTCTCAAACTCTGCCTGGGTGCAGTACCAACGTTCAGGAAAACATCAATGTACGTTTCAATCAAAGAGGATGTAATACTACGTATAGTTTCAACCCACCCAAATCGAAAACGATTTGAAAAAATAATAATTACATGTTAGTATAGCAATCGATACATCGTTTTTTTATTAATATTATTCCAAAACCATTGAAAATTTCTATAAAAAGGCGTTCATAAAATAAATTGAATGCACAATGTATGAACTAAATGTAGTATATTATATACTCTTTGGTATGTACCTCGCCGACCTTGTTTCGTGCTTGGCCAGTTTGGCCACGTCAAACCTTTGCGTCAAACAGAGAAAAAAATCACTAACGCAGTGTTGCCAATGCTGCGGCAATTACCGTGTTCTACGGTTTTCAGGCTAAAAAACTACAATATCTACGGCCTACGGCTGTAACCCCATGGCCGTAGCAAAATCTACGGCTTTCAGTCACGGTAATCATGTTTTCGATAAATATATCACTCCATGTATCCAAATGTACCGTGTATAATGAAGTGCGTGTTCATCTTTGCTTGTAAATCCGAATTCCAACTTTGCAAAGTAATTGTGAGTGAGTGTTATGGACAGCTATTTCCCGATTAGATTACCCATTTAAAATGAAATGTTGTTAATACTTATTTTATTAAAAAGAAAAAAAAAAGAAAAATGACGAACAATTAAATATGCACGAAAAACTTAAACAAAGCGCCATTTGGTTGATCCTGAAACGTATCTCCTTTTTTTTGGCAGTGCTACGCAAAGTACTCTGTGGTGCTTCGGCCGACCGTTGATCTTTTCCATATAAACACGGCTTGTCTACCGAACGTACACAGCTGCCTAAAAATTATTATTGGCAACACTGCACTAACGTCCAAAACTCAATAAATCTAAAAAATGTCAACTGCAAAATTCTATAATTTTAACACGAATAGTTGAACAAATTTGAATTAAAATAATATAAATTAAATTATTTCTACAGTACTCGTGTACGCATAGTAGTATCTACGTCTAGTATAAGCTACGTGTGAAATCGAGCAATATAAGATTAATTACATAAAAAATTAACGTCTTACGAAAGTCTAGTAAATTGGAATACGAAATAATTATTGTAACATAGAATTACAAGATTTACAACCATTGGTTGATATGTGAGAAAGTTATCCCATGTTATTGCAGCTATAAATGCGACGCGAATTCCGTAGGTACGTTGTTGAGCAGTCTTTGATTATATACCTGCCTCTGGGCAGTATAAATTGCTCATTTTTATTACTTCATCGACAAAGATCAGCGATTCTCCTCCAGTCTGCTGTCTATACAGATGTCTGAGCTACGACGTGAAGTCCTCACTCGCATCATGATATAAATCAATTCAATGTCTGACCTCTCCAGCCAAGCAGACTACCAAGACGTAGACCTAAGTGTAATCAAGGATTAAGAAAGAATTTGTTATAGTGCCAGTGATATTGAAAGTTAATAACCATTGGGTTACAACAGTGTATGAACTTGAAGCAATGTTATTTATGTTATAATGATCAAAATTTTGTAAAGTAATGCAAATTAATTGATACGTTACGACTTTACGACTAAAACCGAAGTGCGGCTACACCCAACGCATCGACGCGGCGACTGTCAGCTGGCCTTCCCCTGGTGTCACCGATGTCCATGGGTGGCGGTGATCACTCACCACTCCGCCCGGTTACCCACCTGCTCGTTTGCCCACTCTATTATTGAAATTAAAGCCAGTTGTATTTGGATATAACTAGTTCTAGCCTTAATCATGCTGGCTACCAATCCAATTGGTATAAACAGTATGGTTAAAACTATGGAGGAGTGGCTGGAGAGGTGCTATGATGTCCTCACCTACTGGCTGACCCAGATTCTCTCGGGGCATGGTTGCGTCGGGAAGTATCTGTGTCGCATAGGCCGGGAGCCGACGCCCAAGTGTCATCACTAAGGAACTTCCCAGAGGACACGGCGCGGCACACACTGGAAGAGTGCCCAGCTTGGGTCACGCAGCGCCATGACCTCATCACTGCAGTAAGCGGCAGCGATCTGTCGCTTCCGACTGTGGTTTTGTCTATGGTAGGGAGTGAGAGCGCTTGGGAAGGCGTCGTGTCCTTCTGCGAGGAGGTGATGCTCGCTAAGGAGGCGACGAAGAGGGTTCGAGAGGCGATGGCCTCCAGACACCAGGTGCCCAGGTGGCCTGCGGGTGGCGGACTCGGGGTGTCCCGCCGCCTGACTAGTCTCTAGTGATTACATTGTAGGAGAGTCGCTTTTACGTATCTATTATAAATCCTATGTTTGTACCATTTTGTAATTTGTAGAACCTACTTATTATTTATAGTCCTATGTTTTATTTAGAATAACACAAGTATGTACATTTAAGACTGATTTTGTGGAAATAAAAATAAAGACAATCTTTCACAGAATGTGTGGTTTTTATTCATTATCATCATCTTTCTCCTGCCCTGATTGCAATTTAAGGAGGCTGAGGTGGAAGACTTGGGTTATTTAGGTTCTCTAGGGTTTCCTCATAAAAGAGCTTGAGTTACTCAAGGAGCTATGGAAAGAATAGCTTTTCAGTTAGGGGTTTGCTCAGTGGGTAAACTTTGGGAGTAAAGATGATAAGGTCATCATCTTTGTTTAAGAATAAAATTAGCAAGTAGATCTGAAACGATTTCCATTAGGAAAATGAACGCAGTATGGCATCAAAGATGGATCGAATATATAGGGAAGGTCGTAGAATGTGCTAGATGATAACCATAATAAAATTGCAGGGAAACGAAAAAACCCCTATTATTTGCCTCCAAAATATATTGAGTGGAGTTTAAGTAGCCAAATTCGGATACTTAAATTTCTTCCGCTCAAATCAGATTTAAGTACGTATTTGAGCGTTGGTAACGAGTTGTGAAATGCAAAATTTGATTTAAGCGAACGAAATTTAAAATTTTAAAAATACTGACGGTTGAATGCTTATCTTTGAGAAATGCTCAGATTTTTCCTTAAAACCATACTCAAATGATACCTAAGTACTCCGTAAGTAGGTGATGTGAAACGCAATTTTCTAGTTAAGCGGACGTAATGTCAAAATTTAATGGGAATTTGAGAAAACTTATCCTTGAATGCTTAACTTTGAGAAATACTCAGATCAGAAACAGAATTTCGTTAAACCCATACTCAAACCACACTTAAGTACCACTTAACTGAGTTTTCTCAAATCAGAAACCGGCCGTAAGAGGCTTGTGAAGGAGCATTATTTGTCGCTATCATCATGTTTCTTCTCCTGTATATGGTCGTTTTTAATAACTTTACCGTTGCTTATTATGTATATGTATATATGCATATAGTATTTATGTAGGTATTAGGATTTATAGAATACATTTTTGTTTTTACTTTTTAGTATAAGTATAGTATTTTATTTTATTTTTAAATTATGTATCTAATTTGCACATCTGACAACCCCATTTTCTGTTCAGTTCATTCTTCAGTTCATTTTTCTTGTCCATCCTAAGGTTGACTGGAAGAAATCGCTGATCGTGGTAAGGCCGCCATTTGTATAAAATTTGCCAATCACATATTGACCATGTATGCAAAAAACTTAGCTAGAGCTCTTATGCTCTTTATAGATTGAAAAATATTGTTAATAAGTCGGTTTTGTTAACTGCCTATCACGGTTACGCTGCGTCAACTATACGTTACGGAATCATTTTCTGGGGCAACTCGGTAGAAAAAGAACGTGCATTTAGAGCCCAAAAACGTTGCATTCGATCTATTTGCGATCTACAACAAACGGATTCATGTAAGCCACATTTTATTGATCTAAAGATTTTAACCCTTCCATGTATATACACTTATCTCTTCCCTTATCTCTTCTCATGGGTGTCGTAAAAGGCGACTAAGGGATTCACCAGAGGATGGGCAGCAGCGTTCTCTGAGTATTTAACCAACCAACTGCGATCGCCAACCCGCCTGCCAAGCGTGGCGATTATGGCATATCCCCCCCCTTAATTGGGGGAGGCCTATGTCCAGTAGTGGACGTCTTTCGGCTGTAATGATGTATATACATTTATGAAACAGCATTATTCATAAGATCAAACTCACAATTATTTGAATTTTACACTAGAGCCCGGCATAGTGACAAGTTGTGCATCGTATTAAGTAAAACGCAACTATTACATGAGAGCATTTTTTGTATGGGTCCGCGTATTGTGAATGGTCTTCCACTTTCATTGCGAAATATTACCGATATAAAAAAATTCAAAAAGAAACTTTACGAGATGCTTGTTGAAAAGTGCTACTACTCGATTAGTGATTTTTTAAATGATAAGACACTGAATCCTCCGAAGTATTAGGACAAGCCAGCATAACTAAATTGTAAATTGGAGTGTAAATTGTGACTAAACGGTATTTGTTGTTATAATAATTTGCTTATAATTTTATTATTTATTAACTAAAAATTGTTGTTTAGTTATTACTGTAGGTATATTATGTTATGTTATTTAATTAAATTGATTGTATGCCTCAATGGCGGGACATGGCTGATCCTATTAATAATTTGTACACATCTTATGAACCTGTGATCCACAATAAATGAATTTGAATTTGAATTTGTACAATAGTTTAAATGCATATTCAATGCCATGTTTTATAGTGTACAATAAAGCATATATAAATAAATAAATAAATATTATCAACAGTCGCGTTATCTATTATATTTCTATCACTTAACACCGGCAATCGTTTTATACTATTTAGTTCCAGTAATTTTTTAACACAGAAACAGTGTACTTTCAAACTGTTAATAACTCCCAGAGGCACTAAAACAACTAGAAAATTGTTTTACTACCATTAACTAAGGAAAATGCACTGCTTGGTTTATTATGTTTATTAATAAATAAAATAAATATCTTCGGGACATTTTTACACAGCACCATCTAGTCCCAAACTAAGCAGAGCTTGTGATATGGGTACTAGACAATGGATAATTCCAGCTATTGCCAAAGTGTTTGAGCACGGGCTCGGAACACGCTTGATGGAACACTTGGCGGCAACGAAATCCTTGTCGGAAAGGCAATATGCATACCGGCCTGGGAGATCGACAACAGACGTGGGTCGAGAGGTGGTTCGCCGCGTGCTGGAGGCACGTGAACGTCACCAGCATGTTGCTGTCATCTTCTGCGACCTAACGAAAGCCTTCGATGTGACTGATCACAGTGTGTTTCAGCAAAAATGAAGCATTACGGCATTGATGGCCCAGCATTGGCCCTACTAGTTGACTTCATCACAGGCAGATCCCAAATAGTTACTGGTGAACGAGGGACGATAAAGTCCGCGCCATTGACCAGCAACATAGGTGTGGCACAGGGCTCGTCAATATCCAACATCATGTTTTCACTCCTTCTTAACGATTTACCGGACAATATTGACGAGGCCCGTGTACTAATGTATGCTGATGATGTTGCTGCAATTGTTTGTTCATCCACAATAGAGCAGTTGGAGCGAAAGATGGGTACAGTGATGGACAATCTCCACAAATGGTTTCAGCAGAATGGTCTAATGCTTAATATAAGTAAAACGCAGTTTATGCAGTTTAATATTTCAGGTCGTGCATGCAAACAGATCCAAGTAAATTTGGACAAGGATATCATACTAGGCGTTGATCATGCTACCTTCCTTGGTTTCACTCTTGACAGAGTACTCACTTGGGAGAAACACATAGACTGCGTATGTAAAAAGATAGGTCGCGCATGTTTTCCGCTATGGCGTCTATCGGCTACGCTGCCGACTGAGATGGTCAGGAGTTGCTACTTCGCTTCAGTGCAGTCAGTGATACAATACGGTATCGAGCTGTGGGGACGAGCAGCAGACTGGATACGCGTGTTTCGGATGCAAAAGCGAGCGGTGAGGGCGATGATGCGAGTATCTCGGCTGACGTCAGCACAGCCGTATTTCCGCTCGTTAAGAATACTGACGGTTCCCAGTTTGGTTATTTTTCATTCAGCGATGTATGCTAGGAAAAACTTAAACGAATACACCAAGCTCGGCGACCGGCATAATTATAATACACGGCATGCGCACCAATTGAGTGCTGTGCCTCGGCGACTGGCGAAATCATCAAAGCTAGTACATGTGATGACGCCAACGGTATACAATCGCTTACCAGACCACGTAAGGGACGCGCCATCAACGCAGTCTTTTAAAACCAGGCTGAAGCGCTGGCTGATTGAGCAAGGCTTTTATCACTGGGATGAATTTATAGGATAAGTCTCTACTTAAATTGTCAGACTGCGGCTTATAACATTTTTTGTTTTAAATAATTACTAATTGTAAAATAGAATAATGATTAATTGAGAATATAATATGTCAAAATAAGAATATTATTATAATAAATTTTAATAATGTAATAGCATGTAATAATGATAACTGAAAATGTAATTTTACTTACTTAAAATGTGATTTATAATAATTACTATTATCAATAAATAACTATGAACTATGATATAATACTTATATACTTTTTTTGTTTTGTAAATACATACTTATAATACATAAGAAACACCCAGACCAACACAAACACTTATGTTCATCACACAAATATTTGTGTCCTGTGGGAATCGAACCCACGAGACCTCGTGATCAGCAGTCCGACCCTCGAACCACTAGACCACAGACGTCGTCAAACAATAATTAATTAATTAACCGACTTAATTCTTAAATGGTTTCGTGGGGATGTACAAAGTAAATGCGAAGTGGGATTTTCAGATTCTAATTTAAGGCTATCAATAATGACTGCCTGCCTTATGAAGCGATGAACAACAATGTGAATAATATAATTCATTTTAGACTTACTCAGTGGAATTGTAATACAGGTGTTTCGATCCACAACCAGAAAATGGTCCCAGCTATATTAATGGTGTATCTTTGCTTTGTATTTTTTTTGGTTTGTGGTGAGAAATAAACGTTTTTATTTATTTATTTAAAAATTACGAGAGGATGGGGCCTGCGAGCAGCAGACTCGGGGTACTCTGCTGCCCGACCAGCAGCTAGCGTAGCTGGCACAGCTGGCGTAGTTGGCGCAGCTGGCATAGCTGGTAAAGGCCCTTGAGGTGAGGAGGCGTGCAGTGTTCCGTGTGCGCCGCCTAGGAGGGTGCGGCCAACGTTAGGCTGCACGGGGAGAAGGGGTTCGCCTGCTTGTGGCGGGCCAGGACCTGTCGGGGGTAGTTGTGTGAATACTAACGGGTTCCCACGCCCCCGGCTAAGGTAGTTGAAGGAACACCGTGGTGGTTTTAATCGGTAAGAGTTCGACACTGGCTCCGCCTACCCCGGGTGGACTGCGTCCATGAGGATTTCCCCAAGGAATAAATAAATACTGGCCACTTGAGCAAATAGGTCCAGTTCATGTTACTTTTGTATCCAGACGGTAAAATAACCCATATTATAAATATCTTAGGAAATGATCTTCTGTTTTATGATTTTGTGTGAAAAACGTAAACTGCAACAATATTTCTTAAGGGGAATGTAGCAGCCAAGTGGCGCCTCCTTTCAGACTGAAGACCTGAAAAACGGTAGCTGGGGTGGATTGGATGCAGAAAGCAGAGGACCGATTGTTGTCGTGCAACTTGGGACAGGGTTGTGTTCAGCAGTGGACTGCTGAAAGCTGAGTCGAGTGACTGATTGATTGACTAATAGCTTCTTAGGAGTTTTATTGTTTTTTAAACCAAATCAAATCAAATCAATCGACCAATGTAGTGGGCATAGGGTCAAAATGAGGTAGTAAAAAGTAAAAAATAAACTCAGGTCCACTATGTCCCGCCTGTTTATATTTTAGGCATATTCAGCACAGTAACTTATTACACAAAAAAATATCCTCTCAATAACTGGCTATATTTTTACTGAATACTATATGTTGAACACGTTAGAAATAATAGTACATTACTGTCGAGGCCTGAAATGAAGCAATTGACGGCCACCAAGTGATTTTAAAATTAATTTTTTAGTTAAAATCTTTTTTAACTAAACATTAATGTTATTTTGGCCAAGACTTGTATAGTACTTTTCTCTCATTTGCGAGGAAACAATACACAAATTAATTCAACAGTATCTAATGTACTTTAAAAAAAAATGTGCATTCAGCCTTTATAATGTTAAATATTTTGTACCTAAAAATAACTAATTTATTTAAGTGTGTAGGTACTTAAAAACCTCGCTAGCATAATTTTAAAAATAAAAACTGTACAGCAATTTCTATTAATGTCGTGTTGTGTTGGATATTACTGGCCTGTTATTTCGTTGCGTACGGAAAAGAGCCGATTGTTTTATTGTTTTTTTTGAATAATGAACCAATTTCCGAGCAAGTGGGAGAAAAAAAAAATTTTTTGCCGATGACGAGGCGGTCGACTGACAAAAAATAACTTAGGTATACGAAAAAAGGTTATTTCGAAAGCTATTGAATTGGTTAAATAACACTAATAGATAACGGCGTTCGTTGAATATAAATCTTATTTCATGCGAATGAAGTGGCTACTAGCCAGTAACTGAAGATGACCTGAGTTTACACCTTGTTTGACCTACCTAAATATTATTCCTGAAAGCTACGAACGAGTTCAAATCAGGAGATAATCTTTCCAGAAACATTTTTTTGCAAAAAGACCGAGTGATGTTGAGCATGGGTAGCCACTACAGGCTATGATTGCGCGTGTTATGCCACAATCGTGACATAACACGGCATGCGCGGTGCATTGTGCTGCGGCTGTGCCGCTCACACGCCGCGCCGCCTGCGCCCGCGCACCCATTGTGCATCAATTCATTAAGAGTGCATACACGCTGCACAAGAGGCAGCGGTCTGAGAATTGTAATTGCGCCCTGAACCTATCACATTCCTTATAGCTTTATAGGTAAGGTATTGGGTAAAAACCAGTTTCTTAAGCTTTTGGTACGTCATCAATTTAGACTTTAGTTTTGTTTGTTGTATCGAGTGACACCTTTGCACGCGCACTGAAATCGTCATTATTGTAGACGTTGTCGTCCATGTTAGCTTTCCTTCAAAAATTAAATTCTCATTTAGCATATTTTTCCGTAGGCCCTTGATCAAGTCTGGTGGACCGTAAATTACGCTAATCATGCATTCACCATTTGAAATACTGCCATCTGTAAAAAAATACAGTTCATTACAATTAAGGTATACTTATTTAACTTTTAGACCCAAAGTATATATTATACTAGACTTTGCCCGCGTCTTCGCCCGCATACTGATATAAAATATAGCCTATGTTACTTCTGAAGAAAGTAGCTTTCTAATGGTGAAGAAATTATTAAAATTGGTTCAGTATTTTCAGAGTTTATCGATTACAAATAAACAAACAAATCTTTCCTCTTTGTAATATTAGTATAGATGACAATGTTCAAAGAAAGGAAAGGCATAATAAAGATGGATACTACATACCTACTCAACTAAATGTATATAAGATGTATAGGTATTCAATACATGTTAAGATCAAGAAAATATGATACATGCAAAAATAACCTACCCAAGATAAATTAAAACATATATATATGCGTAGTCCGCTATCGCCTATCGCCTGTGTCCGCGGCTTTATTCTTGCATCGCCGCTCTGGAAAGCAAGCGTTACAGTAATTAGGCAAATGGTATAAACGGCATATAGACTATTATTAAGTTGCTCGCTACCGGTTTAGATTATAATTGCCATTAGATTAAATATATATTACATTGCAATGCAACTGACGTTCCACTTTTATGTAATTCTACTCAAAATAAATATTTTGCAAACCTCCACTCGTGTTTTGAATAATGTGATTAACTATATTTCCTTTGTTTTAAGAACGTCGTCGTTAAGACCGGGAAGTTTTCTAAGTTTTTTAAGAAACACTGTTTCTTAAGACGCTGACAACAGCCAAATACCCCAAATAGGCTTCTTTTAAAAACATTTTTAGCTGTATCTATTCAGTTTGTGGCTGTGAAAAAAATATATGTTAATCTTGATCGTATTTTCTGAAACTGTATTGTGCCCAAAACACATTTTCTTGAAGTTTTCTCGATAGAAAAGAATTGTAAACTAACCTCTTAAAACATGCTTTAAAGCAAACAATCTCTATTATTTACTAAATATTATAAATAAAACTAAGAAAACATTTGAGAAAGACAATAATCAAAAAATCAGGAAAATCAGGAAATCAGGATGGCTAACAGTCGGCTCGCCTTTAAAAATAAGTTAAGGAAATATTTCCGTGAAAACAATTTAGCAGATTCAGCTCGACTTTGAATTATCTTGATGTTATATATTTATAGTTATATATGTAGGTATGTATAATATATATATTTTATTATATGTATAATGTACATATGTATTTATCTATTTATTTTTATTTTTTATTATATGTAATTATAAGTCCGTAGTACGAAACATATTTTACTACTTTACTGGTGCATCTACCCTATTCTTTGTCTCTGCATTACCCTAAGGTTGTCTGGTAGAGAACGCCTATGGCGTTAAGACCGCCTTTGTACCCTGTTGTGCATAAAGAATTAAATAAAATAAATAAAATAAATAATCTAAACATTTGTTGTTTCTGTTTTTCAAATAAGCTTTTAGTTTTTTATTAAAAATAAAAATTGTTAATTTTCATTCAAGTTGAGCGGCGTATCCGACGTCCGTCGGCTCGTTGCCTCTCTTTCAGTTCTGTACGAAACGACAGTGACCGCAGAGGTCTGATTTTTTAGGTGTTGTCAGCCTCTTAATAAGATATCGCTGACGTCACCCAAAGATGTACCAAGTGGATGAGAATTTCGTTACCACGAGCAGTGTTCACGGTAGCTTAGTGGCTAAAGCACTGGCGTACTGAGCCAGGAGTCGCAGGTTCGAATCCTGCTCGTGAGCGATTTTTTTTTTTCTTTCCACAATTTATATCGTTAGATTTCGTTTCGCATGCGTAAAATGCTTAAAAAATTATAAATAATTTTCTAAGCAGTTTTAATAAAAAAGTTAAATTTACTTTTGGTATCGTAACTACAGACATAGTAAAAAATATAGACAAAGTGCTGCTAACAATCATAGTGAAGCCAATCGTTGTTTTTGGCGATGCCTACTGGACCAAACCCCGACATGTGTACTGAGAGCGGTGAGCACGGTTTGATGTGCATGTGTGTGCGTGAGCGCCGGTTTTTACACGGTGGAGCATGGTTTTTTTAGCTTTACTATGATTTTTCGCAGCACTGCATCTATATTTTTACTGTCTGTGATCGTAAAGTAATTCATGTTTGATTAAAGTCCCCACAGAGCAATGAATAGAATATAATTCTCACTAATCGAACAATTATATTAATTACGTAGTTACGAGTGGGAGTACCTTTACAGTGGTTAAAACAATCTATTGTTAAATGAATTTCCTACAGGGGATTACAGTTAATTAAATGACTGACATACCTATTAATCTATGTTCTTCTATCTAGGTTAAGTCATCATTGTATTGTGATTTGTGATCGATGCCACTATTCACTGATCAATGTTCTTGGCATTTTTCTCCTTTCGGGTAACTACGTCTGCATGATGACGCGATTGTGATAAGGACACAATATTTTATGATTATCAGTTAATTATTTATTGCTTGTTGCCTTAGTTCTGTCACCTTGCGTATTGTTCGTCTGTAATCTGTGAAGAAATGGACACAAGTACTCTTACACCTACAGTTCTATAATAACGACATTTTAGGCGCCAATGCAAGGGAGATTTTTTTTTTTATAGTATACGATGGCGAAACGAGCTAAAGGCCCACCTGATGTTAAGCGGTTACCTTTGCCCATGACAACTTCAATACCACCTAGGCTGTTGCCTAAATGGTACCGCAAGTCGGTTCTCCAAACTGAGACATGAAGATGGAAAGATGGAATATGGATGGAAGATGTAGTAGGGCCTCTACTTTATCGCTTTTTATCGAGCGCTCCAATACCATCTTAACATCCAAACTATGTCATCACTTTTCAGTACCTAATTGTTTATAATATGCCGGACCAAAGTCTTCTATATTTTTTTACCTAGAGCTTAAGAATAATTCAGTCATTTCGAAGCACCCAGCCTTGCATAAATTCAGACGATTTTATCAGCAACTGTCATTCTCATTAATCTAGGCTGTCATTAAAATTCAATGTCTGGACACACCTGCCTTAATATTTTTAATTGCTTAATTATAATCATTGTGATATTGTAGTTATAACCATTACATTGCATTGTGAATTTTGAAACTAATTAAAATAGCGGTTAATTTTTGTCAGTCGATTCTCAAAGTCTAATTAGGATAAATGTTGATCAGATTACGAAAATAATAATTGCTGTTAACTTCATAGTTACTCATTTAATTGAAATTTATTATGAAAAATTACGTTTAAAAATATATATTGTTGGAGCAGGCGTGTAAATAGTCGTACTCCAGTGGCGGGGATGAGAACTTATACGACCAACACGAGGATGCGTGACAGTCCAATTTCGTCTATTCTATCTAGCCTATGTGAAAGAATTTGAGGGGTCATCCAACAACAAAGCCAACTGGCAAATCTGTAATTCGCTTACCGGATTGCTTCTGGCTGCAGCTTGAGATCTTCAGCAGGTTCCGTTGATTCCTTCTTCGTGGTGGCCACCAGTATTCGATCACAATGCACAGACGTATCTAGGCTAGATTTGTAGTTGTGTATATGCGGGAATATTTGCGCTCCAGAGTGGAGATGGTTCTCAATAGTAGAAAAACCAAGTATTTCGACGCAGCAGTATTTTGCGTACGCGGCGGTGTGCGCGATCAGTTAGCGACTATAGAAAATGCCTGCGAGCAGTGTTGCCAAAACGTCACCCCCAAGTTGACCCATAGACTAGCTAGATGGCGCTGGTGGGACGTTCGCTACACCATACTCCCCGCCTTGAAAGGTCCAGAGCTTTCGAAAAGAAAATAATTATGAAGTTAAATGAAACTCAATTAAGGACCTGTTGGGGTAGAGATGCTCTAAGCGGTGAAGTTAAATAAATACAGCGGTCTGAAAATATCAGAGAACTAATAGTAGCTTGAAACAATTTATCAGGAAATTAATAGCACTCTGAATTTGTATTCCAGATAGTTAAATGCGGTTTGATTATGACATAAATATAAATATAAGTTAAACTAATATGAGATTATTAACTAGTAATAATCTATAAATTATTTTATTGTGTTGGCAAAGGATACAGCTTAGTGACAGGACGTTTAAATGTGCCTGACGCGGTTCTGACTGAAGCCACTCGAACTATGCCATCCGATCCAGGGAACACCTCTGTTATAATGCCTAATGGCCAAGTTAAAGGTGGTACGTTATCCTGACCCAAGAGAACGACAGTACCGATCTCTATAGGGCGATCGGGTGTGCACCACTTCTGACGAACTTGCAACGCGTGCAAGTACTCAATTCGCCACTTTTTCCAGTATGATAATACAAGCTGGTCTAAAAGTTTCTTGCGATTCGTTAAATTCCTGTCAAGTATGTGAGCGGACTGGACATTAAAAAATGCGCCGGCGTGAGCACGTCCGGATGTGGATCCAATGATGGAACTATAGTGGAATCCGAGAAAGCGAAAACACCTGCAATAGGTACGCGAGCGGAAAGCTTATCTTTGACCACGCGGACAAGCTTCGACAGAAGCAAAGCTACGACAATCTCTAATCGAGCTAGTGTTGTTATTTTAGCGGGAGAAACTTTAGATTTTGCACATAAAAGCCGGACGGTGATATTACCTTCAGGGTCGGTGATGTGTAAATAAATACAGCAACCATAACCACTGAAGCTGGCGTCGCAAAAGGCTACAATATTCACTACAAATTCTCTGAAAACGCCAATATGTCTCGGAATATTCAGAGAAGCGAGCGCGGGAAAATCACGTGCAAAGGCGGAAAAGCGACTGATGATGGATTCCGAAGGAACTTCATACCAGTCTATTTTAGCTAGCCAAAGTTCCTTGATAAGGATTTTAGCGTACAACACGACGGGAGCCACAAGGCCAAGTACGTCGAACAAGCGGGCAACTAGCGATAGAATCGTGCGCTTCGTGCATTTAGTATTTACCTTAACCGTCGTCAAAGAAAAGTCATCTTCTCCGAGTTCCCAGGTTAAACCAAGGATTTGAAAATTAATATTACTAGCCATGGCAGAAAAAACTACTGGTAAGCGGTAAGACTCGGGGAGAGTCTCCAAAAAAGCGGATGAATTACTGCCCCATTTGATAAGATCAAAGGAACCTACTTTAAATAATTCAATTAATTCTTGCGATAATTTTATTGCGACCTGTTCATCGGGAACAGAATAGACATAATCGTCCATATCAAATTGAGTTTCTACCAATTTAGAAGCCTCAGCAAAGCGGTCACTATGCTCACACGCAAGTTCACGTAATGTGCGCATAGCTAAGTAAGGACTAGGCTTTAGTCCGAAAGGAACGCGGTTAAAATTAAAAGTGCGTATTGGTTCATTTTTATTAAAACGAAACAGAATTCCTAAATATTTGCGGTGGTGCTCATTTACACCGATACGTAAAAACATCTGATTAATATCTGCGGTCATAGCTATAGGAAACGTACGAAAATCAAGCAATAGTAAAAACAAGTCAGCCTGTAAATTAGGTCCGACATGCAAAACGTCATTAAGTGACAACCCTGAGTGAGTCTTGGCACTAGCGTCCAAAACTACCCGAATGGAGTCCTTGTCCGGTCTAATAACGGCTTGATGCGGTATATAGTAGCCCTCTTCTGTCAATTCAGAATCGGGTACCTCTGATAAATACCCCTGAGTTATATAATCAGCGATAGTTTTATTATAATTTTCGCGTAGGGCTGGCACGTGCGCGAATTTGCGCTCGAGCGCAAGCAGTTGACGATGAGCCACTCCGCGAGAATTGCCCAACTCAGAGGGATTTCGCGAGAAAGGTAAATTGACAAAATATCTACTGTCTTTAAATAAAACTGTTGAATTAAAATTATTTTCGTAAGCTAATTCGTCCGGAATAATAAAACGTTGAGATGGAATTTCTTCCAACTCGGAATATTTCTGCAAACTTGAATCCATGTCAATGTTAGTAAGCGCGATGAATGAAGAAGTAGAAGGAGTCGCGTCATAACAATGACTTGCAATATCTCCCATAAGTACGTAACCGAAGCTAGTCGATATGGCGGGCGGTGCGCGATTACCTGAATCGACCCTATCTCCCAAATAAATATAAGGAAATAGTTGAACACCGAGAACAACGTCGATTTCTCCCGGTATATTCCAGGTTAAATCGGCAAGCGGTAAATTATTTAAATATGACATGTCGTCGTTTACTTTAATAAAATTGGCGGGTAGTTTATCCGTAATGCAATCCACAACCAGCGCGTGAATATAATATTTATTATTAGGATTAATGCGAGATTCTATCGTTAAGTTTATACAACCGTGTACAGGTCGTGAGGTCATACCAACACCCTGCAATGACGAATTACGTAATTTAATTACGGGTATGTTCAAACGCTTACAACAATCCATAGTAATTAAATTATTTTGAGACCCGTTGTCTATCAAACATCTGACAACGAGCTTATCTCGGTTATTGCAATGCGCATAGATTTGTGCGGTTGATAACAGAATTGTTGTCATATTCGTTGAGCGAGCGCCAGCACTAAGCGAAACAGAGCGAGTAGCATCCTGCGGCAACATAGGTGCAGCCGCGGTTTGAACCGGCGGCGGCGACTGCTCACACGGTGAATCATTTTTCTCATTAGAAAAATGCAACAAAGAATGATGTTGTTTTTGACAAATTTTACAAACGTTACGTGATTTGCATTTAGATAACGAGTGGGATAAACTTAAACAATTTACACAGCCGCGTTTCGATTTAATAAACTCGAAACGAGCTTGCGGTGAATCCATATTTTTAAATTGTAAACAATGAAACAGCTGATGGTCATTTTCATTGCTATCGCACAGCGGGCAGCGTGTTACGGAAATCGGTTCATTATTTGACACAAACGTCTTAGAAGTACGAGTGTCTTGTGTGTTACGACTATTCGCTATACTAGGCTTTGCGCGCGGCTCGGCCTGAGAATTATTATTATGCGACCTCTCGAGTACTTTGACATAACCCTGAATAAATAAAATAAATTCCTTATAAGAAGGTAATTCTTTCCCACTAACACTATTCTCAAATTGCTGTAGTGTTTGGGAATCAAGTTTCCGCAAACCACAATGCAACATGACAAAATCTAATAGGTCGGGAATGTCTAATAGTTTTAATGCAGCGACAGACGCGGAATATTTTTCTATATAACTATTTAAACTACTGGCAGTACCGGGGCAACTTTTAATGTCCAGAATGTTATTCAGATAATGAACACCTAAACTACGTTTATCTTGGTACTTTTTGACAAGACTGTCCCAGATAATGTTATAGGTATCTCCTGAGGGAACAATACCCGCGGTTAATTTTAAAGCATCATCAGTTAATTTTGTAATTAAATACTGAACACGCTGCGCATCCGTCAGATTGGTATTCAAATGCACATTACTACGAAATATTTCGTAAAATATTGGCCAATTGTCCGTTTTTCCGTCGAATGAGGGTAACTGGATTGGTGGCAATTTAACAATACCTTTTTTCTGATCCGATGTGAATGTTTTGCTATTTGCAAGTATGAGGTTACGTTTATATTTAATACTCGAGTATAAATCCTCAGTTGAATTTAAACACGAGTAGTCTGGAGGAGTGCTATCAATTTTGAACTGTAACTCGTTAATCTGATCAATAATTGTTTCAAACTTACTATACAATTCCGTAATAGACTCAGATTGCGCTAAGAATGACTCATTTGAGTGTGAATCGTAATTAGAAATATTTTTCGATGAATTATATAAGCGATTCATTCTTTCGAAAATAGCTTCTTTTTTGGCAGTAAGCTGAATAAGTTCTATTTCGAGCTTATTGGGAGCCATTTTAATGGATTGAGAAATAAAAGTTAACGAAATGAAATTTAATAAAATATGTGTAGGGTAGGAGATGGCGGTTACCTTACCAATACCTACGTAAGTATGTAACGGCGCCAAAGTATTAAAGCGGGATGAATATTTTTAGAAAATATGAAGCTGATACCTATCCTAGGCTCGTAAGGACCAAATGCTGGAGCAGGCGTGTAAATAGTCGTACTCCAGTGGCGGGGATGAGAACTTATACGACCAACACGAGGATGCGTGACAGTCCAATTTCGTCTATTCTATCTAGCCTATGTGAAAGAATTTGAGGGGTCATCCAACAACAAAGCCAACTGGCAAATCTGTAATTCGCTTACCGGATTGCTTCTGGCTGCAGCTTGAGATCTTCAGCAGGTTCCGTTGATTCCTTCTTCGTGGTGGCCACCAGTATTCGATCACAATGCACAGACGTATCTAGGCTAGATTTGTAGTTGTGTATATGCGGGAATATTTGCGCTCCAGAGTGGAGATGGTTCTCAATAGTAGAAAAACCAAGTATTTCGACGCAGCAGTATTTTGCGTACGCGGCGGTGTGCGCGATCAGTTAGCGACTATAGAAAATGCCTGCGAGCAGTGTTGCCAAAACGTCACCCCCAAGTTGACCCATAGACTAGCTAGATGGCGCTGGTGGGACGTTCGCTACACCATATATGTAAATGCAGATCTACAAATTAGTTTGACTGACTCTCATGAATATTTAAATGCAAGAATAGGTGATTGATTAAACATTGCATGTAGAAGGATAATAGACCACTCAGCAACTCTTTTTGCTTGTCATTTCATTTGACAAGAACTAACACAACGACCTTCACTATCAGATTTATTAATCGAGCTATCGCTATAATTATCGAATAATTAAAACTAGTTTGAAATCAACCGCGCGCACATAAGTAACTTAATATTCAATTAACGCCTAAACTTGTGTAGATAGATACCTTCGTAGATAGAACATACTAGGTTGTCCTCTACAAGTTATTGTGGGGACAGACAGACGGACGAGGCCGTTTTATGCTAATTCTACACATTGGGCAAATAAATAAATATTTTTGGGACATTTTACACAGCACCATCTAGTCCCAAACTAAACAGAGCTTGTACTATGGGTACTAGACAATGGAAATAATACTTATATACTTTTTTTTGTAAATGCATACTTATAATACATAGGAAACACCCAGAAAAACACAAACACTTATGTTCATCCCACAAATATTTGTGTCCTGTGGGAATCGCACCTCGTGGGTTGGCTCGTGATCAGCAGTCCGACACTCGAACCACTAGACCACAGACGTCGTCAAAAAAATCCGACATACAATGTTTTAAGTATGAATGAGGATGGCTATAAGAAAAGAGGCAGACCGAAGGAAACATGGATGGATTGTGTGAAAGATGATATCAATAGAATGAAGTCCAATCTCGCCAAGTGGGGCTATATTCAAAAAACAGCGACAGGGTGTGGTTGTGGCACTGACCCCCAATCGATGAGTCACCTCTTACACTGCCCTTTGTGTCCCGAAACCTGTAGCCTGGGTGACCTTTGCGTTGCCACTGATAACGCCGTTGAAGTGGCAAAGTTTTGGGCTTGCCAAATCTGGCCCAAGAGATTACATAAATACTATACCATCGACACGAAGAAGAAGAAGAATAGAATGAAAGTGAACACGGAGATGACGGCTGATAGAGATGTATGGAAGAAAAATACATGCTGCGCCGACCCCAAATATATTGGGGTAAGGGCAGGAGGATGATGTTGGCATTTATTTGGCATCTATTGAGGAATCACTTGGTGCTACAACAAACTTCTTGTTCACAAACGCAGCAGTGGACATCGTTCGCACGCTAATGAGCAAACGTGTAGGGGCAGCCTAAGTCATAATTTCAATTATAAACCCATTAGCGAGCGGCTCCTACGCATATGGTTTCGTATTCACATTTAACAGAGGTCGAACCAGTGATTATTTTGTCGACGACAAAAAAACACAATTATAGCCAGTTATTGAACGGGTTTGTTTTAGCGGATTCAAGTGTGTCATTAAATAAAGTAGAGTAATAATACCTATGACGGACTGTTTATATCGGAGGGGTTACCATACTTAAATTGCTTCTGGTGAAGTTCAATGGCGAGGGCTACTGTGTACTTTTGTTACGTGCTTACTGCGGTTTTAAAACAAAACATTTAGTTAAAAACAATAATTTTCTTTGTGTTACACACGGCTACACATCAAGCTGTAAATTCCAGTATAAGCTGACCTCGCATTGTATAGGTTTTCCTTACAACGCGAGGTCAGCCTTTACTGGTTTTGTACAGCTTGATGTGAAGCCGTGTGTACTCTGAAGGTACGGCTGAATACAGCTAAAGCTACGACGATAAAATACAGTCATTTAGTTAATAATATTAGTAATCTTACATTGTTAAACCGAACATTACATAGGGAAATTCCAGTCTCTAGATAAACTTTTTCAATAATGTCGTAGCTATAATCAACAATCGAATAACATTCGATACAGTTTCAATTATGTCGGCTCATAACCAACAACAGCGAGTATATTGCGCCACGGTCACTCGGATCGTGTGTTAACTGGCCTGCAGTGATATTCTGTAAGATCTCACTAGCAAACTCACTACTGAATTCAGAGTGAAAAGTAGTCAAAAAACCGGCTGTGAGTCGGACTCATGCAGTAAGGGTTCCGTACCACCCATCGACCTGAAACTCCATGGAAACTGATTTAATTTACGAGAATTAATCATACGAAATCATCGCAAATAAAAAATAAATATGAAATGAAATAATAATATAAATATGAATTTTTGCATCTATTTCAAAAAAGTCAAATTCAAATTCAAATAATTTATTTGTGATACACAGGTAATAAATAGGTATTAATCAAATACAATACAGTACCATATGTGATTAGCCAGTCAGTCAGTCTAAACTTAGACTTTTTTTATTTTTAGTATTTGTCTTGATAGGGGTCATATATAGCAACACATATTCTGAGAAAATTTCAACCGGCTACCTATTCCCGTTCAAAAGATATAGCCCTGTGATAGACAGAAGGACGGACGGACGGACAGCGTAGCGAGAGTGATAGAGTCCCGTTTGGCACCCTTTGTGTACGGAACCCACAGACCAGTAAGCTACAAGACTCCGCATAAACAAAGTTTTGTATTCGAACGCAGTCGTAAAACGTTGGTGGGGTCAGGGGGGCGGACGGCGCGTTATGATTGGCCGGCTCAAAAGTTCGGTGGTATGATTCTTTATGATTGGTGCCGCTCGCTGACTGAGTGACGTTCCGATTGGCAGAGGGACGTATGATATGCAGTGGTAGAGCATATGCGTTGTGACCGGGGGTGTCCAGCTAACCGGCGTCTAGAGGCTTATTGGTCTATGTCGGAACCCTAACTAACACAACAACTACGAAACAAAAAACAAAAACGAAAATAAATAAAAATTCACTGCGGATTCAGAAGTGAGTTTGCTTTGCTGAACCAATTAGCATTTGCGTCATCATACCGATTTCTCATTTAGTCGATTTAAAGTCGTGTTCATGTAGTCCGATCTAAAGCGCACTCAGTAACTGTGAAATCGATGAGAACAAATCGATTGTAAAGGTTTCACTCGAGAGTCGTAACTCGTAGCTTAATAAGCTTCTTATTCAGCTCTGACTGTTTATAGCATTTTTTATGTCTCCGGAAACGACCCACAAATTAATGCACAACAATATGAAGGAAAATGATACATAATACCTATTATATCAGCGGTTATTTAAACACGTGGTTTATTTATATAAAAATATATTTATACAAGGTGTTATTGAAATAACTGAAAACCTCTTACGGGGTCATTGTAATCATCAGTGTGAACAACCTTTACAATGGGACGAACACTGAAATCGCGAAAAGAATATCAGCTGTTCCCTACATTTGTGTTCATATAAATCGACAAAATGTAAGGAACAGCTGATATTTGTTTCGTGATTTCAGTGTTGGTCCCATAGTAAAAGTTGTTCATACTGATGAGTATCATCATCATTCATCATTTCAGCCAAAAGACGTCCACTGTTGGACAGAGGCCTTCCCCAAAAAGGGGGGATATGCCATAATTGCCACGCTTGGCAGGCGGGTTGGCGATCGCAGTTGTTTGGTTAAATACTCAGAATGCTGCTGCCCATCCTCTGTTGAATCCCTTATTCGCCTTTTACGACACCCATGAGAAGATATAGGGTGGTGCAATTCCTTACGTCCGGCACCACACGGAACTGATGAGTATAATGACCCCTTAAGAGGTTTTCAGTTATTTCAATAATATGTTGTACAAGCTTTGAGAGCTGTTCTGATAAGGGCGGTAGCTTAATGTGTGCACTGTGTGTTGTACACACGGCTACACATCAAGATCTACAAATCCAGTATAAGCTGACCTCGTAGTGTAGAGACTTTCTGTACACTGAGAGGTCAGCTTATACTGGAAATGTATAGCTTGATATGAAGCCGTGCGTACATTACTGTGCACTAATGATAATAATTTTCACGCTTGAGTGAGTGCAGTCGGCAGTTGGACCTTATTATAATAAATTAACGGCGGTGTACCCTAATGGCCTGCCTGTACATAATTATACTCAATATTACAAACGGCTAAAGGGTCGCTGGTAAAAAATCAGCTCGAACCTCCAACGAGCAATTTATATCCAAGGTTGTTTTATTACGGAAAACGTTTATGTGTAAACATTTTAACCGCCTGTAATTGAAAACAAAGTTGTTTTTGATCTGCAAATTGATTGCGGTTGATTTTGTTATAAAAAGCATTTTATTTACATTGCTAGTGACGTCAGAATTGCTCCTTTGTTCGTTTAATGGTTATATAATTAGACAAGTTTGCGTAACAAAAGTAGTTATAATAATAATAGCCTCTTGTCAAAATGAATTAAATAGAAGGACTATAGATTTTCCTTACACCATCCGCGTACAATAAAAATCTGAAATAACCAAGACATCAAAAATATCTGTCAGATCAATTTAGTGCATTATGTTTTTTGCACCAAATCCCATCAAATTATCTACATTTTCCTCTTTAAACTTAACAATCATTAATCAGTAGTTAGTTACTTATATACTACATATTTGTTAAATGTGTTAACGTCAGAAATCAGGTTTAAAAATTTAGACTGCCGAAATAAAGCAGTTCGATACTAACATTTTATCGAACAACACTTACTATAAATAAAAATAAAAATAAAAAAAAATTTGGGACATTTTTACACATCATCTAGTCCCAAACTAAGCAGAGCTTGTGGTATGGGTACTACACAATGGATATAATACTTATATACTACTACTACTATGCGGTATACGTATTTAATCGAATCGACAAAACATCTCATCTTCTCTTCTTCCCTCTGCAATTTATAATAAAAACAAATTGTTGTATCACCGAGTAGGTTACGTAAACGTGACAGTTTGCGTCAGGGCTGCACTCGGCCGCATTGGGTCGCACAGGCAGCGGGCCGCGTACATGGGTGGCAAGCCGCAACGCTAAAACCGCAGTCACTGCTCGACTGCGCTAATTCCCTGGGCATTATACACTTAATCCTTTGTCTCCTCACTGTGATTAACACGTATTATTTTATGTTGATTTTAAGGATACCAGACCTGATTTGTGTAAGAAGCTTTTCATTTGCGTTTTTAGGTCAAGGAAATCGGTCCTGGATTCCAACTAGAATAGAAATAAGGTATTGTATAGTTATCGGCATTTATGCGTAGTGAACGATTTAAACTATTCTAACCTTTATGTCTTACAGTAACTTGCGCAGTGCCGCCATTTTTGTTCAAGTTATTTTCCGAAAAATAGGTATAGTATAACTAATGATATAAAACTAGTATATGCACGACAGTGTTGTCTATGCAGAAACTATAGATTGTTTTATATGGCTACTATTGTAAATATATAGTTTTAAGTCAAATAAAATGCCGCTCTTCAGTAAAATCCCAATACATGCAAAATAATATGAAAATTAAACACCTATAAAATTTATCGTGCTGTGAATTTATAAGCCATAAACATTTCACAAGTTCAAATACACAAGCAGTTAACAACGCATTATCAAAACTTTTGGGCGCATTAAAAGTTTTATTGGAAGACGAGTTAAGATTAGATATAAGAGAAGCAAAACTTATTTCTTATAATGCAAAGTCACACAGAAGGCGTAGCGTAGCGTTTTCAAAAAAGAGCATGTGACATCGATCTCCAATAGTATTCTGTGAAATTGGGTGACTGTGACCGTGTATTTAAGATTTCCTATTCAATTAATGTAGACTAATTATGAGGCGAAATAAATTCAAACGTGACGCATTCCATCCTATTTGTTCTAACACCTTCCCTTGGGGACAAACAGACCAAAGAAAGGCAAAGGCCTCTTCTCACCACATTTTTTTACTACGGCCCGTATTACAGAACGTTCCTTACTGATCACTGATTTGTTTTATTTTATTTGATTCGTTGATCACTGTTTAAAACTAGTTTTGAGTTGGGATTTAATTTTAGAACATGCCTCAAGCAGAGATTTATGGATCACAGTATTCACAGTTCCGATGAGTTTAGCTTTATTTTATACTGTCACGACCTGCCCCCCTAGCCAGGTTGACAATCTACAATCGTCAACGCTATAGAAAACAATCAAAATGTATGGGAATGACATATCTCAACGAAAAAGTCATTTGTTTAGATATGTCATTCCCATACATTTTAATTGTTTTCTATAGCGTTGACGATTGTAGATTGTCAACTTGGCTAGGGGGGCTGTTTCGGTATTAGAGCAGATATTTGATCTGTGATTACTCTAGTGTGGTCCAGTCTATGCTTGAATAGAGATTTCTATTCTATTTCAGGTCAAATTCGTGTTTTGTGTTGTTGAATTAAAGTTTATAATTACCGTATTGGAAATTGGAATAAGACCTATAATCAAGTAACGATTATATCCTTAAGTAGTGATCAGTAGATTGAAGTTTAAACTGTACTTGAGTAACGTTCTGTAATACGGGCCTAAGTGTTGGCCATTTCAAAACAGTGTGTCGCATCTTAAAAACAAACAAATATTGATTGTCAGTGCAGACTGCTCTTTCTTATATAATATTTCACTATTACCTACTTCCATTCAAAAACCACAAGCTCTACGACAAAATGAGAAGTCCTAAATCCGAACTTATAAGTAAAACAAAATTCTTAAGTTAGTGGCGTGGAGGAAATGGCTGAGGCCCAGTGACCGCAAGAAGCCCTACCGAGAGGGAAGGCTTCTGGGCTCGAGGACAAGCACTCTCTAATAAGAAACACGTTTCAGCTGGGGTCAATGACTGACACAGCGTTTTTGAGGACATAATTAATATACTTATTAATTATGTTGGTATTAGTAAATGGAGTTGTATGTTCAGCTCTAGGCTTCTCTAATCTCCTCGTATGTTTGGTTACAATTTAATAGGTCCGACTAATACATTTTCTGTACTCTAGATTTGAAGACTGAGGTCGGAAAGCTCAAGTTTTCCAGTCTTCATTAGGTTAAGCTCTGCTTAGTTTGGAACTAGATGGCGATGTGTAAAAATGTCTCAAAAATATTCATTTTTTATTTCTTATATTTAAATATTATTTACATTTTCATTTTGGTTAAAACTTTTCTCGATAAATTCGTTTAAAATACTTATGGCATACACACGGGAGTAATGAATCCAGATCACCAACAAAAACTTAATATCTTGGAAACTAAGAATGATATATTGGTTATTAAAATAAAATTTTGTTAATAAATAAGTCTATAAAATAATAAATAGTCTATTGTTGTTAATAAATAGTTTATTAAATATTTTTTATTTGAATAAGCTATCATTCTTAGTTTCCGAGATATTAATGTTTTTTTGTTGATGACCCGAATTCATTGCTCCCGAGTGTATTAACTATATACAACGTGTCCCAGAAATCAACGTCAAGCCGAAAACGAGCAATAGGCCAAGTCGTGACAGTCATTAGAAAAATATAAAAAAAAATTTTGGTCATGTACTTTTCAAATTTTATGGATTCAAAAAAAAATCTCGAAAAGTGACACCCTGTGATGATTTTTCAAGTCCTGTGGCTACAAATATTAACTTTCCGTCAGTTTTTTTTCTGTGACGTAACCATGAATAACCCTTCTGTAAATTACAGTTAAAAGTTAAAACATAACTACCTCATTTTTAAATAAAATGTTAGATTTTTGCCCAACATTGAATTCAAAATTATTACATCACCCAACTTTAACCGCGTGTAGTGTAAAAAAAAAGTACTACACTATTTTGGCAAGTAACTTTAAAAGATGGCGCGTTTAGTCTGGATTCCAAAATGGTATGCCACTTACTAATTGCTACTTCTTAATTGAGGAAAAAAAAAATTTGTTAGTTTTAGGTGCGTTTGAAATAAAATTCAGTTGTTGGATTTCTTTAGTTATAATTTTTATTAAATCAGATTTACCGAGTTTATATTAAATGTTCGAACTGTTTGCCTTCAGCTGCACATTTGGATATCTCTTACGATACATTCTTGCTGCAGCATTGGCGTTGCATAAGCATTCTCCATAAATGAGATGCATGTTGGCGTATTCCTGTGCGGTGTATCGAGATGGCATGATAACAAACTACACAAAATACGGGATTACGATTAAAACAAGTCCGGGGTCGTCAGAAACAGTGCAGATAAATCAAAATCACAATGCGAATGAAGTCCAATAAACAAAGCCACAGTTGTAAGTATGAAGTCACTACAAATACAAAAGGATGCTTAGAAAACGAAAGAGCGTAACGTGCTGCAGTATTGCACAATTCACCTAACGCATCCCTGTTTCGCCAGAGTGGCGTCTCTATCTGTTTCACTCACACAGACGAAATTATGTGTCAATCCGTCTCGCTCTTAGATAAAAGTAGCGTCACTATCTATCTCGTAAGAGATACCCAAATGCTGAGCGTTATCCCGATCATCTAGTATTTATTAATGTGCAGCTGAAGGCAAACAGTTCGAGCATTTAATATAAACTCTGTAAATCTGATTTAATAAAAATTATAACTAAAGAAATCCAACAACTGAATTTTATTTCAAACTTACCTAAAACTAACAATTTTTTTTTTTCCTCAATTAAGAAGTAGCAATTAGTAAGTGGCATACCATTTTGGAATCCAGACTAAACGCGCCATCTTTTAAAGTTACTTGCCAAAATAGTGTAGTACTTTTTTTTTACACTACACGCGGTTAAAGTTGGGTGATGTAATAATTTTGAATTCAATGTTGGGCAAAAATCTAACATTTTATTTAAAAATGAGGTAGTTATGTTTTAACTTTTAACTGTAATTTACAGAAGTATTATTCATGGATACGTCACAGAAAAAAAACTGACGGAAAGTTAATATTTGTAGCCACAGGACTTGAAAAATCATCACAGGGTATCACTTTTTGAGATTTATTTTTGAATCCATAAAATTTGAAAGTACATGACCAAGATTTTTTTTTATATTTTTCTAATGACTGTCACGACTTGGCCTATTGCCCGTTTTCGGCTTGACGTTGATTTCTGGGACACGTTGTATATATTTGTTTTGCATTTTTGTTTCTGCAGTTTAAAATTATTTTGGTGACTTCAAAATAATGATTATTTTAGTAATGTTTAATTTATTATTCAATAACGTAGCAATATTTTTTTACAGGTGTAAAAGATGATTCAGACGACGTATCAAGCAAGAGTTGTGGGGGGGACTCATCGGGGCTAGCGAAGAAACAGAGGAAGGCGCGGACAGCCTTCACAGACCATCAGCTGCAGACCTTGGAGAAGTCTTTTGAGAGACAGAAGTACCTCAGCGTGCAGGACCGCATGGAGCTGGCTGCGAAACTAGGATTAACAGATACGCAGGTCAAAACTTGGTATCAGAATAGAAGGTTAGTTTTAATATATTTTTTGAGTATTTTGATATTATATTCTGCCAGGTTTGTGTGTAACTGCATCTCATACAACACTTTTAATTAAGGGGAATGTAGCAGCCAAGTGGCGCCCCCATCAGTAACAAAAATATTACTCCCTGAATACATGATTTATCGAAAATTAGTTTTTAACAATTGAAGTACTGTAGTTTAATCCGAAACTATTAACTCTGTAAATTATACTTCGCTGTATTTGTAGATAGAAAAAGTGCGAAAAACGGCCACTTTTGACATTTTCTCTATCTACAACTACAGTGAACTAATTTTACAGAGTTAATAGTTTCTGATTAAAATACAGTACTTGTACTTTATTTGTTAAAAACGAATTTTTGATAAATGTAATTCAGCGAGTAATAATTTTTTCTCCCACTTGCTCGGAAATTGGTTAATTATTCAAAAAAAAGAATACAACAATCGGCTCTTTTCCGTACGCAACGAAATAACAGGCCGGTAATATCCAACAGGACGATAATAGAAATTGCTGGACACTTTTTATTTTTTAAATTTGCTACCGAGGTTTTGAAGTACACACTTACATAAATTAGGTGTTTTTAGGTACAAAATATTTATCATTATACAGGCTGAATGCGCATTTTTCTTTTCAATACTTTGAAAATAGAACAAGAACCGCGCGCGGGCGTATTGGCGTGAATGAAAATGAGATGCTTTTGAACTAATTTGTGTTGTGTTTCCTCGCAAATGAGAGAAAAGTACTATACAAGTCTCGGCCGAAATAGCAATTAACGGCCTCGTTTAGTTAAAAAGGACTCGGCTTGCGCCTCGTACTTTCAAAATCACTTGGGAAGTACCAATATTACTCGGCCGTAAATTGATTCATTTCAGGCCTCGACAGTAATGTACTATTTTACTGATGGGGCGCCACTTGGCTGCCACATTTCCCTTAACGTAGTAGGAGTTTTAGGAGAACATAAAAATCATGTTTGAATGTTGATTATTGTGGAAGGATGCTGCTGTCCATTCTTTGGACGTACTATATTGCAAAGATATGATCGTGAAACTATAGCTGATACGTAAGAGTTGAGGACAAAGTGGCGAGTAGTTTTTGGGGTTCCGTACCCAAAGGGTGCCAAACGGGACCCTATTACTGTCGCTACGCTGTCCGTACGTCCGTCTGTCTGTCACAGGGCTGTATCTTTTAAACGGTAATAGGTAGACAGTTGAACTTTTCTCAGACTATGTGTTGCTATGATCTCTATTACGACAAATACTAAAAATAAGAAAGTCTAAAACTAAAGGGGAAAAACCGTACAAGAAACCTCTAAAAACATGCATTTTTTTCAACGTTTTTGTTCCTGCTCTATCTTCAAAACGGTAATACATACCAGCGTCAAACTTGCTCTGATTATAGTTTAGTAACAAATACTAAAAATAGGGCAAACATAGACATATGGCGTGGTACCTGCGTAAGAATGAGATGCAAAAATTCATATTTCGCGCACGGCGGAACCTTGACTGCGTGAGTCCGACTCGCACTTCGCCGGCTTTTAATATGTACGATGACTGAGAGGCCGTTTTAGAAAAACTTTTGTTCGATGCGTTGGAGGTCAATTGAAACTCGTAACCCACCTTCTAATTTTATAACCTGGGTAGATACAGCGTTTTCGTGAGTGATAACATAGGTAACGCAAAATATTCTAGTTGATGTAAGCTTGATACTACTTCGATCCTCAGTTCAACACATAATTCCGTTGCCAAAATATTTGATATTATATTTCACTGTAACCTTATATAAGTTAGAGATATAAAACTTTTGAACGCGGTTTTTTCAAATCGTTGATTGCAGCAATTGCAGCGTTGTGTCATAAGTGTCATAACAGTGACCCTGTTATTTTATCCTCCATGCACTGGAGCTAAAAATATAGGTAAGCTTATCTAATTGTTCAAGATACTATATAATTCTTATAAAGAAAATAACAAATATAGAAGCACTTTAAAATTGTCAAGCCATATAGTTCCACAGTTCGCGTACTAGAAGGCGCAGCGTAGGTAGGCCCCCTACAAGGTGGACCGACGACCTGGTGAAGATTACGGGTATCCGCTGGATGCGGAAAGCGCAGGATCGATCGTTGTGGCGATGCTTGGTGGAGGCCTATTTATTTAAATTTATTTATTCGAGTAACATAGACTCATAGTGTTAGTAACAGATTGCTTAGAAACTATGTTAGTATGTACATTTTTGTTACCGTTCCTGAGAACACTACCGCAAGGTCACAGGTCCAGCTGAAACCTTGCAGCAGTGGTTCAGAAACACACAGTCTAGCCTGCTAGCTAGCGTCATTAGGATGCTGTTGTTGCTGGCCCGAACCCTACGGACCAGGGATGCACATCGCTTCCACATGACTGCATAGAAGCAGTCTGTGCGAGCAACCGCGAACATCCCTGATGCGCTGCAGTATCGAGGCAACCTCAGCAGCACCCTGAAGGCATTATTGTATTGTACACGAAGGGCGCTGTATCTTTTTTGAGTGTAATGTGTCCACAGACTGCTTGTGTAAAATGATGAACAGTAAGCTCTAAACAGCGTAAGTTTGACCTCCTTAGAGGTACGCGCGAATCTGCGGGCAATCATGTTTGCTCTTACACACAGCGCCCTTCGCTCCCTGTCAATATCGTCATCGTCTTTGAGGCCAGTGGTCATTACATGACCAAGATATGTAAATTGTCATACCCTTTTTAGGGGTACATTGTTTATTTTTACATCCGGTACTGCTTCCGAGTATTTACCTCTAGCCCCAAAGACCATGACCACACTCTTCTTAACATTACACGCAGGACCATGTAGCCTGGCATATGGCCTATGTAGTGGACATCTTTCGGCTGAAATGATGATGATGATGATGATAGTTCCATAGACACAGTCTATGTCTGTGATAGTTCCACATTATTAGTTTTCGGACAACATAGGACAATGCGGTTTGAGTGTTTATGTTTTGGTAGTTGTAATTTGTACTTAAATACGTATTATATAAATGACTTTAACTATTTATACTTAGCAGGTATGTATGTGTTTAACGGTGCCAATTATGCGATAAATTGTATGAGGAAATTAACCGAATACAGAGTAAAAATGTTGTTATTTTGTTCATTATACCTAATCAAGTTTGTAGTGAACATGATACAGTTTATTATGTAAACTTACCTTGTTAATTAGGTAGGGGAACCTCAGACAAGAAACAACGTATATTTTTGAAAAAATAAAAGATTTATCCATAAATCTATATAAAATGGCGTTACAATCCTTTCTCAAGTCATGGCATTGACTACGCCATACGGTTTAACCAAAATAATACGCGAGTGCATATTGTGGAGATATAAAGGCTTATGTTGTTTTCTTACGATTTTTGTGAAGGTTTGTATACAAACTGAATAATTTCTGTTTAATAATTGCATGTTTATTTATGTATAATATGTGATTGTTACCTTTTATTTAGGTAGTTACCTACTAACAACATTTCAAGTCGTGACTTGTTTTTAATATTGGTGCATTGGGCAAAACGGATAGGTATCCGTTCAGTAAAATCAGAGGTGTTGACGTCTACTCCGCTCCCGTCAAAGCTGAGCAAGCTTGAAAAGGAAAATATTATAAAGAAAAGATTTCTGAGTTAGTAGGCCCAATCTAAATTAAAAATGAAATAGTATTCTCTGTCAAGCAACAAAACAAAAACCCTAAAACAGATTTTTACCAGATTCACTGAAATCAGTGCAAAGTTGGGCGCATGAAGATTGCACTTCTTGAAGGAATTGGCACCTTCTACTTCTGTAATGAATGCGAAGACTGATCTAAACTAAATCAACGGGCAAAACGGATAATTGATAGTTTTTGTTAATGCTTTTAATTATTACAGAAATTCTTTAGGTCATTTAATGTTAATTATAAATTTCCAAAGATGGTTAAACATAGTACAAATTCAAAGAGTTTTATTGATTATCAAATTCTGGTTTTATTTACACTTTCCCGATAACATAGGCGTCTTGCCCGGGCTTCCCTTTAGTATGTCACAAGCTAGAGGTTCCACGGACGCACCAGTAAATTGTAATACACAATACACTACCTAGAGGTAGGTAATAAATCAGAAACTTAGTACAAACACGTAATTAAATCATTCATAAACACATGCAGTACGCACTTTTGCTTAAATTGTTATCATATTTATTTTGACAGAATTCAGCTGTGCTGTGACGGAAATTTTCGTTGGAAGTTAAATCCATTATGGTTGGGGGAAAGGTGACATCGTCATCATCAGGCTAGAGTCTAGACTAGTCTCGAGCAATCTAATGATGGATATAGCTAGCCTCTAATAGCACGCCACTACCCTCGATCGTCAGCCACTCTCATCCAGTTGCTAAGGCAAAGCAAAACCGATTCTGATGTGCTGATGATAAAGTATTACTTTATTTGATTGGAAAAATCAAATCAAAGCTATCAGTGGCCACATTCTTCAAATAATACGAACATGAAAATTCGCTCCCCAGTATGGCTCCCCACTAGCGCCATAATAATACGCATACGAATGTTCGCTCCCCAGTGTGGCTCCTGCATTGGCAACAGAATCCCACACTATTGTTTCTTTTAACACATAGCTTAGAGTATTAACTAATACAGTGGAACAGAATATAATACTCGTAGCATAGAGGTGAAGTGAAGAAAACAATTAACTAACAATTTAGTGGCCCAAGCACACGATTTAATATCATCTTGGACGTTTACGGTCCAAAGCACAAGAGTTAAGGCCTGTTTCACCACCTCCTGATAGGCACTAACTGCTTGATATATTCTAAAATAGAACAAGATGTATAGGCAATTATCTGCCAGATAAGTTAACCGCCATTACCAGGAGGTGATGAAACAGGGCCTTTCTCGTCTAAAAATTGTATGCTTATAGCAGTATGACGTCAGAAATAAATAATAACTCATGTATATTATGGGTTAACCCAATTTTATCTGGATACACCTAGGATTATCCAAGCTAAAAAAGAAGGCAAACTCCGAATTTTCTTTAAAATCATTCTTACTCGACATTCACCCAGATACACCTAGGTACCTAACGCTGAAAGTTTTTACGAAACGGAATCATGATTCATTTTTGTCTTAACCACGTTTCTGTTTTAGATTAATTTACTTAAATTAATAAAAAAATATTTAATGGTTAGTTCTTTAAATAAACTAAAAACAATTAATCAATTGGGTTAGTTGTATTTATAATTACTAAACGCTAGTAACTTGGGACAGGCGTGGACAGTGGTCGTGAGATAGTCGGCGTTCTTCACAAAGTACTGCTGAGTCAGCGGGACCGTCCGCACATTATTGCTACTGGCTGAAAATGTGCTTATATTAAACGCTTTACTATCAAAAAACATACTTATTTCTTAATGGGTTAAATACGATTTTCAAAACATTTAACAACAAATAATCATTATAATATACGCGATTTAATCCGGTTAAACTTTGTTTTATTATAATGTGTAGTGATCGCGATAACCTAAGAAATTATTAACAAAAAAACGTCAATGGTTAAAAATAAATCATTACGAATTAAAAACGACAAGCATAAAATTATTTTAATAAAACTCGCTTTACCTTAAGTTAGCAATAAAGCTGTAAAAATATATAAACCCTATAAAAAATTTATTAATTTCTACAATTAATTGTGTATTCTTTTCATAATTAAAACTCTGAAGTGTTATTTTATTATAATAGAAAAAAATTCAAAGTACAAGGAGTTTTATCGACGACAGTACCGGCGGCTATTTCAAAAACAAACGTTTGTAATTAGGGTCCGATCGCTGCCTCCGATGCCTTCTTTACAAAAAACTACGGTAGCCAATAACAAACTGTACTAATTTTCTATTGATAGAATATCATCTTTCTAATCAAGATTGTGCATTATTAGAAACTGTCTAGCTATATTTTTTCTTTCTCAGTGTACTGTAGATATAGGCTTTTTGTGCGTACATTACATTTACAAAAAGGTTTTGTTATACACTCGATTTCATTGTTTCCTGTTGAAAAATTAGTTTCGGTAGCCAAATGTTAGTTACAGCCGTTGTAGGTATATTTTTCTGTATGTATTTTTTGTTTCACTTGTTTATATTCTACTAGCTTGGGCCCACAAGCCCACGGCTTCACTTGTGTGGTATGACAATAAAACTTACTATACCTATGCATGCAGGACATGGTGCAGCTGTGTGTCAAATTCTTCCAATCCGTTCAGCTGTTTCAGCGAGATTGAAGGACAAACAAATAAACATCCATACTTTCGCATTTATAATGTTGGTAGAATTTACATTTTTATTCTATGTGACTGCGAAAGACAGTAGTGTCAGACTCAGACCCTGCGCAGGCGCCACCGCGTGGTGTGCTCCTGCCCCCGCCCCGCTGCCGTTGCGTCTGCACCTTTTTGTCGCCCTTTTTGTTGATTTTCTATAATTTCGGTTAAACTAATGTTTGGGCTTCGATTTTTCGGTTCTTGAAAGGGTGTGAAATCGGAGTTAATTGAAGGATGTAATGGCTTTTGTGTGCGGTCACTTTCCTTTGGTTTTGTGCCAGAGTGCCCAAATAGAATAGAGGCACTACCTACTAATAATAGGTACCGATTTTCTGGTTCCCGGATACAGAATAAATTAAATTAATATACTTACGAATTATTATTAAACAATGGTTACTCCTAATTTGGAAAAACACAAAGCTTTTTAATAACGACCCAAAGTGAAACAATTAATTTTAATTACCTATTTACAAGACACGCCGTTTGCTTTTTGCTTAATTATAAATAATTACACAGCTACATAACTTCTTGCTTACTTGCTTGGTGATTTTCAACAAACTATTTAAATGAAAAACATTATCATTTGATTATTAGCGGCGATCAGTTTTAATTGGTATTAGATAATTTGTTTCACACATTCGCTAATTTATAAATTTAGAAAGTGGTCGTTTCCTGTTAGGTTACATTGTATTTTCGAGAGCAATTTATAGTTGTTGTTACATCGATATGAGCTTGATAGAAACATTAGTGTCTCAGCTGGTTACATTCCCACGCGACAGGTGTAAGAACAGGGATGTTACGGAGGTGGGTATACCGGAACCGAGGTCGGAACCGGAGGTTTAAAATCTGATTTACCGAAGTCGGAGTCGGAGTCGGAGGCGGAGTAGAAGTCAGATCTAGTGTAAAGAACCAGCAGTTCTAGTGGTAAAACCAATAAGGTGGTAACACTGACTGAACGGGAAACTCGAGAGTAACTCCCCGGGCGATAGGTAATTCAAATTTTGTAGGTACATACGCGGTCTGGCCGCGGTCGCTCGCTGCTCGTTTCAATCTTCGTTATAACCTCCGATTCAAAATTATCGGAGCTGAAGCCGAAGTCGGAGGTGTAATATCGAAGTATTCCCATTTGAGCACCTATTTTTAGGGCACCAATGCTTAGAGCACCAATGCTAATCCCTTTTCAGCACCAATCTGTATTTTAGCTTGGTGCTCTATTGGGAACAAAATAAATAATTCGACTTTATTCCCCTTTGAGCACCTACGGACTACGGTACGGTAGTTTCTAGTGACGCGGTGTATTGTAAAAAATATCGAAAAAAAATCACAATATTATTATTTTTAGTTAATCATGTATTGTTATTATCACAAGTTTCCTCAAATAAAATTTGGGTACACAAACCAATTTTAGGCAAAACTAACAAAATAAATTACCTAACTATTTTCATATTAATAGGAAGAGCGTAGGTAAGTTGAGAGGGCCGCAACCTGCGCCGACTGTACCGGTCCCAGGGATATCCCGAGTAAAATGAAGTATGACAAATGTCGCACTTTCAACGGTTGGCACCCAAGCTGATGATGTAGATTCAAGATTCTAAGATTTATTGTATACTAACTAACGGCCTTACTAATAAACGCTGTATAGGGTTGAATAGTTACACAACGATTTCTCACTTTCTGTCATCAGTTATTTGACGTTCGAAAGAAGAAGACAAAGCACTGTGTAACTATACAACCGCTATATAACGTTTATTAGTAAGGGGATAAGTGTACATCATTGGGGTTACATTTTATAGCCTCTTTAAGCCGCGATATCGCGGCTGCTCCCAAACTTACGGGGTCTAAACGCCTCCTACCGGAGGCTCTACGTGGGGATCGTACGATCCATGGCCCTTTATGGGGCCCCAGTGTGGACGGACACCCTTTCATGCTGTAACGGCGTGCTGCTACGTAGGCCGCAGCGTGCGATAGCCATCAGGGTGATACGGGGACATCGTAAAATCTCCTTTGTGGCGGCGAGCCTCCTAGCCGGATCAATGCCCTGGGATCTGGAGGCGAGAGACCTTGCGCTGAGGTACCACCAGCGCAAGGACCTGCCAGATCCTAGTGGCTGAATGGGAGGAGTGACTTGAGCAACCTAGCGCAGGGCACGCTGCAATAGCGGCGGTAAAGCCCGTCATGGCTGGAGAGGAGCCATGGTGCCCTCACTTACCAGCTGACGCAGATACTTTTGGGGCATGGTTGCTTCAGGAAGTATCTGCGTCGCATAGGCTGGGAGCCGACGCCCGAGTGTCATCACTGCGGGAGCTGTCCAGGGGACATGGCGCAGCACACACTGGTCTCCTGCGAGGAGGTGATGCTCGCTAAGGAGGCAGCGAAGAGGGTTCGGGCAATGACCTCTCTTCCCATCCGCAGGAGACGACCTGGGCGTCGTAGGAGGGCGTATGCCGACCTCCAGACACCCTAAGCGTGGGCCTGCGGGCGGCGGGCTCCGGGTGGCCCGCCGCGCTATCAGTCAAGGCCCGTGACGGTGGCTCGTAGTGTTCCGCGCACGCCATTCAAGAGGAGGGTGCGGCCGATGTGGTTGCCGCACGGGAAGAAGGGGCTCATCTGCCAGTGGCGAGCCGGGACTTTCCGGGAATGGTTGGGCGAATACGGGAGTTTTTTTCCCACGCCACGCCTTGACCGTCCAAGGGTCAATAGAGGAACCCCGTGGTGGTTTTTAGTCGGTAAGAGTCTGACACAGGCTCCGTTTGTCCCAGGCGGAGTGCGTCCATGAAGATATTCACCACGAACAAAAAAAAGTATGACGAATGTATCCGAACTGTTCCAGAACTTGTTTTCGTCGTGATGCAAATATTTTCTATTATTATCTAACTGCGGTGCATTTCGATTTTTTTGTGTTGAAAATAAAATTGTCTTATGCATTTTATTTTCACTTACAAAATTGTCTTAGCAAAGTTTTCCGGTTAATTTAACTTAACCTTATACATAAAATATATACAAAGTATAAGTAAGAAATGTTATTAAACTAAGATATCATTGTATAAAGACTTTATATTATTACGATGAATGTGATTTTTTTAATGAAACCTAGTAAAATTAAAAAAATAATACCTTTGATTAATAAAAGTATTGTGATTTTTTATCTAAGACTAAAAAAAAATTTGTAAGTAGTAATTATAATAAAACAAGTTTAGCCGGATTACTTTGCGTATATTTATGATATTGTTTTAATTTTTTATAATGTATAGTGATCGCAGAAACCTAAGAAATTTTCACATAAGTAATTATTGGTGACATACTGTAATATAAAACTTCTGTTTTATCGATATGTTTTACTATACACCCCATCACTAGAAGCTACCGTACCGTAGGTGCTCAAAGGGGAATAAAGTCAAATTATTTGTTTTGTTCCCAATAGAGCACCAAGCAAAAATACAGATTGGTGCTGAAAAGGGAATAACATTGGTGCTCTAAACATTGGTGCCCTAAAAATAGGTGCTCAAATGGGAATACTTCGTAATATCAATCGAAAGTTCCGACCTTTCGGAGTTGGAGTCGAAGCTCCGTAACATCCCTAGTAAGAACAACCGGTTACCAGGATATTAGTTAGTTGCTTTTGAGTCTACATCTGTCAATTTTACCATTATTTAAATCCCAACGTGTTCGATTGAGTACTAACGTTTTGAACTCAAGAGTTAAATTTTAACGTTTTCTATGTAAAATTTCTAAATCCTTCTGTACGCTTTAACAACTTAGGTCAAATTCACAGACCAGCTAACTCCATGTTAGTAAATACATGAGACATTAAAAACTGTATGTTTTTTTTATGATCGTACAGCGATGTACTTATACAAAAATCATCGCACAGTGATGTATAGGTATACTTTTTTACTAGTCGTGGAGTACAGCCAATATTGGGGGATGTAACACGCGTAGTTTTTAGAAGAGGTCCCATCAAAAACGTTATTTGAAAGTACAAAGTGGAGTTAGCTGCTTTGCTAATTAAGGTATCGTTATATTTCATTGATAAAGAACACAACAGAACAACATGGAACACAGAGAACAGAGGTGAGCGATTCATCCTCAAATATTACTGTACTACAGTATACCCATATGAATTCGAAATGCACATGAGAAAGAAAAAAGTATTGATGTAGCCGCAGTTGTAGCCGGCTAACAAACCGTCGTTTAACGCTAAACACGCTTTAGAAACTTAAGGAGCGTAGAGTTGGTCCTCTCCACACCTGCAAAGTTTCTGAAAGGAGCACATCAGTTCAAATTCAACTGAGTAGCATTCGTACCACCGTGTGACCGTCGGCGGTCGCCATCATCACAAAGGCTGCAAGTCACCGGCGCGCCGGCGCCGCTCCACACCTCTTATTAATCAAGAAGCCGACAATCTGCTTCCACCGGTCACCGGTGTGTGTTTTGCTTAATTGTTTTCAAATAGCTTCCTTATTTGGTGCACCAAAAACTATGGTGGTAGATTGAGGTGAGTTTATGGCAAGATACCTATGACGAGGCAAAGTAGAACATTTTGTATAAGGGCTTTTCTCTGTAAGCTCATACATGTCCCATACAAATACTGTCCTGGCAATTTTTTTGAATATTTGCCAAAAAATCGAATTCTATTTCGAAGAAAATTAACTACTATTTTAGTTAGATAAGGAGGCCCACTGAATTTATACGTATTTTACGAGTTATTAGCGATTTTCCAAAAAATAATGACAGGGGTCTGTTTCAGGCATCAGGGGACTGTTTTGAACGTGACAGGAGGCTGTTGTACTTAAAAAAAAGTAATTTTACATTAATCAATAATTTATTATTTTTATGGCATATTTGCGCATCAATAATCGACAAAGTTTCTTTAGTAAAAATCAACAGAAAACAACTTTCTTTAAACATTCATATCAAAAATTAACCTTAATTGCTAGCAACGTTTTGTACCTACTGAGATCAACATACGAGTCTTATTATTTATAATATAATCAGTAAATGATTTATGCAGTATTTATTGAAATACTATTATTAATATAATTATTAGAAAAAAGTCTTTTTTTCAAATATATGATATTTCAACTGAGATCTCCAATCAAATCCTAAGGATTTTTCTTAATCAAATAAGGCACATAATAAAGTTCATCGTAGTTATCGACCATTGCCTGGATGTCTTTACCGTCGATTGCGATACATGTGATGCCAATATCAATGTCTTTGATTACTTTAACAAACTGATCAATATTGTTGATGTCGTCTCCAGAATTAACAAAAAAAAAACATCTGTTCTTTTGCACGTTGCTCCGATACCATCCGGTGCACCTTTGCCATGGCCACTTTCTGTGTAATTCCATGTAAAGTCCTCAATATCTGGAATTTCTGCAGTTTGGTTGCCATTATAAAAAACATCGTTTTATTGCGATACTGCGTTACAGGGCAATCGCTCAATAAATGCACTCGTTTGATGCCACGTGGAAGAGTCTTGAAGGCGGAGTATCTACTTCTGGATCTGATAACGGCGTATTTTCTCGTACAAAAGTATAGTGATGCTTTTCAGTCTTAGTCTTTTGGCTCGTTATACGGTACAATGTTCTTTCCACTTCTTTAAGGCAGCTTTGTGCTCACGAGGTGTCATATTCTTTACTAACTTCCGCAAAGCTTTTTCTTTCTTCTTTTGGTATTTCAACTTCTCCTTTTCTCTGACTTCTTCTCTCTTTTGAGGGTATTTTTTTTCTTCTTTGGTATCGTAGTCACTCTGCTTCTCTCTTTTTCTGTAATAATTCCTCTCAAGGTAACTTATTCTTTTTAGGAGCCATATCATGTGTGTTCAATGAGCCTGTGTAAAATAATTTAAGTTTATAAAGGAAAATAATGCGAAGCAATGATACTTTGATGATTCTTACATAAAAATAAAAAAACTAGCGGATAAATTGACACAAACAATACATAAAAATAATAACCATTACGCAAAATCCACAGTCCCCTGTTGTGTATAACAGTCCCCTGCTGCATTTTCAGGCAGAGGACTGTTGCCAGGGGACTGTGTATTTCGGTTAAATATCACAATGTTTACAAAACCAATGTAAAATAGTTTTTTTTTAAACCTACAGATCAATTTAGGCAGAAATAATAAAACAATAAATATTATATAGAGATAATTAAAGTAATAAACATAAATATTATTACTTACCAGAGGACTGTGTGTGGTAGCGGTTCAAACACGTGTTCACCTCACAAATGACGCTTTGACACTAAACAAAATGGCGTCTCGCCGCCGCATTCGGCAAGGTTGCCAAATTCACAACAATTGCGTTTAGTTTCACTCAAAAAAACGTTTCTGAAACTTACAGTTTTTTTTAATTATGGCTTTAAATTTTTGGCAGGGGACTGTATGGAAATTCTAGGGACAAAGTTTACAGGACTTTAATAAATAAATAAAATACGTAATGAAACCTTGTTTTACGAAATTAATATAATGTAATTATTTTTCTTTATGATATTAACTGCCAAATGTATGTAGTTTCAATAACTTCTTCGTAAATCTCATATCTAGGTGGGAATACAGTGATGGGGACAGCTAGGGGACTGTGTTTTTAGAGCTTCTATCACGTCTAGAAAAAAACTTAAAATAGTTATGGGTCTAAAAACATTGGGCCTGTAAAGTTTCAGGGTTATAGTTTCATACAGAGTGATTTTTTTTTAAATAAATATATTACTTTTTGAAAAAATCGGTCGGGACACCCGATTACGAGCTTACAGAGAATCACCCATAACAACTTATAAAACCCTTGTGATGTTATTACATTGGCAGCTTGTGAATTTTGTTTTGACATTAAAACAAAAAAAATTACAGCTTTGATAAACTGAAGATACGCACATGTTCGCCCTCAATATAACACACAATCTTAAATCATTCAAAGAAATAGATACCCAACCACCATAGTACGATTCACAGCATGATTCATCAATAGTTATAACTTATAATATTTCGTCGGAACGATCGTGAATTCACAATAGGCCGGGGGCCGCGAACAAAATGTCGTTTATCGCCGTTTAGCCGTCGAAACGTGTAATCCATGGCGATTACCTAATGACGTATGCTGTAATGACACCTACCTGTGTTGCGACTAGCTCGGTCGCACGGCTGTGTCTGTTATTAAGTGATACTCGTCATGTTCGAACGAAGTGTTGTAGCCATTGGCTTTATCGTTATTCGAGGGAAATACGGATTTACTTAAATGTTGATCAGCATATTATAGAGTAAATCTGATTAATTTGTACGGTTATAAATTATGTAAGTACTCATACATATTTATTATTTATTTATTTTGACGACGTCTGTGGTCTAGTGGTTCGAGGGTCGGACTGCTGATCACGAGATCGTGGGTTCGATTCCCACAGGACACAAATATTTGTGTGATGAACATAAGTGTTTGTGTTGGTCTGGGTGTTTCTTATGTATTATAAGTATGTATTTAAAAAAAATGTATATATGTATTATATCTGTTGTCTAGTACCCATATCACAAGCTCTGCTTAGTTTGGGACTAGATGGTACTGTGTAAAAATGTCCCGAAGTTATTTATTTTTTATTTACCTACAATTTTAGAGACGCAAATATGAGCAAATTTTTCTAGGAAAATCATTATAAGTACGGTGATATTTCATGTCGGTTTTACCTAAATAACCAATCATCTGGAAAATTATTCTGCTTACATATCATCATCAGCCTATATTAGTCCACTGCTGGACATAAGCCTCTCCAAAGGCACGCCACTGACATCATTCCTTGGACACTCGCATCCAGTTGCTACCAGCTATCTTGCCAATATCATTGCTCCACCGAGCCTGAGCCTGCTAATATAACTGCACTGATGATATGACGCATCACCTTCCCATAAAGAAACTTAAACGCACGCGTATAAGTGTGAATATTCCATAGTGACTAAACGGTTACGTTTCTCGTAAATTCGTATCATTTGTATAAACGCCGCTCACCGAGCCTCCGTGGTAGGGCCTCGATTCACACCACGTGAAACAGAGGATATAGATTCAATACTTTGAGTTCTTTTGATTCACTCTGTGTGTAGCGCCGCTGTTAGAAATAAAAGCTGCAAAATAATACTTGTAAATAGTACGGTAGAGCTACGATCTGAAATATTTTGGTTATTTGTAAGAGATAGGTATTATGCCAGACTTCAGTGATACATAACCTATTGTTGGGAAAGGTATATGTATATAGATATAATATGTATACCTATTCTTAGTTTATACTAAACCTCTTAATTCTCATTGTACTCATCATTATGAACAACTTTACTATAGGACCAACCCTGAAATAGTAAAAAAATAATCAGCTGATCCCTATACATTTGTGTTCACATCAATCGATAAAATCAGCAATATTTTTTTCGTGTTTTCAGGGTCGGTCCCATAGTAAAAGTTGTTCATAATCTTGAGTAGGTACCCCTTAAGAGTTTTAGTATAAACTAGGAATAAGGTTGCATAGTGTCGCGTCTAGATTGCTCCAAACCACAGAAATAGATAGATAGAATGGAAAACTGGGCGGGGCGCTCGTGCCAACACTCTGCACCAAAGTGCAGGGCATTTCAAAGCCTTTCTCAGTATGCCTTATGACTTGTTTCTGTAAATACTGCAACAAAACCCCGCAAAAATGCCTTATTGCGCTGTTTCTAACTGCAGAAACAAAAGCTGTAAAACACATTTGATTAAAGTTAATTTTTAAAAATTAATTACATCAATATGGGAGGCGTAGTTTGTTCGAAAGTTTCCACGCATAAATCGCAAGTAAAATTGTGATTACAACCAATCTACGTATCTATTTCTGTGCTCCAAACCCTTGTAAATACCAACGCCAGGCAGTAGACGACAATATACAGTAATTTCCTATTATTGCGCCATTAAAGTCTCCCTCATCGATTACTAATCGTATCGCGGCTAAATAGAATCGTTAACAACTCGTAAGTCGTAAATTAACTCGAACAATCGAATTGGCGCGTGCTTTTTATAAACAATAGATTATTCTATCGATTGATTCTAGTATCCTAAATGCCAGTTGCTTTATTAAAATTCCGTACGTGTGCCTACACATCTCTAATGACATAATGCGCGGGTTCCGCGAGTTCTCGTTGCTACCGAGAACCAGACTAATCGGTTATAGCGAACCCTTCCAAATTACACGTCAGAGACACGGGATTCGAAGCAAGGACGCTCCGGTCGCCAGGCTTATCATTTAAGCACTAATCATTATATTGCAAATGCCATTTCAGTTTTGGCCGGGTTTTAATAAGCGGATTGCGAGACGGATTATTCGTTGTATAGCAATTTTGCTGTTCTAAGTCTGGCTCGTGATGCAATCTGATATTAGTGAGCGTTAGAATTGCAGGAAATGTTTTATTGTATACCTACCTACTTGTTCATTAAAATAAGATTACGTATTTTAGACTAGCAGACAAATTGCTACATTTGTTACTTCTTCAATCAAATATGGTTCATATTTTTTGTTAGTCGCGCTACGACGGCAGTGACTAATAACATCATATCTATCTATACTATAATAAAACTGTAAAGGTCGAAAAGTCTGTACATTGAGTTTTTTTTCGCGAAAACCGGCTAGGGGGACTAGAAATAAGCTATAGAACACGAATCAATCGTTTAAAAAATTTATGTCTGTCTGTCTGTCTGTCTGTCTGTCTGTCTGTTTGTTACCTCATCACGTGAAAACGGCTGAACGGATCGTAATGAAACTTAGCATTTGTATTGGTATTAGTCTAACTTAAAATATAGGGTATGTTTTATCTGAATCGGTTGAGTAGGTCCAGCGATACAGCTTGACCCCTCTATTGTATTAAGTTGCATACAAAGTAGAGGTCATGATTGTTGGTTGATTGCAGGTTCCTAAAAATACAACTGGATTCTATTAGTATTATAGAAAATATAGAATAACATAACATAGCCCATCACTGTCCCGCTGCTGGGCATGGCCCTCTTCTTGGAATGAGAAGAGTTAAGGAACTGGATATTGTTAGTGTAATAGATTTTCATAACATAATCAGCTCATTACCTACTGCCCCACTGCTGGGCACGGACCTCTTCTCGGTACGAGAAGAGTTAAGAAACTAGAAAATATAGAATAACATAACGTAGTCAACCCATTACTGTCCCACTACTGGGTATGGCTCTCTTCTCAAAATGAGAAGAGTTAATGAACTGGATATTATTAGTATTCTAGAATAACATAACATTACCAGCCCATTACAGTCCCACTGCTGGACACGGGCCTCTTCTCAGCATAAGAAGAGATGTGGTTAGTGTTATAGAATAACATAATCAGCCCAAATACTTTCCACTGCTGGGCACGAGCGTCTTCTCAGAATGAGGGAGTTTAGGGCTAATTCCATGAAATTCCATCACCTTAGCCGGTTGGTTGTAAAAACAAAATATAGTATGGTCGGTAAATAGTTTAATCGTCTGTGTAGGCGCTTATATGTATATATTTGAAGACATTGTGTTCATAATTATGACGCGATGTTATTTTCCGACATCCACGCGGACGGAGTCGCGGGCACAGCTAGTTGTTAATAATTTAGATGACCTTTGCAATAGTTTAAATGGATGCTTCTAAAATAATGTACTTAAATGCCGATAAAATCTCTACCTACCTCTATAATTATATCTATAAGTTAATCGGTAGGTTACTTTTCTTCCATAATGTTTTTAACATTTTCATGCGAACCGAAATTTCAAGTAAATTCTATGTAACCTATCCCGCATAATAATTTGATGAGCCTGGCAAAAGCGATTATTTGATATCTTATCTAGTGGTAACAAATCCTACTAATTTATATTATAAATGCAAAAATGTGGATGTTTGTTTGTCCTTCAATCACGCTGAAATGACTGAACGGATTTGGATGAAATTTGGCACACAGACAAACTATGTCCTGGATTGAGAGGAGATGCGAGAAAGACTTTTGAAGATTAGGTATTTGAAGAAAATATCGCTGTCGCTTTGCCTCAAGTAAGTGCGGTAAGGACAGTTGCAGTTCCGACTGAATAGCCTTAGTACAAAAGTCAGAATTCGAAGTTAGGCTCTCGACTATTTTCTCCTCCGAAACTGGAACAATTTGAAAGGTATTTCATAAACTGAATAAGAAGAATGTGTACTATGCCGCTAGGTTTTTCCTTTTTCATATTAATGAAAAAGGAAAAACATGACAACTATTAAGTTGTCAAATTTGTACACTAGGCCTCTGTAGACAGCGGTCTAAATAGGCAATTTAAAGATTTTAAGGGCCAAAAAATAATTAATCAACAAAAACCGAACATGCGGGCATAGAAAAAGCTGATTTTAGTCTAAAAAATCATTGCTCTGGCGTATAGTATTATATTATCTGTGCTCTGGCATTATAAACCAGAAAGAAAACAGTTGAGAGCGTTTATATGGAGAAAAGACCACCCACATTTCCTCTTAACACATAATATTTATAGACATCCATCGGAAGCGAAGCCGCCGACTACACTAGATGATGCGCTAATAGGCACATTTTGAATTGTTACAGCCTTACAGCAAACTATTACGCGTAGCAACCTAGCGTCGCGTCGCGTCGTGCGTAATATTGTCAATTCATGATTGCTCGTGTTGAGATGTCTTAAAAAAGTATGAAGTTAACATATCATAACATATCATCACGCCTGTATTTCCCCGAAGGGGCAGGCAGAGGTGTATAGTACACACACATTTCGCCAGTTATATTATAAGTCCCATGTAATAGGGGGCGAGCCTATTGCCATTAACCGGGCACATACCCAGACTCCGGGCTGTTACTGAGAATTTTCTAATGAGAAAACCCAATAACACTTTGCCCGACCCGGGAATCGAACCCAGGACCCCAGGCTCAGCAGCCGCGCTTGCGACCACTAGACCAACGACGCAGTTGAAGTTGTACTACATATCTCAACCAGCAAAGTAGTCCGTTAAGAAATGCATTTATCACTAAAAAGTGAAAATAAAGCGTTATTAAAGTATCCGTTATGACCGTGTGTTCTATAATAGCGACTTATACAATATTTTAGCTGTATAATATTAAACAGCATTTTGGTAACAATAATAAGTGTTGTAAACGTTTACATCGACGCCATATATTACGCCTTTATCAAAGTCCTATAACTGACGCCGCTACATCAAGTACAGAGCCATCTTGTATTATTAAAGATTTACACGATACTGTTTTGAAGCAATTTTGTGTTATTGTAGCTTCCAAATGAGTATTATAGTACAAGTGTTTAAATAGTATTAAAAACACAACTATAGGACAATAATGTACTGTTGCTGATTTTTACATCACTGTTAAGTATCGAATTTGAGCAATAAAATCATCCAAATAGCTACTATAGTGTCAATGTCATAGCTGTCACGAGTATACTCTTTTAACACTGAAAGGTCATCAAAACACTATTTCGTAACTTGTATATCTCATAGTGACGTTACAGAGCATTTATCGTTTTTATTGGACCTTTACGATACATAAAAGTAGTATATTACTAGTTTTAGTCAACCTAAACATCCTATAAAAGAAATTTAACATCGTTTTTACAACGTAAGTCCCGCGTTTTGTTTATAAAATGGCTGCTGTGTATATGCTAATGCTGTGTATATGCTAATGTTTGTGAATTTTCAGACGATGATAATGATAATGCAGAGTGATAGGATTATTATTTTGCGGAATATGCCTCGACAATCAAGTGGTTTAATCTAAGATGTACCAAGGAAACCTATTTTTATCATGGCTGCCGATGGCTGTCACAGTGTGCACTAATTAAGCCTATAGTAAGCACGTAGGTACCTTTTTATCCGTTAATAGCAACACTGGAGACATTCCCATGTTTTAATTGATTTTAATTTAATAAATATTGAAAATCAAGGGGGGGGGGCATTACAAATTTGTTAATAAATGCTAACTACTTTATCAATAAAATTTTAGTCGCAAGTAAAATTGACTGTCTATATAATATAGCACTGATTTCACAAATCGTGAGCGACATATTGCTAATAGTAATATCAATTTACTTGACAATAAATAATCTTTAATTTTATTTCTCATCAAACTCACAATCTTTACGAGAAATGACACTAAATTAAACTGTACTATAAAAGATCCCCGATCTCTACTATAGTACAAAAAAGTCCATTAATAGAGTCGTGGTGGCTTTTTTGTAACTGTTTTGTGATGAAAGCGCCACAAAATCACTGTTAAAACCTTGAAAAGACTTTTACGACATTATTATAGTACTAAGCATTAGCATTATTGTAGTAGTAAGCAGTGATAGCCTAGTGGTTGAACGCTTGCCTTCCATGCAAGAGGGTGCGAGTTCGATCCCGGCCCGCATCTCTGACTTTTCGGATTTATGTGCGGATCAGAATTTGATTATCACTTGCTTTAACGGTGAAGGAAAACATCGTGAGGAAACCTGCACGCCAGAGAGTGCTCCATACAGTTCTCGATGGTGTGTGTAGTCCACCAACCCGCACTAGGCCAGCGTGGTGGACTAAGGCCTTAACCTTCTCATACTGAGAAGAGGCCCGTGCCCAGCAGTGGGACAGAAATGGGCTGATTATGTTATGTTTTATGTATTATAGTACTAACTTGTGACGTTTGGAGCTACAATAACTTGGCTTTGTCACAAAATTGCGATGTAACTGCGCCAAAACCTGTCTGGGTAAACGTTTGCATCATTGTTATAGGACATATTTGATACACTAAATAGTGTGTCCGAAAACGTTCTCTCGATTGCTATAGTACACATTTTTGCTGGTTGGGATTATATTATTGTTGTAGGCATTTTTACGCAAACTTACTACATCATTTCTGCAATACTTTCTAAAAAGTGAAGTTTTATTTTGTAAACAATATTACCTATAAAAATAATTTGTAAACACAATATTCAAAACATACATTAATAGAGTGTAGATATTTATTAAAAATATTATTTTATTTTGTACTTGTATTTTATATTTGTGTTGTAAATATTGTATATTTAACGCTAATTTAATTTAATACTTTTAATAAATATTATTATTAAGGTTTATATAGAAATTGTAATATCAGTTTGTAATAGGATTTTTTTTAAAGGCCGTATTCTTAAGGCGTTGGCAAAAGTTATTAGTATTCCGCGGACTGCATTTTGATTTGACATAGTATCATTTTATTTACATTTTATAACGCTGTTTATTTTCTATACGATTAATAATAGAAACATGACTTTCAGAGTAGAAATTTCCAATTTGAATTTATAAAATGATCACTTAGTGAACACTACATTTTGTGTTATAAAATAGAAAAGTAGTTTGGATCCTGGAAGATTTTTAAGAATCCTGAATTGCAGATACGTTGTTGTTGAATTCAGCTGAATTGCAGATACGTGGTTGTTGAATTCAGCTGAATTGCAGATACACGTCGTTGTTGAATTCAGCTGAATTGCAGATACACGTCGTTGTTGAATTCAGCTGAATTGCAGATACACGTCGTTGTTGAATTCAGTTGAATTGCACGTCGTTGTTCTACGACTACCACGAACATCCATTAAAAAAAACTACCTACGTGCAACTTGCACGTGATCGTTTTGATGTAAGTTTCGATTTTTTTCCATCATTAGGTAGTTTCAGACGAATAATGTTTGGAGCTGCATGAACACAAAAAATATTTGTAGATAAATTATCATTGTAACAAAATTACCAAATTGCATTTTAATACACAATTTAAAATGCAATTTGGTTTCAAAATAGCGATTGGTAATGGTTTAAATGTTTTTTATTAAACCTATTCGTGGTTAAACGCTTGTCTTCCATGCAGGTGGGCTTGAGTTTGAATCTAGCCCATAGGTACAGTAATAATAATAATACATTTTGTCGAAAAAGTCCCTTGAACGATTCCTGCTACATTACATTACTGCCTCGTTGGTCTAGTGGTTGCAAGCGCGACTGCTGAGCGTGAGGTCCTGGGTTCGATTCCCGGGTCGGGCAAAGTGATATTGGGTTTTTTCATTAGGAAATTCTCAGTAGCAGCCCGGAGTCTGGATTTGTGCCCGGTTAATGGCAATAGGCTCGCCCCCTATTACATGGGACTTACAACGTAACTGGCGAAATGTGGGTGTACTATACACCTCTGCCTACCCCTTCGGGGAAATACAGGCGTGATGTTATGCTACATTACATGTATCTACGACTGCCGTCAAACACTGAGCGCAAACGATTTTAGCCTTAGTGGTGGTTCACCGGAAAGTTTGCTGATAGTACCTAGGTATGTCAGGAATCTTTCCGGTAAACCACCACTAAGGCTAAAATCGCTTGCACTCAATGTTTAATGGCGGCGGTAGGTACATGTAATGTAGCAGGATTCATTCAAGGGATTTTGTCGACAAAATGTATCTCCGCGAAGTAGGTACCTATCGCGACCGTACCTCTGACTATTCAAATTCATGTGCGGATCAGAATTTAACTATATTTGTAATCCAAAAAAACTGTTATGATGTTGTGGACGAATGTTTTTTTCATGAATCTGTTTACAAATTTTTATTAGTTTGTTAAACGGTCACTGCTGCCCAGTTGCATGGCAGGAAGGGTTAAAACAAAGATGTGACATCGATAAAATACTACAAATCCATATTTAAATAATATCATAAGGTGACCATGAACTGCACATAGTATATTACCTAAAACCGACAGAATTCAAGCTTTAAATAGTTATATTTAAAAATAATTGGGCAAAAGTGGCACACTACTCCAACAGAATTTCAGACGTGGTTTTCCTTAAACCATCGCATTAAACGCCAACTGCATAGCATAGCCGGAGACTCAAAAATTGATTCAGATAGGCATGTGTCATGTTCACAATAATAAAAGTGCCGAACTTCAAACAATTCCCATAAGAGCGCTCACACAAACATGTTTCAGAAACTTTCTAAGCTGCGTATAAATAACGTTCGATAAAACTCAAATTGGGCCCGTCTTCGTGTGAGAGTCTTAAGAGCGTAAGCGCCCGGCGCGCCGCGAATCGTTCCGATCGATGAAAGTGCTCTTTGTTTGCCGGATATACAAGCCGAATTCGCATCACGTCGCCGAAAAACGCAAACTGAGATAAACAACCTCCCCCCCGGAGAGGTCGTAAGCGGGATCGTTTTACCGGACAATTTTCGTCTTTAACGAGAGCTGTTAAAGCGCGTTTTTGGACGGGTCTCCTCGAACAACAATTGAATCAGTTCACGCAGCATCAAATCACTAAACCACTGGGCGGGGCGTACTCAGACTCCACCGGGGGACGGCGGAACAGGGACGGAGGAGAGCCACTCTCGCTTTGCTTCCTCGAGTTAGACAGAGAGGAGTGTATTGTCTGTGGAGAGGTCTCGACTTGAGATGGCAGTCCAAATTTAAGTGCGCTCCGAGAGCTTTTTGTTCGTAGCCCGCGGCGGTAATAAAAAGAATAGTGTCACTGAGCAGATTGCCCCTCATTCAGCACTTGACAATTAAATAAGTGCTCTAAGAACGAGCCGTCATAATAACATGATTAATGAGAGAGCAGCTTTCTATCGATCATTTGTCAGCTACCGATAATTAAAGTGTAGTATTTAAATTAGGATCGAGTTTAATACGGCTTAAAGTGTTAACGTTATATTTTAAGCTAAAACGCTTCTATTGTGATGCTGCTTATGTATTGGGATATGAATTAACTAGACAGATGATAATAAATGGGGTTACAAAAATATAAATTATTTTATGAATGACAAGCAATAAAACATGGACTCCCCCTCATTTGCATTTAATAAAATTAAATGATCCATTTATAGAAATTAATTAACGAGGTGGGCAGTGAAGCGTCTGGTTGTGTGAGGACGCGGTGGTAACAATGGGCGCACACTACGCGACTAATAATAGCAATGATAATGCGACGAACTACCCTACGAATTAATAAAAAGCTCACTCGACGACAATAACCAACCACTTCGGAACTAATCGAGTACCCACAACGGAATTAAATTAAATTTTAAAATGGGGATGCGTTTGTTTGTTTGATGCGTGCGGAAAACAAATGCCAAATATAAAAATAGAGATCTATTTTTATTTTATTTGTGTTATTTTAAATGCTTAGTTGCATCAATGAGTACAGAGATCTCAATTTTAATACAGGCAAATCGTTTCAAATGATTTTTATAATCAACTAGCAGTGCACTTGCGGCTTTGCCCGCGAAAAAAGTTTTAACTGTCCCCGCTTTAATGTTCCCCGTCGTAGTTATGGGAAAAGAAAAATACGTATTTCTTTATTATTAATTTTAATTTGAATAGTATTTGTGTCAAGCGTGACTCCAGAAAGATTTTTCATGGAAACTTTAACACCCCTTTTTAACCCCGTAGGGGTAAATTTTCGAAATGTTTAAAAGAAGTAGGTTATTTGCTTTTAAGATTATTTGTACCGAGTTTCGACTCAATCCAGCTACGCAGTTATATTCTCCCATACAAAATATATAACTCTATTGCATCCTCTTTTAGGAGTAATTTTGGAAAAAGAAAAGATGCGTGTTTTATTATTAACTTTAGAGATTATTTTTCCCAAGTTTTTTGTAAATCGATCCAGGAGAAAAGATTTTTCATATAAACCCTAACACCCTATTTTACATCCTAGGGTTAAAATTTCCAAAAATACTTTCTTAATGAATGCTTAAGTTACAAAAGGAACCTACCTACTGTCCAAATTTCATGTTTCTAACTTGAGCAGTTTCGACTCTGCGTTGATGAATCAGGACATAGTCTTTATAAGTATAGACGATGGATTATATTTATAGCAAAACGCTTCAATGAATAAATATAAGTAGGTACCTACTTCAAAATAAAACTTTTTGATTTTCACTCTTTTTTATAGATAATTAAGTTCTTTTTTAATTTTGTCGTCTATATTAGTTATTTCAAAAAGTGAAACTAAAAAAAAATACAAACTTACGTAGAACTTGTAAATATAATCAGAGGTTACCTACATAATGCTTTTTTCACTTTAAATTACCTGTACAATATTTCGTTACTCCGAAATTACAACAGCCCTGTTACAGTAATCTGATTTAGTTTTATTTTAAGAACCATAAGGTATGGACACTGGACAGATATTTGCCTTTTAAATTACAAGACTCTTATTTCGGGACTCTAAAGAAGCGGTCACGTATCTAATAGAGTAAATCCTAAAACACAATTCACATTAAAAGTCCTATTGAATTAAGATCATCTTTAGAAGTTTACGACCATTAAAGTTTTTGCTAAATAGCATTGTGGGGCAGCAGTTGTAAACCAAAGTAATAACTGTGGGTACTGTAGCGTAATATATTATACGCGCTTACCCTTTCCCAACAGAATCAAATAAATCAAATTAAAGTACTCCACCACGCTCCGGCGACTCCACTAGTGCCCAAGACGTTTTGTCAAATTTATTATTTTATTTACATTTTTTTATTAGTTTTACCACTGTGGTATCTCTATTGTAGTCTCGAGTGCACTGTGACAAATTTGATGACGATTGGGGTCACAGCGCGTGATCTATGGCCGTAGGGTTCGTAAACGGCAGTTCAGAGAATTTTGGACTCGATTTAAGTTTGTAATGTGACATAAATCGGTTCTGTGTACTTGTGGTTCGCATAACGATTTATTTCGATTTCAAATGGACTGTGAACTTTTTATTAATCGCAGTTTGAGTTATTGAATTACGTTTTTTATTTGAGTTCTTAATAGTTGTTATTATGTTCTTAGATTTCGAGTTTAACATTGTAAACGGTATTTATAATTTTTTATTGTATTGTATTGTACTGTAAAATATTTTAAGTTTTAACTACTATTACATTGCAGAAGTTATTTAAAATTATACCAATATCAGTATCTAATCATTATAATGAGTACGTACACTGAAAAAAAAACAAAAAAATTTCGGTAATATTCACCGCTTTGGTCAGTAAAAAGAGAGCCTATTGTCCAAAGAAGTAAAATTAACTGAAAAAACAGTGAAACTACTGAAAAAACAGTGAAAATAAAGTCAGTAATCATTTATTTTAACATAAAAATAAGTTGCCTGAACCGTTTTTTTTTTTACTGTACAAGAACAGTAAAAAGTCTCGTTTTATTTTTTTCAGTGTAGAAACAGTAGAGTTGTTACATTGTACGGAGTTAGTATAATTTATGTAGAGACGGTCTGCAATCAACATCAACACAAACTCTTCATGCCGCCATCAGGCTCGAAGTTTCAGCTGTCAATAAAGTAAAGTAAAGTAAATATTCCCGGACGTTTTTATACAGCACCATCTAGTCCCAAACTAAGCAGAGCTTGTACTATGGGTACTAGACAGTGGATAGAATACTTATATACATTTTTTTTTGTAAATACATTGTTATAATAAATAAGACACACCCAGACCAACACAAACACTTATGTTCATCATATAAATATTTGTGTCCTGTGGGAATCGAACCCACAACCTCGTGATCAGCAGTCCGACACTTGAACCATTAGACCACAGACGTCGTCAATCAAATTGTGCTTAACATAATAACTGAACCTTCTAATTTATTTATGTTTTCAAACATGACCAACCCTTCTCACCTCTCCTTTTCTTCTACCAGGACAAAATGGAAGCGACAAACAGCAGTAGGACTAGAACTGCTGGCCGAGGCAGGCAACTACGCTGCGTTCCAGCGGCTCTACGGCGGATACTGGCCGGGCGTGCCAGCGTATCCTGCGCAGCCTGCGCCTGCGGCAGCCGATCTGTACTACCGGCAGGCTGCTGCCACCGCTGCGGCAGCCGCGTCAGCAAGCGCCAATACGTTGCAGAAGCCCTTGCCTTACCGGTAAGTTAGACTTAGGGGCTTATACAAGATCAAGATCAAGATACAAGATCTTATACCAGGTTTAGACCCTTGTTTAAACCGGGTTAAACGTCAAACTCCATACATAAAAAGGTTTTTAAGCCTGGCATAAGCAAAACCTATTACTAAACCCGATTTTGTAATTTATTTATTTATTTATTTTATTTATTTATATTATTGAGGACCTCCAACAAAAGATGTACACAAAAAATCACAAGTGACAGATACAAGATTCTATCTGGTGTACTCCTTCACTTACAGGAGGCCACAGCATGCACAAATTTAATGACTGAGCTAACTTATAATTAAGGTGAAAGTATCGGACTCAACTAAAAACACAAAAACAAAACAATATGTAGGTAATACATATATCTTCCCGCTTTCAATCGAGTCAGACACTTTTTACATTATGTATATTATTTTTCTATATATATATAAAACAGTTAATTAATTATAATTTAAATAAATTCTTTCAATTTTTTCGTGTACTTTGATAAAGACGCACAGATGTCAATATCGCGAGTTTTTGATAACGCATTGTATCGTCTAAAAAGTCTAGGCATAGCAGCAAAATGACCGAGATTCGTTCTAGAAAATGGAATTTCCAATAAATCATAAACATTTTTTCTGGGAAGGCGGGTGGGAATTTTTATTTTAATAGAGCTTAAGAGTTCACTGCAGTCTATGATTCCATTTATCAACTTATGAAGGAAAACCAAATCTATTAATTCTCTTCGACTAGCTAGTGTTTTTATATGATAATGTTTCAGCCTATCTACGTAGCTCGTTATCTGTTTAGCTAAGTGGTCTCCATAGCATAGATGGTAAAGAAATCGTCTCTGAACACTTTCTAAACGTTTAGTGTAAACCTCATAGTGTGGATTCCATATAACTGAGTTAAATTCTAAAATCGGCCGAACTAATGTGTTGAAAAGTTTAATTTTTGTGGAAGATCTCTTGAATTCTTTACAATTTCGTATAACGAAACCAAGTACTTTAAAACCTCTTGCTACAATATTCAAGATATGAGCATCATACTTGAGTGCACAATCAAGTTGAACTCCTAGGTCACGGATAATACAAAGTTTTTTTATTTCGATTCCATCAATGTAGTATTTATTGTTTGGGGGAGTTTTATTTCGAGTGAATTGCAAGTAGTTACATTTACTAATATTTAAAAACATTTTATTTTCCTTGCACCAGCACGTTAGTCTGTGGATGTCTTCCTGTAACATTTGGGAGTCTTCGGTACTCTGAATAGGCTTCATGATTTTCAGATCGTCGGCAAACAAATAGAAACTAGATTTTTTGAAACATTGCGTTATGTCGTTAATGAAAACGTTAAATAGAATTGGTCCTAAATGTGATCCCTGAGGAATTCCAGACGTAGCTATATAATTATCAGAAAAATGACCATTAACGACCACCTTGGAAGTCCTATTATGCAAGTAACTTTTGAACCAGTTAATCAATGTGCCCTCTATGCCCAGTTGAGCTAGCTTGTTAACGAGGAGACAGTGATCCACCTTATCAAATGCCTTGCTAAAATCTGTATAGACTGTACAGTCTGTAATAAGGTAGTTAAAAATTATTACTTTGCGCCTTGCACCAAAGAAAATTCTGTGCTGCTGTACAAATTGTTCAGAATTCCATAAAAAACCACGCAGATATGATTTAAAAATTCTGCACTGAAAAAATTAAGTTTGCAGCCGATAACCAAAAGCGATAATCGATAATCCGAAGCCGATAATCTTTGAACTAGAAGAACTAAAAATATGCCAATATGAACTAATTATACTGCACCCTCATAGAAAGACAGAAATCCTTTAATTGTGCTGTTTTTTTACCAGGTTGTACCCCGGTACGCCGTTAGGAGGCGTCCCCCCTCTAGGGCTAGGCTTGCCAGGACCATCAGCACACCTGGGCTCACTAGGTGCGCCGGCGCTTGGTGCGCTGGGCTACTACGCGCATGCGCGCCGGACGCCCTCGCCTGACCTCGACCCTGGCAGCCCCGCACCCCCGCACCGCTCTCCACCTGACACCCCCGCTGAAAGGCGCTCTGATGATGAAGATGATGATGAGCCCATACACGTTTAATGTGAACGAACTCTTACCCTGGACAAGTGAATTCTTTCTGATGTGATTTGACATTCCAAAAACGCAAAGTGAAAGCTAAAACAAAGTGATAAACTGTTATTGATTAGTGCTTTGGATATGATGAAAGAAGCCATTTTTCGGTTATATTACCCGTTTCGTTTTGGTTTCTCTTGACTCGGTTTTCGTCGGCTGCACGGTTGTTTTACACGAGTTTGGTTGTTTGACTACATTTCGAATATTTTTCCTTGTGACGGACATTGCCTGTCCGAGATATGTGATATTATAAGCCCAGATTTGATATTAAGAAAGTGTAAAATATAATTGATGTCGTGTTAACTACTTATTGATAAACTAGTGATTAGACAAAGCTTTGTAAGTTACAATAGAAAGTAAATAGGCTGGAATTCAAACATTCCTTTATTGATTAATTTATAATTAAGAAATGTTCCACACAAGGTTTGCTTCGGTGTTGCATCTCATTGGATTATAAATGACCACTCGTGGTCATTTATAATGCTTTTGCCGAATCATGATTACCAGGGGTCTACTAGCGTTTGACAAACGACAAACGATTAAGTACGAACTTTGGTTCCGACTGATACCTACAAATATTTATAAAGAAACAATAAAGATAAACTACGGCTCATAATCGTATAAAGTCAACCGGAGATCAGAGAATCAAACGTCAAACGACAGTAGACCCAGTCTAGGATTCGGTTGCTCTAATACGTCATCGGTCTTTAACCGATTCGATGAAGCATCTATCACTTCAACCTTGCCGATTTTGGCTACATTATCGACTCATATTTTGTATTAAAACGTTCCATTAGCAAAAAAAAAAAACAAACAAACATAACAAAACAATAACTACCTATGCTTTAACAAAGCATTTTCAATACAGAGAACCCTTTTAGTGTAAATTCCATAAGTAACATATACTTACTATTTGTATTATACAACGTGTCCCAGAAATCAACGTCAAGCCGAAAACGGGCAATAGGCCAAGTCGTGACAGTCATTAGAAAAATATAAAAAAAAATCTTGGTCATGTACTTTTCAAATTTTATGGATTCAAAAATAAATCTCAAAAAGTGATACCCTGTGATGATTTTTCAAGTCCTGTGGCTACAAATATTAACTTTCCGTCAGTTTTTTTTCTGTGACGTATCCATGAATAATACTTCTGTAAATTACAGTTAAAAGTTAAAACATAACTACCTCATTTTTAAATAAAATGTTAGATTTTTGCCCAACATTGAATTCAAAATTATTACATCACCCAACTTTAACCGCGTGTAGTGTAAAAAAAAAGTACTACACTATTTTGGCAAGTAACTTTAAAAGATGGCGCGTTTAGTCTGGATTCCAAAATGGTATGCCACTTACTAATTGCTACTTCTTAATTGAGGAAAAAAAAAAATTGTTAGTTTTAGGTAAGTTTGAAATAAAATTCAGTTGTTGGATTTCTTTAGTTATAATTTTTATTAAATCAGATTTACAGAGTTTATATTAAATGTTCGAACTGTTTGCCTTCAGCTGCACATTAATAAATACTAGATGATCGGGATAACGCTCAGCATTTGGGTATCTCTTACGAGATAGATAGTGACGCTACTTTTATCTAAGAGCGAGACGGATTGACACATAATTTCGTCTGTGTGAGTGAAACAGATAGAGACGCCACTCTGGCGAAACAGGGATGCGTTAGGTGAATTGTGCAATACTGCAGCACGTTACGCTCTTTCGTTTTCTAAGCATCCTTTTGTATTTGTAGTGACTTCATACTTACAACTGTGGCTTTGTTTATTGGACTTCATTCGCATTGTGATTTTGATTTATCTGCACTGTTTCTGACGACCCCGGACTTGTTTTAATCGTAATCCCGTATTTTGTGTAGTTTGTTATCATGCCATCTCGATACACCGCACAGGAATATGCCAACATGCATCTCATTTATGGAGAATGCTTATGCAACGCCAATGCTGCAGCAAGAATGTATCGTAAGAGATATCCAAATGTGCAGCTGAAGGCAAACAGTTCGAACATTTAATATAAACTCGGTAAATCTGATTTAATAAAAATTATAACTAAAGAAATCCAACAACTGAATTTTATTTCAAACGCACCTAAAACTAACAAATTTTTTTTTTTCCTCAATTAAGAAGTAGCAATTAGTAAGTGGCATACCATTTTGGAATCCAGACTAAACGCGCCATCTTTTAAAGTTACTTGCCAAAATAGTGTAGTACTTTTTTTTTACACTACACGCGGTTAAAGTTGGGTGATGTAATAATTTTGAATTCAATGTTGGGCAAAAATCTAACATTTTATTTAAAAATGAGGTAGTTATGTTTTAACTTTTAACTGTAATTTACAGAAGGGTTATTCATGGTTACGTCACAGAAAAAAAACTGACGGAAAGTTAATATTTGTAGCCACAGGACTTGAAAAATCATCACAGGGTGTCACTTTTCGAGATTTTTTTTTGAATCCATAAAATTTGAAAAGTACATGACCAAAATTTTTTTTTATATTTTTCTAATGACTGTCACGACTTGGCCTATTGCTCGTTTTCGGCTTGACGTTGATTTCTGGGACACGTTGTATAAAAAGTTTCGAAAACTTATGTAAGACACAAAAGAGAAATAGACAATCGTAAGCGATAAACACAAATGAATCTCATGTTATGTGTGATATTATTACGATGTAGCACCGAAGTGTACAGTATTTAGTGACTCGGAACCATGGACGAATAAAAAAGGCAGATGGAATCTCGCTAAACAATAATGAAGCGCCCATAGTAAGACGTCTCGCTTAAAAGTACGGGCTGGCACGCACACATTCACACCTATAGTAAGACAAACAGCCCCGATTACGCAACAAATCTCGTGTGACGGTAGTCGTTGTCGTAGTGTCACAAGTAAAATAACAATATGCCGTCTGATATGTTTAAATGCTGTCGAAATTATAGTGGGATTAGGGAAAAAAGAAGTGCTTCAATCTTTTCTTAGCGAAATTCCGTCCGCCTTTTTTTTATTCGTCCGTGCTCGTAACATCGTCAGTCGAGGACATTGTGCAAACATACTGTATATTATAATATAAATATATAACTATTCATATAGACGATGTATGTATTGTTAGTATTAAATACACAACTTAAAGTATTAAATGTATTATGTAATAAAGTACCTAATGCTAATAGTAATAACACGGCGATGTACTTATGCAATCCGAGATGTGGCATTTTAATGCCCCATAGATTTTGTGGTGTTTTGTAATTAAAATGTTGTCAATTAAAACATCAATTGTTTTTCTGTTGTACACCTTTCGCGAAGATGTTCGCTTACGATTTTGTATTACCTTGACGATTATATTTGGCAGATATTAATTTTATTTACGAAATTAAAGAAAAATGCACTCTATCAGTTGGTTTCAATATAATATCAAGAAGTCAAAAGTCTGTAATTAATATCTTTGACACGATTACATACGATACGACATCAACAGATTGCATAAATTCATAATAATTCAAGTGACAAGTTGAACAGCGTAAAAAATTGATTTGCCAATCGATCCATTCCATTACATGTAAATTTATTGGTCAAGCAAACAGAAGCAAACAAGGTTTAACTAAGGATTAATTAGAAGTACTAAATAAAGGATAATTTTATACATTCTTCGTGGCACTTTACCAGTTGTAACGAACACCTAGCGCGCAGCTACTCGGCCTGAGCTAACTCCGCTTTGTCACGCCATCGGCTCAGACTCGGTTAATAGGCCCGTGTTAAATTGTGTGTGCTATCTCCATTTGCAACTGCTCCATTAGGGCTGTTACGAATATGAGTCTATATACGAGTCTAGCAATGTGCAACGTCCTGATTGCACGCTATGTTACTTTACGTCTGCGTATAAAAGTGTTTATGTGTTACGCTAATTTATTAGCGTGCTCGATTTTGTGTTAGTTTTTTGCTCCTAATGCCAACTTTTCACCGACTTTAGACATTCATATTATGATGGTACAGTCGGGGAACGAAAAGGTTCGTTAGTTTTCAAATTCATTCCTAAACGTGTCGCGAGCATATGTTACATTTTCAAAATGAACGAGAGATAAGGCGGGTGTACTACGTACAACTTCTGTCATTTGATTTGAGTATTTGACGTGTCTTGCACTAGTGCAATAGACTTATAGGTACTAGTACCTACAAGCAAAAATAGACCTTAATTTGACGAAGCTTTTCTTTCCCCGACTGTACAATGTGTTGGTTGTTTGACTTCACCTGTCAACGGCATTTCATCAATTTGACATTTACCATGTCGTAGCCGTCATAAGAAATAGAAACAATTAAAAAGTCGTAGCGCGCGTCGCACGTCACGGTCGTCACGTCAGATTCGCGTTTTATAAAACAACTTGTCCTCGGTCGCGTTTACACAATCGGCCCTCACGAAACTTCTCTTTGATTTCCTTCGAAACATTTTTAGCGGCCATAAAACCTATTTAAAAAGCAATCAGTCAGAGGCCGCTGATTGCCCACGGGGCACGCCACCGACCGTGTTCACAAAACGGAGCAATTAACAACACCCCTCCCCCCACCACTGCACACCCCAGTCTTTCCTCCTGCACAGATCTAATCGCAAAACGACCGTTTTCTAGAATCGCCTCTACAGACCATTGCGTGTTGGCGCGTTGGGGTAACGCAGTGACCGCTGCGATAAAAAACGATGTAGGTTTGAATACACAAACATATTTTACTTGATGCCTTGATGATCATCATAACTTATCGGTAATGATAGGATTTTACTGCCTCGTTGGTATAGTGGTCGCAAGCGTGACTGCTGAGCGTGGGGTCCTGGGTCGGGCAAAGTGTTATTCGGTTTTTTCATTAGGAAATTCTCAGTAGCAGCCTGGAGTCTGGATTTGTGCCCGGTTAATGGCAACAGGCTCGCCCCTTATTACATGGGACTATAACACAACTGGCAAAACGTGGGTGCACTATACACCTCTGCCTACCCCTTCGGGAAATACAGGCGTGATTTTATGTTATGTTAATAGGATCGTAGCCACCTGTGTTGTGGGGGGCAGTAAAAAAAAAACCAAGGACGGTAGTGTAACTTATCAGCAATTTTATGTTTTTTAATTCAGTCGACTGCCTTTAATTAATCTGCAGCGTATCATAATATAAAGTGCTCATAAAATTATAATTACTAAACTTTTACTGTTTACTTACAACCTTTTTACATAATCGTTTACCGCAAAAAAGTTCAAGCTGATATAATAACAGGGTGTAATGCAAATTATATTTATTACATATATGAAACAACATGATACATAAAACCAGCCAAGTGCGAGTCGGACTCGCACAGTAAGAGTTCCGTACCACCCATCGACCTGATACTGGCTGATACCCCATAGAAACTGAATTAATTTTCAAGAGTTCATCAAAAGACATACCGACCACTCGACTCGACTTGACTGACCGTACTCGAAATTAGATTTTTTGCGTCTTTTTCTTACGCAGGTATGCGCAGGTGCCACCACATATGTCTATGTTTGCCCTATTTTTAGTATTTTTTGCTAAACTACATAGTATGCACTATAATCAGACGAAGTTTGACGCTGGTATGTATTACTGTTTTGAAGATAGAGCAGGAACAAAACATTGAAAAAAATCTCGTTTTTAGAGATTTCTTGTATGGGGACCCCCGTTGGTTTTAGACTTTTTTTATTTTTAGTATTTGTCGTGATATGATATAGGTAACATATATTCTGAGAAAATTTCAACCAGCTAACTATTACCGGTCAAAAGATACAGCCCTGTGACAGACAGACAGACGGACGGATAGCGTAGCGAGAGTATTAGGGTCCCGTTTGGCACCCTTTGGGTTCGGTACCCTTCCCGTTTGGCACCTTTTGGGTACGGAACCCTAACAAGCTGGCTGATACACGCCACGCCACGCCAATAGCCACTCGTGTATTAATATTAATGCTGTTTAAACGATGTTTAATCACAACAGACACGAATAGTTTTTGCTGTCAGTTATAGTGAAATGAATATTTTCTGATTGAAATCAATACCTAACTAAAAGCACGAAATGACAATGCCTAAGACGACACGGTATGATCGTACCTAACATAGTAATAGTTATGTTCTTGGTATGACTATTTAGAGTTCAACCAAAACACACAACACAACATAGGTGTGACACATTGGAAAAACGCAACCTACTTTTATCGATACATACAACGTGTTATTGAAATAACTCAAAACCTCTTAAGGGGTCATTGTACTCATTGATATAAACAACTTTTACAATGGGACCAAACCTGAAATCGCGAAAAAAATATCAATTCTTCCCTACATTTTGTCGATTTATATGAACCCAAATGAGGGAACATCTGATTTTTTTTTCGCAATTTCAGGGTTGATCTCATAGTAAAAGTTGCTCATACTGATGAGTAAAATGACCCCTTCAGAAATGCGTGGTCATATTTTAAGAGCTCATTCAGGGTATAGACGACCTCTGTGGTCTAGTGGTTCGGGTGTCGGACTGCTGATTACGAGGTCGTGGGTTCGATTCCCACAGGACACAAATATTTGTGTGATGAACATGAGTGTTTGTGTTGGTCTGGGTGTTGCTTATGTATTATAAGTATGTATTTACAAAAAAAAAAAAAAAAATTATATAAGTATTATATCCATTGTCTAGTACCCATAATACAAGCTCTGCTTAGTTTGGGACTAGATGGTGCTGTGTAAAAAAAATGTCCCAAAGATATTTATTCTTTATTTTTTTATTTATAGCATAGAACAACTTTTACTATGGGACCAACACTGAAATCGCGAAAAAAATATCAGCTGTTCCCTAGAATAGAATAGAATAGAATAGAATAGAATGTCTTTATTTGCAAGGAATAGGTACATTGTAGTTGGTACATTCATTCATAGTCCGCTTATTCCGCTATATGCTTTATATCATAGCATGCAAATGTTTATAATTATAAAAAAAAAAAATACAAAAAAAATCAAAAATCATCGATGTCGCTCGACAAAATGTATGGATCAGCAGTTTTTTTTTCGCAATATCAGGGTTGGCCCCATAGTAAAAGTAGTTCGATAGCATCCTCTGAGTAAGCTCTTCAAATATGACCACGCATTTCTGATACACGTTGTACAATTACTTGTCCTGACCGACTGACTGATTCTTCAACGCAGAGCCTAAAGCGCTGGGGCTAGAAACATTAAATTTTTACCGTAGATACCTTTTAATAGTATTATATTATCCGTGCCTTTTATAACGTAGGCATCCACTAAGGAAACATTTTTTGAAATTCCTTCCCTGAGGGGGTAAAATAGGGGTTGAAATATTGTATGAAAATCCGTAATTTTTGAATTCAGATGTATAAAAAACAGTAATTGGCTTTTTGGTTAAAAATAAAAAAATACGTGTTTCACTGTTTTTGAACAATGAACCTTTACGGGAATAGAATAGGGGGCGAAAGTTTGTATGAAATATTGTGGCCGCACCCGCAAAGGTTTTTAAAGAATAAAAAACTTTGCACAACTCAAGTCTATAAGATGAAAATAAAAATATTCAATACAGATTATAATACTGTGTGAATATAACGAATAATAACGATAACACAATGACCCTAAAGAAGGACCCTATGAAAACAAAAGTAATTGCTCAAATGAATTTTTATTATCACATATAATTTAATTAGAAAACATGACCGCACCAGAATGCCATGTAATAAAACAGAATTTTATAGACATTTAACTTATCCTTTCATCTGTCGACTGTATCTACGAATCTGTTATGAGTTGGAAAAAAACTTGAAGCTATGGTCAGTTTATTTAAACGACTTCCTCGCGTTGCATTGTTGCCGTTAAAAGATTGTTTAATTGAGTGAGTTATGTCTGATGCTTCCTCAATTCGCGTAATATTTAACATTTTATTGCTGTTCACGTACTAATGTTTCCTGCGCTCTAGCTTAGTAGCCGTTTCATCAAAGCAAAATACGTTTCACTTAAGATGTGTTGCCATCGTTAACACATGCTATGATGAACGAGTATTAGTTATAATGTGAGCTATGTTTGATGATAAATTCGTAAAATGGCTGTATTGGCCTAGATGCAATAGAATGGGTTTGTATAGTGCCAATTTTAGGTACTTAATCCTCATTTCAGTAACCACTAACTATCAACTCGTTAATATTAAGTAATTTTTTTTTTCATTCGCTCTAAACCCTTTTGTAGAACACTGAGTTATTATGGTACTCATAGAAATAGTTGCAATACAAAGAATAAAAATTTTTACAACCGGTATACAACAGTCAAAAGGTAAGAGCAATTAGTGAAACCCTGTCTCCTAAACTAGGTTATCTCGTGAGGTTGAAAAAATGTTGACAATGTTACATTGTAACATCGTATACCGTCGTAAGAGGTGTTATACAAGCCGTTTTCAACAATATACACAAAAAATACGGATTGAAGTTGCTGAAACTGTATCTAGCCTGAAAGCGAGGCTCTAATTTAAAAAGAAAATTAAGTCTGAAAAACTAAAAGCAATTTAACAAATACAGTTCCATATACACGCTAAACATTAAATAAAGCATTTAACGAGTGTTTAGCACTAAATCAATGGCAACAAGCGAGCCGGCGCCCGCGCCGTTGCGTTGTAGATCCGTATCTGCTTCCGTCGCTGCCACCACTCGTAATTACTGATTACAAGCGATTTTAGGCTTTTTGTCCAGCCAGCCAACAACACACGTACATTAAAATACGATATGACTCACTTGTTCATAACGTTTTTTTTGTTAGAAAAACATTTTACGTTGACACTGGGTTTGTAGACGATCGATTATAACTGGTTTATGTCAAGGGCGTAACTGTCACTTAAAGGCAAAATAACAGTTTAATTAAATCGATCTTCTGGATATATTTATTGCAATCTTTAATAATGTGTAGTAGTAGTGCTTATGTGTAGTAGTAGGGAAATCTTTGGGGAAATTATGTAATATTGCAGCTGTCTGTGCTGGTAGAATGCGTCAAAAAACCCGCTAAGTTCGAGTTGGACTCACGCAATAAGGGTTTCGTATCACCCATCGACCTGATACCCCATAGAAACCGATTTAATTTACGAGAGTTCATCAAAAGACATCAACGCATTGTGCGTCAAATATGTATTTTTGCATGTTTCTTACGCAGGTACCATCACATATGTCTACGTTTGCTCTTTTTTTAGTATTTGTAACTAAACTACATACACTATAATCAGACCAAGTTTGACGCTGGTGTGTGTTACCGTTTTGAAGATAGAGCAGGAACAAAAACGTTGAAAAAAATAAGTTTTTCGAGGTTTCTTGTATGGGGTTTTGGTTTTAGTTTTTCATTTTTATTTTAGTAGGTATTTGTCTTGATAGGGGTCATTGCAACACATATTCTGAGAAAATTTCAACCGACTACCTATTACCGTTCAAAAGATACAGCCTTGTGACAGGCAGACACATAGACGGACGGACAGCGTAGCGAGAGTAATAGGGTCCCGTTTCCCTTTGGGTACGGAACCCTAAAAATGAAGTGTATGAAACGAAAAAAAACTAAATGACCCTTAACGACTTCATTATTTTTTTTATTAATTTTTAATATTAAAAATCGTTTCATATCTAATAATTAAAAACGTCGTGTCAATTTGTTATTGAAACACGGCGTAGGCAAATAGACATACATTACTACGTAATGCTAAAAATTCTAGAATTAGTTCAGTGTAACTGCATGTTTGTGAACGATGCAAGATAAAGGGCTGTAACATTTTTATTGGAACAGTAAAGCGATAGAGCGTCCACAAGTTGTGTTTGAACAGTGAATGGTCGCGTACATCAACACTTTTTATGGAAAATAAGTTATGTCTATCTAGATGGGCGTTTAATGATAACGGGAAAACGGGAAAACAATTTTATTTTTTATTTTAACGGAATGTGGATATTTATGTTCAAAACATGATTAAAAAAATATAGGAACCGGTCTCCAATCGTCACTTTGCTGATGTCTGAAAATTGCATGGTCTGAAAGGAAGTACGAACTATTATTATTCTAAAAAAGTAGGTACCTCACACTTTTCCTTTCTTTATTCCATATTCCACCGTCACCGGATATAATTATCCTCGTCTCAACGTTACCGGTTCTCTACATGTTGAAATTTTAATGGCTTCATTAAATTTCAGCATGTATATCTGTCTCGGTTTCATCATTTCAGCCGAAAATCTTCCACTGCTGGACAAAGGGGGGGTGCCTGTCGCCTTCATCATTACAGCCGAAAGACGTCCACTACTGGACATAGGCCTCCCCCAATTAAGGGGGGGATATGCCATAATCGCCACGCTTGGCAGGCGGGTTGGCGATCGCAGTTGGTTGGTTAAATACTCAGATAACGCTGCTGCCCATCCTCTGGTGAATCCCTTAGTCGCCTTTTACGACACCCATGAGAAGAGATAAGGGTGGTGCAATTCTTTAAGTCCGGCACCACACGGACTCTCTCTTGTCTCGGTTTGGTCATTGGTAAAACCGAAGAAGCCTCTGTTCTTCATATAGTTCTCTGATGCGTTGCATTCCCTAATTACAAAAAATCATAAAACCTAACCGTACTTTTACGTTTTCAAACCAAGGTGTGATAAAAAAGAGTAACGATATGTGAAAGTGGCTACCACAATTCAGTCACCGCATAGGGATATTAAAATATTATTGCGCATTACCATATTAATCAGGCCGGTAACGTAAACGAAGCTAATGGCTGCAATTAAAACAGTTCAGCCGTTCATATTGTATGCACTTAATGCATTGCTACAATACAGTGTGTGTGTGAATTTACACGATCTGCATAACAGGGATGGAATGTGGAGCTAAATATCCTTTATACGTAGGTACAGTCAGAAATATTTCCGGTGAACCACCACTAAGGCTAAATTCGCTTGCACTCAATGTTCGATGGCAGTGGTAGGTACATGTAATGTAGCAGGATTCGTTCAAGGGATTTTGTCGACAAAATGTATCACCGCGAAGTTTCGTGACCGTACTTAGTGAAGAACCAAAATGACGTGAGATTTGACAACAGATGCCTTCCGAAAACGAGGATTGAATTATACCTACATACATACATAACATCCCGAATATATATAAGTCTTTATTCCCCGAAGGGGTAGGCAGAGGTGTATAGCACATACACCAGTTCACTTAAACTTCTTTTCACTTCTGAAGAGTATTAAACTTCCTTTGATTACTATTGTATAGTCTACTAGTCTACTGCATGACAGTGGTACCTAACACTTGAATTATAAAATCACCCTTACTGCTCACGAAATAAAGATGCTGTCAATGTCAAACTGTTACCACTGACGTGCGGTCGACCGTACTAACTTTGCCGGCTGATGCCTTTACGGTGCAGATTTGCAACTTACTCCCGAATTCCAAACGACATAATTCAACCTCTGCTCTCGACTGCCTCGTTGGTCTATTAGTCGCAAGCGCGACTGCTAAGCGTGGGGTCTTGAGTTCGATTCCCGGGTGGGGCCAAGTGTTGTTGGGTTTTTTCATTAGGAAATTCTCAGTAACTGCCCGGGCTTATTTATCTATCGGGATAATCTGGATTTGTGCCTGGTTATTGCCAATAGGTTCGCACCCTTTTACTTTGGACTGATAACATAACTGGCGAAATGTGGGTGTGCTATACACCTCTGCCTACCCCTTCGGGGAATAAAGACTTATATATATTCGGGATGTTATGTATGTATGTAGGTATAATTCAATCCTCGTTTTCGGAAGGCATACTGTTGTCAAATCTCACGTCATTTTGGTTGAAAGAAGGGAGGAAAAAATGAAAGAAAAACATTTATTTGACACAAAACCATGACGCAAAGAAAGGTTTGACTGGTAAAGAATGCCATATGGCGTTATGTCTGCCTTATGTACCGTTTGTTGTGTATTTAAATTTAATTACTATCTTAAATCTTAATTTACTATCTCTTCTTGCTTCTTTAATTCTATCTTTACTATCTTTTTTTTATATTTGCCATTACCTTATGTATCCTCGATAATATTAAATTAACTGTCAGAATATCGATTAATGTTTTCTATAATATTATCCAGCAGATATACCTACGTAGAGTTGTAATTTCCGTGAATCATATTCAGATCAATTACAACATGGAATAGAGCTACAATTTGCAAAAAACGCAAGAAATTTTGAATTTCGCGGACTACTAGGCCTTAAACAGCCGAAAGACGTCCACTGCTGGACTAGGCCTTATGCTTCTTCGTTATTCAAAATGACTGGTGTTGATAAAAAGCTACAAAAAAGGGTAGGTATTATTCTAGATTGTTTTTTTTTCAAACACTATTCGTTCTAGTTTTAATTGCTGCCACACTACAATACTTAATCATTGGAATTAATGGAATCGAATGCAACACCTGTCTCTATCAAACAGAAAAAATGCGTATGGCTGCATGAATATTTGTGTTATATTTACGCGAATGGTAATAATAACTACGAGTGTTACTGAATAAATTATAGACGAACAATTTAATTATTTATACCAAAAACAGTGTTGTTCAAGCCAGTATAATATAGACCTATAATGATCTATATTAACAGGAAGACCTACAGACAGATGATTCGCTAATGATGTTAAATGCATGTTATTCTGTACTGTCTCTTCCCCATAGGACCAAATTTTTGGAACCGTGCAGCTGCAGCTAGACTTTTTGGAACCATCCAACTAGATTTCTAATTAACGTTTTGAAAGTGCGTGTAATGCTTATTCTAAATAAAAACTACTGAATTTGAATTTATTGGTAAAGCCTTTTGCCATTTGATACTGAGCATAAATAAGAGAAGTGTAAAGAAGGTTATTGGAAGTAACACTGCCTGAACTATAAATCGAACTCTGGCCTTACGTAGGTACGCTACTTCTGCCGCCAAACAGTGATGATTACTGTGTTTCGGTGTGAAGGGTACGGGTGCCGGTGAAATTAAAATCACATGAGACTTTTCATTTTCATGTCTCAGTTTGGTGAACCGACATGCGGTACCATATATGCAACAACCTAGGTGGTATTGCAGTTGTTATAGCAAAGGTAACCGCCTTTTTCTCGCCATCCTATACTATAAAAAACAAACAAAAACCAAACAAAAAAACCGTTACTTTTATTTTCAGCAGAATTATAACAAGTGGGCAGCCCTACGCACCAAAGCACTAAGTGCTGTATAAACGCTATTATGTATAGCATTAATTGATTATAAAGACATTTTATTCGCTCGCAATAGTGCCAGTAAGTGGAACAGGAGCGCTCCAGTTAATGATATCTCGCCATTAAGATACGTAATTGCACAGACACTACGATTTGAATAGCAAAGTGAAGCGATTTTTATTTAACACGCAGCGATACAATCGCGTTGTAATTAACCGTTGCGTTTAGTCGCAGCCGTAAACGATATGGCCGCGCGTTTGTTACACGAATAAAATCACTATGAATAATAAAATATTAAGTTTACCAAGAACTGTTATACTAATACATTATTAATTACATGTGCGAACCGTTTATAATAATATATAATCTTTTATTGACATAAAAAGTTGTTACAAGTTGTGTGAAGTCCCTGACTCCTGTGCTAGGTGATAATAATAACAGTATTTAGGATGTAAGGAAGTTCTTATCGTGAATTTGATCGAAATCTTAGCTTTTATTTGCGATTTCTCGTAGATGTAGGAACCTAATAACGTTTTAACATAGAATCTTATTAAGAAACAGTGTTTCTTACTCTTATTTGATTTACATATAACCACCATCGCTGGTGTAGAAATATTAAGTGTATAAATATGCATGCAAATCATAAGTAGGTAGGTACATCACAGGAATAAATTACATTATTATTTTATTAAATTTAGCATTTGATAAAGATTATGGATTACAATTAAAATTTTAAAGATTAATAGGTAGACATACATTCATATATGTGTTATGAATTACATTAATGACAATGTCAAAATATTTATTGTAATTATCATTTAAGCCCAAATACGTCCAATGCTGGACACATACCTAATGCCTAAGGTCCATTTATTATAATGTTAAATTATTAATTACAATGTCAACATACTTATTATAATGTCAAAACATTGTTGAAAATATTGAAATATTAGTTATAATGTCAAATAATCAATTACAATGTCAAAATATTAATTATAATGATGCCTAAATATTAATTACACCTAGTATAGTATTATATTATCTGTGATTACAATGTCAAAATTATTAAAATTTGATTGGGATTGGCATATTATTAGAAATTAGATTGGGAAAATAATTTCTTCAAGCGGTAGACATATTATCATATAACTAATTACACCATGAAGTTTCATGAACCCGACAAGAATCAACTGTCTATAGATAAAATGTGAAAATTACAAGTTTGATGCACAGGATGCGTGCAGTTACCCATTTAAGCTTCATATCTTTATAAATACCTTTATATGGGCTTACATTGTATTTTTAATTGTCAGTCTGTGTTTCCTTTCATTTCAATCAAAATTATTAACAAAGTGTTGTGTTTAAAACCGTCGTGTGTATGCACAGCGAGGTCGCTGGTGCGGGCGGTGAGGCGGTGCGCGTACGAGATGCTATCGCGCGACCACTGGTAATTAGTCGTTTCATTTTAGTCGCGTCGCGTTCTGTCGCGATAACTCGCTGCACGCTTTGTATGCACTTTTTTTGTAATTAATTCCTTTATATCGATTTATCCACCGCGTATTATTTGTGCCAAGCACGTTTTGATAGAGATATAACTGTTTTTTTACGGTCTTATGCAACTATAATATAGGTACAGTTAAGTCACTCAGTAACTCGTGTTATTAGAAGACCAATTAGTTTCGTTACATTTATATACAAAACGCATACCATTTATGCCCTTTTATTATTTTGATTGGCTAGGTATCGCGTCACGTCGTGCGCTAGCGCAACGTTTTTGACAAGCAAATTGGATAATGCGCGGGAAACGCTGCGTGGAGCATTGTTCTGTCGGCGTCGCGATTGTCAGCGATGTTTTCAAATTTTAATCTGCCATTTTGTGAAATTATGGAAATGAAATGGACGTTTCGCGGTTAGCTGCGTCCGAACCAGGCTGGTGTGCGGCGGGGTGCTGGCCAGAAAACCTCCACGTGTGCCTAACTGCTGCTTGTCCTACTGGACACGTCTAGAGGGATCGGCAGTTGTTTGGCCGGTGCATCCTGGGCACAGGCAATAAAATCCTGTCGAGGGATTAACCTTCGGGGGATTTTATTGCCTGTGGCGAATATTCTGGCGCGGGAGGGGCCCGTTGTGGGCCAGTGGGGAGTTGCTCCACGTGTCCCTCTGATATCAGCAGAGGGCACAGTGGAGGAGCAGGGGCGGGCCCGGTGTGCACTCACCCTGCCACTGGGCAGGCAGCGGAGGGACTGTCTTTCCCTGCCCCCGTCGATCTCGTAACCCCAGGAGTGCCCGCTGAGTAGTGTTCTCGCACCTCTTGGGACCGAGGGTCTTGGCTTCACCGCCCGGACCGCGAGGAAGAAAACCTCTATAAAAAATACGGGAGGTAGGGCCTGCGAGCAGCAGACTCGGGGTAGTCTGCTGCCCGACCAGCAGCTGGCGTAGCTGGCACAGCCGGCGTAGTTGGCGCAGCTGGTAAAGGCCCATGAGATGAGGTGGCGTGCAGTGTTCCGTGTCCGCCACCTAGGAGGGTGCGGCTGACGTTAGGCCGCACGGGGAGAAGGGGCTCGCCTGCTTGTGGCGGGCCAGGACCTGTCGGGGGTGGTTGTGTGAATACTCACGGGTTCCCACGCCCCCGGCTAAGGTAGTTGAAGGAACACCGTGGTGGTTTTAGTCGGTAAGAGTCCGACACTGGCTCCGCCTACCCCGGGCGGAGTGCGTCCATGAGGATTCCCCACGGCGAAAAAAAAAAAAAAAAAAAAAAAGGCTGGTGTGCGGCGCTCACGTGACATTTTATTGTAGGTAACGATATTAAATTGTTTTTAATACAGGTTTGTAATTGATTTGGTATTTAAACATGGACGAAGGTGTAAGTTTGGAATCTATTAGGAATGGTTATTGGTGTACCAAATCTTAATTTGAACTAACTATGACACAAAAATAAATCCAACAGTGCTCTACAAACACACTACAAAACAAACTTGCTCAAATAATTTCAGAAGTCATAGTAATTATTGAGCATATTACGATATTGTCGATATAAAATCGAGACGGTCTGTAAATATCCATTATGCGGCTAACCTGTGTTGGTAATGAGTGCGCGATATCGTCCGTTTTGTAGCGCGTAATCGCGATGTTATCGCAGCCCCCTCCCCTGTCGCCCCGACCGGACACCCACCCCCTACCTCGTCGAACCGTAGCCCCCTGCGGATTTTATCACCGTTTTTAAAGCGCTCATTTGCCATTCACGTCCATTAAACAGAATACAAGAATACTTATGTTTAGAAAAAAAATGTTGCTCACACATTTGGTTAAGTATATTAATTATAAATGTGGAAAAGTCAGACAAATAATATATTGGTTACGAACTGAACCCTACTACAAACTTGACTGAGATCTACTTATTATGAGTCGACACAAAAAAAAAAACAAACTGGAGTGGTTGGATGAAGATTTAACTTTAGTAACGTCTGGGGGCCTTACTCCCGACTGGATCGAGTTCTGAATCAATCGAATTTGAATTCGAGTTAGTGCGAATTCGTACTGCATTTCTCTAGGAATTGAAATTAGCTCGATTTGGTTCAGAACTCGAACCAGTCGAGTCAGGAGTAAGGCCCCTGGTTTTCACTTGATTTAGCAAAACAGAACGAAATGATTGGTTAGGTAGGTATTAACTTATAGTTGTGTATTAACTTTTTTATGTTACAGGTAGACAAAAGGTCGGCTACATTTAAAAAAAAAACAGTGTACGACTAAACTTTACCTACAGTAAGTAGACTTTAAGTGCAGTTTGTAAATGTATGTAGTCCTTGATCATGGCACGTATCTACTCTATTCTAAAATGCATATATATATATATATGCAATAAATATAATAAATTGGTTTAAAGATACGGTGGTTCTTCGTAAAATAAAATAAGCTGTCAAATTAAACGAGAGTTCACTTTAAAAAACTCATTGTTACGTTTATAATCGATTAAAAACTTAACAAGAACAATGATTCTCCCATAAAAGGCGGTTTAATTATCATACAAACTGGTTTAGTTTTAAACTTCACTTAAACGCAACGAAATTATGAATAATGAACTTGGATTTTAAGCTTCGTTAGGTACGTCTTGTCCGAGCAAGCTTTAAAGAAAATGTTCCAAAATACTTCGTTTCAATATTTTTTGAAAGATGGACTCAATAGTTTTTTAAATGCGTTATACCTACGCAGAGGATAGTTATAAACCTAGGCCCGTATTAATAAAAAAAACGGCCAAATGCGAGTTGAATTTGCGTATCACCACCACACCTTTCGGTTTATAGGTACTTTCTGTTACTTTTAGTATATTTGTTAAGACAGATTAGAGTAGTAACACATATTTTGAGAAATTTCATCAGGCTAGCTATTACAGTTAAAATGATACAGCCCTGTGACAGACAGACGAACGAACGGATGGACGGACAGTTGGCGTAGGCATAGAAATATGGTCCCGTTGGCACACTTTGATTAGAGTACCCAAAACACTCTGATCAAATATATTGATCAGAGCCTAAGACTTGAATTCACCGATAATTGCGATCGTTTCCCTAAAATTCTAGTACATTTTTCGAGACATCGGCTGTTTATTCAACACCACCCTAAAACGCTTTCTCTGAAGTGTAGTTTTGATATGATTTGAAATGTTGAATTGGTAAGCTTAGAAAAATTGTCAAATGTATCAATCTTCTACTTGGGATTTTGCCTCAACAACTGTCACGTTGAGATTAGTTTGATACTTTGACTATGGTTCCATTATCAAAGGTTTGATATGGACCATAGTGTCCCAGTGTGATCCTGGGAACTAATCAAACTCTTCCTACTTAGCTTTTCATCGCGCTTAGCAAAATAATCTCAATTATGTTGTAAAACAAACATTCAGCCCAATCGATTACGCAAAAAAAAACAGAATTTCTGTTGTATGAAAATTCTTGGTCGAAAATAGCATTATTTCAACTTAAAAAAAATTACATTATTTCAATTAAAAGTAAAAAAATTGTCCTACAAGGAAGGCATTGTCCATTAAGAATGAACAAGGCAAAATACCACAAAATCCAAATTACATTTCACCCTAGCAGCTCAATCAACCCATTCACCCCAAAAGAGTACCGTAGCAGTAGGAATGAGACCTAACACAAAAAGGTAAAGGTAATTCCGATCAAATTACTTTAATATTCTACTATTCTATGAAATATGCAGTTTACTATTCATGCAACCGTTTTTACTGTTACCGTATATTTATTCATTGGCATTAATGGCGAATTAAAACGCGCTATTACATCGTGATTGGAATAGTCATGTCGCTTTAATTATATTGTTAATTTTGTATGAGACTTTGTTTTTAATATCTATTCGTTGAATTCTAATTTCATCAAGGCTAGTATTAATTTAATATAAAAGGAACATTCTTATAAAACTCGAAGATTGATAAAGTTGTAGAAAACTATAGGACTAGTTTGTCATATTCAGAGCGTATCCTAGTCAGCCAGTAGTGGTGTCGGTAAGAGTTTTAAACTACCAACTGAAAGATTTCTTTATCCAATGTGACATTGATCAAATAAAATGGATGATGATTTTCATCAGATGTCGTATGTAATAAAACACTGATCATCAAATAAATTGGATTGGGCAAAGAGATTGGACAAAGAAATTTGACTAGTGGCATACCACCCTAAGTAATAAAAAATAGCGTTTATTTGTTTGAAAAGAGGTTCATACAAGATGTTGTTATTCGTTGCTGTGGGAAGGGCTTAGTTTTAAGTCTGGTGTGGGTTGGGGACTTCATAGACTTGAAACTTTTTGTAGCCCTTCCATGTGTATAGAGTTCTATCAAAATATTAAATATCGTTAACGCAAGTAATAGCAGACTTTGATCCACACATTAGTTCGAAAAATTGGAGGTGTGGGTATGGGTCTCAAAACCCTCTGCAAGGACAGCAACCATTTTACACTTCACCATCCCCATCACCATCTATCACAGTCATAGATATCTAAATAATAAGTTAAGTAACAGAAATATTATCTCATCATCATCATTTCAGATAAAAGACATCCACTGCTGGACGTAAGCCTTCCCCAAAAAGGGGGGATATGCCATAATCGCCACGCTTGGCAGGCGGGTTGGCGATCGCAGTAACAGTTGGTTGGTTAAATACTCAGAGAACGCCCATACCCTGTTGAATCCCTTAGTCGCCTTTTACGACACCTATGATAAGATATAGGCTGGTGCAATTCTTTACGTCCGGCACCACACGGAACATGTTATCTACTCTCTTTTAATACTAGAACGCGTGTTACTGGTTTGCCGCTACCAACATATAAATACACAATTACGCTCACCATGTTTCTAGTATCCAATGCAAAATAAATATTAATAATAATAAATATTTTTGAGACATCTTACACAGCACCATCTAGTCCCAAACTAAGCAGAGCTTGTACTATGGGTACTAGACAATCACAGACAAGTAAGCCTTATTGGTCTGTGTAGACAATGGATATATTAGTTATATAATACATACTTATAATACATATGAAACACCCAGCCAAACACAAACACTTATGTTCATCACACAAATATTTGTGTCCTGTGGGAATCGAACCCACGACCTCGTAATCAGCAGTCCGATACTCAAACCACTAGACCACAGAGGTTGTCAAATAATTAATTTATAATTAAACAACTGTTATATTAACAAATACAAATAACACAGCTAAGTACCCACAAGTTCCAGTATTAGTCGCAAAACAATTAGCTGCTAGCTTCTTAAAACACGAGTAAGTGAGCATATCGGGTGTGCGTGTGTGCGCGGTGTGTGTCACTAATTACTGCGTCCGCCGGAAGTGGCCGGTTCCGACGGAGTCAGGTGACGCCGACACCTGTGTGCGTTGAATTGATACTCACACATACCTACAATCAATGGTGCTGTGGTACGAATGACGTAGTGCGTTTTCCTACTTGACGTCATTTAACACTATGTTAACTTGAGATTTATACTTATAAGCTGGTAAATCTGTGGTTGAAGGTAATATCATCGAAATTTTTGGGCAAAAATTTGTTTCTTGGTGGCACACAACCACCTGAACAATTATAACAGAAATGACATCGCTAGGAATAGCCTCAGTCTGTTATAAAGTTAAAAAACATACGACTTTTACACGCAAATTTTTCCATTACGTACTATTCATCGTATTTAATGCGGACAGTACAGTAAACAGCAACAGCAACAGTAACAGTTTCTGGTTTAAAGGTACAAAAGCAAATGTGAAAATGTATTAGTCTGTGAATGGGGATGTAATATCCCCAAAATTGTTCACTAACGCGTTGGAGGACGTCTTCAAGACGCTGGACTGGACTGGACAGGGTATCAACGTTAACGATGAGAACATCTCAAATCTCCGTTTTGGCGATGACATCGTTGTAATGGCTGAGTCGCTGGAACAACTGGGCGAAATGCTGCACAGCTTAAACGGAGCCTCTCGACGTGTCGGTCTCGGCATGAATCTGGACAAGACTAAAGTCATGTTCAATATGCATGTCGTGCCGAGGCCAATATTCGTCGAAGGGTCGACACTCGAAGTTGTAACGGAATACGTCTACCTAGGGCAGGCAATTCAGCTTGGTAGACACAACTTCGAGAAAGAAGCCAACAGAAAGATCCGTTTGGGCTGGGCAGCATTTGGCAAACTTCGCCGAGTCTTCTCGTCGCCTATACCGCAAAGTTTGAAGACAAAGGTCTTCAACCAGTGCGTCCTGCCTGTCATGACTTACGGTGCCGAGACGTGGACACTGACAGTTGGGCTACTCCACAAGTTCAAAGTCGCTCAGCGAGCTATGGAGCGAGCTATGGAGCGAGCTATGCTTGGAGTTTCTTTGAAGGATAAAATCCGTAACGAGATTATCCGGAGAAGAACCGGAGTGACCGACATAGCTTGTAGGATCAGTAAGCTGAAGTGGCAGTGGGCTGGCCATGTCTGTCGAAGGACCGATGGCCGTTGGAGCAGACGAGTCCTTGAGTGGAGACCGCGAATCGGCAAACGCAGCGTAGGGCGCCCCCCTGCCAGGTGGACCGACGACCTAAAGAACGTGGCTGGGGGGGACTGGATGCGGAAGGCAGGACCGAGTGTTGTGGCGCAACTTGGGAGAGGCCTATGTCCAGCAGTGGACTGCGATAGGCTGTGTTGATTAGTCTGTGAATACATAAAATTATTTTAAAAAAACGCGTTTATTGAAAAATAAATGAAAAAAAATAGTTTTTAATCAACACAATAATAACGTGAGCGCCTCCATTTGACTTCATACATATCATACATACATAACCAGCCCATTACTGTCCCACTGCTGGGCACGGGGCTCTTCTCAGTACGAGAGGGCTAAAGCCTTAGTCCACCACGCTGGCCTAGTGCGGGTTGGCGGACTACACTGCACACACCATTGAGAACTGTGTGGAGCACTCTCAGGTGTGCAGGTTTCCTCACGATGTTTTCCTTCAACGTTAAAGGACGTGATAATCGAATATAAATCCACATATGAATTAGAAAATACAGTGGCGCGGGCCGGGATCGAACTCAGACCCTCCTGCATGGAAGGCAAGCGTTCAACCATTAGGCTGTCACTGGTCTTCACTAACTGACTTCATATTTTTGACAAATCCCTTCTGAGTACTCTATGGTTTTGTGACAAAATATAATAGTACCACTGTTAACGATAGCCAATCTCTTTTTAGCACCTTCACATCTACAGGAATAGAAGAGTAAAACTGTTACTAGGCAACCACTTGTTTGACATAAGTTTTGTGGGCAAAACATAACCGCAAAATAGTCAATATTTTAATTATTTAAACATCTGTGGAGTACTGTCCGTTCATTAAAATAGATTGCAACACATTACCCTCATCGAATTGTATATGGTGAGCATCATATTTTATTCGTAACTTCCATAGGCTGGGCTATAATGGAACTTTAAATAGTGACTGCATTGCATTGCACTGCATTGCATACTGCAACTGCACTGCACTGCACTGTTCAGTGAATCGTTTATTTGACCCTTCAAATCATTAATCAGAACTTCACAAGAAAAATCTTTACTCACATCCTCTACTCACCCATACACACATACCCCAACCTCCAACACACACTATACCTCCCACACACACCATACCTCTATCACAAATACAATCATCGTTAACATCACACATACATAAACATCTAAGTATATAAACAACATAAAATACACATTATTACACATTCCATAGTAACAATATTGTTTATTTATTGTTATTCTTATTCTTTTAAAATAACTGTTAGTCTTTGATGAAATATACTAGTCTCCATGACACAGGGAATCCTAGTGTGGAGGTTAGTGTCCTATGTATTCTTTGTAACTACTTTGATCAATAAAGATTTTATTTATTTATTATTTAAAAGAATCACAAGTCACAAACTCATCAGTTACGTTCTATTTGTAATAATAATAATAATAATTGATGTCATCAGCGTAAATTCTATTATATAAGCACTAAATTAAAAGTCCAGCTAGATTACCACAAAAAAAAAACTCATAAAACAGAACACCTTCCCACACATGACAAAACGCGAAACTTAATTTATTCTGATAGATGATATAATAAATTACGGACAAGCATAATATTACGACACTACAGTGCATTTGTGTCCAGTGACCATTCAACATACATGTGTGTGCAATAAACACACGACTATTATGCGTCTGTGTGTTCCACTAATTAACTATTCGTCGATTGAACGATAACGACAACAATTAACTTTTGTTGCTAACATAATAATGTAAAAAGTAATAACGTTTATGATAAAATTCAAAATGTTCCAGAACTTTTGAAACGTAGTTCCTTAACGCGGCTTGCGGTAGTGTGATTCGGGAGAAAATGTAACGTCACGTCACGTATGATTTCTGCGTTATGAGCAGGCATATTATACGTACAATACACCGCGCTTTCTCTTTCAGGTGTGACTGTGTGTGTGCTTGAGGAACTTCGTTACGTTCCTGACGGGGGTGTCCCCTGACCGCACAGGTTTTTTTTGTTTTGTTTCTTTTTGAGATTTTGTGAAAATGTGTGTCAAATATGAACGAAATTAATAAACTTTACGTGGCTTTTCTGAAAATTGCAATGGGCACCGATTTAAGGAAAAGGAAGCAAGGTTCAATACGTTTAGGTAGGTAGATACAGTGATACCGGTGATAGCTAGGACTTATTGAATTTTGACAGATTTTCTGCATTATGATAGCATAATATTATGCAAAGTGTAATTGAAATAACTGAAAACCGCTTAAGTGGTCATTGTACTCATCACTATGAACATCTACTGGACTGGACCAAATCGCGAAAAATTGTCAGCTGTTGCTTACTGTTTGTCGTGTTATGCGAACATAAAGGTATGGAGCAGCTAATTTTTTTTCGCGTTAGCAGGGTTAGTCCCATAGTAAAAGTTGTTCATAATAATAAGTACAATGACCCCTTAAGAGGTTGTCAGTTATTTTAATTACATATTGTATACGTAGATGCGTTATAGGTAGATTAAATCTACAATGAAGTAAAAAACCTCAATAATTTTATTAATGTGTCCACAACTCAAAGCATATTCAATTAACGCCAAGTTTTTATAGATAGGTACTATTATAACTACCTACTCGGAATTCTAGACAACGTATACTCTAACAAATAAACACAGCTAATGAACTCGCCGTTAACATCAATCCAACCAAGAGAAGCAATTATTACGTTGACGTAATTAAGCATTTTAGTCATCAACCTCATATTTTAAACACTCATGCATGACTTTCAATTTGCAGAAAAAAAATGTTACGAAGAAAAAGAAAAAAGAAATGTCGTGAGCTAATGTGTCGAGCAGGCGCGGGCGCAGGGAATGCTCGCCATTCTGTTTTTTTTCTCCTCCCCCATAATTACGTAATTAGTGGCGATGCGAATTGGAAGTGCATTTGTTGTGGGTCCTTTTGTCCGCGATCGGTGCGCCTGCGCCGCGCCGACTCCGTAACAGCTGTTCCACGGCCCGTTGAGCTGCGACTTTCTCGTTTGACAATTACGAGCTTTTATAATTTGATCCGTCGGAATAGAACTTGTTAGAATTAAATTTTAAATAGTTACCTTAAATTATGTTTGCTGTCAGTATTTTATCAAACAGGTGAACAATGAGCAACTTTGATACGTGAAGTCGAAGCTTTATCGTATTTATTTATTCAATTTACTCCAGCTCCACACCTTGGCCCGAATGTTGGCTCCAACGCGATTCGGCTAACGTGTATCGTAAAAATGGCATTGGCCCGAATGGGGCAAGCGTTGGCAGTTGGCCGTCGCGTGTCGGTTTTATCAAAGGAATTATGCGCCAACGTTGGCGATGCGTCCACAGTTGATGGTCTTGCCGCAGCTCGCAGCACTGCAGTAAGGTGCAGCGAATGAGCTTGTTCTTACGGTCAAGAAAATGTCATCCGCGTAGTAGATGAACGCAATAGTTTTAGAATTTCTAGATAAATCTTATTGTTTATTAACAAATAATCTTGTCTGTAAAAAAAAATTTCAAAGACGACGTCCATTCTTTAACTATTATTGTGTTATTTTAATTGACAATTGTGCTCTTAAGCACTCAATAATGTTAAAGTGCCCAGTGCAACTTCTATTTCAGACGTCTTTACCTCTTTATCTCCAACGTGTGGACATTAGGCGTTAGGTACAATTTACGGGCTAACGCTCGTAGTTCCAACGTTGGGGCCAACGTGTGGAGCCGGCCTTAAACTTAAGCTCACAATTGTCGTCAGACTAGTTGATTTAAAAATTATTATAAGTTGACGAAACTTTCTGTTACTTCAAAGCAAATCATGATTAAATAAATCTTTACATACTATGAAAGAGCAGAGCTAGAGTTCCTTAGACTGTGCTATGACTGTTAGGTATGACTTTGAACATTGCATGGTAAGTGTTGCAATAATCTTAGCTATTAAATTAAATGTTTAAAGATGTTATCACAGCATATACATGCTGTATATGTGGTTGGAGAGAAAGTACCTTAAATATTGATGATAGCTAATTTTATGGGGTTTTTGGGGGCTGTTTTTAATGTTGACTTTCAATAAGCGCCAATTAGCTTTAGCCTACACAAAATAAATGATTTTAGTATGAAAAGGCAAAGTTAAATAAATTTGTTCTCATTAGATATTCAGAAGTCACTGACTCATGAAACACAGGTATAATGCCTGGCTCTGGAGCCAGGGTCATAGGTACTATAGTTTTGTACCAGTTTAACTTTTTATTAATTAATGTTTAATTTTTTATTTAAAAAATCATTGATACACTGGAACGGGCTAAGCGATATTAAAAATAACGTATAAAAAGTATGGCGCTACTGACTCGCTATATGCCAATTGCAATCTTCTTCAAATAAGACAGCTGTCTACACATAGCATCAACAATTTTAAGATTTCATAAAAATGCGAAAGTTCTTGCCCGTGCCTCGTATAGAACATTGAAAAGGGATGGGCCAAGAGTGCGTTCGTCTTTTGCACGCAGAGCTTACCTATATTATACATTTTTGGGGCGTTATCTCTGTTTCAAATTATTTTTCATAAACTCTAAAGAATTGAATATATATTATATTATTATTATATTATAGATCAGGTTGCAAGAACGTTATCACAATTTTGTAATTAATTATTGTAATTTTTTGATTGTAACCATTTGGATACAATCAAAAAATTACAATGAAACAGAGGCACTATTGCAATTTTAGTTATAGTTCCGATCACGAAGGAACAGACCCCCTACATATACCCTCACGCACACCCCTACATAACCCACACATAACCCCACGTACATAAAACCATTCACGCACAGACAAACATCCTAACTCTCACATATACATAATACAAACACTCACAAATACTGTTTTTTACATATCTAATTAATCTAACTATAGCATATGTTAATGTAACTAAAGCATGTGTGTTAAATTGTCAAATCATTTTGGAAGATACTGGTCCCCACGACACAGGGAATCCTAGAGTGGGGCCCAGAGTACCTTGTATAAATTGCTAAATTTTGGTTACAGAAAATTATCATTATCGAGTTTAATGTCAATAATAAAAAAAAGTACAAACCGACTTCAAAAAGACAAAATAATTTGTGTGAAACAGTTTAGGAAGTAAGTAGGTGCCATTGATTCGGTTTTGTTTTTAAAAAATTGGCACCGACTTCCTCAACTTGTGTGAAAATTATTTTATTCTTTTTGAAGTCAGTTCTAACTTTTTTATTACTTTTTTTAAAGGATATTTTATTTTTATATTTTTAGTGGCATTTAACAATAGAAAGACAAGCGATTGCGCAATCCCCGATGATTTGCTGTCATCCATTAAAGAGTTCCCTTCTTTATCTCTGATGATCTTGATCAGATTTTTACCAAATGATACTTTCTGAATGCAAATGCTTGATTTGATGATGAAAATACCAAAATCACTATATGTATGCCTATAATGTTTGAGAAGTTTCCTCAATTCCACTGATTTATCAGAACTAGATTTTGATAAAAATGTGAGCAATCTGGAAGTATATCTTTTCAAATAAAAAAACGATGAGGACTGACCAGAATTAGTGTATGACTAATGGCGCCTTGTTTACTCTTTTATACCAAACTAATCTTATTTTAATTATTATTGTTATAATTTGCGTGCCACTTATGGTAAAATATGTGGAAACTAACTTTACTGTGACTCTTTATCCATCTGTCTGGACCCGTATTTTTTGCGAAATAAATTATTCTTTTTCTTAAAAAAAAAACCAAATCGGTTTATAAATGACGGAGTTCTGAGTTCTAACAATTTTTTTAAAAATACAATCGAATTGAGAACCTCCTCCTTTTTTTTAAGTCGGTTTAATACTAAAAAGAATTTATTTATATTCCTTCACGTCTAGGTGAACAAGCATCTATTACAGTTGCAGACGATGCATAAATGACCGATCACCACACTATTCATTACCAAAACATGAGTGCAGTGTTCACGAGTCAATTAGCCATGGGCGCGGAGGGTAGCCGCTCCGCGCGACATTTGGCGCGCGGCCGTCGTGCCGCGCTGCACGCCACGCAATCGATCGCTAATCGATTACCTCAGATATCAACCTTTGTTTATGATAATAATATCCAATTGTGAAACAATGCACCACATTGAATGCCAAAAACATTAACTACATCCATTAAAAGCTGCACAACAGTAACGGAATTTACCCATTCAAAAGTTCAGATAAATCTTCCAAAATCGCAAAAGATTTAGTAGACTTCCCAAGAATAGAACATTGATTTATAACAGTAAATGGACATAAATGTATTGAAACTCAAGTACGCCCCAATTTATATTAGATTTATAGCAGGATGTGGTGTGATGATATTCCTTTTCAATTAGCACTCAATGAATGTAGTAGCCGAGTTGCGTTCGAGCGGTTCCACGATTCGATACGCAATATCGACGCGAACAACAACCGATGCTCCCATTCATCATTATTATAAATGTGCCACACTCGCTTATTTACGGAAATCGATATTTTTTTCGGTATCGACTTTGAATGCTCGATTTCGACACGTCGATAAACGTAACGCTATTGTGGCGGATGACCCCGGCATTGTGCGGCGCTGGTGCGGCGGCGGCCCGCTGAGCACTCTCAACGTCACACGAAAGTAGGAACAGCATCATTAGTTCCGCGTCTACATGATGTTATATTGTAATTATTGATTATAACAGGTCACGGTTATTGGTGAGTAGCGTTTGTAAAACAGACCGACTTAATTAATGATAGGGAGTTCTTTGTGGGATTATGATTACTTTAATTATCAATAACAAAAGCGACAAGAGAACTGTTACGTGCGTCTAATTTTTCATCTGTCGCGTGTTTCCCTATACAATTACTCAATCTATGACATGATAGCGGGGACGGTGCGGTGGAATGGTAGCTGCAATATTGATAAACGTCGACGGGCAATCAGTGGCCGGGCAATTTGCGAGCGATTGTCCGTGGTGAGATGCGAACACACGCAAATTGAAGCGGCTGCACGTTCAAACGGAGCTGTTTAGAGCTCGCACCATAGTTAGTACCAGCCAGTTACCGTGGAATGTAGCTATTATTTAGTTATGTTTATGTAGGCCCTAATTGAGTTCACACCACAGAAATAAATAGATAGAAAGGAAAAGTGGGCGGGACGCGCGTGCCAACATTCTGCACCAGAGTGCAGGGCAGGGACGTCTGTGGTCTAGTGGTTTGGGTTCGATTCCCACAGGACACAAATATGTGTGATGAACATAAGTGTTTGTGTTGGCCTGGGTGTTTCTTGTGTATTATAAGTATTATACTTCGCGCTTCGTCCGAAGAGATTAGTAACCTGAAAGAGAATTATGTAATAACATATTCATACGTTGTAGTAACGTCTACGTGACACCACAACTTCACCCACAGGTAAGTTCGTTTAATCATTAATTATTTACAACAACAAAAAAAAGTATTATATCCAGTGTCTAGTACCCATAGCACAAGCTCTGCTTAGTTTGGGACTAGATGGTGCTGTGTAAAAATGTCTCAAATATTTATTTATTTCAAAACCTTTCTCAGTACGCCTTATGACTTGTTTCTGTAAATACTGTAACAAAAACACACAAAAATGCCTTATTGCGCTGTTTCTAACTGCAGAAACAAAAGCTGTAAAGTACATTTGATTAATAGTACATTACTGTCGAGGCCTAAAATGAAGCAATTTACTAGTAATATTGGAAGTACGAGGCAAAGCCGAGTACTTCCCAAGTGATTTTAAAAGGACGAGGCGCTAGCCGAGTCCTTTTTAATTAAACGAGGCCGTTAATTGCTATTTCGGCCGAGACTTGTATAGTACTTTTCTTTCATTTGCGAGGAAACAATACAAAAAATATTCAACAGTATCTAATTTTCATTGACGCCAATTCGCCCGCGCGCGGTTCTTGTTCTATTTTCAAAGTTTTGGAAAAAAAAATGCGTATTCAGCCTTTATATTGATAAATATTTTGTACCTGAAAACACCTAATTTATGTAAGTATGTACTTAAAATCCTCGGTAGCATCATTTAAAAAATAAAAAGTGTCCAGCAATTTCTATTATAACCGTTCTATCTATCTATTTCTGTGGTTCACACATTCTAAACTAGTGATACTTTGTAACTACTGAACATTCATCTACCGAGGCGTATCAAACAATGACATCCAGAACATAGGTATTACCAATTTCTGTTTTATTATTTGGTACACACACATGTGCCAGCATTTCCGCTATATTCTATAATCGATAAGTAGGTACAATGTGCACATTACTGTATCCATTATTGTATAACCGAAGGCGATCGTAGAGGAAGAGAAGGGCTCTCACGGGGTCACACATAAATATCTAATGAGAAATACGATTGCGCAAGAAAATGATATCGATATCAATTCGATATTCGTTCCAAAGCTAGCAATCACGAAAACAAATTTGCGTTCATTTCCTTTCCCTCGGAACAAACGTACAGCGAATCCGGCGCGCCGCGTAGCAATATCTTTTATAAGGCGGTAGATCGTAATGGAAACCATTTCTCATCAATTTTCTAAATAAAGGCGCACAGAAGCTAGCGGATAAAACAAAGCGCGAGCGCTCACGACATAGATTGAGCTGAATTATCGCTTTACCGCAGAACACAATCTACCCTCGGAGTGTACTTGTACCGGAGTACTATACCTACCTACGTAACCACGTAGAGTCCGGTGTAAATGCCTATAGCGTGCTATCGGAGCGCCGAGCCCGACCGCCTTGTGCACTCAGCCCGGGCCCAGATAACAAGTGTGAATTATGTTAAATCCAGACAGTTTTTCTCTCTTTTATCAATTTACTACTTCACTAAGTACAACGTTTGGGTCTGATCAAATTTAAACAATAATTTCACCTTTGCAATCGCGTTCGCTAAGTTTGAAATTGTAGCAGTAAGGGCGTACAGTACAGCTCTTAAAACAAAGTACCTACACAGGTAGATTTTAGTGGAACATTGAATTAACATAACATAACATCTTTCCTGTATTTCCCCGAAGGGGTAGGCAGAAGTGTATAGTACACCCACATTTCACCAGTTATGTTATAGTCCCATGTAATAGGGGGCAAGCCTATTGCCATTAACCGGGCACAAATCCAATCCAATCCGGGCTGCTACTGAGAATTTCCTAAAGAAAAAACCCAGTAACACTTTGCCCGACCAGGGAATCGAACCCAGGACCCCACGATCAGCAGCCGCGCTTGTGACCAACGAGGCAGTCATTGAATTGAATTGAACATTGAATTAAAGCTATCGTAATCATTATAAATTTACACCATCTGAAGATAACCATTACATTGAATAGATTTAGATAAAGGAGGGTTAGAGAGTCAATGTGTCAAGAATAGACACGGAAACCCAGCTGCTCACATCGCATATAACAAAACAACATTATTCATACATCAACCGTGTGCTTGTCGTAATCAAATTACATTTAATAGCAAATTTTCTGTCATTACAACAGCAATATTAATACTTGTAAATAAAAGAATTACAGTAATTTCAGTGACAGGGCAATCAAAACGTCGCGTTACAAAACCACCAGCAAATTGGGTGAAAGTGTGACGTTAATATTCGTACAAATGACAAATGGACGAATCTTGCGCAGGAGCGGTGGTAATGAGACCAAATCAGAAGTGAGCGCAGGTAATTCGCATGCTAGTGGCCCATTGTGGAGGTGCGTGCTGGCTGGCATTACAGTCAGCAATTCTGTCAACTCGTCTAGAAGAATAATGAAATCAAACATACTTAAGCTTTATTTATGACCTTCGTCTTAGTAGAACTTTTTTACTAAATAGAAAAACATATTCTTTAAACTTTCGAACTTTGTACTGTTCATTTTCACTAATGTGGATAGTTTCAGAATGTTAGCAAAAGCTCTAATACGTAATTAGTTTGCAGGTTTTGTCGCGAAAAGGATGAGACGCTATATCCTATGCGAATGTGATACAGTGCACCATATAAGAAGCCAGCATCTTGGAGGCCACGTCATCTCAACGCAGGAGATCAAATCCTCTTCCCCCAAGGTCATAGCCGACTTCATGATTGACTTGCAGCTTGGGGAAGTGCTGTAATGCTGCAAGAGGCGTCACAATAGATCTTATCAGGTCGCAGTGGCTTAGGGGCGTTCAAGACCCCTACCTCTTTCCTCAGAATAATACGTAATTAACTCGCGAAATTACTCGAAATAATGTGAATTTTAATAGCTAGGTGTGTAGTTATTTGTTGCATTATATTTCATCAAGCTTAAATCACGGACGAATAAAAGAAGGCGGACGGAATCTCGCTAAGAAGTGATTGAAACACTTATTTTCCTCTTAAACCCACTATTGTTTCGACAGCACACCAGATGTTATGTTGCACACCATGTTGTTATTTTATTTGTGACAATACGACAACAATTTCCGTCACACGAGATGCGTAATCGCGGCTGTTAGACTTACTGTGGGTGTGAATGTGTGCGTTCCAGCCCGTTCTTTCAAGTGAGCCGACTTACAATGGGTGCTTCACTTATTGTTTAGTGGGATTCCGTCCGCCTTTTTTTATTCGTCCATAGCTTAAACGTAAAATTTTTGTCTGATTTAAATGGTAATTTAAATCTTACTAGCTTTTACCCGCGGCTTCGCTCCCGTGGTTCTTTATCCGACAGGTATGTCACTATCCGGCCCATAAACTATCTCTATTTATATTATTAAAGAATTTCATAATGGATGCCGAAATAAAGGAAAATCTAATAAAAATTGTTCGAAAACATAAACTAAGTGTATTCACGAGCCTAGTGATAAAAACTGTAAAAAAGTGTAGCACACAAAACTTTTTTATGGCAGAATATCGGGAAGCAACTGAATATTGAAGGGAGCATCTGATGAGCTGGTTCCTAACCAACCATTGTCAGAAATTATAGTTTCGTGCTCAGTACTCGACATTTTGCTCAAAAACTTCGCATGCAGACTTTATTGATCGAAGCATGCAGAACGTTCAAACCGCATGCGTGTGCGTTGCAGCGCAGCGCGTTGCAGCAGCCCTGCACATTGAGACTGGCCGCTGTGCTGCCACGCGCTGTGCTACAACGCGCTGTGCTGCAACGCGCTATGCTGCAACGCGCTGTGTTGCAACGCGCTGCTCCGTTGCTGCTTGAAAAAAGGACAAACCAACAAACACACACTTTGGCACTTAAAGGTATTTTTGCAGAATGGCGTTACCTATCAGAAATAATGAATTTGACACATAGTCCTAACACTAAGCTTAAGCGCGTTTTCTGTTACACAAAAACAATTTTAATTATCAATCAATATGATGAATGGCGAAGATTGTATTCAAGAAGCTATTTACGTTCTAGCAATAATGTTAATAGCAGGAATAGATTACCCCAACGGGATATCACACAACCTTTTTATTATTCGAGAACCAATAAATATTCCTAGCCACTATCATTATTGACGAATAAGGTTGAACTTACATTCAATTAAATGTGTAAACGTGTGATAAATGGTGCCGTGGCCAGGTTTTATGGCAACAGATAACGGAGCGTTGTTCGTTTTATCGACACAACTTATTGAACTATTTACTATTAATTTAAACAGACTTCGACTGATTAAACAGACATTTAGTATAGGAAACGTGCTTTATTGGAGGTACTGATTTTTTTTTTTTACACATAGGTGTATGTGTTGTATTGTTTTACAGGAAGAATCTTGGATTTCTTTAGTTTCGAAAGTCGTAGTTCGTCGAAAGGTTTAAAAATTATAGCTGCTACACAAGTACACAAAACTACTTTATCAAGACGTTGTTGTAACATTCGTATATAATACATTATAAGTCATAACAGATAACAATTCGGTACAATTGGTGAACGTTGTATTACTTAGGGCGTTTGTGTATGCGAGATTTGTTTCAGTAAACGTAACCGCGAATCGGCCAACGCAGCCTAGGGCGCCCCCCAGCCAGATGGACCGACGACCTGAGGACCGAGTATTGTGGCGCAACTTGGCAGAGGTCTATGTCCAGCACTGGACTGCGATAGGCTGCATGATGTAAGAGAACTCCTCCATGAGACTCTTATTTTGGACATCGTATATTATGTAAAAAAACTGAACCTTTTTCAACGTTTTAAGTAGGTATGCTTCTGAAGAAGACTTCGTACCTTTTCATGTATTTCATAAACGGTTCCTATAAAGAATGTCGGAGTCTACCTTTTTTTGTTTGTGGGTGAAAATCCTCATGGATATTCTCCGTCTGCGGAAAGCAGAGGGAAATGTCGGACTCCTACCGACTAACGGAAAATTTATATCCTATCTATAATTTATGTGGAGTTTATGTCAATAAAAAACAATATTTTGTACCACTGGTGGGTCAAATTGATGGTACCACGAGTCATACACCCAAATTTCTATGTAGGGTAAATCGTGGATAGATAGTATATTAATTTTGGCCATAAAACCACATGATTGCTATCATGTGGTCTCCATCCTCAGCACAAAATAAAGGAGCTCCGAGAACTCTATTGGAACGCCCCGCGCCCCTCTCGTGCTACGGTGCTACCCCTTTGGCACCTAGCGGGAAACAATATTCTAGTTTTCCGGGATGAGCCAAAGATGTAGCACTGACGAACTATGTGGTTCACAAACTAACCAAAACTATGCGTGGAGACTAGGTACGTATGTTTTGCTACTGAAAGATTTGTATATAAATACCTTTTGTTTACATCTTTTCAGTTCTTTTTACATTCAGTCGAGCTTTTTGTTTTTTTTTTTTATGTTCACACAACACATTTTATTATAGAAAACATAAAGAATAAACACTTGAGCACAAAGGTACTGCTTATCTCTTATCTTGTGATTGAACTTTTTCATTTTACTTTTGTTATTTTTTGGCGGTTTATGCGTTACCGTCTCGGCCTAAATAAATACTTTTACTTTCTTTCCTTCTGTGTTATATTGTTCTGCTGTTTTTTATCCCAATATAATACATTTTAAGATATTACAGATATGACTTACTATAGATGCGTATTTTTAGCTACTTATACAATTATAATTAGCTTACATAGCGACAAACTGATCATATATTTAGATAAATATACACCGGTAACCATGATGGTAAATTATAGCGATAAATGCTCCTTTTTCAGCACTCAACAACAATGGGCATGCCAAGGTTACATTCCTTCAAATTACCTTTTTCAATTAATGACAACAGCTGACATCAACAGATCCCCATAGAATTCTAGTTAGTTCTAACAATCAACTTTAATTAGAAATAAGGCCTGAATCCACACTAATATTGATGCGAAAGTTACAGTTTGTCTGTCTGTTTTTTCTTAAGTTGTTGTTTTGTTTGTCTGTCTGTTTTTTTCTGTTTTTGACGTTTCATGCAACTAAACCTCAGAATGGATCGTAGTGAAATTTGGCAAAGAGGTAGCCTGGAGAAGGACATAGCATAGGCCACTTATTATTCCGGGAAGATAAACAGTTCACGAGGGATGCGCAATAAAAGAAAAAAGTTTATTGTCCCGGTAAGCAAGTGTAAAAGCAGGTGGGTATACAAATAAATAAAACTAATGTACTAATAATAATATACTATAATAATAATAGTTCATAGTTATTTATTGATAATAGTAATTATTATAAAGTCACATAAAATAATAATAATATTATTAAGAGTATGATTTGTTTGTTTGTTTGTAATCGATAAACTCTGAAACTACTAAACCGATTTTAATAATTCTTTCATCATTAGAAAGCTACTTTCTCCAGAAGTAACATAGGCTAATTTGTTTAAGTATGCGGGCGAAGCCGCGGTCTAAGTCTAGTCTGTGATAAACCACATTACACGCGTGCCAAGCAGCGGGCAGAAGCTAGTTTAAAGATAATTGCTTCATTAGGAATGAATGCATATTTTTCCATGACTTACCATATTTTTATGGGAAAACATTTAAATACATTATACTGTGAAGAATTTTACGTTATGTTACATATACGTAGATAGGGTTGCCAACACCTTTGAAATTGAGTTCGACTGGTAATATGTATTGTGGGTGTGTTTACAAACACATCTCACATACACAAACATCCAGACCCTGAACAACTATCTGTGGATCATGCAAATATTTGTTTCGTGCAGGAATCGAACTCAACGATCCTTGGCGCTGAAACCGATCGCCCAGCCACTGTGCCAATCGTGTCCAATTAAAATTAATTCTAATAAAGGTATGGTCAATGAAACTAACTAATACCCAACAATGTCAGTGCTATAGCAAAATTTGTGCAACAAAATTAAACAGATACCTACTATGTAAAATATAAATTATTATAATGAAGTTTTCATACTACTGCATCTGTTTTTTTACTGTAATTCAACACTGTAATCTTTCTTTCATCGTTTCGACGTGAGCTACATAATTATAATAGCTCATGCCGTGGGAAAAAGATAAGCCAGTCAGCAGGTTGGTAACACTGTATTGAAACTAACTTACGCCAGAAATTAATAATATTGAAATCAATGTAATACAAAAGCTTCAGGTTAAACTAAAGCTTTGGCTAAGCTGAGCTTAAGTTTGAGCTCGTCTGTTTTTGTTTGAAGCGAGTCAAAAACCCATCCACAGAGTGAAATTGCAATATTTACATGTGTCATTTAAAAAAAAAACGAGTAGGTATTTAGGTTTAAAGAACTTTATTTCGCATACAAACTGTTATACTACATGTTACTGTTCATTTAGGTAAAATGAGATTATAATATTCTTAATTCTAACACACAACACTAAACATTTCCATACATAATCTGTTATTTCTTAACGCTTATTATATTACCTGTGCATACATAATTGCACATGCATGTGCAGACAAATAGACTTACATAATAAACATTTAATTTAATTTTAGTAATACTTAATTTTACAGAACTACAGATATGACACTTTAGTTAATTCTTATACAAGCTGATTTCAAACCTAAATATAAATATTTCGGATTACATTGTATTATTGTATTTACATAGTTTATCCAAAATAGCAACCCTATGTACTATACTAGCAGACGGGTCATTTTACGTAGTGGGCGCGTAACCGGTGGGCGAGTCGTAACGTATCGGTTATCAACGCGTCATTTCCACGTAAAACGTGCTTTGATGCGACTGACGACTGCCCCATGTTACTTTTACCGGTAGCAATTACACTTTGATTACCGGTTACCCGTCAAATCATGGCGATTTAAACAGATTTTGAAATTGTTATTGAGATATTTTGGTATACAATAAAATAAATATACAATTATCTACCTAAAATCTGTCGCTAGTAAACATTTTATTTTTTTGTAAGTGTAACGACACGCCTCAAATATTTTTTTCCAAAAATGCACACATAAAATGACCGCCACATATCGAAACCAACCTCGCCTAGCATAGCCCAAACGAGTGCCAGACGGCGCGTTTAAGTCTTTTGTTCGCAAATGCTATCACAGACCAAATTTGTTTTTATTACATTTTTAGCCATCTTGCTTGCAGACTAATTATAAGGTTCAACATCTGGCGTGCGTGCCCATTAGTACCATAGCTCGGTTGGTGTTAGTTTTATCTTCAGGGTGTTAAACCTATCCAGTCTCCTTCATCATCTTACTGCATGCAGAGCGCAAAACGAAAGTATCCTTCAACTGGTTAATTCCACAGGCAACAGGATAATTTCAAACATGCTGTATGCACGAAGCCTAAACACATAGAGAAGGCTCGATAAACGAACAATCCCAGGATAATAAATAGGTAAAATCTTTCACTATACCTTACGATTTAATACACGTACAGTATATCTCTGTAATATACAGACATAAAGTACTTTTTATTATTCAGAAATCACACATCAACCCGCTAGTCTGGCTTTTGTGGCTTTCCTAAAGTGTATACATAATAATATGACTTTTTATCGTTGTTGATAATAACTTCAGAAGTTAGTAAATCTATACATATAATATAAAGAAGCTAGAAGCATGAAACTTTGACGGTAGATAGTTTGTATAACCACAGATAATATAGGTATAACGTAGGCATCCACTAAGGAAGAATTTTTAGAAATTTCACCCCTAAGGGGGTAAAATAGGGGTAGAAAGTTTGTATGAAAATCCGTCATTTTTGAAGTCAGATGTATAGAAAACGGTATTTGGCTTTTTAGTTGAAAATTAAGAAAGTTTTATTTCAGTGTTTTTGGAAAATCAACCCTTAAGGGGGTGAAATAGGGTATGAAAGTTTGTATGAAATTTCGTGGGCGTGAAAATTATTGGAATTTCAACGCATGCCGCCGGGCACAGCTAGTGTAATCATATTATGTTAACATACAGGTTAACGCATTGTTTCATCTTTTTTGAAATTATCATCTGAATACAATTTAGCCCATGGCCCACTACATCTCATTACAAAAAGTGCTACGACACTTATTGCCCTATGGGCTCTGCCCACCAATGATTTAACGTGGTTGTTGATAATTATGCAAATAGGTCCAATCACATTTCTTTTTCAGAACTTATAAATCGAAACAATTCTGGTTTGGTACAGTACCACTCAAACCAGAGGTTCCATCGATACACCAATAAATTGTAATGCATCGTATGTTTTAGTTAATATAGTGTTATAATAACCATTAGATGCGCAGCTTACAAGAACATGGTTACACGAGTTATGGTTCCGGAACCACACTGTCATCTGTCATTAGTTCACTTGACAGCTGTCTCAATCAAAAAAATGTTATCAACGGTTGCGTCAACTGAATTTGGAACACGCTGCTTATATGAGATCGCGTGTTTATTTACTGACGTCGTTGGTTATAAGTATAACCTTATAACCTAAAAGGATTATTATTTACTCTTAGAAATCACTTTCTATTAATTGTAATAGTATTAGAAATGTGAAAGAGCTCATCTGGGGAAGTACTACCACCGTAACTATTTCTGCCTCGAAACAGTGATGCTTGCGTTGCTGTGTTCCGGTGCGAAGGGTAAGGGTATGAAAGTTTGTATGAAATGCCGGTGATGCCGGTGAAATTAAAACCACATGACACTTTCTATATTTTGGTCTCAGCTTGGCAAACGCGATCTGCAATACCATTTAGGCAACAATCTAGGTGGTATTGCAGTTTTTTTGGGCAAAGGTAACCGCTTAACATCAGGTGAGTGGGCCTTTAGCATATTTCGCCATACTATACTCTTAGGAACCAGAAGCGGAAATGTTTAAAATAAATAACATGGCACGTGAAACAACAAATAGAATCGATTTATTTCAAATACACAGTTTAGTTTTTCAATGACCGAATCAGAAATGAGGACATTCGCAGGAGAACGAAAGTAACCGACATAGCCCGAAGAATTGCCAAACTTAAGTGGCAGTGGGCGGGGCACATTGCTCGCAGAACGGATGGCCGATGGGGCAGTAAAGTTCTGGAGTGGCGACCGTGTACTGGAAGGCGCAGCGTGGGTAGGCCCCCCACAAGGTGGACCGACGACCTGGTGAAGGTCGCGGGAATGCGCTGGATGCGGAAGGCAGAGGACCGGTCGTTGTGGCGATGCTTGGGGGAGGCCTATGTCCAGCAGTGGACGTCTTTCGGCTGAAATGATGATGATGATGATGACACAGTTTAATTACTACAACCATTATTTTAATACAAGGAACAAAATAGCAGTCACGTTTGATTTAGACCCAAATCATACGAAAAGGGCATTCAGCACATAGAACAAAGAAATAAATTAGAAAAAGACACATCTCACTCGCACTCGACGAATGCTCGATCAAAACTAAGAGGCCGGTGTCGGTTTACTACGCCTTTTATAAGTTAGTGGCGGTAATTGACGATTTAAGTTGGGGGTACTGCTAGTAATATAATAAAAAATTAGTCGCATTTATATTTGGGTAAAATTATTGTTTGGTTTATGACGGAATTCATCGATGAAGCCTCTGAGTTGTGTTGAACTGTATGTAGAGTTGATAGTAGTTGCTTGCGGCTGTCACAGAAGCGTGTCTAAGTCGCCGACACCTGCGGCGCAGTAATGGGTCGTAATTCGTAATGGGCCAGGCTCTGTCTTACCGCCACCATGTCCAATGCGCGTCATTCCGCCTCACCCTGACGCGTTTACCGCACTTACGCGTCCATACAATCATCAGCATGTCGTTTGTCAAACGCTTGTATACAAGGTATATAATAAGTAATAGGTACCTATGTAATATATTTTATGGTGTACAATAAAGCATATATAAATAAATATATACATATATAAATAAATATAAAAGTGTAGTCCAAGGTCAATAGTAACTACAAAATAGGTTACTTAAATAACAGTCCATCAATATTAGGTATGTCCGTTAAAGCAAATCATGATTTAAATATTGTTCACCTTTCTCTTCCAACATTCAAAACCTGTATAAAAATTGTTGGTATCAAAAAAAATATTCTACCTAATTTAGTAATTTACTTAAATGTTTCCGTTGGTTATTATTTGTATGATATAATCTGAGGAAACTATTTCTGGATATGGTTTTACCTATTTTGTAAACTAGACTTAGTATATACCTGTTTGATAGTGCCTACTGTTTGTTTCTCAAATATAGTAAAATAAAATGAAAAATTAACTAATACAGCTCCCGATTCGTACATACTAGGGATGCCTGTTTTTCAGAGATTTGCCCAACAGAATTCTGTGATCTGCTGCATCAGGAAATCAAATATGGAACGAGCTAAAAAAAATTAAATAACATAATATGTACCTATCTTTACATGATTGCTTATCAAATATCTTCTCTATAATTGATTTCATAACAAGAACCTACTTCATATGTATGTACGTATTACCTACTTAGTAGGTAGTTAGATACACGTGCGGTTGGATCGAGTGATCTTTTTCTCTTCAATACCAAGTAACGGTAATCTACCAACGAAGAAAACAAAACGAGTAAATAATATGCGAGAAAAACGTGTGATCAATAAAAAAGCTAGTCAAGCCCGCAGGAACTATTTATTACAGTAACCAAATTAAAAGACCATTACACGACAACAACTCCACAAAGGAGTCAACAAACAAAAAGTCGACACCGACTTCCTTTTAAAAATGTAATCTGCGTCAAGAGCGCGGGGTAATCATCGAATATTCCGTATCTAACTACAACTTTATACCGCGCGTTATCATGGCCGTATAATGAGTTATGTGCTCTTGCTCGTTTTGTGTCCATCACGGGTATCGGCGAAGGGCGTCATCCATCATCCACTACGACTAATTGCCTGCTCCTGCTACCTTGCTTCGGCTCTCTTATTCTTTTAATTCGTCCTCTGAACACCTATACGACGTCGGAGCGAGCTGTTACGAATAATTGCTTGCGAGATACCGACGACTTGATTGCAAAATTAAAATGTAAGTACAAAAAGTGCAAGCTGCATAAGTTGTTGTTAAGTGAACATGTTATTTCACCCTTTTATATACTCGTGAAAAGCGCGAATATGAAAAAAGTTTAACATAAATTATTGGTTTCAAACAACATCAAAACCTGCCTGCCTAACCAGCATTAGGCGCTATTATCCATGATCTCTCATACATCAAACCGCTTAATGCAATACAAAAATCGTGCTCGACCAATTCGTAAGCAATCCAACTAGTCTAGTGGCGGGGCTAGTCACGAGCGATAGCCAAGTCCATTGGCAAATAAAAATAAGGCCGAGGACAGCGATCCCGCCGAAAGGGGTAGCTCGATTAAGTGTCGGTTTGAGTTTTATTCGCGCGGGGCGAGAGGGACGTGTGAGCCCGGCGCCGCATTAATCATTAACACAGCCTGCCTAATGACACCGCCGAAATGGGTCCAATAGTGATGCACCCGGTGTTGTCGATACTTGTGAGACAGGGTATATAGGATGACGAACTTATAGATTATGATAGTAGAGCTATCGCATTGGTCGGCAGGTATGAAAATTATAGCAAATTTACTTTTAATTACCATGCACTTTACGCTAAGTTTTGTATGTATTGCTTTGGTAGCAGAAAGTTCTTTTTATTGTTATTAATTCAATTGGATTAAAATCGATATAAGCTAAAATAAAAATAGGTATGGTGACTGCGTAGTAATCCCATACTATATGTAACGTATATCTTCAAACGACTCTGTACTTAAATAACAGATTCTTGTTACGCGTATAGGAAATTTATAACCACAAATTGAATTTCGCATGTTTCAACATAGGAGGTTCCCTACGATTAGTACACGGGTATGAAAGGCCATTATCAACATACTTCACAAGCACATCACTTACGCCTGATATTAGATGTCGCTATTAACTCCGCAAAACGTAATTAATCGAATAAGTTTATGATTGATATAACCAGTTTGTGGGGCGCTTAATTCACTTTCCCAATTCCTGGGTCCCCCGGTCGCCTTTATAAAGTTATCCTTTAAGAAAATTGATTGGCTCTATCGCGACGTAAGTGATTTTGTAATGATTCAATTCAATTACTATAATACCCAGTGTTGATCGGGGAAGCGTAAATAACGAGTAAAATGTATCAAAAGCAAATTTATAATAACATTATAACGTTGTGTTATTTATTCGTTATATGGTTTGGTTTTGTAATTGACGTGAACTAATAAACCGTTGCGCTCCGCTCTATGCTTTTGTGGCTTTGAAGATTATTACTAAACTTTTTACCTGGTATAGCAGATAGCATTTGAAATTTGAACGATTGCCTTCCATGCAAGTGATTTTGAAGTCAATTCCGTTATTCACCGTTGGATTTTCAAAATGTGTTTTCAAATGCTCGGAGGCGCTCAAGGGCCTCGTGGCTAAGTAGCAACCGCGCGGATTGTATGATCTTGGAGGTTAAGCTACACTTGCCGCAGTCAGTCCGTGGCTGGGTGACCATTTAGTTGCACATCGAGACCCCTCCGTGCCTCGGAGAGCACGTTAAGCTGTCGGTCCCGGTTGCCACACGAATATCTATAGCAGTCGTTACGGATTGGAACTGGATTGGAACTGGATTGTCCTATTTTGTGTTATCTAAGTAAGCTAAACATATACTTACAATTTTTTTTTTTTAACTTAAATGAAGTCTGACATGGTTTTCAGTGAATTTTAGATTACAGTAATGGAAATGGATTATTTAGTTTTAATTTTTATATGGGTCTGCGTGCCCGCAATAAATAATTTTATTTATTTTGTTACGGGTAGTCAGAAGCCCGAAAGTCTGACAACTGGTCTAACCTTCGAATGTCGGTATTACCCAGTAATTGGATTGCGGGGGTCTGATGGAAGTTGCTCCGTGTGAAATACTGATGTTCAGCCGCGTCTGGTTAGACTGAAAGCCGACCCCAACATAGTTGGAAAAAGGCGAGGAGGATGATGTGTTTTTTTCAAATGCATAACCTATCGATTGAACGTTTTCAATGCAGCTGAGCATCGTAGTGAGATCCCGACCCGTACATCTGACTTTTCAGATTCATGTGCGGATCAGAATTTGATTATCACTTGTGTTAACGGCGAAGGTAAACATCGTGAGAAAACCTGCACACCTGTGAGTGCTCCATACAGTTCTCAATGGTGTGTGTCCACCAACCTGCACTAGGCCAGCGTGGTGCACAAAGGCCTGAATCCTTCTCATTGGCATCACAAGAGGCCCATAACCACTAGTGTGACAGTAATGAGCTAAGTAATATTAACACTTGCGTTAAAGTTCTCTGACATCTCTATGGTGTCTCTAGTCCAGCGAACTGCACAGCACCTTGCCAATAGTGGATCAAGGTCAAGGCCAGATAAACACTTTATTTCAGACTATCCTGTTAGTAAACAGATTTTTTTAAACTTTCGCATAAGCTCGCCCCCTATCACATGGGACTACAACATAACTGGCGAAATGTGGGTGTACAACTACACCTCTGCCTACCCCTTCGGGGAAATACAGGCGTGATGTTATGTTATGTTTGTTGTTATGTTAAACTTTCGCAAACTTCACTCATATTGAACTATATTTACGGGACTTTTCGCGCACAATGAAATCAAAACGTTTGTTTTCGTGAAAAGTCCCGTAAATATAGTTCAATATCCTACTAATATTATAAATGCGAAAGTATTGATGTTTAAATGTTTATTTTTTTGTTTGTCCTTCAATCAAACTGAAACAGCTGAACAGATTTAGATGAACTTTGGTACACAGATAGACTAAATCCTGAATGAACATTGAGCATATAAGATACTTTTTATTGACATACCATGGGCATAGAATACCAAATTTTGTACCACGTATAGAACGGCCACTCACCGCCTCCCTCAGCTTGCCGGCAATTGGACTGCACGATTGCATTGGACCTCAATCGCCAGTCACTATCTCAGAACTACTGAGAAGCTCTTAGAACTCAGTTGGCATTACGAGAGGCAAGCATCCCTAACCCGCGTGTGTGTGCGTCCGTATACAGACAGACCTAAGCTTGCGTATGTATAGGTTTACGTAGTAACTATTATTAAGTAATCTGTGGTGGTGTTAGTATTTATTTTCTGTTTTTTTTCTCTTGTCTTATTTAGTACACAATCTTGGCACGATTCTTTATTCATATAACTACTGATAAAGTATAATTACTAGTTCTGCACAAGTAATTAGGTAAAAAAATTGTGTGTGAAATAGTTAACATTATGTCTTTTAATAAATATTATTGACGAATTGCATTTAACAGACATGCCAAGATTGTTTACTAAATAAGACAAGTAAGAAAAAACAGAGATTATATTATTAGGAGTGTCCGAGGTGTGCCACGGGAGCAAAGCTGCAGAAGACAGCTAGTCCGAGCTCAAAATGAGCAATGCCTTTGTTCTCCACATTCCTATATCATGTTTACCATACAGTTCTATTTATATGTGTACATAAAGCGAATAATATATACATAAAGAGAATAATAGATATATCTGCTAAAAAGAAACCATTTATTTATTTTTATTTATTAACTTTATTGAAAATTAAAGCAATAACAGTTAGGCACTGTAGTTATCCATATTAGCAAATAAATACATTTAATTGAATTGAATCTTTTTCCGTGTAAATGTGTAGTGAATAAAAAAGAATTATTAGAATAATCGTAGGAAAAGGCCTAGTCCTACATCTTTCACAATTATATAACCAACATTATTATGAAGCAACTATAATATGGATTTTATTGTTCATACGTAATAAATGATAAATTTACATTTATAAGACCGTTATAAATACTAAATAGCTAGAAGGAGATTTCAGTTTCCCTAAAACTAATCATTACGAAAGTATGGACTCCATATATTATTATCGTAACAGCCATATAAGGTTCTCAATTCAAATAAAACGAGGAAGGAAACTTATCGTACCCAAAATAATATAATGACATGAAGCTAACACTAAATATTCAAATGCGATTAAATTCATACACAAATATACTTCATTTAACACTTGATGATCCCCCTGACGTCGCAGCGAGAAAAAGGCAGTGTGAAAGTAGAGGGGGTGTGGGTGCAGATGCGGGGGTGGCGGGGACGCAATTTGTAATATTTCACGAGCCAGTAGACGCTTATTAACTAGGCGTGCAAAAAATCGACGCCACAGCAGCGCTCAACCTTTGATCAAAAACGGAAAAATCAAAACGCAATTTTAATCTCTCTCAGTCAAATAATAAATGTGTAAAGCGGTGACACAGATGAATAAGTTGCCACGTGTGGTACTCTATTTAAAAATTCAGGCACAGAGGTAACGTATAAAATACGGTGCAAAAAAAATCATAGGTAGGCACACAAGGCACAAATAAAAGATCTTCTATGCCTATATAAACACCCCTTCAACCCTTTTAAAAGTCCCGTCGCAGGAAGCCGGCGTGGCGGTAGCAAACCAATTAAAAATCTATTGTATCTATTAGCCACTCTGTGATAAGTTAAAAAATTACACTTACCAATACCTGATTGCCTATGTCCAGCAGTGGACGTCTTTCGGCTGAAATTATGATGATGATGATGAATACCTGATGAAAACCCTTTTGAACTTATTTTCCTTTAATAACTTGGGTACAAAATACAAACATACACACACAGACAAAATAATGACATTTATTTCTACAACATAATATCATCCTTGCATGAAACCAAATTAGCTACATATAAAAATGTGCAGCACCTCTGACTAATACAAAAAGTCTCTAAAATCTAGTCAGGGGCCGAGTATTACGGGGCGGAAAATAACAGGACCGTAGTTAGGTACTCGGTGCTTTTATTATTTCATAAACAAACAGTAGAATAGATTGTTTATCACTCTCTAAAACTTGGATTGGACCACTTCCACATTGGCTTTGTCATGCATGAAAGAATAGATGACATTATGTTCCATCATATCCTGTAATCTACTTTACGTATAATTTTTATTGGAAACAAGTTCATATTCGTAATAATCATTCTACATCTAGTAAGAATTACTTCTCCTTATAAGAGCTAGTTAGACTCATTATAAATCTTACAAGTCACTACTATTTTTCTCATCTTCAGTAATAATGTTAAACGGTTAGATAAATAATGAACTCAGACCAACATAGTTTTGTTAGTCTAAGATAATTAAATGAAAAATAGACGAGTTATAAGACCAAGTTATCAGGTATAGACATATGACAGCTAACAGTGCAAATATGATTGGTTGAAATATAAATTAGCCTATAAATACAAAAATTTTATATTATAGTACTATTAGATATTCTGTGTCCCAGCGGTCGCGAACCATAGAAAATCTATAGTCTCTGTTTGATGAATTAAATTCACGATTCAGTCTTAGTTGTTTTTCCAGCCGAAAGTCACCATTGATTCATTCTGGCCTTTAGCCAAAGTAAAGCTAGAAATAATTATTACAACTTATTTTATTTGACCTATCGCTTGCCCGAACAGCTAAAAATTGGTTTGAGAACATTTGGTTAAATCTTTTCAACAAAATTCTTATAATGATTGCAGTCTGTTGTAGCTGCGAGGATATAAATTATTATACTTATTTTATGGCCTTTACTTAAATTACAGTAAAGGCCTGTAAAGGTTTTGTAGTTCATTACTTCAAAAATATTGTAGTTTTGTTTACTGAACCCTAAAATCTATAATTTAAAAAATACACGCGCACTATAATAGTCAACCTATTCGCATTTCCTCTTGGTAAAGATTCTAACTAGTAGATACATCCAAAAAATAGTATACAGGGTGGATATGACAATACGACAATAAATAAAATCACGTACAGAGTATCACGTCCTCTGACCGTATACAAAAAATTAATCAAATCCAGTTAATAGCTTAGCCACAAGAAATTATTATAATTTCATTAATTTTGAATGTAGAACCATTTTTCGAGGCAAAGATCGTTAGTTCCAAAACGTGTGCGAGTCCATATAATTTTAAACACTCTTTCTCAATTATTAGAAATGGTATTACTTATTATTACGATATTAAACGAGGTAGTTGCTTCATGTTCCGACACTTACGAAATTATAATGTCGTAGATTGCTTCAAGTAACATAAGTTACGAAAAATACTTTTTTTTTTTTCGTTTTTTTTTTGTTTTTTTTGCATTTTTACAGTGGGTTAGGGTGGTAGTATAGTTTTAACCATAGAGAAATATTTTCGATAAACAAATTATTTATGTTATTATAATGCTTCTACAGACTAGTAATAAACGTGTTTTCATTTATTGTCGTATTGACATATCCACGTTGTAGACGCTCTGGGCTAGCAAAAGTAATTAAATAAATATTTTTGGGACATTTTACACACAACCATCTAGGGCCCAAACTAAGCAGAGATTATGTACTATGGGTACTAGACAATGGATATAATACTTAAATGCTTTTTTTTGTAAATACATAGGTACTTATAATACATAAGAAACACCCAGACCAACACAAACACTTATGTTCATCCTTTGGTTCATCACATAAATATGTGTGTCTGGTGGGAATCGAACCCACAACGTCGTGATCAGCAGTCCGACACTCGAACCACTAGACCACAGAGGTCGTCAATAACAACGTTTAACGTCGTTTTTGATGGCAACTTCAAAAACCTCCATAACATAACATAACATCACGCCTGTATTTCCCCGAAGGGGTAGGCAGAGGTGTATAGTACACCCACATTTCGCCAGTTATGTTATGTGTTGTTATGTTGTAAACCTCCATAAATCCTCCATATTTTGATACTATGCATTGTAGCCTTTCGTCGCAGCATCCCAAGCTGTCCCTGTGTCGTGCGCGTACTTTTTCCGAGAGGCTATTAATCGTGGAAGGGAGGGGAGGACATTTAGCCGTCGCTGGCCCGCTGGCCACTCAATAAGCACTTTGCAGTACACCGTACATAGTCTAAAGCGGTGCGATCAATATAAAAACTATGTGAAGTTCTATAATATGGAGTAAATCCATGATTGACGAGGGGTCTTTAGGCGCCGCGAGGTAGGACTTGATCCAAGATAAAAGCAGTGAAAAACTATATGAAGATATATAGTATACATCTTTGCGTGTTTGCGTCTTTGGGCTACTGTTTGAAACTCACAAGATTTTGAAGTTCAAAAATACGAAGTAGACACATAGTTCATTTTATTGAAATACCAACAAAATAAACTGTACAGTGATTCTTGTTATTAATACAATCTACATTAATGAAGACATAAATTGTGGAAAGAAAAAAAATTGTTAAGGGGAATGTAGCAGCAAAGAGGCGCCCACATAAAAAAAATTACTTGTTGAATACATCATTTATCGAAAATTCTTTTTTAACACTTGAAGTACAGGTACTGAAGTTTAATCAGAAACTATTCATCATCATTTCAGCCGAAAGACTTCCACAGCTGGACATGCCATATGCCATAATCGCCACGCTTGGCAGGCGGGTTGGCGATCGCAGTTGGTTGGTTAAATACTCAGAGAACGCTGCCGCCCATCCTCTGGTGAATCTCTTAGTCGCCTTTTACGACACCCATGAGAAGATATAGGGTGGTGCAATTCTTTACGTCCGACACCACACGGAACAACAGAAACTATTAACTCTGTAAATTATAGTTCGCTGTAGTTGTAGATACAAAAAATGCGAAAAAACACTTTTGGCCTTTTTTCTATCCACAACTACAGCGAACTATATTTTACAGAGTTAATAGTTTCTGATTAATCTACAGTACCTGTACTCCAATTGTTAAAAACTAATTTTCCATAAATGTTGTACTCAGCGAGTAATATTTTTTTTCATAATGGGGGCGCTACTTATCTTAAACAGATTATTTTTTCTCCTTATCACAATCATAAAGTTACAAGTAGGTAACATCACTGCTTAAAAGAAAGTAACCCCAAGTGGCGACATTGTTTCCCTCAACAACTTGAGCAAACACATAAACTTCAATCAGTGTTGAGTACATAAAGGGAAAACAGAAACGCCCTACCTAATAATAGGTAGAACAAACCGTTTAAACTATACGAAGAGACATTACTGCATTTTTACTTAGACAGAGTCCCATATTTCCACACATAAAACAAAAACAAACCGTATGTTTTGAAAAATAGGGTTGATTTTGTGTTTTAAGTGACTTTGTCGTATCGAAGTGCGTAGGGCGGGCCGCCCAAACGTTTAGCACCGTTTAACGAAAGCCTCGAGGTACGCGGGACACACCCACGGGGCGAAATCTTGGCTCATCCATATTTCATATTAGGTAAGCCTATATTCGTAAAAGTTACTTACCTTTTGAAAAAGCATTTATATGTATATTTATTTAAGTATATTATTGCCTTTAGGAATGTGCTACGAAGGTAAGATAAAAGAAAATAAGAACATTACATTAAAATTGACTAAATTCTGTTTAAACTACGTTTCAAGTTTCACAGTGAAAATGATGTATAAAAATCATTTTCACTGCACTCATTTCTCGTTAAAGACTGAGAGATAAACTATAAACTCTAATAAGATTGTTATAAGTTTTTGGGGAAGCGTCGATTCGTAATAAAAAAAACGTCTTTACAATATTAATCGTGTACCTATAGGTAAATAATTTAATGTTTTATTAGTAGTAGTATTATTTAAAGTCCATAACCTCGCTAATTTTTAGTGCATCTACCTTGTTTTTTGTGTTTGCATCACCAAGGTTATGTATAGAGAACGTCTGTAGCAGGCCTAAGGCGTTAAGACTACCTTTGCTTGTCCAGTTGTGCATAAAGGATTAAATTAAATGAATAACATTCAAAGTAAACTAAATCAATAAAGAAAAAAAGACAACCGCCAAAAATCTACAATTTACCGATTTTCTAGTATTTGAGATTCCTTCAATTAAATCGCATAATATCGCTGTAATTCGATCGACGAACAACTGTTTCATTACCACCACACTAGTTACTACTCGTTTTACTTACCGAAGTACCAGCCACCCTTTCTTCGCACCTTTACCACGTACGTAGGTACCTAGATGTAAATAATTCAGGCGCTAGTTGGCACTGAGCGTTGGGAGTTGCACTTACACTCGTTCCAATTTAAAATGTCATTTATTTCTGTGAATGCAACCTCGTTGCTACTTGCTTGTTAGCTTGAACCATCTTGATAGTTTGTAAAAGTGGCTTATTTGGAGCTGGTATTGATAAAAGTCACTCATTTATTAAAAAAATGCGTTTTTCTCAAATTAAGTAGAATATAAGCAATTGAATGTAGAAGATGTTGATGATGTTGTTTCAATCTGTATCAACTGTTGGTAATTTTTCTACCAACTCATGTTATTTTGACATTGTTTTCAGTTATTATTAACTGTTTATTATTTCGGTACTATACAAGTTATTTACACTTTTACTATTTCGGAATTTTTTTTCACTTTTATTTTTCTAATATTGCATTATTTTCTGTTATAGAACTGCAACGTGTATGAGATGCTTAATTTTTTTTTAATAGGTGATTGTGAATGAATAGAATGTGTAGAATGAAATGTAAAATGTAAGTATGATGTGGCCATTAATTTTTTTACACTAATTCTATATATTCCTGCCTATCTGTTGTCTAGCAGTATGAGTCTGTCATGCTCACTTAAATGTCATGCTGATGGTGGCGTTAGTGTCGGGTCGATAAGTTACCTTCAATTCAATATGGTTGAGTTAAGCGATGGCTGATGCTCGCGTCATGCTCGTGAACGGGTGCCGTCTGTCGGGACAGGTCAGCTCCTACATACTATGGCAACTCTTTTTACGTTTATTTCTAAAGGCAATATTCTCACTTTTAAACTTTTGTTTATTTCTGGCATTAACCTACATTATACTCACATTATTTGAATAAATTTGATGTAATAAACAATAACCTAAATACGTTAAGAAACTCCATGGATACTCTTTTTAAAATTAAAAAGAGTTTATCCATGGAGTTTCTTGCCGGTTCTTCTCCATAGGACCCACAATTTGGAACCGTGCAACTAGAGCCTGACGTTTCAAAAGTGCCTGTAAATATGTTTATTTGAAATAAAAAAACATTTATTTTTTTGATGATTGTCACCAACTACAGCAGTTTTTATAAGGAACCATGAAATAGAAGGACTTTGTAATAGGTCATTATCCAATTGGTTATGCTTCCATCAGATTAACCTTGTTTTCTAAATGGCCAGATTCATGTTAGCAATTTTAATTTGTGAGATTTCACCATTTGCATTGTCTGTAGCGTCATACAATGGTTTATAGCTTTTCGCATTGTAAACTTTAAATTGTTTGTAAAACGAAGCGCTTTGCCTCTAAGTAGCAGCATAGATAATTGTTGAGAAATACTCGTTTTTGTAATCACACTTTATTCTAAGCTATCTTAAGATCTGAATATGCAGACTTCATGTCTAACGGTATTTTAACGACAAGGTAAGCAACGTTGCAATGGTTACGTTTATGCTTGGGTAAGCAAATCCACTATTGCCTCATTGCTTCTTACAAGTTACTATTGGATTACTTTAGTCAGTACGACCGGACGTAGAGTAACATAAATATAATATTTTCATTCTTCTTTCTTTCTGTGTAGCCACTACAATCACGTTTAAGTTTTTTAGGAATAAGAAGGCCCGTCCTGATGAGAAAAACTACACTGTCCTTTTAAGTATCAAGGTTGCGTGATCGCGGTATAGTAGGGTGGTGTAGCGAATAACGAAGGCGCGTTTGATATGTTAATTTATATAATTCGTAGCTTTTCACTGCTTTTACAAGCTGTTGCGATATGTTCTTGGTGTGAATATCTATGTAACACAATTTGCTATTAATATAAATGCAATGAATAAATGTGTATGTGTGTCTTTCGTGTTTGTTTATGTCTAAGTTATAGTTGTTGCACTGTAGATACTCAGGTTAGATTCTGTGTTGGAATACTTGATCTATAAAATTTGAGCATGTTCTTAAATCGTTAAATAATTTAAGCGTTTTAATTAAATAGATATTTAAACTTTTTGCTTCTCTTCCATTCATGGACCCAAGCGCTACTAATCTGTAATCACAGACATAGTAAAAAATATAGACGAAGTGCTGCGAACAATTATAGTGAAACCAAAAAAAAACTATGATCCTTCGTGTAAAACCAGCGCTGACGCACACACCATGCACCTGAAGGATATTTGCTTTTGCGATACTTACTGAACGATGCCACGACATGTGTACTGAGAGAGGTGAGCACGGTTTGAGGTGTATGTGAGTGCGTGAGTGCTGCCGTGTACAAACACGAAGGAGCATAGTTTTTTTGACTTCACTAGATTGTTCGCAGCACTTCGTCTATATTTTTTACGTCTGTGTCTGTAATGTAAAGCTTCCTCCAGCTGTGAATGACATTACATAGGTACCAATCTTTAGACGAATAAAAAACTCGTAAAGTGCAATTCATTACATGTAACGATTAGCGAATCAAGTCCGTTACATCCAGACGTTGCCTCATCGATTCGAAGATAAAGTGGTTTGAATCAATTTGCAGACAGAAGTGTCGCATGATACAATAATCTAATTTTAATATTTAAAAGTGACAACATTAAACCCACGCTGGCTCTTCTCTGATTCCACGTTCTGAATACAAAATGTAAACGAGAAGCGCGCGAAAGGCAGCCATGTTGCTTTTAACACCCTTTAATGGAAAATATTTGAGAATAAAACGAAGCACCCTGATTAAAGTGTAAATGAAAGTGAATTGATATTTTAGCAACTGTTTGTAGATGCTTAACACGATGACGATTGCGATTAATATTGAAGAAGCGCGATATTTTTATTTCTGACAAGTGCTGCTTTATATTTTGTTTCGGCAACTGGTTTTCTTTTCTATTGAGTGTCTCGGGTTGATGTCATTAGGTAAAATTATCATTTTAATGATAAAGGTTTTCTAGGAGTAAAGGGCGGGTGTTTTTGGGGGATGTCTATAAGTTTTACTTTAATAAAGTAACACCTTATATGTCTGACGTTCGAAAATAATTAATTAATCCACTTTAAAATAAACGATTTTTGACTTTTGAATTTAACTTATCCCCAGTCAACCAAATTACGACACACGTATTGCTTAAAAAGCTGAAGAATAGTCTATGACTATAGAAGTAAGAAAAGAAGAAAGAAATCCACTTGTTTATGTGACCTCACCGATTAATTCACTTATGGTTAGAATTACATTAAACTCAACACACATTGTCTATTTTACTTTTCAATTATCTAGAATAAATCCCAGTAAAACCTTTTTCCAAGAAGTCCTGAATAGTTAAATTTCGTCAAAGCAAAACAGGCGAGTTCGTGTTACAAATCCTCAATTAGTGAGCATACAGCTCAGTTTAAGCCGGCGTTTAAATTCGTTAGGAGCGGGCTACGTTGTTTTCGTTCGCGGGTTTCTCATAGACTAAAAATAATAGACATGCTACTTTGAAAAATATTCTAGAAAGCTAGATGATTCGTATAGGTATGTATGTATAGTATGTATGTTATGTAGTATGTGTATTCTATTATGTTGTTACACTGCGTGCGTGCGTGCGTTGTCCATCCTAAGGTTGTCTGGAAGAAATCGCCTTGAGCGATAAGACCACCTATTGTACATATCTTCTATATAAGTAAGTCATGTATGTTGCTTTTTTTTGTGTATAATAAAGAGTATTTGTATTAGAAGTTCTTAAACTTTCGCGAATTTCACTCATAAAATACTCATACTACCTATGAGTATTTGTATTGTATTGTATTGTACGATTCAAGTGCATAGGTCTCTTCGTATCCACAATGCATAAGAATATTGCCTTGAGAAAACTTATAGAAAGTAAGCCTTATGTCATTTACATATATATTTTGACTAATTTGTTTTTAAATTCACCTCTACATAGTCAAGATAAAAAGTAAAAATAAACCGACTTCAAAAACCTTAACTAAAACGTAAAAAATAATCATAGTATGTGTTTTAAAATCTTAACATAAACCAACATTTTGAAGGCGGCGCGTGATTGACCCTTTGCGTCATGTAAATACCAGGCCCCTCAGAAAGTATTGCGAAAAAAAGTTTTTATATATGGGAGACTGGCCAGTTATAATGTTTTTCGAAAATATGATTATTTATAAGTAAAAATAAGTAAGTTCCAATTTCAAAATTTCCCTCCACATTTTTTGCGAGTTAATTCAAAGTATTGTGTCTCACTGAAATATGGATCTGCGCCGGGAACATTTTAGAGCTATGATTTTATACGATTTCAAGTATCGCCTGAAACCGGATGAATCGTACGATAGACTTCAAATGGCATTCATGGATGAAGGCCCTTCCAAGGCAACCGTGTATCGTTGGTATAACGAATTCAAGCGCGGTCGACCAACTTTGGGGGATGACGAAAGAAGCGGTCGCCCTTTGACGGCTGTTACCGAAGAAAACGTGCTAGCAGTGAAAAATTTAATCCAAGACAATAGGCGAATTACATATCAGGAGATTCAACACATATTGAAGATTGGATCGGGAAGCGTTCACGAGATTCTACACAGCCATCTTCGCGTGAGGAGGATAGTATCACGCTGGGTGCCGCACAACCTCACCGATGCTCAGAAGCAGGCCCGGGTGGAATGGTGCCGTGATATGCTTAACAAATTTGAAGCAGGCTCGTCTCGGCGTGTTTACGACATCGTTACAGGTGATGAGTCCTGGATTTATCAATACGACCCAGAAACCAAGCGCCAGTCGACTGTTTGGGTGTTTCAAAATGAGCCAACGCCTACCAAAGTGAAGCGATCTAGAAGCGGGGGTAAGTTTTTGATCGCTAGCTTTTTTAATTTGACTGGCCACTTGGTATCAATTCCCTTACGGGATCAAAGAAGCATTAATGCCGAATGGTATACTACCAAATGTTTGCCAGAAGTTTTCTCAGTTATAAGCAACAAGCGACCAAACACAGGGCTCCGCGGGCTACTGCTCCACCACGACAATGCACCTGCGCACACCGCACTCAAAACGAGGGACTTCCTGGACAGCACGCCAGTCAAACTCCTGGGTCACCCTCCTTACAGCCCTGATCTAGCACCGTGTGACTTCTTTTTATTCCCAAAAATAAAAAATCAGCTCAAAGGGATACAATTTTCGTCGCCGGAAGATGCGCTGGCTGCGTTCGAGCAGGCTGTAAACGAGGTGTCTGCGGCGGACTGGAAAAAGTGTTTTGAAAACTGGTTTAGGCGCATGAATCTTTGTATAGAGGCTGGTGGAAAGTACTTTGAAAAGATTTGATAAAAATATATGTACGTATAGAACAATTTTTTTTAGTTTCGCAAAACTTTCTGAGTGTCCCACGTACGTCCTAACGCTTTGGATTGAATCACTCACACAGACGCACGCCTCAACAAGAACCTAAGCAGACGTCGCAGTACTGTCGTACAAACACCCACTCAGGAGCCTTGTTGACGCTTTCATCTGTGTGCGTGCGTCGTTTCGATCGTTTGTACGTAGTTTCCGTACTGTATATATGTTTACTGTGACAGTAGATAACATTTCTATACCTCATTATTTAGATTTCTATGATTCATCCTAAAGCAAAAAGACTTGAAAAGGGTAAAGATTAATAAAAACTGAATCCTAGGTAAAAACTAATTTACTCCATTAAAAGTCTACAAACAACAAGAGGGAGACCGAAGAAAATATGGATGGATTGTGTGAAAGATGACATGAATAGAAAAAAGTGAACACGGAGATGACGGCTGATAGAGATGTATGGAAGAAAAAAACATGCTGCGCCGACCCCAAATAAATTGGGATAAGGGCAGGAGGGTGATGAAAAGTCTACAAACAGCTTATACGGTATATCTAACCCATTGCAAAAAAGTTTTAAGTGTAACAAATACCGGAAAAACTAACGCTAACCTCATCATAATAACTGCTACAAGAGTAGGTAGTTGAAGAATTTTACACAAGAAAAATGTAATTAGAATCCCTACCGTAACAGTAAGGTACCGATGTCGGCAATGATAGATGTAATAAACACATATAATTGTACATAATCGACGACGATTGTATAGAGGCTGGTGGAAAGTACTTTGAAAAGATTTGATAAAAATATATGTACGTATAGAACAATTTTTTTTAGTTTCGCAAAACTTTCTGAGTGTCCCACGTATAATGTACAGTCGAGCGCATATCTATAGTAAAAAACAGTTTATGTGAACGTACATGAAAATCACGCGCCGCCTTCAAAATCTTGGTTTATGTTAAGATTTTAAAATACATACAATTATTATTTTTTACTTTTTAGTTAAGGTTTTTGAAGTCGGTTTTATTTTATGTTAAAAAGTTTTTATTTCATACTTTTTAGTTGATAATTGCGAGGGTTGATTCATAAATGTTTATATAACCAATATGAGTTTTTTTTAACCGACTTCAAAAAAAGGAGGAGGTTATGTATTCCGCGGGTTTATTTTTTATTTTTTTTATTTTTATTAACCTTTGTTATCCCACTGCTGGGCAAAGCCTCGCTCATGTTTTTCCAAACATCCAATCACTATCGTGAAAAAAAAAACACGCATATCGGCCAAGAATTCTCAGAAAAACGAACCAATGAGCAGATCATCTAGATACGCGAAGCTAAAATAAACTGATTTATTGAAGCTGGTTAAAAAACTGCTCAACCTAAGTCAATAAAACTTATATGGGACCACCGCGCGGGCTTCCTCTACCAAATAAAAAAACAACCACGTAAATCGGCCCACAAATCTCGGAGTAATCGGTGTACATAAATGAAAAAAAAAAAAAAAAAAAAACCCTGCCGAATACATAACCTCCTCCTTTTTTTGAAGTCGGTTAATAAAGTGAAATTAAGTATTAATTCATTAAATTTAATACAACAAGCTTTACTAGATGCATAAAACAATCGAAATAGAAAATACAACCTTGGTGTCATCAAGAGAGCAGCCCTCCTAGCCAAGTTGACAATCTACAATCGTCAACGCTAATAGAAAACAATCAAAATGTATGGGAATGACATACCTATCTGAACCAATAGATCTGTGATCTGAACGAATGACTTTTTCGTTGAGATATGTCATTCCCATACATTTTGATTGTTTTCTATTAGCGTTGACGATTGTAGATTGTCAACATGGCAAGGGGGGCAGCCATTTTTAAAAGAAATCTGACATATTTAACTGGTTTATCCTCTCTACAAGTAATAATCTTTGGCGGCACCATCAATTGCGTATGTGAGCTGCGTAGCCCGCTAAGTGGATCTCCATTTTAACTCCTGAAACAAGCCGGTTGAGGCTTTCAGTCGGATCTCGGCATTTGCATGATTGGCATTACGCTGATTACCCCTCCCCGCGACCCCGTCGGTTCTTCCGTCACGGTTCACCCCGCACTCCTCATTCGTGCCTATTTCAGAAAGCTAAACACATGCAAATTAACGTTTTAAAAGTTTTAGTGAACGTACCGAAAGTAGTTTTATTTATGTAGGCATAACGTTATCTTATTGTTCTGAATTTTATGAGAAAGAATGTATCTATGTGGGATGTTTTGTTTTTAGTAGTAGCTCGTCCGGGAAAGTACTACCACCGTACCTACTTCTCCGCCAAATAGTGATGCTTGCATTGCTGTGTTTCGGTCTGAAGGGTACGGGTGCCGGTGAAATTACAATCACATGAGACTTTCCATCTTCATATCTCAGTTTGGCAAACCGACTTGCGGTACCATCTAGGCAACAGCCTAGGTGGTATTGAAGTTGTTAAGGGCAAAGGTAACCGCTTAACATCAGATTAGCCTTTAGCTCGTTTCGTCAACCTATACTATAAAAAATTTGTTTTTCATATTGTTTGGGTTGTACTCAGACGAACCAAATAAAGGGTTGTATCAATGGCTTCAAGCGGTGTTACTCGAAATAATCATGCATCTCTTCTCTTACAGCGAAATAAAAATAAATACTGTAAATCACACACATTTTTTTAGTTTATTGTTGATATGTTACTTTTAGTTTTTTTTTTCTCTCGCCTGTACCGAGACTGAAAAAAAAAAAAACTTTCTTTCTTTATTTTAATGTTTAGTTTGACAGTCTGTTATATACCGGTAAGAATCTATTCAGGCAAGACCTACTAAGGCTTTACAAAACAAAATTCTTGTATTAACAGTCAGTTTGTACGGATTAAAACGTTAATCTGCCCCCACCCCCTCCCCGTGAGTCCTCCCCCATCCCGCGCTGACAGTTGAAAGTGCTCCAGAAAGTGTCGTTTATGTACTCAAAGCATATGCAAATGGATGTTTTAAAATTTTAGGGAGAGAACGCCACTTTAGTCCCTGAAGCACTTGCGAATATCAAAATGTAAATTTACCCTTTTATGTTTACAAATCTTGTAAATGAAAGCGTTCATTTTATTGACTTTAGCACGACAAACATTGAGTACACGGCTATTTTGATGTAAAACCCGTTGAAATATGCATAAACAATTTTCATATATACCTACACGTTCATATTTTATTTGAACGTAATCGTTTAATTCTTTTGTATAAACACTGTTAAACCTCCATTTTCTTTTGGTACCTATTGTCCCTCTATAAATTCTTTCTTGCCTTGGTAAGAAAAGAGTAGCTGCTTGAAGCCACCGTCTCATCTCTAATTCAACCTGAATGCCCTTACTGACCATAGATCTCTATCCTACTAGGCACATCACAAATCTTGGTAAGCGAAACAACATGCCTGCAAATCGTATTACGTAAAATATTATGATTGTGTGTCTGTGCTCTTGCTCTCTCTCTGGTACAACCATCTCTATTGAAAATCGTGTCACCTACCAATGAGGCATTAAATTGGTCTTTTCTTAGATTAGACCAAAGTAGGTAGGTACCTACCTACTCAAATCTGTCTTAGCTTAAAAGAAACAGTCTGCCAACAGTATCATAGTTCTTACGCAATAACGTGTTAAATAACAGATTACGTTTTGCTCAAACTCCGTTTACCGGGTGTAGGTAAAGTGAGAAGTAGGAATAGGAAGACGGTGTCGCTCGCTCCGGTGCGCGCGCGCCGATCTCAGCTGATCGAGTTACCCACTCGTGCACTCAAATGCCAATCCTGCGAGAATCGATGTGTTGTGAGAAAATTTCAATTACAGATTGGTATTTATCTCGTGTAAATTGTATCATTAGATATTCAATGGAATGTGTTGATTGCTTTATCAGTTATTACTTAATTTTCACAGAAACTGTAAGAAATCCTTGACATGGTTAAATTCTTGGACGCTAGCACAGAAATAGATAGAATGGTTGTAATCACAATTTTACTTGCGATTCATACGTGGCAACTTTCGAACAAACTACGCCTCCCATATTGCATGATCTCATTAATTTTTTTTAAATTAACTTTAATTAAATGTTACAGCTTTTGTTTCTGCAGTTAGAAACAGCACAATAAGGCATTTTTGCAAGTTTTTGTAACTGTATTTACAGAAACAAGTCATAAGGCGTACTGAGAAAGGCTTTGAAATGCGCTGCAATATGGTGCAGAGTGTTGCCACGCGCGCCCTGCCCACTTGACCATTCTATCTATTTCTATGGACGCTAGGCTCTTTAATAACTAGATACCAAATGACAGACGAGAATGAAAATATCAATAATTTAACTGACGACGAGGTATAAAGCAACATCGTTTTGAATCTTTCTAGGATGAACCACCTGGCTTGTGCCAACATTTAGCTTTGCTCAGTCTGGGCATCATTAAGTTTTGTATGAATGAATGAATGAATGTTTTTTTTGGGACATTTTTTACACAGCTCCATCTAGTCCCAAACTAAGCAGAGCTTGTAGGTACTATGGGTACTAGACAATGGATATAATACTTATGTTCTGTTATTTTTTTGTAAATGCATACTTATAATACATAAGAAACACCCAGACCAACACAAACACTTATGTTCATTACACAAATATTTGTGTCCTGTGGGAATCGAACCCACGACCTCATGATCAGCAGTCCGACCCTCGACCCACTAGACCACAGACGTCGTCGAATATTTTTAAGTTGTCTAATTACCTTACTTTTCCATTATCTATACTGACAAATTTTCCTCTCACAGGTCTCGAAGAAATTTCTTATAGAAATAAGCAGTGCCTTTATACTATTCTATTCTGTGTATTTTATTATTATTTCTCTGTATGTGCATAAATTTAATAAATAAATAAATAAAAGCATGCGCAGATGCCTTTGTTTCCTGATAAAGCAATTCTATATTATTTACTATTTTAATAATGTAGGATTACTACCTGTTGAACATAGACTTATAGGTAGTGGAAAGATAATAATTTTCTAGACTTTTATCTGCTTAGTTCTTATATATGTAGGTACAGTGAATAAGCAGAATGTGGCAAATAAATCACTGATTTATGGATTAAAACATGCTTAAAACGCAGTCAGTATTACATTACCTTTAAAAAAAGTATAGTCGTATGCTTTCCAAGGTGAATGTTCGCTTTTGAAATTCGCTTTGGAAAGCTCTGACACAGCAAGGACTGGCAAAAAAATGTATACGTATAATTCAAAACATATATGCAAATAGCACAGCACAGACCAAAGTAGATTTAACTGGTGAAGAGTTTCTAATTGCTAGAGGTGTGCGGCAAGCAGACCCGTTATCAGCAATTCTAGAGAGCATATTCAGGAAACTAGAGTGGGATCATTTTGGCATAAATATTAACGGCAGGCAACTTAATCACTTAAGGTTCGCGGATGATTTAGTCCATATATCAGACAACGCTAAGATGCTCCAAACATGTTAGTCCTAAGTTTAATAATGTTATTGGTGTACAATAAAGAATATTCTATCCATCTATCTATCTATCTATGTTACAACAGCTAACTGAGGCTAGTACCAATGGACCAATGACATAAAGAACAAAACGCCATTTTCATATGTAATGACCTAATAATAAAAAATAGTCGTATGCTATCGATACCTAACAGTAATTATACCTTTAATATTTCTGGTATCGAGTATCGAATGTCCTTCCAAGGTGTTCATTACAGAATGTCAGATTTTTCGTTCGTTTAAACTCGTCGCGGCGCAGCGGCGCAGGCGCAGTGGCGCGAAAAACATACGTCACGCCCCATGGGTATATGTGACGATATCAATGGACTCTTTGTATCTGATTACTGTAACAATTTGAATAAATCTTCCAGTACACTCATTAATACGATGTTAATGGAGTGCTTCATCGCATCATGCCGATGTAAAATGAAGATTTTTGTAGCAATAAACAATAAAGAAACGCGATCAGTTTCCTTGTTTTATTTTATGTCGAAAAAACTATGGCAAAGACTTTATGGTGAATGTACTTATGTAACCAATATCATAAGAACAAAAAAAGCAAGACTAAATCTGTGATGTAATCCAAAAAAAAAAAAAAAAAATTATATAATTATTATATCCATTGTCTATTACCCATAGTTATTATTATTTATTATTTATTTAATAACGCCAGAAGATTTTTTTTATATTCAAGTTTCTAACTGATGCTACTCGTTATATAAGGATCGGTAACTTAAATATTAAAAGCATTTATTGAAAGTAGAGTAATTTGCAGACAACCTGCAGTAACTTGCAGTAACAAAAAGTGACAAAAACCCTGTTGTTCCTGTGAGCTACGTTATCAGAATCAATATTCATACGCAAGGATACAACACATTTGGTAAAACTCTTAAATAAAATTATCAAATCAAATATTAAATCATTATTAATTGTAAATTAAACGTGATATAATTAATCACTTTTAATAATGATTTGATGTTTAATTTTATTATTTTTATTGAAGAGTTTTTCCAAATGAGTGGTGCCCTTACGTATGAATGTCGATTCTGATAACCTAGCTCACAGGAACAACAGCGTTTTTGTTAAATACTGTATAATCAGCCCATTACTGTCCCACAGCTGGGCACGGGCCTCTTCACAAAATGAGAAGGGTTCATGCCTCAGTCTGCCACGGGAGGGGGGGGGGGGCTGTTGCGTGTTAGTGAATTACACACACCATCGAGAACTTTACGGATCTCCCCTCCCGCTGGAAACCTCATAACATCATATCCTTCACAGTGAAAGCAAGTCAATCAATATTTTACTATATTTTTTAATATTTTATTATAAAGCAAGCAGGGTGTATTGAACCCGCGTTATTATGACCATCTGCAACTTTATGAAGCTTCTGTATAAATAAAATAAATCAACGTTCAATTAAAAACAAAATCATTTATCTGAGAAGGCAAGTGGTCGTAACCGCAACGTCCCTTCCTGTCACGTCAAGACTTATAGCGTCCACGTCAAGCCAATGAGTTGAGAGCCCAGTGGCTAATACTGGCTGCATATCATGTTCACATACTCTATTAAACATGATAACCATCTGAAACCGGGTGTTGACCACACTTTGTTTAGATTGGACATCAGTCATTCATTCGTCGGTGAATGAGCAATTAATTTGAATGGAAAGTTTGTCGTTTTTTATTTGCCTACTGAATTTTTGTTGCATTGCAAGCGCATCAGACGCTGTTTTAATTAATTAATTTATTTATTTATTACAATATAAAACAACAACTACCTCGACATAAACCCCTTCTGAAAATGACTATAATCCTTTAGAGTAGAAAGTAGTAGAAACCCCCACAGTAAGTACACAGTCAAACACCAGAGTTTGTTTCGACGTTTCTTCTTAGAGGTATAGTCACATAGAAAATGCCGACGCCATCTAGTTTTTAAAAGAACTGACTTGTAAAAGTGATTTTAACATCCAATGTGCAGAATACATAATTTCATTTCATTTCAGAGTTAACCGTAGGTAATTTTTTCTACACATGGCCTGGCATAAACTAAAACAAGCCTTAATTGGTCTACTAAGTACTTACCTTAAGATTTTCCTCACATGTTTAATTTCACAATCTGCCTGCAACACTCCCACTGCTACATTTTTAAGTGTGCATTGCGTGCACATATGACAAGTGCGTCTGTGTGCGTGTGTGTGTTCGGTTGCTTGCGGTCGCCGCGGCTCGCTTGGTAAACGGACGTAATCTCGACTAAACACTGATCAACTACTAATACCCTTATGTGTCGGGCGGTTTAAAGGGTACAGTGGTGGTTTTGCATTCGATTACTGTGCGAAATGTGACGACAACTTGAAACGAGTTGGTAGAACACCTTCATCATGGAAGCACTTAATCTATTCGAATACATATCAAAACAACACAGCATTAATTTTCAGACTACCTACCTATATAGGTTCGTCATAAGTGAATCTGCCGTAGACCGCTACAGGTCGTAGAGGTCTTGTACAAATCGATTTTGAGAAGGCAATGTAATTTATTTTGAAATTAGATCACTGTAGCTGAAAGACGATAAGAAAGATGGTATCAATTCGGAGGTGGCCCTCATAACTCAGATCTCAGTCATGGGAAAAGGCATGCATCAGACAAGACTTATTTATTTATTTAATATCCAATCTATCTAAGATATACCCTACTAGAGATAGAAATTTGACATATTTAGTATGGAGCTTATGCCAAATTCCTATCTCTAGTAGTAGCAAATAGTGGATAGATTGGATATAATTAATTTTGGCCGCTAGTCACGCTGAAACGGCAGTTACCGAGGGATGCGCGATAAGTCTTTCTGTGATAATCGGAATTATACGCATGTGGAGCCGCGGGCAAAAACTAGTTACTACTAATGAAACTTCGAGGACAGTTAACCTCAAAAAGAAAACACGAGTAGGTATCTAGCGTATGCATCACTTAATGCAAACTTGAGTAGCTAGCACTTATCTTAGACCCTCTCAAGTCATAATTACATACATTAGAAACACATATTCCTTTTAAACGAGACAGTGAAGCTACATCACTGGCCAGTAAATCGATATGATCAAGTTAAACTATTGGTTAATGTATCAGTGACGGGTAAAGTGATACACGGTGTGGCTACCTAGTCGCACACATCAGTACTACTCGGTGCTCTGCACATTAGGTATGTGGACACTGACAGTTATAATGACAACATTTGTAATTATCAAGCTATTTTTAATATTAATTACTAGCTGCTCAAGGCTTTGCTTCCGCGGTATGTCGATAAAAAGTATGCTATGTGTTAATCACAGACATGGTTTATTAGCGTGCCAAATTTTATCCAAATCCGTTCAGCCATTTCGGCGTGATCGAAGAACGAACAAACAAACAAACATCCATACTTTTGCATTTATAATTTAAGTGCACAATCCTAGTGTTAGCATTAGAGAAGTTGAGAAGGGACTTAAGGATTTTTTCTGGGTTCCCAAATTCTTACTGAATTTCAATATGTTACAAAGAAATGGGCCATTAAAATTTAAGATCCATGATCGCTGATCGCGATAAGGCCGCCATTTGTACAATAGTTTAAATGCATATTAAATGTAATGTTTTTTATGGTGTACAATAAAGCATATATAAATAAATAATCCATACTTTGTACACCTACATTCTGGAAAATAAATGATGAATTTGAATTCTTTAAATTTGAAACGGTTATTTATTAGATTTTTCTCACTTAGATTGATAGAAGTAGTTATCCTAATAGTTTTCTTCAGCTAGCACGTATCAATCAATTGGGTCACTAACCTAAACATACAGGTATCAAGCACTTTTATGGAATACACTGCCATAGTTGACTAATATAATATATATTCGCTTGAAATGAAAACACTTACAATAGTTATTTTCTAGAGACTTTCTTGCCTAGAAAGGCAAATGTAAAGCTGAAAAACTTAAGTGCATTCAACCAAACGCCATTTTTTCAATCCTATTCTACTAAGTTAACTTAAAGTAGTTAATCTTGCATCAAGCTACATGTACAATCATATTAAGTACACACACAGAAACAAATGACAGCTACGTGTCGTGTAAATATGTGTGTGCTACGGGTTATGCGCACGCGCAATTTCGCAGTGTTTTGTATCGTCGTGCGACCGCAGGCTCTGTTCAACTGATACAGTGCTCTCAAGTTACACTCAAGTGAAATCGTTTCATAAAATGCCCTTTTGGCTTCTGCAACACTTTATAGGATTCAGTTATTATAATAATAAAAAACAGAAAAATATAATAAACTTAACAAAATTATTAAGTTAATGTTATACGAAAACACAGTCATGGTTTGACATAAATATGAAGGAGAAAAATGCAACGAATTTATGGTTCACATCGGAGAAAGGATAGCCAGCGTCATCATCATCATCCTCTCCCGATGAGCTAGAGATTTGAAACTTGAAACATAGTTCAGAACTGGATCAATCAATCAACTCAGCCTATCGCAGTCCACTGCTGAACATAAGCCTTTCCCAAATTGCGCCACAACACTCGGTCCTCTGCCTTCCGCATCCAGTCCCCCCCAGCTACTTTCATCAGGTCGTCAGTCCACCTGACTGGGGGGTGTACTACACTGCGTTTGGCGATTCGCGGTTTCCACTCAAGGACTCGTCTGCTCCAGCGGCCATCGGTCCTTCGACAGACATGGCCAGCCCACTGCCACTTCAGCTTTCTAATCCTACAAGCTATGTCAGTCACTCCGGTTCTTCTCAGAACTGTCAGAACTGGACGAACAATGCAATATGATGGACTAAGGAGCTGATCTGATGATGGAGCCGGAACATCAGGGTGATAACAGGATTTGGTTTGGGTTCGTTAGATTTGTATCAATTAGTAGTTGGGTGACAGGTGGAGATCAGGGTCTAATGATGGAGCCGGAAAGTGGTCACCAGATCTCCACAGTTAACGTAGACCATCGAGTTTGGGTTCGTTATATTTGTATCAATTAGTAGTTGGGTGACAGGTGGTGATCAGGGTCTGATGATGGCGCCGGAAGGTGGCCACTTTAGTCCGTTTTAAAAACGCGGTATAAATAATAGATTTTTTATTTAATTAATTATTTCTTCCATACCTACAGCTCTATCACCCGTTATCTTAGTGTTTACTTTGTTTCTATTCATATAATTTTTCACATAGGATTACCTATATACATGTTTTATTTGGTCTGCCTCTTTTCTTACAGCCATTCATACTTGAAACTTTCCTCATAACATGTTCCTTACACACAAAAGCCTCATCACATGCCAGGGATAGCCAGCAGTGGGTAGCAAATACTGGTTGTAAATTATTGACACATTTGACAAATTTTATGTGTAAGAAAGTTCATCTCTATATATTCGAAAAAAACCGGCCAAGTGCGAGTCGGACTCGCGCAGTAAGGGTTCCGTACCTCTCAACGACCTGATACCCCATAAAAACTGTATTAATTTACGAGAGATTATCAAAAGACATCAACGCACAGTGCGCGAAATATGCATTTTTGCATGTCTTTCTTACGCTGGTACCACCACATATGTCTATGTTTGTCTTATTTTTAGTATTTGTTGCTAAACAACATAATATGCACTATGATCTGATTAAGTTTGAAGCTGTTATATATTACCGTTTTGAAGATACAGCAGGAACAAAAACGTTGAAAAAAATTCATGTTTTTTGAATTTTCTTGTATGGGGACCCCTTTGGTTTTAGACCTTTTTTTGTTTTTAGTATTTGTTGTGATACACCTCATAGCAACACAATTTCTGAGAAAATTTCAACCGGTTACCTATTACCGTTCAAAAGATACAGCCCTGTGACAGACAGACGGATGGACGGACGGACGGACGGACGGACAGCGTAGCGAGAGTAATAGGGTCCCGTTTAGCACTCTTCGGGTACGGAACCCTAAAAAATACCGCTCAATTGCGAGTTGAACTCGCGCAGTAAGGGTTCCATACCACCCTGGTCAATCCTGATAGGTACCCGGTAGAAACTGATTTAATTCATGCGAGTTTACAAAAGGTAGTTTATGCGTTAAAAGACATCAACGCGCACCTTTGGTGAAAAATGAATATTTGCACCTCTTTCTGTACCACAACAAATATCTCTTATTGCCTTATTTTTTTAACACGCTTATATTAGCGTCACTTGTAACTATGTAAACAAATCTTGGAAGTCGATTTTAACCTACTTCTAATAGTCGTATCGATTTGAAACTTTGCAAGTACAGTCGACTGCATGACAGTGGTAACACTTAAATTAGAAAACCGCCCTTACTGCTTATAAAATAAAGGCGCTGTCAATTTCAAACTGTTACCACAGACGTGCGGTCGACCGTACCTTATGTAATCTCTAAAAGCGTGTTTTTTTGGTTTTTTAACAATTAAATTAATTAAAAAATTTTAAACTAAGTATATAGTATGCACAAGCATTACATGCACAAAGTTTGACGCAAGTATACTGTATTTCCATTATTAAGATAGACCAGGAACAAAAACGTTGAAAAAATCTTATCTTTTTTTTAACGGACAGATGACGTAGGTAGATTAATAGGGTCCCGTTGGCACCCTTTGGGTACGGAACCCTAAAAACCGGTCCTCAACTCCTAGATCTCATAAGCAAAGTAATATGATTTAGCATTAACCAGCAATCGCAATATTATCACTTTTTATGACACGATTTTCCCCTCTCATAATGTGTTTAGCGTACTTCGTTTGTGTGAGAGGAACTCCGTTAATTTGCTCATGAATAGTAAGTACCTAACAAGTGGGGTCTGACTCGAACCATTAATAGCTTGTTTTTGCCACCTACACTGTGATTATTTCTATTAAAACGGTTATTTCTTGCTATTATTCAGTGTTATACAAATTGACTGCTCCAGCCTATTTTTTCCTTTCGTGTATCTGTTTCCACGTCATTTGCTACTACGCATCTATACCGATATTGCTTCTCTTTGCAATGGTTATTTTATTATTCATTGTTTAAACGTACATTAAAAACTATTTTGCACGATCCGTTTGCTATCATCCGCTGTTTTTGCTTTAAACTATGTATACGTAGAGATAGGTATACGTTACATTGCAAGCATTGATTGTGTTAGAGTTATTATTCTCTCAGAATGAAACTCATAAATCCTGAAAACTTGTTAAATAACAATAATTAACAGTTAGTAATTCTTCTAAAATGTAAGCACTTTCTTAACAAGAAGTTTTTCCAGCAGAGCGGCTCTTTAAGGCTTTCTATGGAAAAAGCTTATAAATGTGTTTCTACTAAAAGTATGCGTCGTAACAATTATAATTGATAACGTTTCTCATTCGCTCAATTATATTAAATGGAGTGAATGTTAGCTGTTTCCCGGTTTGAAACAATAACGATAATCAGATGGCAACATCTCGCGAACAATGACACTGTGCCCGTGCTGGGGTGGCCATGAGTCTTTGAAAAACAATTATTAGAATCGAATAGTTTCCTGCCTGCCCCCCTAGCCAAGTTGACAATATACAATCGTCAACGCTATTAGAAAACAATCAAAATGTATGGGTATGACATATATCAACGAATGACTTTTTCGTTCAGATATGTCATTCCCATACATTTTGATTGTTTTCTATAGCGTTGACGATTGTAGATTGTCCACTTGGCTAGGGGGGCTGTTCAGTTTAGGAACTGGTAGAATGACACTATATGGGATATTTTTTGTTTCTCATAATATCATACCCGTCTAACGTTACAGTTTCATAAACTCCTACCTACTACTACACTACTACTGACGGAGTCCGGCAGATGGTTTAGTTCAGTCTTGTTATCAGAGCGTGTCTCCAAGTGTGAGGACCTGGGACCTGGGTTGAACCAAAATACTCGAATACTGATTTTAAACCTAACAACGGCACACTACGGTTCACAATTGGGTACTACCATCAAAGAATTCAATAAATTGCGTTGACTTGGAATTAACCAACATTGATAATTGCGTAAGAACCTACAGTTAATCAATAATTATGGGTAATAAATAGTACAGTCAAGCTCATGTCGATGGTAACAAATCCAGTACAAGCAGAACCTGGCTTGATGAAAATTACATACTACGCCAGTTCCGCTTATAATGGACAGTTTACCATTGATGGTTGACCGTACTTACACAGTATTTGCCGTCAAAATCTGCAATTACTGTCGAGCGATGTCAGTCAATCGAAGGAAGTCGGACGACGCAATATTAGCACGGGATATCATAAAACGCTTATAGTTTTCCTTCATACGTATATTACGCAGCCATTTGAATATCCAATGTGTTTTATAATTAGCAATTCAATAAACGCTTCTTATGATGCTTCGTAGGTGGACGTGCAGACGACCGACTTCATCGGATATAAGTAATCAACTATTTAATCGGACCGATAGTGATCAGTGAAAATCAAACATTTTATGATTCTGTTGTTCATCATTTCAGCCGTAAGACATCCACTGCTGGACACAGGGCCTCCCCCAAGCATATATTGGGGGGATATGCCATAATCGCCACGCTTGGCATGCGGGTTGACGATCGCAGTAGGTTGGTTAAATACTCAGAGAACGCTGCTGCCCATCGCTGTTGTTACCATAACGCAATCGTTAAGCGAAAGTCTGTTCAATTCTGCTCAATTGTATTGGCAGATATAGAAGATACTTAGGTGGAAAAATCGGACAACTTACTTCTCATGAGTGCTCAACATGTTTAGGTAATTCATGGGGGCTCTTCATGCCAAGTAAAAAGTAAACGAAAAATTCAGGTGGTACATGTCATTTAAGGTCCTTATTTCACCACAAACCAAGACGTAGCATTAAAATTCCAAGGCCGTTTTCAATAATATATCTGTCCACGATTTCCCCTACTAGAGATAGAAATTTGACATAAGATCATTTTGTGTCAAATTCCTGACTCTAATACGGCAGATCGTGGATATTTCGGTTATTGAAACGGCCGTAAGTAATCAGTGATGGATAATTTGAAAACAGTCACTTGCGTCAGGCCTAATACGTAGCTGTTTGAATCTACGCTATCTGACGAGGCTCCGGTTCATTGTAACATGCAAATAGTTATGAAATTCCATAAATAATTGCGCACTGTCCTCGTATTTTAGCATGTTTAATTAAACGAATGAGAAAAACAAGATAATCTGCTGGTTATCGTTCCGTGAAGTTGTCAGGAGACAGAAACTGGTAAATCGACTATCAATCTAATACTAGCCAGGAACGATGGTAGTTTTGAAGCCAATGTACACATGAATGAAAACAATAACTTTGACTTTGACTTTGATCCACCTGGCCTGGCTGTAAAAATAGTTAGGTACGGTACTCCCCCATAATAAATAGCCTACTATATACAACCGGGAGAAATAAAGTAATCTATTAGATACTATTGGTTAAGGATCAGGGATGTATATTAGTAGATATTATCCAATCTAGAACGAGCTACACATATTATTTACCATTTAATACAATTATTTTATAATTTTAACGCATTTACGCATGCGAAGCGAAATTTTACGATTTAAATTGTGGAAAGAAAAAATCGCTCACGAGCAGGATTCGAACCTGCGACTCCTGGCTCAGTACGCCAGTGCTTTAGCCACTAAGCTACCGTGAACACTGTTCGTGATATCGAAATTCTCATCCACTTGGCACTTTTGGGTGACGTCAGCGATATCTTATTAATAATTATTAAGGGTAGGCATATCTATACGACTTTGAATTAACTGCAAAGTTAGTCGAGTCGGTTAAGAAACACTGTTTCTTAATAAGATATCGCCGACGTCACCCAAAGACGTGACAAGTTGATGAGAATTTCGATACCAAGAGTAGTGTTCACGGTAGCTAAAGCACTGGCGTACTGAGCCAGGAGTCGCAGGTTCGAATCCTGCTCGTGGGCGATTTTTTCATTCCACAATTTAAATCATTTAATACAAGTTCTACTAGTCCTAGATTATCCTACAAGTGTGGCGACTGTAAGCTTTTAGCCGAGTTCCCACGCCGCTGTTACTGTTAACCTAACTGCCTGTAAGCGGTGCACTCATAATACTTGAAAATTAAAAGTTATTGTATTTATGAAACGTGTGAGAATGTTTAATTAAATAAGTGGAATAAACGGAACTAAGCACTTATTATAACCCAATGAAAGTGACGACACACTAGTAAACATTGCAGAAACAACGGGTAATGAGATTATACTAATTCTCTAAGTTCACAAGCCGATTAGGCAATATGTAACTACACGAGTTAGTTAAAACACATTGAAGTTTAATTAATGGCGATACAATGAGCCAATTAAAAATCTAGTCATTTATAGGTGCCTATTACCTATTTTCATTTTATAATCTGAGAGAATAGTAATTTTTTGACATTTCCGAAGTTAAATTAAATCAATCGTTACGTAGACACCTTCAAGAAAGTTAAGACTGAGCGTAACTTTCATTCTTTTTCTTTATTGTATTGTACCTACAATTATAATACAAAAGTAGATAATATAATAATAGGACTATTCCGTGTGGTGCCGGACACAAAGAATAGCACCACCTCTTCTCGTGGGTGTCGTAAAAGGCGATTAAGGGGTTTACCAGAGAATGGGCAGCAGCGTTCTGTGATTTGAGTATTTATTCAACCTACAACGATCGCCAACCCGCCTGCCAAGCGTGGCGATTATGGCTTATCCCCCCCTTTTGGGTCCAGCAGTGGACGTCTTTCGGCTGAAATGATGATGATGATGATGATAATGAGTTTATGTACCTATACGAGCCATTGATCGGAGTAAACAGCCATGTTTCTAAACGATACTGTAGTCTTTAGATTTACATTTTCCCTAAGGCCATGGTGCCGTAAGGAAAGCGTAAACCTAACGACATAAGGACTGCAAGGCCAACGGGAATTTCCAAAAAATACTAACCGGCGATCGGTAGCACAAATAAAGATTAGTTCCAAATTATTTGACGTGTATCCTGGACTCATCGAGAACAAAAGTAGATAATATATAATAGGACTGTTTATGTACATAGGCGAGCCTTTGATCGGAGTAAACAGCTATGTTTCTAAACGATACTGTAGTCTTTAGATTTACATTTTCCCTAAGGCCATGGGGTCATAAGGAAAGCGTAAACCTAACGACATAAGGACTGCAAGGCCAACGGGAGCTTCTAAAAAAATACTAACCGGCGATCGGTAGCACAAATAAAGATTAGTTCTACATTATTTGACGTGTATCCTGGACTCATCGAAAATTAGTTGCGCGATCTGACGGGAGTACGCCCTCACCGTCATGTGTTAGAGCACCGATCATTAATGAGTTACAGCAAAAAATATGTTCGTCTATACAATACAGGCGCATGACTCGCCGCTCCGCGATCAATTATTAATAAAAAAGCGGGCCGCTTCATTGAAAGGGCGATTAGCTCAATATTTATATGGAATATTCGGTATCAACGGCGCTTTGTGGCCATAATTCGGTGGGTCGTGACGCGGCGCGTTTGACTCTCCCGCCCGCACCATAGACCAACTGCTACGTGATGCGTAGACTTGATACTGCGTTAATTATTAAAGTAGGTATGTAACAAATCATCTGATGAAACAAATTAATATAATACAAACAAAACTCAAAGCGGTCAAAACCTAAACAACCCCATCAAACATTACGCATCTAATAATGATAATGCTACACTATCAACATTTTTGTGTTAGGTAAGACACCTTTGCGACCTTATAATACCCATTTTTGGGTGTAGACGTCCTCAAAATTCCTCCACTCCTGAGAAGAGGCCCATGCCCAGCAGTGGGACAGTTATGGGCTGATGATGATGATGATGGCGGTCTTGAGACATTGCCATCTATCCAGGCCTGTGTGTCGTCGGATGTCGTCCGTTATTTTAATAGTCTGGAACTGCGGTATCCAAGAGGTTGCTGCGCAGATGGCGTAGTTTTGTCCGGTGGATACTCCTCTAGCTCTGTCGTCGCGGAAAAATAGGGTATTTAACTATTACTCAAAATTAACAATATTTAAATTTTATTTTGAAGAAAGAATAAAAATAACACGATTTCTTAAAAAAGGAAAAGGAAATTAAATTACTTACAAAATGGAAGAGATCCACGCTGTTTAAGTTTTTGGAAGGGGCATTTTCTCTCCTTGTTTCGCGAAACGGATATTATACCAAGTTGTCTTTGCGATGGCGTTACTGCATTATGACGTCACTAGGTCACAAGATAGAAGTCAAGATAGTAGGCTGTCTCTGTCTAGGAAACAATTTTGAAACCCTTATAACTTGGGCATTGTTAAGAATATTTCATTTGTTTTTTTTTTCATTGTTGCTTAACTTTATTCGAATAGATTTAAGATTTCTAATTTTAAAAAAATTGACAAATAACCTATTGTCCTGTCTGCCGCTGTCTACAATCTGCACAGCGCCTTATACGTCTTTAGCATCATATACAGCTTCCAATTCCTCATACGAAGAACCATAAAAGCCGTTTGACAATACTTTCATGAAAACCCTCTTAGAGTTCCAACAAATGCAGGCAACATACGAAGATTCACGTTACCGTCAGCCGAGCGAACGATGAGGGCCACCAAGCTCGGCTCATTGTACTACCGAATTGACTCGCCGCTCTTTCAATAGAATTCTACGCCGTGAAAGCAGCCACTATGTCGGCATAAATTTATTTAATCTGATACATTTCCCCGAACATCAATCATATTCACGCATTCGACACTAGCGAATTATTGGATCATATTTAGTTAGGTTGTTTCCTTAGTTTATAAGCCGCGGAAGTTATAAAATAGAAAGACTATAATGATATAAATTGTGAAAAAAAAACACTCACGAGCTGAATTCGAACCTGCGACTTGGTACCGAATACACGACCTCCACTTTGTGTCCGTCTTTGGGTGACGTCAGCTACATCTTATTAAAATGACTTTATGTCAACATATGGGATAATACACATTTGAGTAGGCTTGGAATAACATTCCCGGGGGCCTAGTACGAATTTAACTTACGGATACCTATTTTCAGCGAATTTGATTCATCGATAACAATACGATACCTATACAAAACCAAAACAAAAGCTAATCAAATTCTTCAACTAACGGCCAAAAATAATAACCTATCTGTCTATCCACGATTTGCGCTACTAGAGATAGAAAGACAATAAGCTCCATACAAATTATGTCACTTAATTATGGCCGTTAAACATATTTCTCGAAGTGAAATGTAAATAGAATGCCTAAAACCACGGTCTAATACCAATTAATAATTTGTATAATTCATTTGGCATTACCGATTCGCATAGCAACGAATGGCTGCCAGAACAATTTTTCAGTAGAGCTGATGCTAATGAAAAGGCATTTTCACGAGCTTTGGCGCCGGCCGGCATGCAAATGTGCTGTTTAATGACGCGCGAAGCCACGCCACACAACTATACTAGCTGTGCGGACACAAAACGTTACATTATACAGTTTATTGTGAAAACTCGTTTCGGAATTGTAAACGTACCCATCCGCAACTTTGCCGTTACCATAGAAATCTCAATAATGAAAAATAAATGACTAAATTTTTTTTTTTAATGACTGCCTCGTTGGTCTAGTGGTTGCAAGCGCGACTGCTGAGCGTGGGGTCCTGGGTTCGATTCCCGGGTGTTATTGGGTTTTTCATTAGGAAATTCTCAGTAGCAGCCCGGAGTCTGGATTTGTGCCCGGTTAATGGCAATAGGCTCGCCCCCTATAACATGGGACTATAACATAACTGGCGAAATGTGGGTGTGCATACACCTCTGCCTGCCCCTTCGGGGAAATACAGGCGTGATGTTATGTTATGTTATGTTAATAAATAAATATTTGGTATATTTTACACAGCACCATCTAGTCCCAAACTAAGCAGAGCTTGTAATATGGGCACAGATTACCTATTAGTTACTATGGGTACTAGACAATGGATATAATACTTAAATGCTCTTTTTTTGTAAATACATAATTAAAATACTTACATAAGGAACACCCAGGCCAACACAAGCAGTTATGCTCATCACATAAATATTTGTGTCCTGTGGGAATCGAACTCTCGACCTCGTGATCAGCAGTCCGACTCACGGTACAATCAAATTGAAGTCATAAAAAATAATTATCGTATACTCAGTATACTGGACATATCTGCCGCATGTCAGACGACCACTGGGCCAAACTGACCACTCAATGGGTCCCCTTACATGGCAGACGTCAACGCGGCAGGCCCAGACGGAGATGGCGGCATGAGCTGGACTCCTTCCAAAAGGACTGGACTCTTCTAGCCAGCGACAACAGTATTGTCGCTGCTTCTAGCAATAGACAGGGAGAAGTGGAAGGAGAGTAGGGAGGCCTTTGCCCTGCAGTGGGACACTTCAGGCTTATAAGAATAATAATAATACTCAGTTGCCAACTTCACACAGGTCACTCGAACCACTAGACCACAGACGTCGTCAAGGAAATAGGTAAATGATAAGGTAATAAATAATAAATAAATAAATACTTACGGGACATTTTTATACAACACCATCTAGTCCCAAACTAAGCAGTGCTTGTACTATTTTCGTGGGTTCGATTCCCACATGACACAAATATTTGTGTGATGAACATAAGTGTTTGTGTTGGTCTGAGTGTTTATGTATTATAAGTATGTATTTACAAAAAAAAAAGTATATAAGTATCATATCCACTGTCTGGTACCCATAGTACAAGCTCTGCTTAGTTTGGGACTATATGGTGCTGTCCCAAAAATATTTATTTATTATTATTATATTTACTATGGGTACTAGACAATGGATATAATACTTATATACTTCTTTTTTTTTTGTAAATAAATACTTATAATACATAAGATAATAGAAATGTTATCTACTGTCTTTTACTACCGGAACGCATTTCAACCAACATATAAATACGCAATTACGCCCACCGTGTTACTAGCATTCAATGCAAAGTAAATTAAGCCTAAAAAATCCGCTGCTAGATATGCTGCAAAATACAATTTTAGTGACTCTGCGTCCAAAACAGCACTGTTGATCAAGCAAACGGTTCACACTGGTATCCTACAAGCACAGACCAGTAAGCCTCAAGACTCCGCATAAACAAATTTTTGCATCAGAACGCAGTCGTAAAATGTTGGTGGGGCCCGGGGGGCGGACGGTGCGTTATGATTGGTCGTCTCAAAAGTTCGGTGGTATTATTCATTATGATTGGTGCCGCTCGCTGACGGACTGACGTCCTGATTGGCGGCGGGGCGCATGATATGTAGTGCTACTGCATATGCGTGGTGACCGGGGGTGTCCGGCTAATTGGCGTCTAGAGGTTTACTGGTCTATGCCTACGAGACATGTATGCGGCGACAAGATCACGCGCCTTTACCACTTCTATTCATTAATTTTATTTAGATTTCTATGGCCGGTACATACATACGATCCGAGTCGAATCTCAGCAAATGTCACTTATGAATACATCTTGACGTCGAGGTTAGTCAAAATGTTTGTTATGTTTTGATTTTATTGTGCGCGACAAGTCCCGTAAATATAGTTCAATATCTTGACCTCTGACTGGCCTGTATTGACAATGGTAATTTATGATGAGAAATAAAACAAAACACTAGTCTGAACAAAACACCAGTCTGGGAAACTTAAAGCATTAAACTTAAAATTCCACGTTTAGCGGTGTATTGAATGATTTTAACTAAATGTTTTATGACTCAAGCTTCACTAAAATGCCTACATCTTAAAGATAAATGTGTCACGATTGAGTCATTCCAGCCGCCTTTAAAAAGAAAAGCCCTTCAACCTTGTAAAGGCCAGAGAACGCGGCATGAAAGAGCCTCACAATACTCTTTTAATTTGTCATTATGCAGCAATAAAAACATGGTAAATGAGAGCGACAAAAAACTCGTTCAGAGACAAACAAAAACCGCGAGCTGGGGCGAAATTCGCAAATCATTCTACGATAATGACGGCCGCTTGAAAAAAATTTAAATATCAAAAGGCCGGACGGGGCACGGTAATGGTTTAAAATCATTTTTCATTCAAGTCACTCGTGAGTCAGAAATATGAAAACGGTAGCCATCACATCACTTCGGGCGCGCTTCCATTAACTCTAGCCGACTCGCGATTAGAATTTTGGACGAGCTCCATCTTTCATTTGTTACCTTCTTCAGAATAAATAAAACAAAAATGTTGATCAATTACGGTGTTCGAATGAAACTACATAAGTACCTGGGTCGTTAATGGTTTTTATTAACAAAGGTTCTTTTTAATATTAAATCGCATGACTTATGTTATTTAAATGTCATTTGTTCTTCTTTTTCTTGTTCTTGGGTTGTGATTGGTCGAGGGGGGGCAGTCCGCTGTCGAATTCGCTTGCCGTATGCATGGAATTTTGTTTCTGCATTGTGCGACCGCCGAATGAACCGATCTTTGCTTTTGGGAATCTGTGAAAAATACAAATACTCCAGTACTAAATATTAAATTCAGGTTGACTATTGTAGGGCATAATTAGATACGACTCTACTATTACTCACTGTTTCTTATAACAAACCGTCAATGGATGATGACTTTAGTCCACGCTCAAACCAAACGCTGGCCACTGACTACGCTGTAGCGTACATAAGGTTGAAAATTGTGAAAAAATTGCAAACCAACTTAAGCTTTATCACAGTCAGCGACTGACAATACGTTTGGTGTGAACGCGCCCTTGTAGTTCAAATTGAGCTCTCAAAATAATTCAATATAAAATATTTGTTACTAGAATATGCACGCGGCTTCGCCCGCGTATAAATTAGGCTTATCACAGAAAGACGGGATAACCGCATCCCTCGGAACTTTATTTTCCCGGGAAATTATCCTATATCCAGGTTATGCAAATTTCATCAAGTCGTATCAGCGTGATTGAGTAATAAACATACAAACATTTTCAGAAACTTCCACATTTATAATATTGATAGAATTTTCCACAAGAACGTGCGAGGTATGCCTGGTTACTATAGAAGCTTGGGCGTAAACATGACATTAAAATGACTCAAAAAAAGTATAGTGTAGTGCATTACTGTCGATGCCTGAAATAAAGCAATTGACAGCCGAGTAATATTGGAAGGACGAGGCGAAGCCGAGTACTATGAAGTTACTTGAAAAGGACGAGGCCAGCCGAGTCCTTTTTAAATAAACGAGGCCGTTAATTGCTATTTTGGCTGAGACTTGTGTAGTACTTTTCTCTCATTTCTTCAACACGTCAATATTAGAAATTGCATTTCTAATATTGACGTGTTGGAAATTGCTGGCGTGTTATTTCGGTGCGTACGGAAAAGAGCCGATTGATGTTTTTTTTTTTAAATAATGAAGTTATTTCCGAGCAAGTGGGAGAAAAATAATTTAATTCGCTCACCCAGGCCGTTTCTTTTCTTCGTCTTCATGTAAAGTGAGCCTGTTAGTCGGCCTGTCCTTGTCATTGGAGGGGTTGGACTTGACGCGGCGGGCGAGGGTCGCGGGCGCGTCCCGCAGAGCAAAGGCCTTCGCCGCGTGGCCCAAGTGCAGCTGTTTGGAGTCCAAGTACTCGCGGACGTCGCGGGGGTAGCCCGCGTAGAAACGGACCCAGGATGTGTATGCTGGTAGAAGAAAACAAGAAATCTTTGGGTAAAAAGCACTGCACTCTCTTGCACTGTAATTTTTTCGTTACGAAATTAATAGTCTTCAAGCAGTTTTGGAAACATTTTTTCAGTCAGGAGTTCTATTTTACGTTAAATCTTACTGAAGGAGAAATTATGTGTTTACATGAAACATGATTTTTTCATACCTTTGAGATACCAAGCGATTATAGTTCACCTGAATCGACCTCATTCGGGTTAAATCATGATACTTACCTACCACTTTTGGAAGACAGTCCCTGTTAGAGTGTACAATTGTATTGCAAGCTCTACTTGCTCTCAGCAGCCAGTCTCTATTGATATGAGCTGTGTGCTCAAGCCGCGCCTGCGCAATCGAAGCCACTGGTAACAGTACCAAGCGCGTTGTCTGACTGAGACAAGATGTATCTATCACGATAGTAAATAATACTGACCTCTACTGGCTCTCAGCAGCCAGTCTCTATTGATATAAGCTGTGTTCTCATGCCGCGCCTGCGCAATCGAAACCACTGGTAACACAGTACCAAGCGCGTTGTCTGACTGAGACAAGATGTATCTATCACGATAGTAAATAATACTGACCTCTATTGGCTCTCAGCAGCCAGTCTCTATTGATATAAGCTGTGTTCTCATGCCGCGCCTGCGCGATCGAAGCCACTGGTAACCCAGTACCAAGCGCGTTGTCTGACTGAGACAAGATGTATCTATCACGATAGTAAATAATACTGACCTCTATTGGCTCTCAGCAGCCAGTCTCTATTGATATAAGCTGTGTTCTCATGCCGCGCCTGCGCGATCGAAGCCACTGGTAACCCAGTACCAAGCGCGTTGTCTGACTGAGACAAGATGTATCTATCACGATAGTAAATAATACTGACCTCTACTAGCTCTTAGCAGCCAGTCTCTATTGGTGTGCGCTGTGTGCTCAAGCTTCGCTTGCACGGCCACAGCGGCGCGCTGCGCAGTGGCAGCCGCTGGTACTACTGTACGTAATGCCTCCAGTGCACGCGATTCGTCTCCCTGCCGTAACCTATGACATTTACGTGGTTGAAGGTGGTTTCCCACCGGCGAGGCGAGGAATGGATTGGATGGGCGTGAATTGAAATCTCGCTGACCCTTTCACACCGAAAGATGTACATCGCGAGCACGCAACGACCGGACCCGCCGCGCGCCGGCACGCGCTTGCTCGCGATATACCGTTTTGCAATGCAATAAATACTCTATTCATGCAGCAATAAAGTTTAATGTTGTACAAACAAATATTTCAATTCTCGCCTCGCACATCCTCGCCTATCCAGTTCTTTCACACCAAAGATGGGCGTGACGTGAATTGAAATTTTGCCATACAAAATTTCAATTCTCGCTCGGCCCATCCACGCCTCGCCTCGCCGGTGTGAAACCACCTTTAGAGTGGACGATATCCATGGACTAAGTTATTTTTTATGAACATCTCAGGAAAACACCCGACTTTGATAGTTAGTGGTATGAGAAGTTGTTCAATATTTTTAATAGTTTCTAATGTCCTCCCAATATATCAATCAGAATTTTTCCTTGTGGTACATTAAAATTTTGTTATATTAAAGTTTACAAGTTTCAGGCTTTATTAGCTTGGGGGAAGCCAGTGGACATCTTTCGGCTGAAATGATGATAATGATATTTAAGATTTAAGTGCTTTATGATCAGCCAATAAAAGGATTACAAAAATAAAACATGAAAAAACGCATCTTAATCAGACAAATTACAACATAGTATATTCTAAATTTAAATTAAATTAATTTTTATTACAAAATTATTTAATTTTGTAAACTTTAAGTCAAGGATTCAAATCACAATAAAACAAATTATAATTACAGAACATATGAGTTGATAAGGATAATCACATGGCTCACCTAATTCTCTTCTCCTCCAAATGTCTGATGAACCGTGCTTCGCTAGGTAGTAGGAAAATAACGGCAGCACCTACTTGCGCCGCACGGCCTGTGCGACCCACCCTGGACGAAGCAAATATATTATTAGATTTGACTATTTTAGTATTCTTCTTCATACATAACTAGCCTATGCCCGCAACTTCGCCCACGTGAATGTCGTTTATCGCGCACCCCTCGGAAACTGTTCATCTTACTGGGATAAAAAGTAGCCTATAAGTTAATCCGATTTATGTTCTATATGCCAAACTTCATTAAAATCGGTCGAGCCGTTATTGTGTTATAAATGGTGTAACTAGCCCGACTTTGTTTTATACATATACATGCTGAAATTTTAATCGCTTCTTTCCCGAAAAGGGGTCATTGTACTCATCAAAAAATCAAAAAATCTGTTGGTCCCTACATTTGTGTTCACTTAAATCGATAAAATGTAGGGACCACTTGAATTTTTTTCGAGATTTCAGGGTTGGTCCCATAGTAAAAGTTGTTCATAATGATGAGTACAATGACCCCTTTTCGAGAAAGAAGCGATTAAAATTTCAGCATGTATTTAGAAGATGTCAAGTTAATAAGAGAACAACTATAAGTGCTTTACAGACACATACACTTGATAAAGGACAGTGCTTATGCCTTAGTTTTATTATTTTCTTAGTTGCCAATTGTCACAGGGATATGGTAAGAAAGAAGTAAGGCATAGGTACACCGATTTTTAAATCAAACACCATGGTTATGGTACCCAGGTCAATTGCAGTCAACGGCGACGATTGTCCGTGCCGGGACTAACAAAGCCAGGCAGAAAAAAACCGATAAGAAATTTAATTAAATATGGTACGCTTTTTAGGTACCTGTGCACATAGTCGGTGGCAGAGGCTGGTACGCAGAACTGTAGAACGAGATCCACTCGTGGTACGTCTATTCCTCTGGCGGCGACATCCTGACAAATAAATAAAATTCAAGTGCAGTTCTAAATTGCGTCCCAACCGAATTATAGAAAGTACTTTCCATTCTTCACCTCCGAAATCAACCTGAGAGTTATCTTGAATATTTTTTTTAAATTCGAAACAAACGCTGTGCATGCACTAACGTCTGAGTAGATAGATACGTGGGACACTCAGAAAGTTTTGCGAAACTAAAAAAAATTGTTCTATACGTACATATATTTTTATCAAATCTTTTCAAAGTACTTTCCACCAGCCTCTATACAAAGATTCATGCGCCTAAACCAGTTTTCAAAACACTTTTTCCAGTCCGCCGCAGACACCTCGTTTACAGCCTGCTCGAACGCAGCCAGCGCATCTTCCGGCGACGAAAATTGTATCCCTTTGAGCTGATTTTTTATTTTTGGGAATAAAAAGAAGTCACACGGTGCTAGATCAGGGCTGTAAGGAGGGTGACCCAGGAGTTTGACTGGCGTGCTGTCCAGGAAGTCCCTCGTTTTGAGTGCGGTGTGCGCAGGTGCATTGTCGTGGTGGAGCAGTAGCCCGCGGAGCCCTGTGTTTGGTCGCTTGTTGCTTATAACAGAGAAAACTTCTGGCAAACATTTGGTAGTATACCATTCGGCATTAATGCTTCTTTGATCCCGTAAGGGAATTGATACCAAGTGGCCAGTCAAATTAAAAAAGCTAGCGATCAAAATCTTACCCCCGCTTCTAGATCGCTTCACTTTGGTAGGCGTTGGCTCATTTTGAAACACCCAAACAGTCGACTGGCGCTTGGTTTCTGGGTCGTATTGATAAATCCAGGACTCATCACCTGTAACGATGTCGTAAACACGCCGAGACGAGCCTGCTTCAAATTTGTTAAGCATATCACGGCACCATTCCACCCGGGCCTGCTTCTGAGCATCGGTGAGGTTGTGCGGCACCCAGCGTGATACTATCCTCCTCACGCGAAGATGGCTGTGTAGAATCTCGTGAACGCTTCCCGATCCAATCTTCAATATGTGTTGAATCTCCTGATATGTAATTCGCCTATTGTCTTGGATTAAATTTTTCACTGCTAGCACGTTTTCTTCGGTAACAGCCGTCAAAGGGCGACCGCTTCTTTCGTCATCCCCCAAAGTTGGTCGACCGCGCTTGAATTCGTTATACAAACGATACACGGTTGCCTTGGAAGGGCCTTCATCCATGAATGCCATTTGAAGTCTATCGTACGATTCATCCGGTTTCAGGCGACACTTGAAATCGTATAAAATCATAGCTCTAAAATGTTCCCGGCGCAGATCCATATTTCAGTGAGACACAATAGTTTGAATTAACTCGCAAAAAATGTGGAGGGAAATTTTGAAATTGGAACTTACTTATTTTTACTTATAAATAATCATATTTTCGAAAAACATTATAACTGGCCAGTCTCCTATATATAAAAACTTTTTTTCGCAATACTTTCTGAGGGGCCTGGTATAAATAAATGAATATTTTGGAATAAAAAATTACACAGCACCTTGCAGCAGCAGCTTGTGCTGTAGGTAACTAGACAATGGATATAATACTTATATACATTTTTTTTGTAATATACTTATAATACATAAGGAAAACCCAGACCAACAACACAAACACTTATGTTCATCACATATATATTTATACCCCGTGAGAATCGAACCCAGACGTCGTCATATGGATTTTTACAGCAACACAAAAAGGTTTAATTTGTAATTCAAATGCAAAACTCGATGTATCGTACGAAAGCGCTTCTAGTAGGCTTCAGCAAGAGATTTACGAAAAAAGCTTTCGGTTAACAGGACCCACATAAGGATCCTGACTAGAACCCTTACAGGGCACTGCAAACTGAACAAACATCTACACAGGACAGGCCTCATAGATACCACAGTTTGCAGTTTTTTGCGAAAAGGATGAAACGCCCATTCATATCCTATGCGAATGTGATGCAGTGCACCACATTAGAAGTCATCAAAGTCAAGCATCTTGTAGGCCACACAATCTCAGCTGATGAGATCAGATCCTCAAACCCCAAGGCAATAGTCGACTATGGTTGGCCTGCGGCTTGGGTAGATACTGTAGTCTACTATTAGAGGCGTTACAATAGATTTTTAAGGTCACAGTTATGTCACTGTGGCTGTCACGGGGCTTGCAAAGACCTTAGCTCTTTTTCCAAAATAATAATAAATCATTATAATGAGCGTCTTTACAAATATTTCTAAAACATTGTTTTAATCTACCGTATAATTTTCATTAATTAAAATCGTTTCGATACACGCAGTAATCACTCACATTGTCATTATCTTTTACAGTGTTGCGTGCTGTTTAGGACTTGATTATTTTTAGAATTATGGGTTCCTAACAGGTGGTAGCTGCCAACCATCTTCTCTATTAAAATTAGGATGTTTTTTAATTTCAATAGCCTCACGAAGCATTCTAGGTACATATCGGCTTTCCTTCGCCAGGACTTGTCGTTTATCAAATCGAAGAAAATGGTTGGGTTTGTCTTGGGTTGGGCATGTTCACACACTGCCGTCCGTGTGGTGCCGGATTTAAAGAATAGCACCACCCTTATCTCTTCTCATGGGTGTCGTAAAAGGCGACTAAGGGATTCACCAGAGGATGGGCAGCAGCGTTCTCCGAGTATTTAACCAACCAACTGCGATCGCCAACCCGCCTGCCAAGCGTGGCGATTATGGCATATCCCCCCCTTAATCGGGGGAGGCCTATGTCCAGTAGTGGACGTCTTTCGGCTGAAATGATGACACACTGCAGACTTTGTGGAGCGTCTGTTCTTGACGTCAGCTATATGTTCGTTAATTCTAGTGGCTATACTACGCTTTGTTTGCCCTATATATGATAATGATAACCCATAGTCACCATCAATCTTGTAGACCCCTGCATCTTGTAAGGGAATGTGACACATCACCGGTCTGAGGAGTTAGCTAATCTTTCGTTGTGGCTTGAAATAGATTTTGATAGAAGCACGCATCAAGATATGACCAATTCTGTCGGTGACCCCTTTGATGAATGGTCCGGTTAAACTAGTTTTACTAGTGATCGCGAAAACCTAAGAAATTATTAATAATAAATCGTATTACTCCAAAACAGAAGCCTCGCAAGGTTGCAAGGCTCGTATCGCGTAAGTGAGTGAGCGCCGTCAGTAGCCACCGCCCGCTGCGACCGAGATTAAACCCGATACGATCTCACCTTCGTGCCGTCATTATCCACACTATGGAGGACATTACACCGCACCTATTGCTGTATTAATGCAATTAAAAACACACTTCCACGTACAACGTATTCGTCGTGGCTAATTACACGATTAGAAAATTATTTTACGCTTCACCTACAGCACTGAGCAACCGTGGAAAATTTTCAAATGATAATTAAGTTTTTTGTCAGGGATCTGCTACAAACCCTTTGGATCTTGGTGTAGTAGATTACTAATTGTAAAGTCTGGAATAGTTGCAATATCAAGACGTTTAGTTTTTTGTTGCATCACTAATTGAGCATAAGTTTTTGTGGTTAATATTCATCCCATAGAAATCTGAATAATAAGGTAATAGAAGTGGTAACCGCAGTGTCTCAAGACGAAAGTCTTTGACCAGTGTGTGTTGCCAGTAATTACTTACGGCACTGAAACGTGGTCGCTCACAATGGACCTGATAAGAAGGCTCAAAGTCACTCAAAGGTCAATGGATAGGGCTATGCTCGGAGTGTCCCTGCGTGATCGAATCAGAAATGAGGAGATTCGCAGGAGAACGAAGGTGATCGACATAGCCCGAAGAATTATCAAGCTTAAGTGGCAGTGGGCGGGGCACATTGCTCACAGAACGGATGGCCGATGGGGCAGTAAAGTTCTGGAGTGGCGACCGCGTACTGGAAGGTGCAGCGTGGGTAGGCCACCCACAAGGTGGACCGACGACCTGGTGAAGATCGCGGGAATCCGCTGGATGCGGAAGGCGCAGGACCGGTCGTTGTGGCGATGCTTGGGGGAGGCCTATGTCCAGCAGTGGACTTTTTCGGCTGAAATGATGAAATGAATGATGAGAAGTGGTAAAGGCGCGTGAACGCGTCGCCACGTACATGTCCCGTATGACATCAGAAGGCCTATTCACGTAATTAAAGAAGTGCAGTTGCAGCGCAGTTGCAGTTAAGTTTCGATCAAAACAATGCTGTTCGTATTCTCTTATCTACCGCGATCGCTGTCAGAAACGAACTGCAGCGTCACTGCAACTTGATCGGCGCGTCATTAAATTACGTGAATTAGGGCCCAGTGTGCGAATCGTTTGCTTAATTATCAGTACTGTTTTGGACGCAGAGTCACTAAAATTGTATTTTGCAGCATATTTAACAGCGGAATTTTTAGGCATAATTTATTTTACATTGAATGCTAGAAACATGGTGGGCGTAATTGCGTATTTATGTGTTGGTAGCGGCAAACCAGCGACACGCGTTCCGGTATTAAAAGACAGTAGCCAAGTAAACATAACATACAGTACGGAAACTACGTCCTAACGCTTTGGATTGAATCACTCACACAGACGCACGCCTCACCAAGAACCTAAGCGGACGTCGCAGTACTGTCGTACAAACACCCACTCAGGAGCCTTGTTGACGCTTTCATCTGTGTGAGTGCGTCGTTTCGATCGTTTGTACGTAGTTTCCGTACTGTATATATGTTTACTGTGACAGTAGATAACATTTATATACCTCATTATTTAGATTTCTATGATTCATCCTAAAGCAAAAAGACTTGAAAAGGGTAAAGATTAATAAAAACTGAATCCTAGGTAAAAACCAATTTACTCCATTAAAAGTCTACAAACAACAAGAGGGAGACCGAAGAAAATATGGATGGATTGTGTGAAAGATGACATGAATAGAAAAAAGTGAACACGGAGATGACGGCTGATAGAGATGTATGGAAGAAAAAAACATGCTGCGCCGACCCCAAATAAATTGGGATAAGGGCAGGAGGGTGATGAAAAGTCTACAAACAGCTTATACGGTATATCTAACCCATTGCAAAAAAGTTTTAAGTGTAACAAATACCGGAAAAACTAACGCTAACCTCATCATAATAACTGCTACAAGAGTAGGTAGTTGAAGAATTTTACACAAGAAAAATGTAATTAGAATCCCTACCGTAACAGTAAGGTACCGATGTCGGCAATGATAGATGTAATAAACACATATAATTGTACATAATCGACGCGTATTGTGGCGGCGGTGTGGGAGCGCACAGAGAGCTAGATGAATGACCATCTAATAGGCACCGAGCCACAATAGCTAGCGACAAAGGTGAGCGGCGGGAATACGGACGCCATTATTGAACTAAGAATGTGATGATTAATCTGGTAGCACGTTTTCGAAGATAATAAATTGAAATTCTATTGTACGCGTAAACACGATTAAAAAATGTTCAAAAGAGATAAGTTATATTATTCATGACGAAATTACATGTGTTGTAAGCGGTAACAACACAACACAATGATGAAAACTGTGAGATTAGACGTGCTTGAGCATTAAAATCCAGGAAAAAGCTTAATAACATTACATACCTGTAATTAATAACATTACATGCCTTTACGAACATATCGTCAAATATTTTCGCATGATTACTATTTTTCCAGAAGTGGTTACAGGAAATCATCGACCATACAGCCCAATAGACGCCTAATGTGGAAGGAATATAATGCGTACAATGACTGCCTCATTGGTCTAGTGGATGCAAGCGCGACTGCTGAGCGTGGGGTCTCCTGGGTTCGATTTCCGGGTCGGGCAAAGTGTTATTAGGTTTTTTCATTAGGAAATTCTCAGTAGCAGCCCGGAGTCTGGGTTTGTGCCCGGTCAATGGCAATAGGCTCGCCCCCTATTACATGGGACTATAACATAACTGGCGAAATGCGGGTGTTACTATACACCTCTGCCTACCCCTTCGGGGAAATACAGGCGTGATGTTATGTTAATGCGTACAATAAACTACTAGCTGAGGCGGGGTACTGCAATCCGATTGGCCCTACCAAGGCGGCTATTGGCTAATCACTAACGCCGCTGTTTTGACGGCTCATGTAAGTGGTCAAAACTGATTTGAAGATTTCAAGTGGCGAATAATAGTGACTTACATAAGTGAAATTTCATATGTGTTGCAGATATCGGTCGCCTGTTATGAGGCGTCTATGGGGTGTATGGTCGATGCAGGAAATATTATAAAAAACTTCCTGTTTTTATGGCATAGTACCTACAGCGAAACGAGCTAAAGCCCCACCTGATGTTAAGCATTTCATCAAGTCAGCCTACCGCAGTCCACTGCTGGACATAGGCCTCTCTCTCCCAAGTTGCGCCACAACACTCGGTCCTCTGCTTTCCGCATCCAGACCCCCAACCACCTTCTTCAGGCCACCATCAGGTGTCACCGCGAGGCGACGGTTAAGCAGTTGCCTTTGCCCATAACAACTGCAATACCACCTAGGTTGTTGACTTATTGCCTAAATGGCATTGCAAATCGAGTTCGCCAAAGACCTAAGCTTACCGTGCAAATAAGAACACCATTCCTGGCGGCGCGGAACTGCTTGAACACCTCCATCCTTTGTTCATGGGGCATGGATCCGTGCAGGCTGAACATATCCAAGTCGACTGGCACCAGCCCACCTTCCGTGGGCTCTTCATATTCCACTTGAAATTCATCCGAATCGTCTGATGACGATGACTCTTTGTGCTAAGAAAGAAATACTTTAATGTGATTTTACAAATAAAAAGTTTTAGAAACACAACATACATTATCTTTCTGTAAACTACTGTCTTTGTTTTCGTTTGGTATATGTACTACACTACCTACAATAAAAAATATCATAAATAAAAAGGAGACTGTACAAAAACTCTACATAAATTTTTTGTAGGCTGATTTAATAAAACTTTAATTATTATTTGTCTTTTACTTACATCCTCATCATTATCTTCTCCAGCTTTTCTTTTCTTAGCTTTAGAATTTTTAGCTTTGGCTTGGTTTTTCTTTTTAACTTTGACGTCTTTTGCAGTTAACGCGGTTTCTATCAAATCTGAAAGGTAGTCCACCATTTCCAACGTCGCCATGAAGACTATCATTTTGCCACCTTTCTTGTTCATGACGCAGTGTTCGATGATGAGACCGCAAAGTGTGACAAGCCTTAGTTTCATGGGGATAATGAGGAATGTCTGGTTGACTGAGGCTGGTAGTACTAATTCGTCTTCACCTAACGCCGATTTCACTGCTTCCGCGAAAGTATTAACGAGTGGAGACGGTTCCTTATCTTCATCATCGTCATCGTCACTACTATCCTCGCTGTCATCTTCTTTTACTACTTTAGGATTCTTTAGTTCATGGTCTCTCTGTGCTTTGAAGTATTCGTAATCTGAATCGCTGTCACTATTTTCAACATCATTTTTAGCTTCTTCTATCTTATCTGTTGTGTTGGTTTGTGTTGTTTGCGAAGGGCCTTCTTTTTTGAATAAATTAGGGTGGCTTAGACCGGTGAATGCTTTTAACCCTAATGAAATAAGAACCAATTAAAAATATGCTAAATACAAAAAAATGACAAATATATTCATAATTATAAGAAACTCATTAACCTCTTTTAGTTTCTGTATTTTTTTCTTCATTAGGTAGTCGACTTATTTCTTCTTCAGATTCTTCTTTAGTTATCGTTTCTGGTTTAGTTTTTTTAGGTTTAGTCTTTTCTGGTGTTTTTATTTCAGGTTTGCTCCTAACTTCACTTTGTTTAGATTCATCTGTTTTTAATGAATCTGCTATAATGGCTTTGCCTTCAGATGTATCAACAAACACTGGATTCACCAGAGTAATTCCTGCCAAATTTTCAACTGCCTAAAAGATATTATGAGGAATTGTTTAAACTTATTTATGTAATACTAAGGACTCGACCTAAACCTCGACCTCGAGCTTTTATGCATCACTAAATGTAAAAAAAATTAAAATCACCTTTGTAAGTGTAGCTGATAATAAAATTGTTTGCTTATCTGTAGACAAAAACACATCAGTCAAATGATGCTTCACGACGACTTTTTCTTCGCTACTTTCATTTTGACTAGGTTCCTCAGCTGTTTCATCATCTGGAATTTGCTTTCGTACATTTTGTTTCATAAGAGCCATAGGGTCATACGTAGCTGCTTTCTTATGGTCTTGAATAGCTTTTACAATGGCAGCGACATCTTTTTCGTAACCCATATCTAATAAACGATCAGCCTCATCCAAAACTAAACATCTGCAAAAATCATAATTATTAACCATTTATATATGTATGTATGTATTCACGGATCGGGATTAGATAGTGTGATTTTTGTACTTGCAACAATTTCACAAATCAAAAGAATAATGTGAATATTCCTCAAATCTCAGGATTTATAATATATAGTGTTAAAATGTATTCAAATCTCATGAACATTTACAAAATAATGAAATGATTAAAAATTTTGATAGTTAAATAAAAATTTATAAGTATTTAATGTTGATGACATTAAATTCAAAACACAAACTCAAAATAAATAAATAATCCTTCAGGTTTAGAACCCTTCATTGTACTTGAAAAAAAATTAAATAAATGTATTATTGGCAATAAATTCCGGTTCCCGTGAATGTTTATTCCGAAAATCCTGGGAATTCCCACATCAAAATCACAAAATAACCAATATGTAACATCTGCTGCAAGTACATAAATCACACTACCTAATTCCGATCTGTGATGATTATATAGGTACCTGCTGAATCTCTTAACCAGTAAAAGACAAAAAATTATGGTGTTTACTCATATGAATAGCTAAAGAAGAAAAATCACACAAAGACCTTACTAAAGGTATACAACATTATATAATAAATTTAAGGCAATAACACACAATTATTTAATTTGTATTTTACTAGTCTCATCCATTAAATCAGAGGTTCCTGATTCAACATTTCTAGATTTACTGAACTCAAATTGCTTCGAAAATATCATCACGCTTCAAAAGTATTTATCATAATCATAATACTACTTACCCAATCTTAGCAAAGTTAAATGATGCAGTATGTCTTAAGTGGTCATTGAGGCGACCCGGTGTTCCAACTAATATATTGATTCCTTTCCTCAGTCGCGCCTTCTCTGCTTTCCTTTTTTGTCCTCCACTCAAAAGACCAGGCACAATCCAGTGGAACGGCTGACATTAAAAGAAATATCTAATTAAAATTTTCTTTCTCAAATAACACCAATGTTCTTATAATGGACATACAAGAATAGTTTCAGAAATGTGTCATTGTAAGTCATAACTTTTAAAAGATGACTGACTGACTTTTAGTAGTAAAAATACATACTTTGAATAATTATTAACAATCTCACATTTAATTGTAAGTGAATTTAACAAACCAATCCAGTTATGTATGTCATCCTACCTTGACTAGTTTTATAAACAGTTCATAAGTCTGAACGGCCAGTTCCCTGGTTGGTATGACCACAATAACCCTGATGCCATCGTTCCTGTTAATCTTAGGTCTTATGGCCTGCAGCCCCTCTATGATTGGCAATGCATATGCCAATGTTTTGCCTGACCCAGTCTGTGACCTAATTTAAAAATAATATAGATAAAACATTAGGTTCATTATCAGTCCATTATGATTACTTACCAAAGAATTGTTATAAATATTAAATAGAAAATATTCAATGTTTTAAATTTCAAATAAACCAGTTACAGGCAGTTATGAAATATCAAGACTTATGTTGCATTTATAATCAAATACTACATTGTTTTCTAAAATAATATAAATAATTAATCTAATTTAAGTATCTAAAAATTCAAAAGATAATTAGTATTTTAGCTCACCTAATAAGAACATCTCGTCCCTGCAAAATAACAGGTATTGCATTTTGTTGCACCGTCATTAGCTCTTTTAAACCTAAGTTCTGCTGCAAATTAGCCACACTGTGTGGATGAATGTCTAAGTCTGAGAACGTTTGACCAGCAAAAACCTTCTCAACAATAGGCTTCACAACTCGTTGGCCTATACGGGGCACTTGCGGGTTGTTCTTAAATAGCGAAGATATCCAACCCCCACTTCTAGGTTTGTTTTGTCTCAACTGTATAGTATCACTGAGGTCCTGGTAGTTTTTCCCCTGATATTTGCCCTTGTTTTCACTAAGATCTCGTAGTTTGGACCCCAAATTGTCAGATTTGTCTTCTGTAGCTGTAACTTTTGCCACCTTTTTCGGCGGACCTTCTGCATTTTTTATGACTGAACGATTCACTTGGGCTAAGTTTTGGGGTCTTTTCCTAGCTATCGTTTTACCAGCGAACTTCGGATTGGAAATAAACTTATATTCTCCCGCATTCTGCTGAGGAGCACTTGCTTTCTTCTTATCCTAACAAAACAGACTATTAATAGAGATTCTACAGAGAATATAAAAACGTGACACTTATTCTCTAGTACTTACTTTCTTAGGCACTGATATGTTTAACTGTAAGTCATCCATTTTTCACTATTTTAACAAGTTATTTACGTTCTTTGCATTTAGGAAACCATTTGAGGTTATTCGCACGTTTTGACGTTTGTTGTGTTGTGGTTGTTTTGACACTTTTGACGTTTATAATGTTCGTTCTGGAACGTAGCTCAAAGGAAAGCGTTCAGAAATAAATAAATAATAAATAAATATCTTTGGGACATTTTTTTTACACAGCACCATCTAGTCCCATACTAAGCAGAGCTTGTATTATGGGTACTAGACAATGGATATAATACTTATATACTTTTTTTTTTTTGTTGTAAATACATACTTATAATACATATGCAATAAATATTGTTTTTAAGTGGCGGTGGATTGGTCCTAGGCTGTGGGTCCTACTAGCTAGTCCTAGGCCCGTATTCCAGAAGGATACTCAAGCGTTGATCGCTGTTTAAAACTAGTTTTAAGTTGAGCTTTGATTTTAGAACGTCCCTCGAGTTAAACTGTACTTGAGGAAGCTTCTGTAATATGGGCCCTAGCCTGCGGTCCTAGTGTGGTAACAGCTAATATAGATGTGGTGATGATTTTTATTTATTCTTCAGGACAACAAACAATTGCGCAATAATGCATAATACAAGCAAAAAAGAATATCGTCAATGAAATATCGTATAAAACTTAGGTAATCACCACAGATAATATAATGGTAATCACGCAACCAGCACCGAAGTCCACAAAATAATACATATTTTTTGTGTCATTATTTTTTATAACCATACATACATCGAACGTGGCTGGGGGGGACTGAATGCGGAAGGCAGAGGACCGAGCGTTGTGGCGCAACTTGGGAGAGGCCTATGTCCAGCAGTGGACTGCGATAGGCTGAGTTGATTGATTGATTGATTGATACATACATCACGCCTGTATTTCCCCGAAGGGGTAGGCAGAGGTTCACCCACATTTCGCCAGACATAAGTCCCATGTAATAGGGGCGGGCCTATTCCCATTAACCGGGCTTAAAATCCAGTTGGTGATGGTGGTGGTTAATGGTGTGGTGGATGGTCTGTAGTGGTGGTGGTTAATGGTGTGGTGGATGGTCTGTAGTGGTGGTGGTGGAGGTGGTGTTGCTGTGGTGGGATGGTGTGGTGGTGTACTAGCAGATATCAACCTTACACCTTACAAATAGTCGAATTTCGGGGATATAGATAGAGCTATGGAGCGAGCTATGCTTGGAGTTTCTTTGAAGGATAACATCCGTAACGAGATTATCCGGAGAAGAACCGGAGTGACCGATATAGCTTGTAGGATCACTAAGCTGAAGTGGCAGTGGGCTGGCTATGTCTGTCGAAGGACCGATTGACGTTGGAGCAGACGAGTCCTTGAGTGGAGACCGCGAATCGGCAAACGCAGCGTAGGGCGCCCCCCTACCAGGTGGACCGACGACCTAAAGAACATGGCTGGGGGGACTGGATGCGGAAGGCAGAGGACCGAGCGTTGTGGCGCAACTTGGGAGAGGCCTATGTCCAGCAGTGGACTGCGATAGGCTGAGTTGATTGAGATAGAGCTTAAAGTTAAAATTCTAGTTCTTTTAGGTAAGCAAGACCATGTTGAATAACGCTACAGCCTACCCTGCTAATTAATTTGAAAAGAGTAAATGTTTAAAATGTTCATCACTACATCGACACCTTTTCCTGTTATTAAAGTTAAGTAAACGGAGGCGAGGCGGATTATTTTCCCAAGGATTACACACCCCCACCCCGCTATTTTAACTGAAAGTGTAAAAGCATTTTGTAAGTAGTATAATACTTATAAACACGTGTCCCAAACTCAGTGATGATGCGATTTACGTCACAATCACGTGGCGACGCGTGCCACCAAAATATTCCTTTATTACTCTATGGGGTGGAACAAATATTTGTATTTAAAACCCCATGCTAAATAGCTGCATTTTTTATGGTTTGAATATGGGTTAGGTATAGATAGACTGATTCCATTATAGGCAATAGAATAGTAAGGTTTTGTGAAACTTGTACCTCCTTATTATAAAGTTTAGAACATGTTTAGAAACTAGAGTAAAAGGTGTTTAACATAGAATTATAACATGTTTAAGCACGGCTTAGGCTAAACCTATTTACCTGCTTAGGTAAATAGGTTTAGCCTAAGGTTGTCTGGAAGATATCGCTTTTAGCGATAAGACCGCCCATGTACCCATAATTTATATGTTGTTCCTGTTCACTACTATTTTCATGGTGTACAATATAGTATATTCTATCTATCTATCTACTTAATCTGATTTTGTAATAAGGTAGGTAGGACTTACATCCACAGGAGAAAGCTCGTCGCTTCTGTCCGGGAGTGTCGTTTGGTCGATAGCTCGGAGCCTAAGCTGTGTGGTCATATAGGCTATGAGACGCCCAGCGCAGCAGAGCTAAGTTTAACAGCCTGCAGCGTAAAGTAGCCATTCAAATTGTGCGAGGATAAAAGAACATATCCTTCGAGGCGGCAACTCTCTTGGCATGCTTTGAATATACTGGCGGATATGGAGAACTATCTATGACCATATCCGCGTCATCCCAGAGCGGCGAGAGCGCGCCCGCGAGGGCGTTCGAAAGGTTGAAGCCAGTGTGAAGCGGCAGGAGCGATGACACGCGCTCGAGCGGTAGTGCGAACGGCTTTTAGGACCGCAGTTTTTGCACAAGCGTGTGGTTGAAGCCACCCTGCCGTGCTTCAAGGCCTGGCTGAGTAGAAGTGAGCTCGTCACCTACCGGCTTACTCAGGTGTTCACCGGGCATGGGTTTTTTAGTGAATACTTAAATAAAATCAGACGCGAGGCCACGGCAACTTGTCACCATTATGAAGGAAGATCTCTCTCTGCCAGCGATCGTGTCGGCTATGCTGCCAGAGACGACAAATAGGAGGGAAGTATAATAGCACAGTAAACATAGTATACAGTAACTATACGTACTAACGCTCTGGATTGAATCACTCACACAGACGCACGTCTCAACAAGAACTAAGGACCGACCGAAGGTTCGGTTTCGGTTTCGGTTTCGGCTAGTTTCGGCCACAGTTTCGGTTTCGGCCAATAATTGGCCGAACCTTCGACCCCGCCGTAACTAGCTATTCGTGAATTGTCACGCATCATTCGGCTAACTTCGAGTGAGTGAACGTGGTTGCCAGTTGAGTTCGCTAGCCATACGTTGTAAGTTGTAACAGAATATAATTCATTAGATATTTTATTTGATTCTGTTGAGTTATTCCCTAGAACTTATACAATATGAATTTATGTAGAAATTAATGTAACACTTAAAAGATGTGTGAAGATACCTGTGATGTTTGATTCAAACATTTCTATATTTGTTTGTAATTGTTGCTGGATTAAATTTTGTACCCGTATTCGAACTGCCCCGTAAGTCCGATACACAACTACCTCCGGTGATTTAACTATTACCGTGAATGACCTTCAGTACTATTAGTCATGTTGCATTTTTTCCTTTTAGTACGCGAGGTGCTTAGTCAATTCGGACGCAACGTACGGGAAAGTTCTCTAGTTAAATTTCATTATTTACTTCTACTATGACTACTATCACGACAAATACTAAAAATAAAAATAGTCTAAAACCCAAGGGGATCCCCATACAAGAAACCTCGAGAAACATGTATTTTTTTCAACGTTTTTGTTCCTGCTCTATCTTCAAAACTGTAATACATACCAGTGTCAAACTTGATCTGATTATAGTGCATACTATGTAGTTTAGCAATAAATACTAAAAACAGGGCAAAAATAGACACATGTGGTGGTACCTACGTAAGAAAGAGATGCAAAAATTCACATATCGCGTACGATCGTTGATGTCTTTTGATAAACTCTCGTAAATTAAATCAGTTTCTATGGGGTATCAGGTCGATGGGTGGTACGAAACCTACTGCGTGAGTCCGACTCACACTTGACCGATTTTTTTACATACTGTAATTGTTGCATTTTATATTTTTACACGTGTTAACTGTCTATATATGCGTAAAAATACAATAGATTTAACATGCTATAAAAAAATCTAATAAGTTTCGGTTTCGGTTTCGGCCGAAACTGGGACCAAGACCGAAGGTTCGGTTACGGTTTCGGTTTCGGCTGAAAATCCTGTTTCGGTCGGATACTAACAAGAACCCTAAGCGGACGTCGCAGTGCTGTAAGTGCAAACACCCGCTTAGGGGCCTTGTTGAGGCGTGCGTCTGTGTGGGTGCGTCGTTTCGAGCGTTTGTACGCTAGTTAAGTACTTTACTGCTTTAGCTATATATTGACTGTGATAATAGCCTCCTTCTGTGAAACTGTCATCGTTCAAAAGAAAATAATATTCTTCGCCACTTTACTAGTAGGATGTACACAAAAAATTCACTTGAACTTTTTTATCAAGAAATAATTTTACCACTTTGTCGGTTATAAATATGTATACCTATGCCAAATTACTGCTTTCTCTGAGCTAAGCCGCGGACAGATAGACAGACATACAGACAGAAGAACATGGCAAACTCCTGGATCCAGGATTCCTGTTGACTACGGAACCCTAAAAAACTATCTAAACAGACCACGCAAGCAATTGACTTGCACTAAAGACCTGTCTTTTACATAAGGTATACCTGACTATGTTTGCATACACTAAGGGCCAAAATTAATATCCAATCTATCCACCATTTGCCCTACTAGAGATAGAAATTTGACATAAGCTCCATACAAAATATGTCAAATTGCTATCCCTAGTAGGGTAAATCGTGGATAGATAGGATATTAATTTTGGCCGTTAACAGACCACGCAGGCAATCGGCATTCATAGAAAGACGTGACCTTTACATACCTACCTATGTTTGCATAAATTCCATTGAAAGGTTGAACCGCTAAATCCGAACACTTGAAATTCAGCAAACGAACGCTTTGGGCACACAGGGAAAATGCCGTGAGGGCTAGAGGACGGAGGAGGCGTGAGGGCGCGACGTGATTATACTGGCGCCCAACCGGGACGACCCCGCGCGCCCAGCGCTCCAACACCCTTCCCTTATAACGCAAACACGGTCATGATTTTTGTTTACCTACAAATAAATATGTAAAGCCTCGTTGGTCTAGTGGTTGCAAGCGCGACTGCTGAGCGTGGGGTCCTGGGTTCGATTCCCGGGTCGGGCAAAGTGTTATTGGGTTTTTTTATTAGGAAATTCTCAGTAGCAGCCCGGAGTCTGGATTTGTGCCCGGTCAATGGCAATAGGCTCGCCCCCTATTACATGGGACTATAACATAACTGGCGAAATGTGGGTGTACACCTCTGGTACATAGGTTGGGTACCCCTTCGGGGAAATACAGGCGTGATGTTATGTTAAATATGTAAAGGGCTTTTTTTTTTCATTTATTTTGCACAAAATATGGTACATAGGTTGTTACAATGCAATAGTTTGTCCACGACATATTCCACCCGTTCCACCCATTCTACAGGCATGCAAAATACACATAGCATTAAATATATTCTAACAAATGAAAAATTCAAACAATAATAAAATTTCAATGGATATAGTCAAAGCAATGGATTGACTGAGATTGTTAATTTGTTATTATTCCGTGGCAAAATTGGCAGATCCTCACAATTTGTGTATTTTAAGTTTGGAACGACGACTGTCACAGGCCCATAACTAAGTATTTGCCTGCCTCGTAGCTCTGAAAAAAATTACTGTCTAGTTTAGCTACTTTAAAAATTACCATATTTTAATTAGTAGAAACCAATTTTTTCGTTAAATAGCTAAACTGATTTGCTGCAACATCTTAAACTAATGAGCTACTAGTAGCGTCAGTTTATTAGTCGCCTTTTGTATGTTACTAGCCGCCTTTTGTATGTTACTAGCAGCAAAAATTTGTGTTTTTATGTTACTAGCAGCTAAAACGTACTACTTTTTGTGCTACGCGACACAAATATTTTTTTTCAGTGTTATCTAGTGGTTGCAAGCGTGACTGCTAAGTGTGAGGTTCTGGGTTTGATTCCCGGGTCGGGCAAAAAGTGTTATTGAGATTTTTCTGTCAATAAAATTTCTCAGTAGCAGCCCGGAGTCAGGAAGTTGGCAGTGCTACACCCACAGAAATAGGTAGGGTAATCACAATTTTACTTGCGATTCATGCGTGGCAACTTTCTAACAAACTACGCCTTACATGTTGACGTCATTAATTTTTAAAAATTTACTTTAATCAAATGTACTTTACAGCTTTTGTTTATGCAGTTAGAAACAGCACAATAAGGCATTTTTGCGGGTTTTTGTCACCGTATTTACAGAAACAAGTCGTATTGAGGCTTTGAAATGCCCTGCACTATGGTGCAGAGTGTTGGCACGTGCGCCCTGCCCACTTTTCCATTCCATCTATTTCTGTGGCTACACCCCTGTGCTTCGGGGAGCACGTACAGCCGTCGGTCTTGCGCCTGATCTCTCTTTGGTCGTGTCGGATTGCCGTCCCATCGGATTGTCAGAGTGAAGCAATAGACAGTGCACCCATGTAAGCGCACACACTTCTGCACTATAATGTGCGTAGATTACTTGTCTCCGTTGAGATTAGCCGTGACCGAAATTGGGCAGGGAGCTATGATTATACAACGTGGATATGACAATACGACAATAAATGAAAACACGGTTATTACTAGTCTATAGAAGCATTTTAAACACATAAATAAGTTGTTTATCGAAAATAAAATGAAACCATTTTTTTTAACAAAATAAATATTAAAACATAGAAATACAAGGTAACACCATTTGTAATCATCTGTAATCATTGAGAAAGAGTGTTTAAAATTATATGGACTCGCACAGGTCTTTGACCTAACGATCTTGGCCTAGAAAAAATGGTCCTACGTTCAATATTAATGAAATTAAAATAATTTCCCGTGGCTAAGCTATTAACTGGATTTGATTAATTTTTTGTATACGATCGCAGGACGTGATACTCTGTACGTGGTTTTATTTAATGTCGTATTGTCATATCCACCCTGTATATAGTCAAAGGCCGGGAAGTCATTATTTAACATGAAAACATCAAATTAAGTGTATTAAGAAAGTCTAATTCAATTTCAGGGAGAAAATTAGGATTTTTTTATGTATAAAGTCTAAATAGATAATTATTAGTACCTTAATATAATAATGATCTAGTCTACAAGACTAATAAGTAGTTTTATGTTATCTTAAACTGCTAATGATATTATTTCTAAGAATGTGTCCACTGGCACTATCTTAGCGACTCTTAAGGCGAAATCACATTTTTCATGTGTCTTTAGTTAATATTCACTACCACTATTATTATTTTAACACTACACTAACTCAAAAGGCTTTGTGTTTTTTAATCTTCTCACTAAGTCTATGTTTTCGAGGAGCTGAACAATTACGTGGGGAAAATTTGGATATAACAATAAATATTTGAACTAAATAACTATTTGATTTTTATATTTTTAAAGGCCATCTGGGACTATAATTCCACTAATATTATAAATGCGAAAGTATGGATGTTTGTTTATTTTTTCTTCAGTCATGCTAAAACGGCTGAACACAGATAGACTATAACTCGGATTAACATAGGCTACTTTTTATCCCAGGAAGATAAAGTTCCCGAGGGACGCGCGGTGACGTTTTGCTAAACCGAATCATACGCAGGCGAAGCCACGAGCAATACGAGCATAGGCTACATATTATTTATATAATATAAACATACTTACCGTTAATCGCTTTACCCTGGGCAGTCAGCCCCGCTACCAACCTGCTGACTGGCTAATATTTTTCTCACGACGTGAGCTATTAACATTATATAGCTCATGTTGACACGATAGAAGAAGATCGCTTTACCCTACTCTTATTAGCACGTATAAGCTTGCCAACGACTATACAGCCCAATAGACGCCTAATGTTCAATAACATGCGTACAATAAATTCTGCTACTAGCTATTTGACATGTACCTAATCTATTTATAAATGTTTTTATGTAGATCACTGGTTTATGGTTTTGGAAAAATATTATTGCATTAGTAAAGTTATTGTGTAGCTTGTTTACAGATTATGTTTAATTTCGACACAAATGTATTTTTGTTATGAAATAAATCACTTATGACTTATGACTTAAGCGGGGTACTCCAATCCGACTGGCCCTACCAAGGCGGCTATTGGCTAATCACTAACGCGGTAGTTTTGATGGCTCATGTAATAGTGGTCGAAACTGATTAGAAGATTTCAATTGGCGAATAGTGGCGACCTAGTATTATTGAAATTTCATAGATGTATTGCAGTCATCGGTCGCCTATTATGTTATGAGGCGTCTATCGGCTGAATGGTCGTTGAAGCTTGCACTTGAATATGTTTATTTTTAAGTAGACTGCTAGTGGCTTCGCCCGCGTACTGGAATAAAATGTAGCCTATGTAATAATAATATAACTTCTGAATAATAAATCTCTTCTTCTGGATAATATAGCTTCCTAATAGTGAAAGAATTATTAAAATTGGTTCGGTAGTCCCAGAGTTTATCGATTAACACAAACAAACAAACAAATGTTTCCTCTTTATAATATTAGTATAGAAGTAAAGATGAATTTATGGTAGAAAGCAGTGATAGCCTGACGGTTGAACACTTGCCTTCCATGCAGGAAGGTCTGACTTCGAACCCGGCCCGCACCACTGACTTTTCGGAATTTGATTATCATTTGCTTTGACGGTGAAGAAAAACATCGTGAGGAAATCTGCACACCTTAGAGTGCTCCTTAGAGTTTTTAATGACGTGGTCAGGCTGGCCCGGCCCCGTGGCTATGGTGTGTGTAGTCCGCCAACCCGCAGTAAGCCAGCGTGGTGGACTAAGGCCTGAAACCTTCTCACCCTGAGAAGAGGCCCGTGCCCAGCAGTGGGAGAAATAAAGTTCTGATTAAGTTATGTGTGTCTATTTTATTATTTATGTCATCATCATCATCACCATCATCATCATCATCATCATTTCAGCCGAAAGACGTCCACTGCTGGACATAAGCCTCCCGCAAGCATCGCCACAGCAAACGATACTGCGCTTTTCGCATCCAGTGGATTCCCGCGACCTTCATCATCATTATCATCAGCATTTCAGCCGAAAGACGTCCACTGCTGGACATAGGCCTCCCCCAAAAAGGAGGATATGCCATAATCTTCAAGCTTGGCAGGCGGGTTGCGATCGCAGTGGGTTGGTTAAATACTCAGAGAACGCTGCTGCCCATCCTCTGGTGAATCCCTTAGTCGCCTTTTACCCGCGATCTTCACCATTATTTATTTAGTTCCACAAAAAAACCTACATTGACCTACATAGATTTGGCAAATACAATGTACAACTAACACAAACCAGGTTGATTGACGAGGGGGTGCTGGCCAGAAAACCTCCACGTGTGCCTGACGGCTGCTTGTCCTTCTGGACACGTCTGGAGGGAACGGCAGTTGTTTGGCCGGAGCATCCTGGGCACGGGCAATAAAATCCTTTCGAGGGATTAACCTTTGGGGGATTTTATTGCCTGTGGCGAATATTCTGGCGCGGGAGGGGCCCGTTCTGGGCCAGTGGGGAGTTGCTCCATGTGTCCCTCTGTTGCCAACAGAGGGCACAGTAGAGGAGCAGGGGCGGGCCCGGTGTGCACTCACCCTGCCACTGGGCAGGCAGCGGGGGGACTGTCTTTCCCTGCCCCCGTCGATCTCGTAACCCCAGGAGTGCCCGCTGAGTAGTGTTCTCGCGCCTCTTAGGACCGATGGTCTTGGCTTCACCGCCCAGACTGCGAGGAAGAAAACCTCTATTAGATAAAAAATTACAGGAGGTAGGGCCTGCCAGCAGCAGACTCGGGGCAGTCTGCAGCCCGACCAGCAGCTGGCGTACCTGGCACAGCCGGCGTAGTTGGTGCAGTTGGTAAAGGCCCATGAGGTGAGGTGGCGTGCAGTGTTCCGTGTGCGCCACCTAGGAGGGTGCGGCCAACGTTAGGCTGCACTGAGAGAAGGGGCTCGCCTGCTTGTGGCGGGCCAGGACCTGTTGGGGGTGGTTGTGTGAATACTCACGGGTTCCCACGCCCCCGGCTAAAGTAGTTGAAGGAACACCGTGTTGGTTTTAGTCGGTAAGAGTCCGACACTGGCTCCGCCTACCCCGGGCGGAGTGCGTCCATGAGGATTTCCCCACGGCAAATAAAAAAAATTTAAAAAAAAGATTGATTGACGAAAATTAAGGGAAATAAAGCTTAATAAGTGTTCAAATTAAATAGGATTTCACAGTATAATGTTGTAATCTCAATGTGTTTAAATGGATCGTGAGAATGATCTTCGTTGGGTTTGATCATGGAATTATTAAGTACTATAACAAAGTACTTACTGCGAGGTTAAGCTGCATTTGCCGAGGCCAGTCTGTAGATGGGTGACCGTTTCGTCACACATCAAGACCCCTCCGAGCCTCGGAGAGCACGTTAAGCTGTCGGTCCCGGTTGTCATACGAATATCTGTGGCGGTCGTTACGGGTAGTCAGAGCCAGAAAGTCTGACAACTGGTCTGACCTCCGAATGTCAGTATTACGCAGTGACTGGGTTGCGGGGTCTGATGGTAGTCGCTCCGTGTAAAATACTGATGTTCAGCCGCATCTGGTTAGACTGGAAGCCGACCCCAATATAAATGGGAAAAGGCTCGTAGGATGATGTACAAAGTACTTATAAACTGTATGGGTTTGATGTATTCCACTGCTTGTTTGACAAACCTCTTTTCAGATATCTTAGAAACTCCTTTTCGTAAACTTATTTTAAAACAATAATTAGGAAGAAATGTCATTCATTGACAATTTGGCGTAACGTCACTTGTAAATATAATCAAAGTTAATTTATTTACTACGATTACGATAATATAACAATATAGGTATCCCAAACAACCATAATATTAACCACTACAACATATCCCATGGTCAAAGATAATTTAATCACTACATTTTACTCTTGATAACGTCGTGTCTTCCCACAAAAATAATACTTATTTGTATTAACCTAAAGATCGCATATTTAAAACAAATACACATAAACCGGGAAGGTAGGTACTTAAATTACTGGTTCGGATAGATAAAAGTCAGCTAAGGTGAGTAGCTTCTGATTCGTAGAATACCTGTTGATATTCCTTGGTCTGATCGAATAATTTATTTGAAAATTAACTGTAAGAAGAATTTTAAAGTCAGAACAAGGTAAGAACGTGGTTACGTTGGGATAGTTGCGTAGCGTAGACAGTTTTCTTTGTGACTACGAGCTGAGGGTAATGCACTGAAACTACGCTACGCCGTCGTAGCAGATAAACCGATCCGCTACGGCTACGCGTCAAGTCACTATTCTTGGAATATTATTTCAACGGGCGTAGCTTGTTTTTATTGCTGTTTGCTTTTGTTCATTGTCTGTTTTTAGGGTTCCTTAGTCAAAGAAGGAACCCTTACAGTTTCGCCATAATGTCCGTCCGTCCGACTAGACTGTCTGATACAGCTATTTTACTCGAAGACTGCCAGTGTTATGGAATTGAAATTTGGCACTACATTATTTTTAGGATATCTCCCAGTACATGTAAAGTTGGGGTGTTTTTTCTCTTTCTCATATCCCATCGTTAAGGCATTTTGAATAGTATTTCAAAAATATTAGGGGCTGTCTTATAAAAAACTGGCCAAATGTGAGCCGGACTCACGCAGTAAGGGTTCCGTACTACCCATCGACCTGTTACCTCATAAAAACTGATTATTTACGAGAGTTTATCAAAAGACATCAACGAGCATAAGCGAAATGTGAATTTTTACATCTCCCACTTACGTAGGTACCACCACATATGTCTGTTTGCCTTGTTTTTAGTATTTGTTGCTAAACTACATAGTATGCACTATAATCAGCCCAAGTTTGATCATCAACTCAGCCTATCGCAGTCCACTGCTGGACATAGGCCTCTCCCAAGTTGCGCCACAACACTCGGTCCTCTGCCTTCCGCATCCAGTACCCCCCACCCACGTTTTTCAGGTCGTCGGTCCACCTAGCGGGGGGGCGCCCTACGCTGCGTTTGCCGATTCGCGATCTCCACTCAAGGACTCGTCTGCTCCAGCGACCATCGGTCCTTCGACAGACATGGCCAGCCCACTGCCACTTCAGCCTATGTCGGTCACTCCGGTTCTTCTCCGAATAATCTCGTTTCGGATTTTATCCTTCAAAGAAACTCCAAGCATAGCTCGCTCCATAACTCGCTGAGCGACTTTAAATTTGTGGACTAGCCCAACTGTCAGTGTCCACGTCTTGGCGCCGTAAGTCATGACAGGCAGGACGCACTGGTTGAAGACCTTAGACTTCAAACTTTGCGGTATAGGCGACGAGAAGACTCGGCGAAGTTTGCCAAATGCTGCCCATCCCAAACGGATCCTTCTGTCGGCTTCTTTCTCGAAGTTGTGCCTACCAAGCTGAATTATCTGCCCTAGGTAGACGTACTCCGTTACAACTTCGAGTGCCGACCCTTCGACGAATATCGGCCTCGGCATGACATGCCTATTGAACATGACTTTAGTCTTGTCCAGATTCATGCCGAGACCGACACGCCGAGAGGCTCCGTTTAAGCTGTGCAGCATTTCGCCCAGTTGTTCCAGCAACTCAGCCATTACAACGATGTCATCGGCAAAGCGGAGATGTGAGATGTTCTCGCCGTTAACGTTAATACCCTGTCCAGTCCAGTCCAGCGTCTTGAAGACGTCTTCCAACGCGTTAGTGAACAACTTTGGGGATAAAGTTTGATGCTGGTATGTATTACCGTTTTGAAGATAGAGCAGGAACAAAAACGTTGAAAAAAAAGCATGATTTTGGAGGTTTCTTGTATGAGGACCCCCTTTGGTTTTAGAGTTTTTTTATTTTTAGTATTTGTCGTGATGGACATCATAGTAACACATATTCTGTGAAAATTTCTACTAGTTATCTCTTACCGTTACAAAGATACAGCCCTGTGACAGACAGACGGACGGACGGACGGACAGCGGCGTAGCGAGAGTAATAGGGTCCCGTTAGCACCTTTTGGGTACGGAACCCCTTAAACGAAATATTAAAGTTTAATGCGGTAATTTTCTACAAACTAAACCATTTTAATTCTTAACACTTAAAAACCGTTCAAAATATTGGCAAAAATAACAAATTTAATGAAAAACTATCACGGATAAGTATATAGGCTTGTCTATATAGCTTACGAGTAACAATCGACCTAGCCATTCGAGTTTGTAAAAAGTTCACAGAGATCGTATAAAATGGCTTAAATGAACTGCAAAATTTAATATTTTGTTTTTATAATATATCTATTTTGGGCTTATATTTCTTGCAAGATTTCTGCATAGCCTATGCCGACTAGGGAACCCTACCCTGTGCGTGGTCAGACACGCACTTGCTTGGTTTTTTTAATAACATGAACGATTTTAGGTGTTGAAGGATTAGTTTTAATTAGCAGATAATGCAAATCTAGAGAACAGTAGATTATATAAAAACCCATTTTTAAAAGCTTTTACTTCGTTTTTCTATCTGAATATCTGCTACAAATCTTGCAAGTCCACAAGTCAGTCTTGTAAGCTTGTCTTACTTATTATTTTTTATCATTATTTACCAACATCACGCCGCACTGATCGACGTTATTCTGTTGCCGACGCCGGCTTTCGCTGAAAACCAGCGCTGTGGCTCCGCTCCATGCATGAGACACAGCAATATTTATTTATTTATTTTTATTTATTTAGCACACCAACAGCATAATCACAGCAATGCATATGCTGAGCGATAGCCGTTTTGCGCGGATGTGACGCATATCTTACCACACTTCTTGGCTCTGTACCTGTATTTGTGCTGTGTTCTTTAATATTTGGTAATTTTGTGCATCACTTTTGACGCAAATAAATATTTTTTCTTTCTTTCTTTCTAAGCCAGTTCTTGTTGTCCAAAGTGGCTGAAATTTTTCATACATATGAATGTAGATAGATATATAGATAGAATATTCTTTATTGTTCACCACTATCATTATTAAACTTAGGACTAACATGTAAAATAAGGTTACATTGGCGGTCTTATCGCTAATAGCGATATCTTCCAGACAACCTTTGAATGTAGTTCTAATGACTAATGAACATTAAAAGCATTTGTTTAATAAAAATGTTTTTAATCAGGATTTTATTATAATTGTTCCCTTCCTGTATTAGGTAAATAACGATGGCCTTAAAACCGACTACATGTAAGGAAGCAATAGCTCGCTGGGAGAAGATAAAAGGAGAAAATTCAGCAGAAGCCAAAGTCATTGAGCTGCAGTTTCAATGGCCACCGGTAGAGAAGATGGATGGAGCTCTATCAACACTAGTAAGTTGCGAGTAAGTGTCATTAGCTTGTAAATTGAAAAAATAAATTTGAGAATCTTCAAATTCGGTTCAAGGGGAATGTAGCAGCCAAGTGGCGCCCCCATCAGTGAAAACAATATTACTCGCTGAATACATCATTTATCGAAAATTCGTTTTTAACGATTGAAGTACATGTACTGTAGTTAATTCAGAAACTATTAACTCTGTAAATTATACTTCGCTGTAGTTGTAGATAGAAAAAGTGCGAAAAACGGCCACTTTTGGCCAAAATAAAATCTCTTCGACCTAAAAAACCAGCGCAAGAAATTCAAGAATGGATAAATAAAAAATCGGGGTCAATTACTTTGAGAATAGTATATTGCTTGTCAAATCAAACACAGTAGTTATCACTGTCACTGGACATTGAAAACTGCAACTGACTGTAATAATCTTAATGCCGCCCGCTGTCAAAAAAGAAGTGAGTTTACGCTTACAGCAAACCGTGAATGAATACGGTGTGTTATAAACGTGAAAGCGCTCTGAGTTCGAATCCGGCCCGCACCTCTGAAAAGAATTCATGTGCTGTCCTGAAATTTCATAATCATTCGCTCCCAAAACGTAATTCTCACCTTCACACTCCGCACCTGCAGGCTGCTCTCGTCAATTTTATGCGAGTTGCAATAGAACTCATTTTCGAGAAAATAATTTTCGCGTATTTTACCACGGAAGTAAATGACGTAAATCACAAAACAGTTTTCGTTTTATTACAAGAATACTAAACAATCTATGCAAATTTCCTCTAGCCAGTATTTAATAAACTTTATTATCTTCCTATCTGCATACATTTTATACAGCTAACTTAAATAATAAAGGAGAAATATTCGAAAAATCTCCAAAAACCCATGATTTTGGAAAAATTTCAGTACCGGACGAAATGAACCAATCATATAATTGTCTAGTCAAACGATAGATAAAGGTACTAAAGAACATATATCTATATTTGACTTTCATAAAGCATGTGTTCGACTCAGCATATGTTTTCAAAAAGTCACCTCATTTTGGGAGCCTATGTAGCTTTAACGGTAAAGGAAAACATCGTGAGGAAATCTGCACAGCTGAGAGTGCTCCATACAGTTCTCGATGGTGTGTGTAGTCCACTAAGCCGCACTAGGCCAGCGTGGTGGACTAAGGCTTAACCTTTCTATACTGAGAAGAAACCAACGCAGTATTTGGCTGATTATGTACCTACCTATAGATGCACTGAGCTACGAAGTTTTAGAAAAGTTGTGTCAAATTTTAATACAACGTGTAATTGAAATGACTGAAACCTCTTAAGGGGTCATTGTACTCATCAGTATAAACAACTTTTACTATGGAACCAATCCTAAAATAGCGAAAAAAATATCAGCTGTTCCCTTTTGTCGATTTATAACATAAATTTCAGGATTTCAGGGTTGGTTCCACAGATAAAGTTGATGAGTACAATGACCCTTTAAGAGGTTTTCAGTTATTTCAATAAAATGTTGTACAATGTCAAATAGTTACTCATGCCGTGGGTAAAAGATAGCATAGCATGAGCTATTATTATTATGAAGCTCATGTCGACACGATAGAAGAAGAATAGTTACTTGCTGTTGTTATCAAAGCCATTTTATATTTTCAGGAAGTTAAGTCTATCGTCGAATATGATTGATAAAATAGCTGGCATTGCTGGAATGAGAAACCTCAAGATCTTATCTGTAGGACGAAATTATATAAAATCATTAGCAGGAGTGGTAGGTTTAATGCATAAAATAATATAATGTATTTATTTATTTTCATTTATTTAGCATACCAACAGCATAATCACAACAAAACTTTTTTTTGACAGATAAAACAAGGCTAGGATTACAAATACAATACTACTATACTTACTATACTTAGAAGCAATTACATTTCAACGTATGATTTACATACCTACTATACTGACCTTTTATTATTTTTGGGATAGCGAAAATGCTTTTTGCATGCCATGTCACACCACCTGGGCATGTAGCGTGGTTATGTGGGGCTCGCACCCACTAAAAACTCGCCTTAGGTAGATGAGCCGCGAGACCAGCAATGCTTAGCATTCGCGACCCATCCAGCGCGGCCCACTTCCGGGCCTTCTTCTTTCTATCCAAACTCCTTCGGCGATGCCCGAGTATACTTAGGATACAGTAGTGGATACATATGGGGGGCGCAATGGGCGCCCCCCCCTTGGCGCTGCCCCCGTAATGTGATAGACCACTTTAACAAAAACAAAAGGCGAATGTAAAGAGATCAGTCTTATCCTTAGTAACATTTTTTTCAAACAACATTTTCGAATCAAAATAATATGCTGGTATTTTTATTAGTCCTTGACTTTTTCCTGGATACGCTACTACGGGACCTCACCCCAACTGAAGGGATATGATGACAACGAAGTACCTTTTTTTCCGAGGAGGAAACCTTCAAAAGGCTGCCAGCCTCATGGGGAAGAATAAATAAATAAATAAATATTTTTGGGACATTTTTACACAGCACCATCTAGTCCCAAACTAAGCAAAGCTTGTACTATGTGTACTAGACAATGGATATAATACTTATATACTTTATTTTTTTTAAATACATACTTATAATACATATGAAACACCCAGACCACACAAACACTTATGTTCATCACACAAATATTTGTGTCCTGTGGGAATCGAACCCACGACCTCGTGATTAGCAGTCCGACACTCGAACCACTACACCACAGACGTCGTCAAACAGAACAGAACAGAAGCTGGGGTGTGTGGGATTTTTACCGCACTAAAACCTCCGCGGTGGCCATCTTCACGAAGTACCTACAAGTATTGTTAAATTCTTTTATTTTAGGAAACTGTAGCGGAAACATTAGAAGAATTGTGGATTAGCTACAATCCTATTGACAAACTGAAAGGCGTTGGATCTCTTAAGAACTTAAAAGTTTTATATATGTCCAACAACCTCGTCAAGGAATGGGTGGAGTTCAATAGATTGCAGGTATGTATGCTTAATGGTACGGCTAGGGCTGTCAACTGTTTTTAGAGAAAATATAACATTTTTTTCAAGCCAAGACATGAGAATTATAGTATACTGAATGAAAATATAGTAGTTTTAGGAAAAAGGGCAAGATGAACTCTTAAAAGCAGTAGCGCGATCGTAACGAGCGATTTTTTTTTCATGTTGTACTTTTTCTTTACATAATTGCTAAGGACTCTAGGTCTTTGTCGTGCGAAACTGACATTATACTAAGTGGTGTGTATGAATTGTTTTATGCGTTAATGTGTTATGACTTCAGTGGCCAGTTAGGTAGACTTGTGTTGTCGCCGTCTATTAAAAAAAATTACACATTGATGACATTATTAAAAATACTTCATAATTTTCTTTCATGGTTTTTATCTTTTTTCTAATAGTGTTCATTAAGTTAGTCTCAGCCACTCATATTTACCTAAAGACCTTATGTATACGGTAGTAGTACCTATTATAAAGAATAAAACAGGAGACTCCTCTGACACAGCCAACTATAGGCCGATCTCCCTTGCCAATGTTATAGCAAAGGTGCTAGACAGTCTGCTGGATCGGCAACTTGGTAAGCACCTCACATTAAACGATGCCCAGTTTGGCTTCAGGCGTGGCTTATCAACTGAAAGTGCTATCCTGTGCCTCAAGCAGACTGTCAAGTACTACACTACCAGAAAAACCCCAGTTTACGCGTGTTTCCTGGATCTCTCAAAGGCGTTTGACCTAGTGTCTTATAACGTCCTTTGGGAGAAATTAAAACATGAGACCACCTTACCACATGAAGTAAGAGCACTATTTAAATATTGGTATAGCCATCAGGAAAACCGCGTAAGGTGGGGGGAAGCGCTGTCCGAGGAGTACCGGTTGGAGTGTGGGGTGAGGCAGGGGGGACTGTCCTCCCCCAAGTTATTCAACCTGTATATGAATAAGCTTATTGATGAGCTCAGTAGCACGGGCATAGGATGTCATATCGATGGTGTGTGCGTCAACAATATTAGCTACGCGGATGATATGGTGCTGCTGAGCCCATCAGTTAAGGCTTTAAAACGGCTGTTGTCTATTTGTGAGTCTTATGCGGCGGCCCATGGTCTCAGATATAACGTTAAAAAGAGTGAAATTATGATATTTAAGGCGCGCTCTAAAACATATACTTTGCCGGAAGTCACTCTCTGTGGCACTGCTCTGACTGTAGTGTCACAGTTCAAGTATCTGGGACACTGGGTCGACGCGGACCTAAAAGACAACACAGACATTGAAAGGGAGCGCAGGTCGCTGTCTGTCCGCTGCAATATGTTAGCCCGCAGGTTTGCACGATGTACAGCACCGGTGAAGGTGACGTTGTTTAAGGCTTACTGCCAGTCCTTTTACACGTGCAGCCTGTGGGTGCACTACACCCAGCGGTCATACAGCGATTTGCGCGTCCAGTTTAATAACGCGTTCAGGGTGTTGTTGAGGCTGCCGCGTTTCTGCAGCGCGTCGGGTATGTTCGCAGACGCGCAGGTCGACGGATTTCATGCGATCATTCGTAAAAGGTGCGCGTCACTGCTCGGCCGCTGGCGCGGCAGCTCCAACACCATCCTAGGCGCGCTGGCTGATAGGTGGGACAGCCCGATGTTCGCCCACTGGATGCGACTCCATAATCATTAGTGGGCGAACCTAGGGTAAAGTTGCCATCATATTAAAATTATTATATTAATTGTTATTATTGTTTTATGATTGTTTTTATTTCTTATTTTTTTTTTTTATGTGTGTATATTATTTAATGTAATTTATTTTATTTTATTTATAAATTGTTTGATTTGGTTTATGGGTCTACTAGATGCCCGAAATAAAGAATTTTTAATTTTAATTTTTTAATTTAATTAAGATTTCTAATAAAAAAATATTAGTCAAATTTGGTACCCTATTACAATAAATAAGTATCTACTAGAGAAAAATAAAAATAACAGAAATGTATTTTTCTCCCACTTGCTCGGAAATTGGTTTTTTATTTCAGGCCTCGACAGTAATGTACTATTTTCTTTACTTTGTGACAGGATTGTCCAGCTTTAAAAGACTTGGTTTTCATCGGGAATCCAATATGTGACAGCCAGCCAGACGTGGAAACGTGGCGCAATCAAGTCGCAGCTCGACTCCCACAATTAATCAAGCTGGATGGTGTACCTATCATAAGGGAGTAGTATCTACCTTTATTACTTAATTTTAATTTATATTAACATTTGAGGTAAAGCTACTTTATTTTAATTGTATTAAATTACCTATATACATTAAAGCATTAAATTATTTAAAATGCCATTTAAATTCATGCACCCAGCCGACAAAATACAGCAGAATTTTCAATCATTTTGAACATTTTGATCCATAAACAAGTCAATTACAAAACTATTTCGATCGTTTTTTCGGGTATCCATCAAATTGCCTCAAAATGTAACTCTCTAAATAAGAATTTTGATTGCGTGACACTTTCCGTAACAATGGGTGATAGAGGGCCACTTGTTTAGCCTACGAATTGAAATGACGATAATATTCGAAATAATAGCCACGTCGCATCGCCTCGCTTTCTTGACATTTATGACAGATTATGACTCTGGCAACACTAATAACTGCTGCACACGCCATCTATCTATTAGATGACGCAACTATAATATGACAGCGTTAAGATTGAATTCCATTAATCGAATAATGATTGCGATGGACAGATTGAAGATTACGGAGTAATTCAACTAACTCCGTGAAGCGATTAATTGACTCATTGGTTGATAAGGCCCCATTGCTATCGAAATTATATCAATTCACACCTCATAATGAAGTTATGTGCACAGAAATTTGTAAAACCTTTACATTATACAGTAGATAGGTAGATAAATATACTTTTATGTTCCGACCGACTATTCACATTTCCGCAGGAAATCGATTGCGATGGAGAAAAACTCGTGGAAATTGCTAAATAACGTAAATGAATCCCCTGGTTTGGTCCTAAAAAGTAGCTTATTTCATCGCAAATCGTCCAAATCTTCATGTGTATGCGTCTCCATTGTCCGTACGGCTTTATGATTCGTCATACGTCTCAAAGCCGACTTAATAGCCTGCTTAATTCGCGCCAAAAGGAAATACGAATTGGCCGGGGACGACATTGCTGGCGGAGTCCCTCTCTCCGTAGATGCGCGAATGGCTCTGCCATTGTGTTGCCACTAATAAAATTTAATGATGTAAACGGATAGCACGAATTTATCTAACTCAGAACTTGTAGGGAGCGGGGCACTGAGGGGAAATCAATTAACGACAATATATCAGCTGTAAAGCAAATTGAATTCGGTATTGTTATCCGATACTGTTGGAGTTTAACTATAGGCTCTCTGTATTTATACTGCTACTTTGTATTTTTAAGTGCACGAATTAGGTAGATTATTGGAGTGGAAATCAGTGAAAAGACAAAAAAGGCGCTAAAGACCAGCAGTAACAGGTATCCAACAGTATGAAAATGCTTATTAATACTATAGTATTATATTATCTGTGCCAATACCATAAACCAGTGGTTCTTAACCGGTGGTCCCAGAACGCAGAGCTTAGGAATTAAAGGCTCGAGTTAGGTTAAGGGACGTTGGTATTTGCAATATTATTTTGTCAAATCCTACGTCCAAAGTAGCTATTAAATCATATACTACTTGATTGTTAAAGTAATTTAATTAAGGGTCGGTCTTTCAATAGCCAGTTAACTTTTAACTGAGGAATAAGTATGACATTTTGACAGTTGTAGTATAGAAAATCTGTTAAGACGTCACATTTATTCCTCAGTTAAAAGTTATCAGACTGTTGAAATACCGGCCCTAAGATAAAAAAAAATGTACACCTATGAGGCTGGCATAATCGCTCAGCGATTAAAGCCTTTTTCTAAAATAAAGATATAATAAAACTTTTTAACAAAAAATTGAACCGACGAAAACAGAAACTGAAAAGCGAAAAATAACTAATTATGAGTCGGCGCCAAACGAACTTTTAACAAGCAAAGTGCGTGTAAGTTGCAAGTGGCCGAGCGGAGAACGCATTTTTGGAAAGTTATTGTTTATCGTTGAAAATTTCACGTTGTATTTGATGTGACGTTGTTTTTATTATTTATTTAAAGTAATTTAATGATCTTCGTTGATTGGTTGTTTGGCGCCGACTCATAATTAGTTATTTTTCGCTTTTCAGTTTCTGTTTTCGTCGGTTCAATTTTTTGTTAAAAAGTTTTATTTTTCATTTTTTTGTGGTTAAAATCTAAACCCAGGTCTCCATTATGTCGTAGTGTCTAGAACTATATTTATGTGTGTCAAGTTTCAACAGAATCGGTTAACAGGTAAGAATTCAGTGGGTGAACAAACACTCATCCCCTGTTTTACTACCCTTAGGGGTGGATTTTGATTTTGAAATTTATATGAGACCAACTTCGAGGTATACCCTATCCATTAAAAAAAGAATTATCAAAATCGGACCACTCTGTAAAAAGTTATGCGTGGTCAAACATAAAAAAAATAAAAAAATAAAAAATATATACGCATCGAATTGAGAACCTCCTCCTTTTTTTCGTCGGTTAAAAACACTTGTTCTATTTAACCTTATAAGTCTTATAACTAGCTTTAAAAAAAAAACAAAATATTTTTCACTCTGTGCACTCGCGTTACTTTAGATGAGAAATTGTAAAAGAATTCGCTACTGACCGGGTTTTCGGTTTTTCTCATAATTCATTCATACATTCCTTACTAAAACAGGTGGGTTGCAGTTTTATTTTTCCAGAGGATTGCGCTATGATATTTGGACTTACTTCACTTATTATCTATCTATCAACTTCTTGTCTTAAATAATTACAGTAAATTATTCGATTAAAACTTAACTTCACTGGCAAAATAATTGTTGATCCGTGACAACATAAATGTTTGGGTCCCCCACTGCATGAAGGTTAAGAACCACTGCCATAGATGTATATTATTCATCCATGCCAATACCTAACCTACCTTATACCTAAGTACTTAAGCAAGACCTAACATAGTCAAGATGACATAGTATGAACATGTAGCTTGGTAATTGGTAATATATCAAGGCTCAGAATGAACAAAGTTTCGCTTACATTGGTCTACTAGAGCTATACGATTCCCATTTTTAACAAAGGTACCCTAGCAGGTACACTGGTACACTATAGGTGCGGCACGCTATGACGGTGTTTTTGACGTTTCCCTGCTCATAAAGATCCGTAAATATTGACAGCTACGTATGAAGGAACAATTGCCGTAGTTTATTGTCAATAGTGATTCACTGCTACAGCAATATAATTTTTCGAATTTCGAATCTATTATTCAAATTCAAATTATATTTATTTCTACTGTTTTTTTTTATGTATGTCACAGAAATTTTTATTAAATAGCGATTAAACAAAATGGCTAGACGTTATGTTTATTGAATAATTTGATAAATTATTTACTTTATGTAGACATTATTCATAATAGCTAGTTGGAGTTGGTTAAAGTAGTAAACCTGGTCCCAATCGCTAATAATTTGAAATGTGACACAACACTATGGAAAATGTCAAAAACGCCATCATAGCGTGCCGCGGGTATAGTAGTATTAGGTACACTAGTAAAATGGACATTTCAACCCTATATCACCTACAATACATAAAGGTGCCCTGTTCAAACAAGCCATATGTATTAGTAGGCACGTAAGCGACATTTGAATAGCGCTCAATAATTTAATGGAAAACCGGTCATTGTGTACTCAGCGTAATGGACTGATAATTGTCCATCCAAACAGAAGTAACTCTGTTAATCAAAATAAAGCTCGCACCTTCCCCACGCATTACAAATGAAGTAAGCTCCCTCGTTAATGCGTACAAATGCCGCCGACCGCCATCTAGCCCGTCATTATTTAATTATTAACACTACAATCGACCTAATTTTGATTTCTATTTGACATTTCGATTACGCGGCACGTAGCCGCCGGCGAGCAGCTATTTTGTGACATCTGTCCTCGAATGTGTTACGAACTATAAAATTCAATTTCCCCAATCGGCCAGCTCGACACATTTATTATTCATAGGTCGGTACCTAGATGCCCGGCCACTAACAGATGTGATCTTTTACGTGAAGGAATATCAAAAAACATGACGTCGATATAAAGAGCAGTGATTCTAAGGGACATGAATTTAATATAAGATCATGTGAATCCAATTTATGGGAATATTCGGATAATAATAAAAGAAAGTCCGAATACATTCTCGAATAAGCTATTCAATCGCGTGACATTAGAGTTTTCGCTTTGCGGGAAATGAGTTTTCATTTCAGTTACTTATTGAAAATTTGACTCAGTATTGCTTCTGAAAACCTATTAATATTGTAGAACTGTAGCTTGTTGTTATTGGCAAGCAATCGACTGCAGGTCACGCTACTGATCGCGTTTAATACTTGATTCGATTGACTGCTGGTCATGCCTGTAATGACTGTATTGTCCCAGCTGCTCTATTTTAATGTTCGAAGTTCGAACGTGCTTTTGTAAACTTACATAGCTAGTGAATATCAGGTTCACATTCTTCTATGAGCCAATAAATCAATCCATGTCCTCGGTAATGCACAATCCATTTGCTCGCATGTAGCCTAATTGCCGTTAGCACCGCCCAATAGCCGCATTAAGTTAAAACCCTGGCCGGCCAACCCGCCCCTCGCCAGGCTCGTACGGTAAACTTGTGAAACTACGTATATTCGACTATAATGGCTGATTTTCTAGCTCACGAGATGTATCCCCAGCAAACGGTCGCGCTTACGCCACTCAAAGGCGGAGAAAATGGCTTAAGTGCTTTCTCTATTATGCTTAAGGTCGCTCGTGAAAAGGATAATTTTCAACTCTCGAGCGCCCCCGTTTCGTCCGGATGTGGAATTAGTGGGGATAAGACTAACTTTCAGATTGTAGAAAATATTAGGAAGGTTTTTTTATACCTTGGCTTGCGTTTGACCGCCACCTCACCTGATGTTAAGCGACGGTGCGGTCGACGATCATACACACTTGTCCAGCAAAAACCTATTCACTCGAGTTTTGAAAGTCACCAGATTTTACTTATCGGGAAACACAGACGCAAAGAATTCCACTCTATAACGGTACGCATTTTGTGACTTTTATTTCGTTTATATAGGTACTTACTTATTTTAAAGTTGGGAAAAAAATAAAGCTTTTTTCATAAAAGTAATAATAAGTTGACTTGTAATCGATACTTCTGCGTCAGAAACCATTGCACCGCGGTCTAGTCTAGAGAAACTTTTTGTATCAATCTTCCTGATACCAAAATTAAAAACAATGACATAATAATATTCTTATTAACTAAATAAAATAGAACAGTATAACGTAATATCTAAAACACTTATAACGATGTTCATACTATTCCAACGTCGAGTAAGATAATATATTTTTAAGTTGGGTAACCTATTGTCGCGGCAAGCGTCGAGGGTAGCGAAATAAAGCTTTTCCAACAAACAATAGTTCCGGCCCTTTGTCGCACTCGGAGTTGAGTAAACATTAGTAGTTGAGGGCATTGTGAGAGGTTTCCTCCGCCTCCGAACCTCCTCCGAGCCTCCGTCGCGCTCTGCCGACTCCAGGCCTAACAGTTTACGGCCAGATAACTCCCACTTACCCCTCATTACCTTTTGTTTGATAAGAATTGTTTATTTATGTTTAAGAATGTACATAAGAAAACATTTAATGTGATTTAGATAGGTTCCTTCCTTTACTTTTGTTTTGAAGTATGTAGGTAGGTACCTATTTAGTTACATAATTTGGCATCTATGTGATCAATATATGATACATTTTGGGGAAAATTATTTGTAATGGATTAAACTTTAATTTACCGACCGAAGAGTATAACTTGCCTCTTTGTTTAGCGTTTGTGGACTACGAGAAAGCCTTTCGATTCGATCGAGACTTGGGCGGTACTACAGTCTCTTCAACGGTGCCAGATTGACTATCGGTACATCGAAGTGTTAAAGTCTTTGTATGAAAACGCCACTATGTCAGTCCGATTACAGGACCAAGCCTCGAAACCTATCCTTCTGCAGCGAGGTGTGAGACAGGGAGATGTGATCTCTCCGAAACTGTTCACTGCTGCATTGGAGGATGTCTTCAAGGTTCTGGACTGGAAGGGGCTAGGCATTAACATAAACGGCGAGTACATCACTCACCTTCGGTTTGCCGACGACATAGTAGTCATGGCTGAGACCATGGAGGACCTCGGTACAATGCTCGATGACCTCAGTAGAGCTTCTGATAGAGTGGGTCTTAAAATGAATATGGACAAGACAAAGGTTATGTTGAATTCCCATATAGCACCCATTCCCGTAAACATCGGAGAATCTACACTCGAAGTTGTTGACGATTATGTATACCTAGGACAAACTGTCCAGCTAGGTAAGTCCAACTTCGAGAAAGAGGTCAATCGTCGAATCCGACTCGGTTGGGCGGCGTTCGGGAAGCTACGCAATATCTTCTCGTCCAAAATACCGCAGTGTCTCAAGACGAAAGTCTTTGACCAGTGTGTGTTGCCAGTAATTACTTACGGTACTGAAACGTGGTCGCTCACAATGGGCCTGATAAGAAGGCTCAAAGTCACTCAAAGGGCAATGGAGAGGGCTATGCTCGGAGTGTCCCTGCGTGATCGAATCAGAAATGAGGAGATTCGCAGGAGAACGAAAGTAACCGACATAGCCCGAAGAATTGCCAAACTTAAGTGGCAGTGGGCGGGGCACATTGCTCGCAGAACGGATGGCCGATGGGGCAGTAAAGTTCTGGAGTGGCGACCGCGTACTGGAAGGCGCAGCGTGGGTAGGCCCCCCACAAGGTGGACCGACGACCTGGTGAAGGTCGCGGGAATCCGCTGGATGCGGAAGGCACAGGACCGGTCGTTGTGGCGATGTTTGGGGGAGGCCTATGTCCAGCAGTGGACGTCTTTCGGCTGAAATGATGATGATGAAAACTTTAATTTTACCTAGATAATTATCTAACTTACTAAATAAAATTAGGTATACGTGTTATTGAAATAACTGAAACCTCTTAAGGGGTCATTGTACTCATCAGTATGAACAACTTTTACTATGGGACCAACCCTAAAATCGCGAAAAGTAAATCAGCTGATCCCTACATTTTTGTTCACCTATCGACAAAGTGTAGGGATCAGCTGTATTTTTTTTCAATTTCTGGGTTTGTCCAATAGTAAAAGTTGTTCATACTTATGAGTACAATGACCCCTTAAGAGGTTTTTAATTATTTCAATAACACGTTGTATAAGCTATTCACCAACCACAACTTATCTATTTATCAAAAAATAGATGTGCCAAAGCTTATGACCATGAAGTGTAGTGCAAACAGTAGAAGTCACGATCGTATCATAAATTACTTTCAACATTAACACCTACTTTCCATAATAGCCGATAAACCAAATTTAGTTTTCATGTTACGCACCCTCCACAACTACTTATAATAAGCAATGATCAATGGAGAATAATCCTATTGTGTCGCGCGCACACAAAAAACCATGTCTGAATTATTCCGCCACGGTTTCGCGCTAATATCTCCATTACATTAGTGTAGAACCTCATTGTTACTTACTACACTACTGACACTACTGTACATATATGATAAAGATTACGCGCCAAAATGTTGACAGTTGTCGCATAGACAAAAGAAAAGTGAGTGCATTTCGATATACGCATAATGGTTTGTGTTTATTTAATTTAAGTCACTGGCAACATAGAATAATGGCGTGTTTTCGCCAGCGGCGCGCAGCGTTCTGACTTGAGCCGGGAGCGCCTCGGGGCAATAAAATTAATGAAGCGTGGAGATGGGACCATTTTACTTGTATTATTCGTCTCCTGCGGCCTGAGACTGGAGCGAATGTCCATTAGTTCTGTTTTAACATGTTAGCGAGGTTGAAACGTTGTAAATGCGATTTACTTTACAGAGAGGGTGGAAAAGTAGCCGGAGAGATTTGATCGCCGATCAGTAGCCAAAGCGATCGGAAGTGATCTCAAATGCCTATTTGTTTGTAGTAAGAGATCATAATTTATTTACGGCCAACTTTTTAGATGATCCCATCACTCACTATTTACATTTAATGAACATTAACAAAGTAACTAACTCTATTTTCTTCTATGACACATGTTCGAGTAGATACTTTTATCATAGTGGTTAATGCAGCAAATAATACCATGTCATTAACAAAGTGCGCATTACATCGCATTAGATGATAACTGATGATCAAACGATGGATAGGAGCACGCGCGGCGGTTACGCGCGTCAAATTCCCTGCGATATCATCATAATCCGCGAATTTAGTCCTGCACTAACGGCTTATTGTACGTGATGTGTGAAGAGCGATTGTATTCAGAACTTTGAAAAGGATTTCATTTAGAAATGCTTAAATACGCGGAGACATAAGTCACATTCACGAAGCGACGTTCTTCTATTAAATAAAGGTTAAAATTTTCGTTTAATTTGAGACACACGATTGTCAAAAATATCTTCTACAGCCATAAGCACCAAACTTCTCAAATATTACCTTCAAACCGATGTACTAATTCAATAACCTAAATCTCCAAACTATTTTACAACAACAACAAAGACAAAAAATCTTATAAAACAGGCGCTCTGGCATCCAGACTCGCATGAAATCACGCAACTCACAAACATTTCGTTAAGTGCAGAAAATTACATAGAAGTCATTCCTTTATAAAATCCTCGACCACAAAGGGTGTATAGCAGGCGCTAAACCGTCGCACGCTCATTACGCGAGCATTGCTACCACTATTAGCATATCAAATGGCCTTATCTGATGTAACGGCTGCCCGCGCTGCACTCGACCACTGCACCAGCGAATGTTCTACGAGACAATAACGCGATTAGCGATATAAATACAGTAACAAGAGCATAACAAGAGATTTCAGCAGGATACGCTGATTCTTATCAGGCGTCGCGTTTACGAGGGTAAAGTATATTTTTTTGAGATATTGAAACTGTACTGTTACTGTATGAAATGGAGCTAGTGGTTGCTTTGACAGAGGCGCATGTTTCAACCAATAGCTTATTAGATTGATTTTACATAGCTAGCTTGTGCTGCATGTAGGTACAATCAGAAATCTTTCCGGTGAACCACCACTGAACCACCAGACGTAAAGAATTGCACCACCCTCTCTCTTCTCATGGGTGTCGTCAAAGACGACTAAGGGATTCACCAGAAGATAGGCAGCAGCGTTCTTTGAGTATTTAAACAACCAACTGCGATCGCCAACCCGCCTGCCAAGCGTGGCGATTATGGCATATCTCTCCCTTTGAGGGAGGCCTTTGTCCAGCCGTGGACGTTTTTCGTTCTGAAATGATGATGATGATGAACCACCAGTAAGGCTAAAATCGCTTGCACTCAATATTCTATGGCAGCGGTAGGTATGTGTAATGTAGCAGGATTCGTCTAAGGGATTTTGTCGACAAAATGTACCACAGGGAAGTATCGTGACCGTACCTAGGTATATGCACTCTTTGCATGTATGACACTCCCCTCAAACTTGTTTTTTTTATCAAATATCATTTTCGGTTATCAGATAAAGTTTTACGTAGGTATTAAATGAAATTTTCAAGTCTAGGCTTAGAAGTTGTAAAGTTCTGACAGACAGACGGACAGACGGACAAAGTTCTGAGCAGCCGAGTTAAAACAAACATTAATAATAAAAAAAAGTATTACCTTACACCAATTCCGCTAACCAAACCCCGTACATGATGAGATGTCTTAGTCTTATTATTATTTTTGATAAATTGAGGGGCAAAAGCGCTTTTCACAAAAGGTGATTTTACTTGCTTGCTGTGCTAAGCTATTAGGTAGATACGTACTAGGTACTAGTCACTACTAGTGTTTTAAATATTTGTTAATAAATAATGTTATAGTAGTAATTGGGGTCCAGGTTCCTTACAGTGATACGGCACAATTCTTCTAAATTACAATTTCTAACTTAGTCGTTTGGATAGGCTCCTTTTATTTACCTCCACCAAAATCAAATCAAATGAAAAAAATCTCAAATCTCACATCCGAAACAGGGCTTGCAAAAAAATAACAACCTAATTTGTTCTACAAGCGAATGATAAACTTTTATGAGGCTGTTACATAGCAACAATAGGCGGAGCGCACCCGAGGCCCGGAGGTTTAGTGCGTCCGATTTCCATACAAAAACTTCTATTTCCCCGGCTAAATGGCACGTGAGAGGACATAAAACTGCGGGAAAACTACCCAGCTACCGACTAGTTAGCTATTCCAGTTTTATTATTTTTTACCCTTTGCAAGCAGGATAAATAACAGTGCAATACAATTTATTATTGACTGAATGCTGCGTTTATTTTACTGAATAGAAACTGAATGGTAATATTATTATTTCAGAAACATTTATCCAAAAAACGATTTATTAATTATATACTATGTATATCTACTATTAATTTGATGAAATAAGTTTTCTTTTTCAAATAAATTTTCTTTTTCAATGTACTACTTCGGCCTTGACGAAAAAAATATTTGACGAACCAGTGCACTTGAAGAAAAAGTAATTTGACAAAAAAGCGATTTGACGAATGTCGTTCCAACCATTATAAACTATCCGTAGCAGTGGCGAAAAAATATTATCGAGTGACGTCAAATTCACGGCCGTGAAAAGTTGCCTGTGTGAATAAAACTGCTTTAAAATGTTGACTCATATCATAAGATTAAGGAAGCTGAAATGTTATTACAAGAAATAAGTAACTACTGAAGATTTCTTGACAATAACAAACAAAAATGAAATCAAATCTTAGAAAAACATCAAGAAAAACATTCGCCATGTACGAACGGTATAGAAGTCGATAAATCCATTTGATCTAACAACTCACTTAACTCATACTAACTAAATCCAAGAATCTTAAGTAGGCATCATAAAAACTTATAGGGACGCTGGATACAGTGATGTATCCTACACGCGTCAAACTGATCTCGAGCCCACCGACTTGTGCCATCTCTTAGGAAGTGATTTGTCAGCGCCGCCCCCTCTCGATTGAATAATTCAAATAATCGAGGTATTTATATGTAAATAGCGAGCCACATCTCCATACGAAAGGGCCGATCGGTACATAAATTTGGCAAGACGACGAGAAAACTGCGACGCACCACCGATCTGATTTATTCTCTAAGTTTTGGAAAAAGTGGCGCGCGTCAGGAAATGTTTGTCTAATCGCGTTTATTGCCCGACCCGGGATTTTGCGCCCCGAAGCACACAGGGGTGAGGCCGACAACGTACCTAATACTATGAATTTTGTACAAAAACAACGACTCCGTGAACAAACAAATAGACTCAAGAAAACAACAGTGTTAAGACTAGGCTCCCAAAATGAGGTGACTTTTCGGAAACATATGCTGAGTCGTACACATGCCTGATGAATTTCAAATTTAAACATATGTTATTTTGAACCTTTATCTACCGTTTGACTATCCCAGTTACATGATTCGTTGTTTTTTTTTCGATGCTTTTAATTTTTCAAAATCATGCGTTTTTAGAGATTTTTCGAATATTTCTCCGTTATTATTTAAGTTAGGTATATAAAATTTATGGAGATAGGCAGATAATAAAGTATATTAAATACAGCTTTAAGGAAATTTCTATTGATTAATTATTATTTATGTAATAAACGAAAATTGTTTTGAGACTTACGGCCTTTACTTCCGCGGTAAAACGCGTGAGAATGATTTACTTGAAAGTGAGCTCTATTGCAGCTAACATAAAATTTACGAGAGCTAACCGCAATGCTCACATTCAGTGCCGCGCATTGCGCTATAGAGGAAGGGTCTGTGTCTGTCGCGTCTATGCGTGAATTATCACGAATTTACGAAAATATTTAATACCGTAAACAAAAAAGACTTTATAGCCATAAAACTAGCATAAAATATTTAAAAATCATTCTGACAGACGTTGACGTCTTTTACTATTGTCATGGGTAATAAAATTAATATAAAATATGTTTCAAAAGAAAAATTGCTAAACGTTATAAAGAAGCAAGTATGAGCGCTAGACAATCTAAAAGGTAAGTGCATTATTATCTATTTTATTTCTAAAAATGTATTATTATTATTTTAGCTTTAATAAAACTAAAATATAAACGTTTTCTTTATAGGAAGCAATTTACTTGTTCGGAACAGAGATACTACCGGAGTCGCCAGTTGAACTAATTAATTTAAAAATTTACTTCTAGTTCCAGTATTATTACGTAAAGAAAAGTGGGTATGTATAGTGTAAAATTGTACAACTTGAGTAGGTATAACACACGAAATATTGTATTAGCGGTTTATACAGCGTGAATTTATGGAATAGGTTAGGAGAGGGCCAAACTTGAAATGAAACTATAACTACTACTTTGACTACGTCTGTGGTCTAGTGGTTCGAGTGTGCGACTGCTGGTCACGAGGTCGTGGGTTCGATTCCCACAAGACACAAGTATTTATTTGTTGAACATGTTTGTGTTGGTCTGCGTGTTTCTTATGTATTACAAGTATGTATACCTACACACGATTGTTGAATGTCTGCGAGACAAAGAAAAGGCACCATAACCTCTGCCATTTTGGTCATTGTCATGTCATGGGTGCTTTACTGTTTGTTTACTTATGTAAAACCTTGGATGAATAAAAAAGGCGGACGGAATCTCGCTAAACAAAAAGTAAAAACACAATCGGTTGATTTGCTTACTCAATAAGGATTTTGACATAACTTGTGATTGGATTGAACAAGTTATGTCAAAATCCTTATTGAGTAAGCAAATCAACCGATTGTGTTTTTATTGAAAATGGCCATAACTCGTAACATATTTATTGAAAATAGAATAAAATCTCTACCTATAATCTTGTTCACATAGCATGGGTACGGATCAGGTGTCAAATACATGTTTAGTAGTGGAGTCTCTTTTACCCTTATTCATAAGGCATCGTTTTGTCCTGCTGTCATCGTACCCATGCTATGTAAAAATGATTAATTAACTTTTTTTAGATTGCCAGCATTGAATTTTGGCTCTAATCACACTGATAATATAATTGATCAAGGTGGAGACCTTTTTTTTCTGTTGAAAGATTCATGGTTACCCTCCGTGTGGGGACGGCGGAGGGGTATGTCGGCCTCTTACCGACTAAAACCACACGGTGGCCATCCTCTGCACAAAATCGAGGAGCTCCGGGAATCCTATTGGACCGTGCCGGAGCCCCTCAAGTGCTATGCTTTTGGCACGTTCCGGGAAAACAATATTGTTTCCCCCACAGTAGCACGCGACCACCACGTACTGCTGTCCACCCCAGGGTCGCTTAGTAGACGCTTCGAGGCCCCCACTCTTAGCGTCCAACACAGACCAGTAAGCTTCAAGACTCCGCATAAACAAAGTTTTGTATTCAAACGCAGTCGTAAAACGTTGGTGGGGTCAGGGGGGCGGACGGCGCGTTATGATTGGCCGGTTCAAAAGTTCGGTGGTATGATTCCTTATGATTGGTGCCGCTCGCTGACTGAGTGACGTTCCGATTGGCGGAGTGACGTATGATATGCAGTGGTAGAGCATATGCGTTGTGACCGGGGGTGTCCAGCGAAGCGGCGTCTAGAGGCTTACTGTTCTATGGCGTCCAATAATCACCTGTACTAGAAGCTTGTATATTAGGTACTTTCTTTTTAGGCTACAATCGTTTTAAAATAATAAAATAGATTGAGTTTTTTGGAGATGAGGTATGCACATCATTAGTTATAAAAACATTTAATTTTAAGGCAAATACAAGAAACGATGGGATCAAAGAAAATATTCTTCCCGAAACTGTTGAGAGGTATAATAAAATGGAGTTGTTACAGGATACGACTAACATGGTATGTTTATAATTATATTTTTTTTCAAAGCAGAGTTGTTACGAAAAAAACATATGTTTTAAACACTATTGAATCTGATTAATATAATCACCAACTGATTTAAAACACGAGGGAAAAAACAATGTTTTTTTGCCAATGTGTTTAAAACATGTTTTAAACAAAGTATTAGATTAACAAATAAAACAGCAATTATGGAACATTTAATTCAACTGATTTTCATTAACGTTACATCAGGGACATCATACTGACGTTCTAAAATTAAATTATGAGTTATTATGTGAAAAATTATCGTATGAGTACGTCAAAAAGGTCATCTCATCACAGTGGCCTAGTACGGTACACAGTGCTGGGCTTTTCCAGTGGTTTCAAAGTAACAAACTTTTTTCAGGTCCACGACCAATACAACAAACATCATATTTGTATACTTGGATTATGTTGTCCGTAAAAAACAAAGTATTTTAATTAATAATATATGCATGACGAGTTTATTAAACGTAGATGAAATAAAAGAGATGGCTGCCTATCCCAATGGGAAACAGGCTTGATAATACATACTAGGTGTCAGGGAAACGCTCCCGAAACTGAAAGGCTATTATTATACTAGCTAAACACAATCGAATACCAATAACCAATAGCCTTATACTCATTGTTTTAGTAATTTGGTATTTTGCAAACCCGCTATGTAAAGCGTACAAAACTCGGGATCAATGCCGCGAGTACCTAACATACCTACGTTCGCTACGACATGGACTACGTATGCAAGCGGATATCGTTCACCCCTAGCGCCAGCTGATATTTTATTTGAATTCGGTTTAAAGAAATTTATTTTAAAAAAGAAAAAATATGCCACTTACATGAAAATAGTTTTAACATTTTAGTTAACTTATTCTAATAGTCGCCGAACACAGTCAATAGTTTCATAGCCTCAAAAGGAAGGTGAAAAATGTTCTATTATATATTGAGATAGTTGAGACTTAAAACCCAGTATGTATGTATGTATCTAGGGTCTAGCGTGTGGGGTGCTGGGCCAGAAAATGTCCTCGTGTCCCTGACGGCCGCTGGTCCTTGTCGATGCGGCCAACGTTTGGCCGCACGGGGATAAGGGGCTCGCCTACTTGAATTGTGGCAAGCCGGGACGGGAAAAAAAGGGTTAATTTTCAGACGTCAAAATTATCATACTTTTGCGTACTGTTATGACCCTTATTATAAGGCAGTAAAGCCTACATCAGCACTCCTATTGTTATTGTCATAAATGTTCATAGATATTGTGCTGAGTATCAATTTCATTAGTTGGTCATTTTAATACTCAGACGAACATATTGAATAAATTCAGTTAGAATCTGGGCATCACCGCGTGCAGTACCAAAGTTTGGGAAGTCATACGTAATTCGGTGTAACGTAGTTTGTGTTCCAAATAAATAGTGTTGTAGGTCATTGAAGTTTTTTTGTAAAAAGACAACCGGGGTTGGCCGTATAACAGTACGATGAGATAATTAAAAAAAAAAACAAGCAATGAATGGGATATTGCGTTCGCCTTGGTTTGACATTACCAAGGCGAACGCAATATCCCATTCATTTTAAATTTCCTGTTTTTTGCAACTCTGTTTCAAAGTATCCAAGAGGGATACTAACTTTAATAATATTTATTGTGATTACACTAACATCTATGCCTTCGTTTTAGGAAAGCAAAATACTAAGTGGGAGACGGATGGTGAACACACAACGTTTTTTCGATAATTTGTAAACTATCGCCGATCACGCCGCCCTTTTTAAATGTGGGTTGAGTTCTGTTGAAGTGGTTTCTGAACACCAAAACGGACTCTATTTGCGATTAAATTTAGCAGAAGAATGGGAGAAAACAGCTTGGGATGAAATGAAGAAGGCTGGTGAGACAGAAAGGCATCCCGATGATTGAAGTCATAGTAGATGGGTGTTGGTGTCGCCGTTCATATCAAACGAATTACGCTGCCAAAGAATAAAAATGCTTGCGGCAAAAGTCTCATTGAAGATGTTGATAGCAACATAGTAGAAATTAACAATTTAATTCCGTGATTGTGAAGATGGTGACAAGCGAATAAATTATTCATAACGCCGAGGCTACCAAACTCGATGCGCGGGGGAGCAGTAGTGTCTTTCAACACAAAAAGATTGCTATCGACAGTCCACGAAAATATTCACCAGACATCATCTAGGACTAGCACAAAGAAGTGCGAAGATAAAATTTATCTGACAAGGGAAAGAACTAGACTAGCACAACAAAAAAAGAAACGTTGATTTACTGCTACCAAACCCTCCGATTTAAATTATGGTGAAAATGCAGAGCAGCCAGATATCGATCCAGAAACTTTCAAACTGTCAAAGGAAACTTTTATAGATAATTTGCGTAAGACTGAATTAGAACGCAACCGTATTAGTCAACAGACAGTTTTACAAAGTCAGTGCAGTGAGTGGCTTGAGCTTAGAACAAATTTTGGTAAAGTAATAAAACGTAGAAGGACTCAAAGCTGTAGAAATATTTTAAGAAACATACTTTACAGCACACCAATTGCCCAACATGTCTCCTTCATACAGTACGGAAGACAATATGAAGCAGTGGCACTAGAGCAATTATCACAATTACAAAATATTGAAATTAAGAAATGTGGCCTCTACATAGACGAAAAATATCCCTTTTTTGGAGATGGTATTATTGTCGATATGGTTGTAGAAGTAAAATGTCCCATAGCTCCTTTTAAAATGGATCGTATTGATAAAGCAATTGACAAGAAAAGAATATTTCTGGAAAAAGGACAAAAATGGTCAGGTGAGTATAATTCAAATTTATTAGTAGGCAATTCCATGGTTTCTCTGTTCGCCGTGTTGACTTTATATTTCAATATTAGCGGTGAGTGACAAGTGTAGCTAGCGGGTGGTGGGGTGTAAGGGAGGAGCTAGCGTGGGAACTATTTTTTCGGAGCGTCCTCTTAACAATTGACATTGATTTCTGTAACGTACGGAAGGAATAAGGAAGTGTTTATTCAAAAAATTACTCTTAAATTGTGTTGTTTTAATTAAATAAGCAATTTTTAAAACAAAAAGAAATAACCGCGTGTTAAATGAGAAAATTATGATTAAGAGATTATTGTGGCTTCAACTTCAAACGCTTTTTAATTTGATGTGACAGTTGCTATGTCCATGTCATAATGAACTATAAAAATAAGGTACGCTCTCATCAGACATTTGACTGAATAAACAACTAGATTCCAGTATTTTTTGGTAAAGTCTTAATTAGAAGTAAGCTAAATGAGCTTAGCTCATCACAAATAGGTATACCTAGGTAGGTAACAGTAGCTTATAAAACAAAGAAATCCCTAAATGAAAATACAACAACCTAATAACATCAATTAATATCACTCTCACAATTAGAGTAACCTTTGACACTTATCCATGGAAATAATAACATTGTTTATGGGGCATTCGGTGTTTCGCAGCAGAGCGTATGGGTGCGACACTCTATTAGTCATTGGAGCCGGCACTGGCTCATCAATCATGCTAGTACGAGCGGGGAGGAACGGGTAAAGTGTTAATAATCGCTACAGCCACTATTGTTCCTTTCTAACTAAATTCAAGTACGGAATGATATCACTAGCATGTGGCGTGAAACCGTGGAACTTCATTAAAAGATATGGGTGGAATATTTTTTATGAATCCCTTATGCAATATCCTCCGAAAATAGTATTACGTGAAAAATGTTGGAAGTATTAACTAGCGGCACTGTATGATGGCACTTGACAGATTGCAATAGTTGTGTATTATTATATTGTAGTCGTTTGTATCGTTTCTATATATTCACTTATTTATGTAGGTATAGCTCCATCGGCACTATTGCGAAACGCCTACAACAATAAAGTCTCTCTAATCCCAATCTTCCCTCACTAGCCGTTGATTTAATTTAACGAATGTAAAAATGTCAAGTGCCATCATAAAGTGCCACTAGTTAAGGTACTCACATAAGGTAATCACTCAATTTTTTTTTTGAGCATGGACATGAGTTAGACTCTTGCTATGAATAAACGATCTCAAATGTATACCTATGTATGGGACCGCAGAGTATAGCATAATATATTATGAACGTGGGGACCCACTTTATCTTTTTATCTATAAAATTAAACCTTAAATTTAACTCGAAATCTAGGATAAAACTCTCCAATTTAGCTTTTCTATTTAAACTAAGTTCTAAAATGTCGAATTAAAATGTATCCACGCTAATTCATTTGAAAATCTCAATAAAGTCTGCTCTAGGCAGCTTTAAATAAATAACGTTCTGACCTGACTCAAGGGTAAAAAGTTCAACCCTAAAAAATACAGCTTTATAGAACAGAGAAATAAGCAAGTGAGCAACAAAACGCACTTTATCAGGTGGCGGCCGCTTTATCCAGCTAATGACCAACCCCTCTAGAGTAATAAAAGTCGATATCAGCCTCCCCAGAACGACCAGCGGTGAAGTAATCTTGATACTATAGTTTTTTCGTCTTTGGCATTAGGTTACCAAAGTAAATATCTTTTCAGCGATTCTGCATACAGTTTTGTTTTATTTTGCATGCACAACTCGGTTGTGTAGCCCTTTGTACAATCGACCGCAAATCAGTGATAACACTTTGACATTGACAGCATCTTTATTTCGTAAGCAATAAAGGTGGTTGAGTGTACCTACCAATTTATGTTACATATACTGTTTTGCCTAGCCTGTGGCAGTATTTAGGTACCACCTGAGACATTTTTACTTTACCCTCCTGGCTAACGACAACGACCCACGGTGAATCTTGGCTTCCGAAACGAGAACTTTCCACTCTGCACAATTGCGCGGTCTCTCGCCAGTTGTAAGCTTTCACGCTCAACTTTGCATGAAAATAATTGTAGTGGGCTTACATGATAGTCTACTGGGCGCGTACTATTTTCAATGTGAGAAAATAAATAAAATGGCAAAAGTATCAAACATGTTTATCGGCGTACAAGCCCAGCGAAGCGCGGCTGAGAATTAGCGGCGGCGGGAAAGAAAAATGATTGTGACAGTCCGGCGAACACCACTAATGGAGTCTGCGTCTGCGAAATACCCCCACTTAGACCAGTAGTAGTGGTACCTACTTACTCCATATACGTGAACCGACGCTAGCTCAGCATTTTACCCGCGTTTATTATTAAAACAACGGTCATATGAAGTATCAAACATTAATATTTTATAACACTTCCATTATCCATGATATTCGAAACTTCCACACCAGTTGTTAACGCACTAATCTTTAGTTTAAAAGTGATCAATAGCTAGATAACACTATAATAGGGCGACTATCTAATTCATGTATCTACTTAAATTCAAATCGCCGTCGAAATACACAGAGGGCAATTCGAATGTAGCAATAACGGTGCCCCACCCCTACAATACAATACAACACTCCCCTCACAAATTAAGTGTAAAACAAACCTAATGAAATTTAAATATCTTTTCGGCGACGCAATAACTGCACAAATAAAATCATGTCGCGGGGGAGAGTATAATCGCTTCTATTGTGTACACATTGTATGAAATTATTCTGTTGAGAAGTTTTACAACCATGTCGCAGTGTGATGGTAATGTCGTTCCCTCGTATTGATGGCTTTATGCGTGGGATGGTTAGTGTGATAAGGTAACAGAGGCCTGTGACGTCGTAAGAAGGGGCGGGAATGCTCTCCAGACAGTAATAGGCTCTTGCGGTGATGATAAGCCTCTCATTGTTAGCTTGTTAGTGGATAATTCGCAGTAATGTGTTTAGCGTGCGTGGAAAGGAAATCTGCGTGCGTTCGGTGTCTGTTTTAATAAGCAATTATTTTGAAAACGTTACTTGGATGTGTTTTGCGGTTTACAAGTAACCAACAACATGATATTATTAGGTAGGTATATCATAGCACGCCGATGACAAATAAAGTATTTCAACAAAAATCTGCACAGAGTGAGCACTGAGGTCTGTGATGCTGCATGCTGCTCGAATCCACCAGTGTTCTCTTAAGTAGTCTGTGGGTAGCTCTCATGCTACAATCTTTCTTCTCGACATCATTTTAGGGAGTCCTTAAACGCCATCTAACTGCGTGCGACATACCTTCGGAGGGTTGGGAAGAGCTCGCGCAACAGAGAGGTCAATGGCGCAATGTGAACAAGGCTGTTGAGACTTTCGAAGAACGCCATTTGTGAAAAACGCCTTAGCAAAAAGAACCGACCAAAGCCTTCCTATACCTACACACATAACTCTTCAGGTCAGTTGCACTGTGCGCCTTGCAACAGGACCTTTAAAACCAAATTTGGTTTCGATAGCCACCTCCGCTCTCATGTCCGGAACTAACAAGGTTTACCGTTGACGGACACGTCAAGGAGGACATCATCATCATCTCGACATATTTTTAGGGACCTCTCCTTGCTTTCCTCCGCCAGAAAATTCGTATTGTTACGAGCTGGGGGTTCGCAGATTGATAGAAAGCCAATTAACTGCGTAGAGAACACTATTACAGAAGAATTACACTGAACCGCTAAAGGTTGTCGCTCCGAGTATCGCTTCGATGTTATCGCTTGTATCGCTTGATCCAAACTGAACTCTAAATTTTGATTCTTTAATATGTGGTAGAACCTTCTCTGATACGGACTGAAAATGCATTTTAGCCTGCTGAAAACGTCTCTAAGTCCAGGAAAATCGAGGTTGAAGTATTTCAGTCCAGTATCTATTAAGTGGCATAGGTAATTATTTTTTTTTATTTTTTTTTATGTTTAGTCGGTAACTGAATAGAATCTATCCTTAAATTATACTTAAATTCTTTGATCTATCCGATAGATCAAAGAATTTAAGTAATCTACAACTTAACAAGGCTTGCACATTGACATCTATTTTAACCAATAATTTATAACCAGTCTGAAATAAGCTAAGAACGCCTCAAAGAACGTGCTCAATATTTTCACCTAATTGGACAAGTATTCAACAGCGGAAACATTATTATTCTAGCAGATTAAGTCGAGTATCCAAATGAATCTCTTTATCTTAAAAAACGCGCCCACCCCTCAAAGGGGCGGATACTAATTTTCTTTCAACTTTAAAAGAAGGTTCCTTTCAAGAAGTGGAAAAAAGTTACAATCGAAAAGGAAATTTGCGTTTTAAATCCTCTAATGAAGCTGAGAAGTTTGTAATGGAGGGGCGAAAGGCTGCCGGAAAATTGAGGAAAAAAACCTGCGCTTGGCTTGGCACGGAACTGAACCGGGATTGTTAGATAGTGTAGCGTTGCGTCTTTTACATAACATAAACATAACATCACGCCTGTATTTCCCCGAAGGGGTAGGCAGAGGTGTATAATACACCCACATTTCGCCAGTTATGTTGTGAGTCCCATGTAATAGGGGGCGAGCCTATTGCCATTAACCGGGCACAAATCCAGACTCCGGGCTGCTACTGAGAATATCCTAATGAAAAAACCCAATAACACTTTGCCCGACCCGGGAATTGAACCCAGGACCTCACGCTCAGCAGTCGCGCTTGCAACCACTAGACCAACAAGGCAGTCACGCGTCTTTTACGCCTATTTTTACTTACGTTTTATGTTTGTAACATTGTATTTACATCAATGATATTTAAAAGTACAGATTATTACAGATTTATGAATGAAAGTCGACGTATTCGGTAGCGTTTTTGATAGCGATAACGCAAGTTACAAACTCGGAATCGGCACTCAGAAGACAAGATTCAAAAAGCTCAGCTTCCACCTTGTTATATTGCTACCAGATCCACCTGAATCTTTGAAGCCTTATAAATATTGTGATGCATTGACAAAAAAGAAAACTTAAAATACAATACAATAAAGAATTGCACCACCCTTATCTCTTCTCATGGGTGTCGTAAAAGGCGACTAAGGGATTCACCAGAGGATGGGCAGCAGCGTTCTCTGAGCATTTAACTAACCAACTGCGATCGCCAACCCGCCTGCCAAGCGTGGCGATTATGGCATATCCCCCCAAAATTTGCTTGGGGGAGGCCTATGTCCAGCAGTGGACGTCTTAAGGCTGAAATGATGAAAAATTATTGACAAATACGTGCGTTTAAATTGTTATTTAATGTGCTTAAATTACCTCAGTACGACAAAACTCGAGCAACTAGAGGAGAGGAGATTCGCAAATCTCACACAATCACAATCGCTTCACCAAGATGCGAGATGGGTGTGTGTTAAGGTCAGCTTGCACTTGTCGCGTTCTTATTGTTACGTCTAAATAACATAATGGATGTTGTAGAATTCAGAATGTATGTATCAGTACCCAGCAGGCACAGATCAGTGATCTGTGGTGTAGCAGGTGTAGGTATTTTAGATAAATAGCTGAAAATTAAACTTTAATGCGATGGCGACGTGAAATAGTTTACAATAGGCGGAAAGGTTCTATGTGATGGGATTCCTGAGAACAAACCTACCTAAAAATTCATAAGCTAAAAACTTGAGAGATTTTTATTCAGATAAAAAGTAAAGCCAGGAATAAATCTAAATATTGAATTCAAACGTGTTTTCTTACGGGCCCTTTTGATTTATTACTACACGCTAAATTTGTCAGAATGTATGTATGAAGTGTTAAACAATCTTTCAGTGTAATCAAATGACTTAATTCGAGGACATTGTCCTCTGTCAGACTTTGATTTAAATACATACATGATCTAGTAGACAGCGGTTCTCAAACTTTTTTGGTCACGGAACCCTTTTGACAAGCAAAATACTTGACGGAACCCTACAATAAAACAATAGTTTTTAAAAGTGTATTCTTTATTACAGCGGTTCTCAAACTTTTTTGGTCACGGAACCCTTTTGACAAGCAAAATACTTGACGGAACCCTACAATAAAACAATAGTTTTTAAAAGTGTATTCTTTATTATATAAGCATAATAAAAGTACAATGTAACAGTTACTAATTATTACTTACTTTAACCACATGCCAAGTACAATAATAGAAGATATTAAAAATGAAAAAATCTTAACTAATGGGAGGTATGAAACTGTTTTTTATTTTTCATCAATTGGTTGATATCAGGTTTGATAGAAGACATTTGAAGTCTCATATCAGGTTCGGCGTCCAGTCTATTGCGATATTTTGTTTTCGTGGCTGCATAGGTTGAGAATCCTGTTTCGCACAAATATGTTGTTGGGAACGGGAGAAGAATATTCAGAGCCATTCTGCCAAGCATTGGATATTCATCACGGATTCTGCACCAAAAATCGTTGAGAGGCGTCGTTTTGAACAGTGACTCCATACTTATGTCTGATGACATTTCTAAAAGAGATTCATATATCTCGTTTGACATACCTTCGGGCTTTTGCAAGTTGGGTAAAAAAGGATTATGAATCCATGAATTCAGCTTCATATTTGTATTATGTTCTTCGGGAAAATACTTTACAAAAGATGCGCGCATCGAAGTGAGATATTGGACCAATTCTTCAAACACATCATCTTGAAACATTTCCGAGTCGTTATCGCTAACAAACTCACTGAGTGACGTAAAGCTTTCTATTTCTCTCTTACCAACGCAAATAATCCAAAAATCTAATTTTCTTTTGAAGGCAGTTATTTTGTTATAGGCCTGGAACACTGTTGTCTGTTTACCTTGCAATGATAAATTCAATTCGTTCAGTTTTTGAAAGATATCCGCCATAAAAGACAATCGGAACAACCAAGTTTTATCATACAAACGGTCTTTCAAATTAAAAGAAACTGTATCTGCTGAAAGAAACATTTGTAACTCGGCTCTAAGTTCAAATAGCCTTGTTAAAGTTTTACCCCGAGACAGCCATCGCACTTCTGTATGGAGCAGCAGTGTTTTATGTTTGCTGCCATAATCTTCACACAATAATGAGAACAATCGGGATTGTAGTGGTCGTGATTTGATAAAATTAATTATTTTTACCGCTTCATCCATAACTAATTTTAGATTTGACGGCATTTGCTTCATCGCAAGTGCTTGTCTATGCAGAATACAATGGCTGGAACTACAATTAGGCGCTTTACTTTTTATTCGTGATACTGCTCCTGCTGTTTTACCTGTCATCGCCTTGGCCCCATCTGTACAAATGTCAATGCAATCGTTCCAACTAAGATTATTTTCTTTAAAAAATATGTTTTTTTATTAAAAATTTCTTCCCCGGTAGTGTTTGTGGGCAGCGGTGAACACATAAGCATGTCTTCTTCAAAAGAACGTTCATATGGATATCTCACGATAACCAGCAAGATAGCCAGACCAGTGACATCAGTTGACTCATCCATTTGCAAGGCGAATCGTGTTTTTTGTAGACGTGCAACTAGTTCTTGTTTGACGTAGCCTGCCAGATCATGGATTCGCCGTGAAACAGTATCGTTTGATAGCGGTACAGTAGAAAGATGCTTTGCAGATTTTTCATCGAGCATACATTTTGTTATGTCTAACACACATGGCTTTATTAAATTCTCAGCGATAGTGTGCGCTTCACCTGCTTGTGCAATGCGATAGCTAACTAAATATGATGCCTCCGTGGCCTTTTCATTGATAGTTTGTGTTACATGCATCATATTTTTTTGACTTTCCAATAACTGTTCTTTTTTACGAACAAAAAATTCTTTATTCTTGTCTTTAGACTCGGGGTGTACAGTTTCTAAATGTCTGCGTAATTTGGCAGGTGCCATGGAACTATTAGGAAGCAGTTTACTACATAACATGCAGAGAGGTGAGCCGTTGGAATCAACAAATCCGAAACTGATATATGATTCATCATACTTCCTTTTTTTCGTCTTTGAAACCGTGGAGCTTGACGTCGTGGCATCATCGTCTGGATCGGTAATTGCTGTATTCTCCGCGCGTACTGCTTTTGAACATTCAGCGTCATTAGAAGATGTCGTTGCAACACGTTTAACACCTTTAAGCCAACGTTCCATTCTTCTTTATTAATAATGTTACACGTCAGGATGGTAGGGTCAAAATAATGCACAATCGTTACTGCGTTTATGAGACAAAGTTTAGTCCAAAGAAGAAATGTACAAAACTGATACAATCAGAATACAGCGGGCAGTAGAACTTACAAGAAGGCAGCAGGCTAGCCAGCTTGTAAGTAGGTAGGTACGAACTTATCGCTCCGAACGCTAATCGTCAACTGACTGACGAGGCGCGACTTTTTTTATATAATAGCGCTTTTATACTTAGTCCTAGACTCGAACTCGAACATTCTCAAAAATACTCGAGTCGGCGCCTTTGATAAACAAAAAGCGGAAATAAAAATATAAATACAAAAAAATGCGTTGTAAACAATCTCGACTTTATGCTTTTGAAGATAGAGCCGAAAGTCGCTTTTTCACAACTATAGCGTCTAATTCAGAGGCGGCTTTTATCAAAGGGACTGCGCGCTCACAAGTATACGCGCGGCGGGCGGATTCAAAACGTTCGACCAGTGACCAGAGAGAGGTGTTTTGTTTTTTTTTTCTAAATTCTTGCGGAACCCCTACAGGGGTATCGCGGAACCCAAGGGTTCCGCGGAACACACTTAGAGTACCGCTGTAGTAGATACATGATACCTTTGTTTACCTGCACAGGTTATCTGAACATGGAAATCTGTCAGGTATATTGTTGCTTTCTCGGGACGTGCCAAAGGCGTAGCACTAGAGGGCACCGCTAAGTCCATTAGAGTTCCCAGAGCTCCTCTGTTTTGTGCTGAGGATGCCCACTGTGTGGTTTTAGTCGGTAGGTATCCGACAATTACCTCCCCCTTTCCTAGACGTAGGATATCCATTTAAGGATTTTCACCTAAAAACAAACCAAGCCTGTATAACCATATTATTTCATTTGGTTCACATCCATTGGCGCAATTTGGGAGAGGCCTATGTTCAGCAGTGGACTGCGATAGGCTGAGTTGATTGATTGATTTTGACATCCATTTTGTTCAGACGTATAAAATTTACCTTTCCTAAACACTAAAGCCACCTGAAGGCTGTGTACATTCGCTCGCTCGCTCGAAAAAAACTCCCGACTTGCCAGCCGAAGTATCCCAAAAATATAATCCACGACTTGTGGTAAAAAATTCGCATACCAAAAGTCACATACAGGCTCAAAAGATTGATATAGACGTTTTATCAATTTGAATATCTTTCCATAAAACGATTGTATGTACCTATTCAAAATTTCAAATCAGTTTAGGGTATATTGATTATTGACTTGCGTAACTGTATCCAGTTGATTTGGCTTTTAAATTATCCTATTTCCAATTTTCCATGAAATACGATTTCATGATTTCCACATCGCCCAATTTGTATTTCACATCTAAATCGATTCTAGTTTTCATTTTAATTGCATGTTTACTGTCCATCATAGTTTTATCAGCAGAGCTATAGTTCCTTACTGTTCTAAAAAGGGGTAATATAAATAAATACGTCCTATGTATTGTGATTTGGTATTTCAATAAGGATGTGATGTTTTTGCTCTATTGGAGCACATATTTCATTCATTCACTGCATGATGTGCTATTTTAGCCAGAGTGTATTGCCAGGCACGTTTTTCTTAAAACGTGGGAAAAATTAGGCAGATGGGACAAGTACATCAATTAACAGTAATTTAGGTCGGTCCATTAATTTATTGCACAGCAAGAAGACAGAGTTATTGGGTTTACATCATATAACATCATAGTTAGATCATTATATTCCTGCTGGGGCCTTTTGTTTATGAATGAAAACCTTGAAATATGCTTTAAATTGCATGAAACAGCCAGCTTTAGTAGAATTTGTTCGAGCATCATGCAAACCAATAAATTACCTTTATCATGCGTGAAAAAAAAAGTTTTGCCGTAACAAAAAATATTCAGTTATTATTAATGTAATTATGAGTTACTTATGTTTCGAAACAAAAACGAAACAGTTAAAATTATTTTACAAGCGATGTGTTGTTTCCAGATGTACCTAATAATAAAAACAACTGTGGCCCATCTTTCACGCTTGCAATAAAAGTCAACTGCGTGAATAGGTCACTTTTGGGTTTTTCCAACAATGACGGTTTCTGAGTCGACTTTCCAACCATTTGCTGTTTTTGTGTTTATATCTTTAGATCTGATACTCATATTCTACTAAAAAAATGCCCTGTAGATATATTCTAACAAAACCACGAAGCAGCTGTCCTTCGATTTCAAATGACCTTAGTTAAGAGCAGCTACAGAACTTAACGGAACAAAATATAACCTAAAGGCCAACGCCAAATAACACCAACATGAAAAAATTAAAAGCCCTCGTACAAAACGTAAAATAACCACGTAATTTTTTTATTAGGAGGTGAAAGCTACTTTGTGACATGACCCGAAATTACCCAGAAAAACTATAAACGTATAAGCAGACGTAGGATTTCGTGTTTAAATCACGTGCATAAAATAGCAACATAAGTGCGCAAAACGTTTTAACGAACACAGCAGCTCGCTCGAAACATACCGATCGCGCTTGAGAGCGCCTTCCAATTAGACTATGTCTAAAGTTCTTAAACACAGTCATCCCTTTGTTTAAAGATGTTTATTTATAAAAGGACTCCATAAACAGTAGGTACACACATATTTATCCTTGCACTCTGGACGGACTGGAGTCTGAATGTAAGGAGAAGTAATTCACTTGAATGCCGTTACCATAGCGATGACCTACGAGACACTTAATGGTGCTGATTCTGTTGTTTATAAAATAAACTAATTTTGTCTCATGTCTAATAATGTCTCTTGCTATCAAAAAACATTTAAAAAAGATAAAGGTAGGTATTCAGTCCTTTAAAATTTGTCAACTTCTTCGTTTTCGACTTGAATTTATAAGTCGCCACGGACTATTGCAAAAAATAATTTATTTATTTATTTGTTATTGGTAACTTCACAGCTTACAATATTTTATTCAATACATTAGTCTAGACATTACGCCAATTACGAAGCACACAACTAATTAAATTCACAAACCTATGCAGAGAGCCTCTTGGGCATTTATACCATATCTAGTTAATATTGGTAGTGTGAGTGTGTGTGTACTGGAAGAGTGTGAAAAATGTGTGTGGTGAGGTGATGGGTAGTGAGGTATACGTGAGAGTCGTGTAATTTCGGGCACTAAGCGGAGTTGACCTGTGATAACGTTTGAAGGATTTGTTTTTTCCACGTTATTTTTGAGGCGTTAAAGGGGTCTAGCGATGAAAATTTGTTATTATACAATGCTGGAATACGAATGAATGGTGACATCTTTAGGTAATTAGAAGAGGCCGAAGGGACTGCTAATAATGGGGTGTGTCTGGTGCGTCTACGCGTTACATTAAAATTTATTCTACTGAGTAGATGAGGGCAGTCAAACTTGTTACTAAGGATGTCATGTAGTAACATCAAATCGTTAAGTTGGTGTCTATCTTCAAGAGTATTCAATTTATAATATTTACAGGTATCAGCGTAATTTGGAAAAGAGTTTCTAGTTTTATAGTTAAGGTATTTCAGAAATATTCTTTGAATGGATTCAATTTTGTCAATATATTTTTTATAGAATGGACGCCAAATTACACTAGCAAATTCTAAAATGCTTCTAACGTAACAAAAATATAAGACTTTTATACATTGCGGGTCCTTAAACTGTTGGGTATTACGTATTATAAATCCCAGGGATTTATAGGCTCTGCTGGTGATATGGACTATATGGTTCACGAACGTACACTTTTCATCTAGAATCACCCCTAAATCTCTTACCTCAGATACTCTGGGTATTAAGTCGTTACTAATACGATAATCATAGGTAATAACTTTGTGTTTCCTAGAAAAAGCAATCGTTTGACATTTTTTTGTGTTGACACTAATTTTATTATTAATATAGTAATCGCTTAGTCTGTTTAAATCTTCTTGAAGTAATTGGCAATCGCCCAAACTGTCTATTTTCCTGTATATTTTTTTGTCATCGGCATATAAAAGGTGTTTAGAATGGAGAAAACACTGAGTGATGTCGAATAGATATATATTATAGAGTAGAGGAGATAGCAACGAACCCTGAGGCACCCCGGATGTAACGTCTACAAAGTCAGATCTGTGACTGCCGATAACTACCGCCTGACGCCGGTTCCTCAGGTACGAATCTATCCACCTGAGAAGATTCCCTTTTTATACCTTTTTTATACCTACGGCTTTTAATTTATCAATTAAAATACAGTAATCCACCCGGTCGAAAGCTTTTTCAAAATCAGTATAAACTACGTCTACTTGGGCTCCATCATTCATACACGTAATCAAATAATCGGTTAGTTGAAGAAGGTTAGAATTAACCGTACGAAATTTCACGAAACCGTGCTGGGATGTGGGTATACAGTGTCTGGTTGCATTGTAGATATGACCGTAAACAATCTTCTCGAGCATTTTGCCAAAGTTATTTAATAGTGACACGCCTCTGTAGTTCGTTACGTCAAGTTTAGAGCCCTTCTTAAAGATAGGAACTGTTTGAGCTTCCTTCCATTGACTCGGGAATAAACCCTCGTCGAGAGACTTCTGGAAGATAATCCTAAGCGGAGCGATTAACCCCACTTCACATTTTTTTATAAATATAACAGGTATTCCATCAGAGCCAGCTCCTTTTTTAATGTCAAGTTTATTAAATACTTTATTTAGGGACTCAGTGTCAATGAAAATGGAGTGGATTTTGTTTGACAATGGTGTATCGTCGTAACAGGATAAATTATTACAGCTCAGAGGATTAAAAACACTGTGAAAAAAACGATTAAACGCGTCACAAATATCCCCTCCACTAGAATAAGTAACACCCTGATAGACCATGTTACAAGGATAGCCAGACGATTTCCTTTTAGCATTCACGAAATTCCAAAACTCTTTGGGGGTTTTTTTTAATTCTTTCTCACATCTAGTCGTGTATTTAGAAAAATACTCTGTTTGAAGATCCTTGACCCTAGTCCTCAAAAAAGAAAACTCCGCGTAAACAGATTGGTTGTTGAATTTTTTCCACCTTTTGTGAGCTAAATATTTTTCTTAAATGGCATTTATTAATGACGGAGGGTACCATTTAGGATATCGGTAGCGTCCTGATACTGTGACCGACGGAACGTGTGAGTCAATAAGTGAGCGTAATATTCCGTAAAAATTGTCGACTGCCTTATCTAACGCACATTTTTCGAGACAAACATTCCAGTTTACACGAAGAAGTTCTGAATTGATTTTATTGTAGTCTGCTTTGAAAAACTTTTTAATAACTCTTGGCTGAGAACGGATTGGTTTATAACAATAATTATGAACACAAAGCTCCATTGGGACGTGAAGCTTGTCAATATTTACCAGGGATATTTGACTAAGGGTGCAATCCAGGGATAAATTCGAAATCACCAGGTCAAGGACATTGCCACAGCAGTTAGGCACAAAATTATGTTGTGACATATTCATGAAGTCTAAAGTATCAACAAATTCAGCAGCGGCCAAAAATAAATCAGAGTTAGATTGCGACTTCCAACCGTGTTCATCTGGTGACCATGTTATAAAGGGTAGATTAAAATCTCTTACCACCAAAAATGAGTCAGTATTGTTCGAATTATACAGATTTAAAAAAGAGTTTCTAAAATCGTTTAGCATACGAGGGTTATTTTTGTTGGGTGGTACATAAACTGCAGCTATATGTAAATCATTACATTTACGCGGCGACCCAGAAAATACCCTATTATGTATCGTTATCCAAAGAGATTCCGCACAGCCAGTATGAATATCAGGCCGTGCAGTCGCAGACAAGCAACGTTTCGCACAGATAGTAACACCACCGCCTTTCCATGCACCAGGCCGGTCAAATCTAAAAACATTGTAACGAGCATCGCACAACTCTGTGTCCAAAATTCCATCACATAACCAACTTTCCGTAATAATTATGATGTCGAAGTCGTTTGATTGAATATTACGATGCAATAACGGGAGTTTGGTCTTAAGTCCGCGTGCATTCTGGTAGTATATATTTAATTTATTCATCAGGTGATACTAAAATATAAAATAAAAAATAAAATTTGAAATCGTACAATAATAAATCGTGTGCGCGGGTAATAGGAAAAATAATTACCAGAAACTTAGGACGGTTGAACGTTAAACTGTGAGCCGACGACAACGTTAACAAGTAAACAACTCGCTGGCCAGGGGTTATCGACATATGGGTCGCAAATAGTGCCGAGTATATAGTATGATAGTAAAATATTACTTGAGGTTGTGGTTGAATGTGTGTTTGAAATGTTGCGCGTCGTTAACTGTGACAATAAACTATTTTTCTTTCTTTTCTTTAATGTTAATATTGTTTTATAATTGTTGAATGTATGTGTGTTTTGTAGTAATATTATACGAGTTTGTGTGTAGCTTGTATGATGAATAGTGTGAGAATAAATATAGATAATCTGTTGTGTGAGGACAATTTAACAAAGCAAAAAGAGTTACAAACCAGTTATAAAGACATAATCAAAGGAAAACAAATTATTTCGCTGACAGAAATTTCTCTAAATCTTCTTCTGAAGTTATCGCAGCAGATGGTGATTTTTCGTTGCAGCGCATGTAAATTGAGCAGTTTCTTACCCACACAAATTTTATATCTAGATCCTTTGCGCGTTTTCGGCAGTTGTTAAGCAGAATTTTGTTCGCAATAGTAAGGTGTTCGTTGATGAAGATTTTTGTTGAGTTTCCTTCAAAGCCTAGATCGGTTGACGTTATGCCTTTGGTTTTGTTTGCTTTGCGAAAGTTGACTATGATACTATCTTTAGCGTTCCTGGGGGTCTACTCCCGTTCGACGATATTCGATAAATCGTACAATTCATCGCACAATTTGCTACTCCGGTTAACCATCGTTCCCTTATCGCATGCGATGATCGTGTTTTGACGTTTGTTTTTCTCATCTCCGGTAAATTGTATACGACTATGAACCGTAGTCTATCTTAATTCTGCCTTTTTTATGTGCCTATCTTTATTATGTAAGTATCAGTCGGAACGAAAGTTCGTACTTCGTTTGTCGTTCGTAAAACGCGAGTAGACCTACTGTTCCTCAATTTCGCAATAATTCTCTTTGGATTACCAGCTTGGGAGTGCAACGGTTGAACTCTTGTTATAAATTCGATATCGTCCCGAGATATGTTGGAGTTGACTGATGCCGCTATTTTTAGTAATAATTGCGGCAAATCTTCACCAGTTTTTTCCGGAACACCGACTAATTCTATGTTCAGGAAACGATTTTGTTGTTGACTGCGGTTATATTCCCCTTCTAAAATATTTGATTTCACTTGCAGATCTTTAATGACCTCGTCTCGGTTCTTTACAGAATTTTCTAAAGATGACAAACGTTCCTCATATTTAGATGTTTTTTTTGCCATGTCATTTTGTTCTTGTTTAAGACTCTCGATAATTTGTAGTTTTGCTTCAATAATATCCAATCTCGAACTGAACTCGTCCGTTATTTGTGTTTTGATGCTAGACGCCAGGCTGTATAGATCCGAACGCAGTCTATCTACTTGTTCAGGCAATGTTGTTAATGACTGTAATATCGACTCAATCTTCTGAAGACTTGACTGATTATTTAATGGATCCTCGGAAGCAGCCTGCTTATCCTGCTTTACAGCTGGGGAGTTTAGCTGAGCCTTGGTTTTACATTCGGAACACATCCAAGTTGCTTGCCTATCGGAGCCCAATCTTCTCCAGCCCACCTCAGAAAGACTAACACAGTGAAAGTGAAATGTCAGGCGGCAGTTCGAACAAAGTGCGCCATCCGATACTACGTCTGTGCATCTCTTACAAATGGAATTATTCATACCGCAGGGTTGGTCACCACTGGCTACTCGAACGGTGGGGGCACCGTGCGATAACGTGTGCGCCGATGCTCGGCTCTATGGCCGACGAGCCAAGCAGTTATGATTGTAGCTTCTGTTCGCTCTGACTGCTGGCTTCAGCGTCCACTGTTCACTCGATAACTCGAAAGCCGTCCGTTTCGAATCTCGCCAGTTGACAAAACCGCACTTTTTTATTTAATTTTAAACAAATATGTATGATCGCGAATAGCCGTACGTCCACTCTCCGCAAAGTTGTAGGACCATATGTTGTGTTGTCCTACACTGGTAAAACAAGTGATAAACTAAATCTGGAATAGTTCAGTGCAATTAGTTGAAAAATTGCCAAACTTCGGAAAAATTCACGGAAAGCTGAATTTTGGTATACAATGTGTTATTAAAATAACTGAAAACCTCTGTACTCATCAGTATGAACAACTTTTACTATGGGACGAACCTTAAAATCGCGGAAAAGAATCTGTTGTTCCCTACATTGTGTTAATATAAATAACACATAATATAATTAACATAAAAAGGTGCCAACTGAATCCAATTACTCAGCCTACACGCCATCTGTAGGTATGTTCGTCCGTCCGTCTGTCAGGGCTGTATCTGTACTTAGCTAGTAGAAAGTTTAACAGAATTTGTGTTATTTGGCCTCTATCATGGCAAATACTAAAAATAAAAAAGTTTAAGCCCAAAGGGGGTCGCAATACAAGATCCTGAAAAAAGGCAATTTTTCCATTTTTTTGTTTCTGCTTTATCTCTGCTGTAGGTAAAACCATAAAAGCGTCAAACTTAGTGTGATTCTAGTGCATACCTACTACCTAATATAGTTTTACAACAATTAATAAAAATAATGCATACCTATAATATATCGTAGGATATTTGGAGAAATCGTATCTACGCGAAATCCTTATAAATTTATCCTAGGACGATTGCAAAGAACCGGAGAGTTGGAAACTAAGAAAGATTTTTGCAATAGTCCGTGGCGACTTATAAATTCAAGTGGAAAACGAAGAAGTTGACAAATTTTAAAGGACTGAATACCTACCTTTATCTTTTTTAAATGTTTTTTGATAGCAAGAGACATTATTAGACATGAGACAAAATTAGTTTATTTTATAAACAACAGAATCAGCACCATTAAGTGTCTCGTAGGTCATCGCTATGGTAACGGCATTCAAGTGAATTACTTCTCCTTACATTCAGACTCCAGTCCGTCCAGAGTGCAAGGATAAATATGTGTGTACCTACTGTTTATGGAGTCCTTTTATAAATAAACATCTTTAAACAAAGGGATGACTGTGTTTAAGAACTTTAGACATAGTCTAATTGGAAGGCGCTCTCAAGCGCGATCGGTATGTTTCGAGCGAGCTGCTGTGTTCGTTAAAACGTTTTGCGCACTTATGTTGCTATTTTATGCACGTGATTTAAACACGAAATCCTACGTCTGCTTATACGTTTATAGTTTTTCTGGGTAATTTCGGGTCATGTCACAAAGTAGCTTTCAGATACCTCCTAATAAAAAAATTACGTGGTTATTTTACGTTTTGTACGAGGGCTTTTAATTTTTTCATGTTGGTGTTATTTGGCGTTGGCCTTTAGGTTATATTTTGTTCCGTTAAGTTCTGTAGCTGCTCTTAACTAAGGTCATTTGAAATCGAAGGACAGCTGCTTCGTGGTTTTGTTAGAATATATCTACAGGGCATTTTTTTAGTAGAATATGAGTATCAGATCTAAAGATATAAACACAAAAACAGCAAATGGTTGGAAAGTCGACTCAGAAACCGCCATTGTTGGAAAAACCCAAAAGTGACCTATTCACGCAGTTGACTTTTATTGCAAGCGTGAAAGATGGGCCACAGTTGTTTTTATTATTAGGTACATCTGGAAACAACACATCGCTTGTAAAATAATTTTAACTGTTTCGTTTTTGTTTCGAAACATAAGTAACTCATAATTACATTAATAATAACTGAATATTTTTTGTTACGGCAAAACTTTTTTTTTCACGCATGATAAAGGTAATTTAGTGGTTTGCATGATGCTCGAACAAATTCTACTAAAGCTGGCTGTTTCATGCAATTTAAAGCATATTTCAAGGTTTTCATTCATAAACAAAAGGCCCCAGCAGGAATATAATGATCTAACTATGATGTTATATGATGTAAACCCAATAACTCTGTCTTCTTGCTGTGCAATAAATTAATGGACAGACCTAAATTACTGTTAATTGATGTACTTGTCCCATCTGCCTAATTTTTCCCACGTTTTAAGAAAAACGTGCCTGGCAATACACTCTGGCTAAAATAGCACATCATGCAGTGAATGAATGAAATATGTGCTCCAATAGAGCAAAAACATCACATCCTTATTGAAATACCAAATCACAATACATAGGACGTATTTATTTATATTACCCCTTTTTAGAACAGTAAGGAACTATAGCTCTGCTGATAAAACTATGATGGACAGTAAACATGCAATTAAAATGAAAACTAGAATCGATTTAGATGTGAAATACAAATTGGGCGATGTGGAAATCATGAAATCGTATTTCATGGAAAATTGGAAATAGGATAATTTAAAAGCCAAATCAACTGGATACAGTTACGCAAGTCAATAATCAATATACCCTAAACTGATTTGAAATTTTGAATAGGTACATACAATCGTTTTATGGAAAGATATTGAAATTGATAAAATGTCTATATCAATCTTTTGAGCCTGTATGTGACTTTTGGTATGCGAATTTTTTACAACAAGTCGTGGATTATATTTTTGGGATACTTCGGCTGGCAAGACGGGAGTTTTTTTCGAGCGAGCGAGCGAATGTACACAGCCTTCAGGTGGCTTTAGTGTTTAGGAAAGGTAAATTTTATACGTCTGAACAAAATGGATGTGAACCAAATGAAATAATATGGTTATACAGGCTTGGTTTGTTTTTAGGTGAAAATCCTTAAATGGATATTCTACGTCTAGGAAAGGGGGAGCTAATTGTCGGATACCTACCGACTAAAACCAGACGGTGGGCATCCTCAGCACAAAACAGAGGAGCTCTGGGAACTCTAATGGACTTAGCGGTGCCCTCTAGTGCTATGCCTTTGGCACGTCCCGAGAAAGCAACAATATACCTGACAGATTTCCATGTTCAGATAACCTGTGCAGGTAAACAAAGGTATCATGTATCTACTAGATCATGTATGTATTTAAATCAAAGTCTGACAGAGGACAATGTCCTCGAATTAAGTCATTTGATTACACTGAAAGATTGTTTAACACTTCATACATACATTCTGACAAATTTAGCGTGTAGTAATAAATCAAACGGGCCCGTAAGAAAACACGTTTGATTTCAATATTTAGATTTATTCCTGGCTTTACTTTTTATCTGAATAAAAATCTCTCAAGTTTTTAGCTTATGAATTTTTAGGTAGGTTTGTTCTCAGGAATCCCATCACATAGAACCTTTCCGCCTATTGTAAACTATTTCACGTCGCCATCGCATTAAAGTTTAATTTTCAGCTATTTATCTAAAATACCTACACCTGCTACACCACAGATCACTGATCTGTGCCTGCTGGGTACTGATACATACATTCTGAATTCCACAACATCCATTATGTTATTTAGACGTAACAATAAGAACGCGACAAGTGCAAGCTGACCTTAACACACACCCATCTCGCATCTTGGTGAAGCGATTGTGATTGTGTGAGATTTGCGAATCTCCTCTCCTCTAGTTGCTCGAGTTTTGTCGTACTGAGGTAATTTAAGCACATTAAATAACAATTTAAACGCACGTTTTTTGTCAATAATTTTTCATCATTTCAGCCTTAAGACGTCCACTGCTGGACATAGGCCTCCCCCAAGCAAATTTTGGGGGGATATGCCATAATCGCCACGCTTGGCAGGCGGGTTGGCGATCGCAGTTGGTTAGTTAAATGCTCAGAGAACGCTGCTGCCCATCCTCTGGTGAATCCCTTAGTCGCCTTTTTCGCCAAAAGCTAAATGTCCCTTGTACGTCATAAAACGACAAATATCCACACATATCTGATATCTGTGATATTTTCAACGATGAAAGAAGCTACTTACTACAAAGTAGCTTCTTTCATCGTAGGATATTTTACATTCGCTTTCAAGACCAATGTGACATAAATGTGACTGTTACTGTTCTCATTAGTAATATTTTATTTGGGAGTTGTTTTTAGAAATGGTATAATATAAAGCCATTATAAAGCGATTATACAGTCGACTATACCTAAAGGATTTTCGCCTGTCGCTTGACAGCGTAGTCTCAATACAATAATACAACCGATATCTGCCATAGTTGTTGGCAAGATCATAATGATTATATTCGTTTTGGCTTTTTGCTATTTGGCAGTAGCAAATATATGGGAAAAAAAACAGTCTGCAATAACATTATTATTGCAGACTGTTTTTTTTTTATTTTGATCCAAATAAAAGATGGTATAATTTTGTAACAAAATTTATTAATGTATATAAATATTTTAAATATGTTACATTAAAATTCAATTGAGTGTAGGAAACAGTGTCCAACACAGTACACAGTATGGCTATTCGACAGAGACAGATAAACAGCATTATTTTTAACCGACTTTAAAAAGAAGAAGGTTATTTATAAGTACTATTGTACAGTACGCGCAATATAACTTGGCCGGAGTGAAGCTAGGCACTGCGCAAGTGCGCAGGTTTCCCCGCCTCCCGGCTTCATCAACTGACACCCATTAAATGATTACTGCGACGGTTTTGTGACAACTTCACTCCGGCCAAGCTAGATTGCACGTACTGTACATGATAATTTATTTGTTCTAAAACAATTGGTATAATTATAGTAAACATAAATTATATTAAGGTGTAACATTATTAGCTGGGGTTCTTTTAAGGGGTGACTGTACTCATCAAAACGAACAACTTTTACTGCTGGAGCAACCCCGAAATCCTGAACAAAAAACAGCTGTTCGATACATTTTGTTGCGCGACATCAATGACTAAAGAGCTGTTTTATTCGTGAGTTTCAGGGTTGCTCCAATAGTAAAAGTTGTGCGTTATGATAAGTAAATTCACCCCTTTAAAGGACCTCAACTAATAATGTTACACCTTATATAATTTCCTGTATTTTTGTTGTGTATTGATCGTGGCAAACCTAGCCTCGGAAGTGAAAAGCACTTCCTTAGATTATAGAAAAACATAGATTATACAGCACTTCATACTTTACCTATTCATAAAATACGATGCCGCGACAAAGTGTGCGTATCGCGTAGTACAAGACTGTTCGTTATCAAGAAATCGCTAGCAATATTGTGACATCCTTTTTCCACGCGCATTCATCCCGTATCGCTTGCCTGTACGATGCAGGCACACGTTTGCTTTAAGCCGTGTCTCCTGCGACCAAAATCTAACAAAACATGTTAACATTTTGCTTAGGCCAATCACATGTAGCCAAACAGCTAGGCTACGCCCCCATTTTATTAGAAAAACATGTTCGATGTTAGAAATAACAAAAATATTGTCGCAGGAGACGCCGCTTTACGTGCACAGATGAGTGTCAGCGCGCGGAGTCGATTAGTCATATGATGTGTGCGTAAAATTATAAATTTCACTTTTTCTTCTAAAATATTGCATTTGAAGAAGACTTACTCATGAAATGTAATACAAGTCGCTTTCGTATGCTTTCTAGTCTAACATTTACACGTTTTAATGGTGCAAGACGGCCTTTTTACAATATCATACGATGCGCGTACAACTTGAATTGCGCGTACTTTTGGGGGTGACACGAATATGACTAATTTACTGTAGGTATCTATGTTTTTCTCTAATCTAAGGTCAAATCTTACTCGAAAGTAACTTAAGCGCTTTTCACCTCCGAGTCCAGAAACTATAGTTTATTTGAAAACATCCATTATTGGCTCAAATTAAATTGTCAAATACGTGATACCCATAATGGGCAAAGCTGAAAACATTGGAAGACTTTCATCATGAAATCTCTAGTATTGCTACATCTTACTACATTGTGTTATAATGGAATAAATGATTAAATATAATTAAATTGGCCTTTTTATTTGCACAACAGTTATACGACAGTAGGGTACAATGTATATAATACTTTATTTCCTGTTAGAACGACACATTATTGCTTAAAGCTGACACAGAGTGCTGGTGCGGAACTAGCGGTGGGTAATCTTTATTCCGGAAAGTGAATTGTTTCACTTTTTCCAACTCCGGGTCCGGTACGGTTCATTTTCGTTATACCTTTATTCCTCCGGCACCGTTTAGCACCGTGTTGCCTCCATTGGCTCACTCGCTCATTTGGTTCCGCAGAACATTTTGTCATGTTTATTAATTCGGTTCACTGGATTATTTGGCCCATTTGGAAAATTTTGTCATTGTATTCATGGTTTTTTTTTATTTTTTATTTATTTATTATATTCTTTATTGTATTTATTTTCGAATGGACTCTCGCAGAATTGTTACCTAAAATAGATACCCTAACTGCTTAACCGGGCGGGTGGCGGAGAATCCCAGAAGTCTTTTTATTCATGAAATAGAAATTTTTAACAGTGAAAATACTTAGATACAAAGCGAAGTGAACATGAAATTTTGAAAACAGTGGTTTCGTAATGATTTTTTTAAATAAAAATAAAATAAAACAATATTCAAAATACAATGATTGATTTGGAGTATGGGCTTTTTTTTAAGTTTTATCCACGTTACGTTACCACAACCGCTCCCGCATCCGCACTTCGTGTGTGGCAGCCTTAAGTCTCACTGGCCACAAAGCTGACATTTTAGTTAAACAATCGTTGAAAATGTATTATAATGTGGTCACGATTAGAAAAGGGATTGAGAGTAATATAAGGGTTGCTATATTATAAGCAATGGTTCTGATTCTGTTTTATACAAACTAAACTAATTTAGTTTCACATGTTTCTCTAACAAAAATTATTAGAAAGGATAGAAGATTTTAGTCCTGTCAGATAAGTTTACTTGCTTATTTCTTACGTAAAGTTTTGGTCGCCATCTTTATTTATCACGACAATTTTCTCGTAAGAGCCCCTTCACACTAGCGTTGATCGAACCCCTACGCTGGACAAACGCTAGTGTGAAAGAGCTCTAAATTATAAGGGCATAGAATAATTGGAAAATTCTCAATATTTCTGCCTTTTTTAATTATGATTCAAAAAAAAAGATGGTGTGATTAAATATAGATCAGTGTGTACAACAGAATCGGTATTTCAGCACCAGTAGGTATCGGTTAATGTACTAAACAGGCACTTTGTGACTTGCAAGAAAATAATGACATTTGAAACCATTAATATAATTTTGCTAAAACAGCACTGATATTTAAAAGTACAGATACGCTACAGAGCTCCCAATTTGAAGACTCGAAAACGTCCTACAACACAACATAACATAACATAACATCACGCCTGTATTTCCCCTAAGGGGTAGGCAGAGGTGTATAGTACACCCACATTTCGCCAGTTATGTTATAGTCCCATTTAATAGGGGGCGAGCCTATTGCCATCAACCGGGCACAAATCCATACTCCGGGCTGCTACTGAGAATTTTCTAATGAAAAAACCCAATAACACTGCCCGACCCCGGGAATCGAACCCAGGACCTCACGCTCAGCAGTCGCGCTTGCGACCACTAGACCAACGAGGCAGTAAAACTTCCTAATTAGGACGTTTTTCTATTAATCCGCGTAAAGCGCCGAGCGTGACCGGTGACAAAAAAAAACTAAAATGCCGTCGCGTGTGTACAAAAAGTATTCCAATTATGACACGAAAGTAACTTGAAGTAATCAATTTACTTTTTACTAGTTTATATGTATTGTGCTGCCGCTGCGTACGGAACATTTTTTTCGTTGGTTTTGTTAGGGTATGACATATCTATACTTTTAAATATCATTGTAAAACAGGAATGAATTCGATATTTGAAGAATTTTTAAAATATTGAACAATTATAAAGCTTTATTATTTTTCTAAATTGCTAATGTCATTTGTTACAAAACAACATAATTAAAAAAAAACAATTATATGGATCTTTTACTAAACGCAACATAAATACAAGATAATCATTGACGTTCGAAATATAATATCAACGATCGTTTTACAATCGTACTAACTACGGCAGCAATGCCTTGAACCTAATGGACCTAACAATATTTTACATTGGATTTAAATACGTGTCTATGAAATATTGAACTATGTTTACAAGACTTGTCGCGCACAATAAAATCAAAACATAACAAACATTTTGACTAACCTACACGTTTCGGCCAAGCTGGACTCGGCAGACTGAAGTCTGCTCGTGAGCACGGCCAATGCAACTTGGCCGAAACGTCGAGGTTAGTCAAAATGTTTGTTATATGTTGATTTAATTGTGCGCGACAAGTCCCGTAAACATAGTGTCTATGAAAGCAAAATAATGTATCATAATGAACGAAAATAATGAAAGTAAAAATATAAGTACATACCAGGTTATTTATAATTCATTAGCAATTTTTTAAGGGATGATGTACAGTCTAACAAAGCGATTAGCATCCAGGGTTATAAATGAAGTTTTCGCAGAAGATTAAAGATATTTTCGATTTAAATATAATTTTAATAAGGGACAAAGTTAAACTTTTATTTATACAAAACCCCATCGACCATACAGCTCATAGACGCCTCATAACAGGCGACCGATGTCTGCAACACATCTATGAAATTTGACTAATGTAGGTCACCACTATTCCGCAGTTAAAATCTTCAAATCAATTTCTACCACTTGCATGAGCTGTCAAAACTGCCGCGTCAATGATTAGCCAATAGCCGGCTTGGTAGAGCCAATCGGAGTGCAGTACCCCGCCTCAGCTACTGGCAGAATTTATTGTACGCATTATATTCAACATTAGGCGTCTATTAGGCTGTATAGTCGCTGGACTATCTCATCATAACGAACATTAGTATGTATCAACACTGAAATCGAGGAAAAAAACAGCTGATCCCTACATTTTGACACAAATGTAGATATCAGCTGCTTTTTTTTCGCGATTTCAAGGTTGGTCCCATACAAAAGTTGTGAAAAGTACTTTCATCCCTTTCTTTCCTTTTGAGCCGTTATCATTATGTAGCTCATGTCGACACGATAGAAGAAGAAGAAGTTAATGAATTAAAAATAACCCTGTATAAAATAATTTCAATAAATTGTACAACGGGTCATTCTCAACTTGCGCGAGGCCTATGACCAGAATGCTGTAGGCTGAGTTGATTGTTCATACAACAGGTTGTGTGTTATTGCTGGACCGCCGCGTTCGCGATGATTGAGGGGGAGTTGATGGTCTCCCCGAGACTCTCCAGCAACTCCTTACGATAGTCGTCGAAGTTGCCGTCGACCTGAAAGGAAACAAACAAAACGGTAAATCAGACGTCATTCTTATTAAAAAATAAATGATGAAATTTGATTGATCGTTCGGCGCACCCTGGGCAGTCAGCCCCGCTACCAACCTGCTGACTGGCTAATCTTTTCCCCACTATTTGAGCTATTATTATTATGTAGCTCATGTCGACACGATAGAAGAAGTTGTTCAAATCATTTTTAACAGTCTCTTCGTCCCGATATTTTAGACGCTAATAGTACAGCAATGTTGAAACCATAGAAAACAATACAGAGAAGTGAAACGTGCGCGAGGCGCTGGCGCTTTTTCCTGTTAAGATGAACAAAACTTAAATTTTTGTAGTCAGTCACATGGCAGTCTCCTTCGCAATAAAATTTTCAAAATTCCATGATAACGTCCAGAAATCGCAGTAAATCTGTGAATTTTAGGAACTGTGGTGTTACTTATCACAAGTAAGACTGTGATATAAATCTATTTTCCCTTTAAATAACCATAATTGAATATTATTTGACTACAATGTGGCGGCAAAACAATTAATCACTTCATGAACCATTCCTTGTTTTGCATGCCTCTTTTTAACCGACTTCAAAAAAAGGAGGAGGTTATGTATTCGGCGGCTTTTTTTTCTTTCTTTTTTATAATGTATGACATGTCTTTTGTTTTGTATTGTACACCGATTATCGTTGAGTTGCGATGTGCATATGCAATGGAAAGTTAACATGGAGAGTAGTGAGAGTTATTACGCGATTTCATGGTACAGCCACTTGTTGCTTCCGTCAACTATCACGATTCGCGGATTCGTGTGTGTATAAATGAATACGGTGTCATTATTTAGTATTTGTAACTAATCACGCGTAAACGTTTTTTGTGTGCGCGTCTTGTTAATTTTGTCATTGTGTGAGTAGGTGTCGACATCGGTTTCCGTACAAAAGGTGTTCAACAACACTTCTATGTATTCTGTTTTCTATGGCTGAAACACACTTCAACTCTTTTGCAAAAATAGTCACACATGCAGAATCTTCCAAACCACCTGCTTCTACCCAAAGCCATTCACTAGCTTGTCCTTCATTAAGACGCTGACAACAGCCAAATAACCCAAATAGGCTTCTTTAAAAAAAAAATTAAGCTGTATCTATTCAGTTTGTGGCAGTGAAAAAATTTATGTTGATCTTGATCGTATTTTCTAAAACTTCAAAAAAACGTGTTTTGGGCATAATAGATATGCCCAAAACACGTTTTTTTGAAGTTTTCTCTATAGAATTTTTTTGTAAAATAACCTCTTAAAATATGTTTTAGAGCAAACAATCTCTATTATTTACAAAGTACATATTATAAATAAATTTAAGAAGACATTTAAGAAAGACAATAATCTAAAACATAGTGGTTTCTGTTTTTCAAATAAGCTTTTAGTTTTTTATTAAAAAAAAACATTGTTAATTTTTATTAAAGTTGAGCGGCGCACCCGACGTCCCTTCTCTCGTTGCCTCTCTTTCAGTTCAATACACAACGACAGTGACTGCAGAGATCTGTTTATTTAGGTGTTGTCAGCCTCTTGAAAAAAATACAATATCGTTAACATTACCTCATTGATGGTCTGGTCTTCGATGACGTAGAGCGCGCAGTCAGTCTCACGGATGAGCCGCTCGTCGTGGGACACGATGAGAACGCCCCCCTTGTATTCATTGATGGCCTCCGCCAGGGCGTCTATACTCTCGATGTCCAAATTGTTCGTGGGCTCGTCCTGTACGAAGGATAATCTCATTTAATCATGTATTTTTGTGAGAATTCATCCATCTATTTTACGTCCGTTTAAATGAGTCTCGTCTCTCATCATCATTTCAGCAGAAAGACGTCCACTGCTGGACATAGGCCTCCCCCAAGCATCGCCACAACGACCGGTGTTGCGGATTCCCGCTACCTTCACCAGGTCGGCGGTCCTCCTTTTGGGGGGCTTATCCACGCCAGTACGCGGTCGCCACTCCAGAACCTTACGGCCCCATCGGCCATTCGTTCTGCGAGCAATGTGCCCCGCCCACTGCCACTCAAGTTTGGCAATTCTTCGGGCTATGTCGGTCACTTTCGTTCTCCTGCGAATCTCCTCATTTCTGATTCGATCACGCAGGGACACTCCGAGCATAGCCTTTTCCATTGCCTTTTGACTACTACGTTACTACGCTAAAAATAGTATGAGAAATCTGCAAATAATCAACACTGTAAAAGGATCCCAAACAGTAACAGATCAAATCGCCTTATAGGAGTAACCTTAATAAAAAAGTCTTCCAAAATGACCCTAGCTTTCATTCCTAAGGGCATTTCCTTCGTCCGCCCGGTTAAGCAGTTAGGGCACCTATCTTGGGTGCCGATCTACGAGAGTCCACTCGAAATTTTATTGCATCTAGAATAAATAATTGATTTAAACTCGCATTCTTTCCTGTCTGTCTGTTTAGAATCGATTTTAAACTAACTTCCCGATTAGCTAGAGACCTGAAACTTTAAACATAGCTGAGAACTAGATGAGAATGCAATACTAACATGCTTTCATTTTAAAAACGTGAAAATTAAAAAAAAACTTTTTATTCTGTTTTATTATTACACAGCAGACTTTGCCCGCGGCTTCGCCCGCGTGCTGAAGTAAAATATAGCCTATGTTACTTCTGGATAAAGTAGCTTTCTAATCGTGATAAAATTATTAAAATCAGTTCAGTGGTTTATCGATTACAAACAAGCAAATCTTTCCTCTTTACCTTTACCATAGAATATATACTAACGACAAGAAGCGACACTTAAGCATGTATGCTCGTAAAATTGCTCGCAGCTATGTGTGCCGGACGGGCGAGCGGGGGGGCCGTGCGCGGTGCGCGGCGTGTGGAACGGGCAGTCTCTCGGCTGCCTCGGCCAAGGCCTATTGCATTCACGCGCTCGCTCAAAGTCATCGGCGAGCGAGCTCTCACGTACACGGAGTGTCAACGCTGTACCGTTACCTACATCTACCTTTACCTTTCTTCATCTTCTCACTTTCTTTACCTTTTTTTTTTCCTCTTTAATATAATTACATCCATACATACACACGTCATCACATTCATCACACATCAAATTAGACCCTCCTTATACCCGCGGCACGCTATGATGGCGTTTTTGACATTTTCCAATAGTGTTGTGACACATTTCATATTATTAGCGATTGGTACCAGGTTTATTACTTTGACCAACTCCAACTAGCTATTATGAATAATATCTACATAAAGTAAATAATTTATCAAATTATTCAATAAACATAACGTCTAGCCTTTTTTTATTGATCGCTATTAATCAAATTTTCTGTGACATACATGAAAAAAACAGTAGAAATATATAGAATTTTAATAATAGATTTGGGATTCAAAAAATTATATTGCTGTAGCAGTACATCACTATTGACAATAAAGTACGGCAATTGTTCCTTCATACGTAGCTGTCAATATTTACCGATCTTCATGAGCAGGCAAATGTCAAAAACGCCATCATAGCGTGTCGCACCTATAGTCACTGTTGAATTAAATAATATCTTACCCATGGTATAATAACACCAGGTAGTCTCTTCCCTGACAGCTAGGTCACGTGATTGCCTCCGTACTACGTCATCGGCCGTGGAGCCAATAGCGGGCTGTTAGCGTGACACTTGTCAGTTTGACGTGCTGCCACTTTGTGAAAATAAATTACCCGAGCAAAATGCATTTTTTCATTTACTTTCTTCTATAAAGAATCACTTTTTAACTAGTAATTTAATATAGTTTCCTTTATTAACTAATTAGATGAATAACACGAGATAACAAATAGTTAGGCTAGTTAGGAATTTATTTTATATTCATTATGAACAAAAATCTCCTTAAGTATATTGAAGATATCAATCAATGGCAGCACTGATCGTGACGTAGCTTAGAGGCATCGCGCTGTTATTGCGGGAAGAGTATACCTGGTGAAACATCTTATTATACCATCATCTTACCAAAATAACGACATCGGGCGCCATAAGGGTCAGTTCAGCGAGAGCGACCCTGGCCTTCTGTCCTCCACTGAGGTCCATCATCTTGATCGTATGCGCGTGACTCGCGAGGCCGAACGTTCCGAGAGCCTTGCGCGCCTTCTCGTACTGGAGGCCGAATAACCTCTGCAGGTATTCGGCGGGAGTTTCCTCGGCAGTTAGATGCTCACCGGAATGCTGGTCGAAGCGACCTATCCTCTACAGAAGATTTTTAAAGGTTAGATTTTTGTCACATCAAAGGGGAGACGAGGCTACATTGAACGTATTTTAGGGGTCACTTGTATACTAGCGGTGGGCATTGAATCAACGAACGGCTTTTTAAAACAGCTTTTTCACAAGAAACGAATTAGCTGTTTTCCATTGCTCAAAAATCAGGTTGAAAAAAATTAATACATTTGACAAACAAACATTGACAAATTGTTTAAAAAAATCAACTAAATTTTATGTCAATCTGAATAACGTTCCGTGTGGTGCCGGACATAAACAATTGCACCACCCTATTTCTTCTCATGGGTGTCGTAAAAGGCGACTAAGGGATTCACCAGAGGATGGGCAGCAGCGTTCTCTGAGTATTTAACCAACCAACTGCGATCGCCAACCCGCCTGCCAAGCGTGGCGATTATGGCATATCCCCCCGTTTTGGGGGAGGCCTACGTCCAGCAGTGGCGCGGGTACGTGTCGGGCCCGCGTGGGGTGGAGGTGGTGGCTCTCCCCAAATTTTATTTTTGTATTAAAAATACTTCGACATCAAAATTTAAAAAAAATTACTTAGCGTAAATCTTCATGTCCATTGTTATTATTTGTAAGATAACCTCAGGAAACTGCTTCTGGATATTGTTTTACCTATTTGTATGTTTATGCTTGTTACTAAATCTATTTCAATAACAAATAAATTGAAAATATAACTAACCAGTCTATGATTCCTGATGAGGTCTCCTGTTATGGGATTCAGTTCATCAACCAACAGTTTGAGGAAGGTAGACTTGCCCACACCGTTGGGGCCCACGATGGCGATACGAGTATTCAAGTCGATACCGAAGTCCACACCCTTGAATAAGGGCTTTTGTCCGGGGAAGTTGAAGTACACATCTGTAGAAAAAATCATCTTAATATGGTTCTGATTGCATGAAAAGGATGAGGTAGCAGCCAAACTGCTACCAAGATCATTTTGAACGATTAAAAAGTTTTCTAAGTAACTTTTACTGCTGATCAATTTCTTTTTTAACCGACTTAAAAAAAAGGAGTAGGTTCTCAATTCGATTGTATTTTTTTTAAATCTTTGTTACCTCAGAACTTCGTCATTTATAAACCGATTAGGATTTTTTATTTTATTTGAAAGGATATACTTCCAGATTGGCCCCATTTTTATCAAAACACAGTTCTGATAATGGTTCAGTTGTGGAATTGAGGGAACTCTGCAAATATTGTAGGCATACATATAGCGATTTTGGTATTTTCATCAACAAATCAAGCATTTGCATTCAGAAAGTATAATTTGGTGAAAATCTTCAATCGCTTGTCTTTCTATTGCTACTAACTTACTTACTTTACGACTTCAAACAGAATAAAATAATTTGTGTTTACAGTTTAGGAAGTCGGTGCCATTTTTTTCTCAAATCAAACCGAATCAAAGGTACCTACTTCCTAAACTCATCATCATCATCCTACTGCCCTTATCCCAATTTAAATAAATTCGGGCATCTCTATCAGCCGTCTTCTCCGTGTTCACTTTCATTCTATTTATATCATCTTTCACACAATCCATCCATATTTTCGTCGGTCTGCCTCTTTTATTATAGCCATAAACTTCCTAAACTGTTGCACACAAATCATTTTACTATTTTTGAAGTCGGTTTTTATTTTAATACAACACATTGAACCTTATCTAAGATTTGTCCATACTGTCCCAGTTCAATGAAGCATACCACTTTGTATGTCATACTGAGTATAGTCACTCTCCGCTAAAATAGTGGCATCCTTTGAAAAATAATGCGAGGCGTGTGCCGTCGATCATCACAGGAAGCCGCCTCAAAAACAAACAATGCCCCCATCGACATACATCCGCAAGAAATACTGTCATTTCATATCATTTTATTATAAACTTGGGTAGTGATTCCGAGGACACTTCTCACTAGAAGTCATCACTATGAAGAACAGCGTTTAATTTTATGCTTATTAATAAAAATTCTGCCATCACATTGAATTCCTGCATGCCGTTTGGGTGTACCACCACTATTTGAGCGGACAGACTATAAACCGAGTATACCGGCGAAGGATCGTGGAAGGAGAACTTAACGATATACTCCTTGGGCTGCTGCAGTAAGACTCGTATAATTCGCTATATCTTAACTATACAAACAGGTAGGTACGTACTGTGTAAGCCGAGTATTGGCGGCTGTAGCGGCGGGGGGTCGGGGAAGTTGAACTTGACTATGTATTCCTTGGGCCGCTGCAGCAGAGCAGTCGGGGCGGCACTATCCTCGTCCTCTCGTTGTGCCTTACTGCGGTTCTTCTCTTGTTTGCGCGTCAATGCGTCCTTTTGTTTCTTTTCCTGGTTACGTAAACAAACAAGCTGTTTATGACCAATGTTCAACCAATCAATAATTTAAACAAACAGCCAAAAGCCGTAATTCGATTAAGTTTGTTAATAATTTTATTTTTTAGTACATCAGCACCCCCTGGTTTTTGTTGTTTACAAAAAACTAGCTGACGCCCGCAGCAGTGTCCTAAGTGTTAAATTTTGTAGCAAATTTTATCCAACTCCGTTCAGTGATTGAAGGACAAACAAACATCAATACTTCCGCAAGGTCATAGTCGACTTCATGATTGACTTGCAGCTTGGGGAAGTGCTGTAATGCTGCAATATCACAATAGATCGTATCAGGTCGCAGTGGCTTAGGGGCATTCAAGACCCCTACCTCTTTCCTCAAAATAATACTTCCGCATTTATAACATTAGTAGTGCCTCCCAGCAGGTTTCCGGTTACGGCGGCCAACCTCAACGGAGACTAGCCATCTGCGCGGGACATATTATTGTGCACAAGTATGTGCGCAAACACAGGTGCACTCTCTATTCCCTTACTCTCTCGTATTCCGATGGGACAGCAATCCGACACGACCTATATGATAAGTATTATTTAACAGCGAAAATTAATAACCAATCTATCCACGATTTACTAGAGATAGAAATTTGACATATTTTGTATGAAGCCAATGTCAAATTTAATTATTTATATTAATTTAAATTAAATACTCTGGGCTGATACACGAGTGCCAGCAAAACCTCAACCAGGTAGGTAATCTCAATAACATAACCATTCAATGGATCAAAGGACACAGCAGTTCCCGAGGCAATGATGCAGCGGATGAACTGGCCAGAAGGGGATCGAGTATGGTAGTCGTGGGACCTGAACCCATAGTGCCACTCCCCTTTGGATACTTACGCAACTTGGTAAGGAAATGCACCAAGGACAAACACTACAAACTATGGAAAGACCACGGTGAGTGCAGGCAGGCCAAGGAGGCACTTCCCACAATCGACGGCCGGTTCACGAAACGGGCCCTCCGATTGTCAAAACAACAGCTGCGTACAGTCACAGCTGCTATAACTGGCCACGGGTCTTTTAACAAACATCTTTTTGTCATAGGTGTTACGGACAGCCCACTGTGCAGAGCCTGCATGGTGGAAGACGAGACAGCAGCCCATGTGCTTCTAGACTGCCCTGAGGTCGCCACATACAGGGCCAAGTACTTCGGTAACCCAGGTACCCTCAGAGAGATCGCCAGCAACACCAAGGCGTTGCTGGCCTTTTTTGAGGAGTTGGGGTGGATCGAGTAAATTCCCACCCGTACGCAAAATACACGCTTGGACGTGGAGTTGCGGAAACCAGCCCGTTATACTATACAATACTATACTATACTATACTAATGTCAAATTTAGTAGTGCAAATCATGGATAGATAGGATATTAATTTTGGCCGTAAGATGACGAGTTCTTCTACATAGATAAAGGACTTAGAGCTCAGACCCTTATAAGTACTGCTGATCACGATAGCTTTGGAGCCTTAACTTCTTATAAATAACATGGCAGTGACTAACGGCCAAAATTAATATCCAAGCTATCCACGATTTGCCGTACTAGGGATGGGAATTTGACAAAATATGTCAAATTTCTATCTCTAGCAGGGTAAATCGTGGATAGATTGGATATTAATTTGGGCCGTAAATCGCTACGTCACAGATTGATCCATTCGCTATTACAGCCAAAATTTACATCTATATCCTATCTTTCCGCAATTTGCTCTACTAGAGATAGAAATTTGACATATTTTGTATGGAGCAGATGTCAATTTTATATCTCTAGTATGGCAAATCGTGGATAGATTGGATATTAATTTTGGCCGTTAGCCACCACGAGGCCCCTCAAACACCACACTTATAACTAATGGTATTATTACAACTCACAGCTTGTTTCTTCGACTGTCCGTGCGCCTTCAACTCCTTTATTCTCTTCTCTTGCTTCTCATACTCCTTGATCATCTCTTTTCTTTTTTGTGCGTGCATCTTCTTGAACATGGAGTAGTTGCCCTTGTAGTAGTACAACTTCTGAGTGTCCAAGTGAACGATCTCGTTGCACACGTTATCTAAGAAAGACTGGTCGTGAGATACCACCAAGAGGGTCTTCTTCCAACCTTGGAGGTAGCTGAAATGTTAGGAATTATTGTTTTTTTTTCCATCTATATAGCCATAGAACAACATATAACACTGATCCGCGACTGATTGATAGACAAAGCACAACCTAAGCCGGTAAAAAAACATGAATTACTCATTTCGCCTCGATCAGCGGGCATATTATCCCCTAGTTTTTGAAAAGCTGATCAACGCAAAAATTTACTGATCTGTTGCCAAATCTCATGTCAAGTTTTGTTATTGGTTGCTATTATTTTGGCTGAAATGAAGTTAAAATATAGTATAATGGTCAATGGTCGGCCAAAATCTAAAATCTAAGGAGATTTAAGATCAAATTAATCAGCCTTCCATAAACCAGAGGTAGTATTATACTGTCTGTGCCGGAGGTATGTTTTGTAACCTATAAGCGCCTATAGGTGGCTGGGGGGACTGGATGCGGAAGGCAGAGGACCGCGTGTTGTGGCGCAACTTGGGAGAGGCCTATGTCCAGCAGTGGACTGCGATAGGCTGAGTTGATGAAGCGCCTTACCAATTCAAGGTAGATAGATAGATAGATGGAATATGCTTTATTGTACACCATGAAAATAGTAGTAAACAGGAACAACGTATAAATAAAGTATGAAGTGACAGATACTAAAATGCGTATGTACCTATACAAGCGAGGATCCAGGATTTATTTCTGTGAGGGGCACAAGGCCCAGACAAGTAAGGAGTTTACCCTATTATTGCACTATGTGCGATATTTTGCGAAATGCAACTTGCGGTAGTATGCCCCTACTTATGTAAGCAAAAAGAAACTAATATTATTGAAGCGGCTCCCATGAAATCTCTCCTTGTTTTATTTGAACCGTCCGGGGTGACCCCCCCCCCCCCCACTGGATTTACCCTTCTAAAGATATAAAATTTCTAGGCTAGGAAATTTACCTATTACCTAATGGCTGTAATACTTACTTGTCTAACCAAATGACAGCGTTCAGATCTAAATGATTCGTAGGTTCGTCGAGCATCAGCAGGGTTGGTTCTATGTACAGAGCTCTGTGAAACAAATGTTTTAATAATATAAGTAATAGTTATTTGTTATGCCAGGCTGCAATGTTGTTATTTGGCGCGAGTGCTTGTATTGAATCCCGAGCAAGCGAAAGATTAAAATCCTGAGCGTAGCGAGGGATTCAAAAGCACGAAACGAAAATAATTTTGCAGCCGTGAGAAACACACAAATTTTCATCTCACTACAGCGAGGAAAATGCTAGATGCAAGAAAAACTATTCAAATATAATTAATCAGCGTTTAATTATTCTTAATATTAAGCCTAACCACAATAAAACTCAAACGTTAATGAATGATAATGACTGTAGAAGATATAAGTAGAGAGAAGTACTCAAGAATCGTTCGTGCGCTTAATTAAGGGAAGACAACCACTACTACACAATAGGATATGCAGATGACCTCGCCATCCTCGTATCGGGTAAGGTGACTGGGACCATCTGCAAGCTCACCCAACAAGCGCTTCGTATTGTAGAACGCTGGTGCAGAGAATTTGATCTTTCAGTGAATCCCACCAAAACTGAGTTAGTCATGTTCACCCAAAAGCGAGCATTAGGACCCTATTGCTTATCCAAACTGTTTAGTACTGAACTCCAGCTGGCCAACGAAGTCAAGTACCTCGGTGTCATCTTAGACAGTAAGCTAAGTTGGAGTAATCACCTAGAAAACAAACTAAACAGGGCCTGCATCACCTTCTGGCAATGCAGGAAAATGATAGGTAAGAAGTGGGGCCTATCCCCTAAAATTATACTATGGCTATAATCCGCCCCATGATTGCCTATGGGGCCGTAGTTTGGTGGCCTAGAACCAAGCTGATTACAGCTTCAAACAAACTACAGCGCATGCAAAGACTTGCCTGTGTGGCGATTACAGGCTGCATGAGGACTACCCCGACTGCAGCACTCGAAGCCATGCTGGGAATTCCACCGCTCCACCTTTTTATACAACAGGAGGCGGCGATGGCGGCAGTACGTCTAAAAACACTAAATCTATGGAGTAAGAGTAGTACACAACACACCGCGTTGATAGAGGAACTCAGCAATGAATTCCCTCTGTTGAAATCCATTAACGACCGGATTCCCAAGCAATTTATTTTCGACAAGAAGTACAAAATCCAGCTGTATGAGGATCACCGATGCGAAGGGCTGTGCCCTGCAGAGGTGCGAATCTTCACGGATGGATCCAAAACAGGTACAGGTACGGCTGCCGGGATCTTCTCGGAAGACCTCAATATACACATAGCCACACCATTGGGGGTCCATAACACGGTGTTCCAGGCCGAGTGCATGGGCATTTCCCTGGCAGCTTCGGCGATTATAGCCAGGAAGGTTTAAGACCACTCAATTCGCATACTCTTGGACAGCATGTCCGTACTACAAGCACTAAGCAGCCACACGGTAAACTCGGGGCTGATACACGAGTGCCAGCAAAACCTCAACCAGGTAGGTAATCTCAATAACATAACCATTCAATGGATCAAAGGACACAGCAGTTCCCGGGGCAATGACGCAGCGGATGAACTGGCCAGAAGGGGATCGAGTATGGTAGTCGTGGGACCTGAACCCATAGTGCCACTCCCCTTTGGATACTTACGCAACTTGGTAAGGAAACGCACCAAGGACAAACACTACAAACTATGGAAAGACCATGGTGAGTGCAGGCAGGCCAAGGAGGCACTTCCCACAATCGACGGCCGGTTTACGAAACAGGCCCTCCGATTGTCAAAACAACAGCTGCGTACAGTCACAGCTGCTATTACTGGCCACGGGTCCTTTAACAAACATCTTTTTGTAGGTGTCACGGACAGCCCACTGTGCAGAGCCTGCATGGTGAAAGACGAGACAGCAGCCCATGTGCTTCTAGACTGCCCTGAGGTCGCCACATACAGGGCCAAGTACTTCGGTAACCCAGGTACCCTCAGAGAGTACTATACTAATTAAGGGAAAAACAAAAACTGCATTTTTTTATAGCTGCTGGTTTGGCCGGGGATCAAATCTATATTTTTTTTCTAAGGTATATTACGAACCGACTTATCTCTACTTACACTTACCTAATAATTTAGGATGTGGCCCATCAGCTCGTATTTCAAAACTCACTGTGTATAAAACAAGCAATGCTTTACCTAGCAAGTGACACCCTCATTCGCCAGCCTCCGGAGAAGTTCTTGGTCGCTCGGTTCTGCATCTCGCGACTGAAGCCCAGACCGGCCAGGATACGACGAGCTCGGGGCTCCGCTGAGTCCGCACCTATCGCTTTCAATTCCGCATATACCTAAAAAGATATTTCTTCAGAAAGTGGAACCTTTTAATTCTTCTTAGCTTGTGTTGGCAAAAGCTATAATATGTATAACGCGCGCCATTTAAGAATTTAATCATAAATGGCGAAGACTATTTATTTAAGTATGGACAGCATAAAAATAGTTTTATTTATTTCTTATCATATTCACTAATAAAATTTATTTAAATGAATAAATTACAATATATTAATAATGTAATGTAATGAGATCAAAGTACTAGTCACTACGCAAAGCCTTGCCATTCTTACAAGAAATCATTTTAACTAATACGATATCTTCAATAAACAACAACATTAAAAACAAATTATAAAAACTTAACAAAACAAACATCATCATCCTCCTGCCCTTATCCCAATTTATTTGGGGTCGGCGCAGCATGTTTTTTTCTTCCATAAATCTCTATCAGCCGTCATCTCTGTGTTTACTTTCTTTCTATTCATATCATCTTTCACACAATCCATCCATATTTTCTTCGGTCTCCCTCTTTTCTTATAGCCATCAACATTCATACTTAAAACTTTCCTCGTAACATGCTCCCCATTCCTCCTCATCACATGTCCATACCATGATAGTCTGTTGCTACTTAACTTCTCTGTCACTGGCGCTACTTTCAGACTCCCTCTTACATATTCATTCCTTATCCTATCCATTCTCGTTACACCACACATTCCTCTTAACATTCTCATCTCAGCTGCATGCACTTGCCTTTCATTAATTCCTTTCGTAGCCCAACATTCCGATCCATACAGGACAGCAGGTCTTATCATGGTCTTATAGATTTTCCCATTCAGTTTAAGAGGAATTCGGGAGTCACATGTAGTTCCCGTGACCTGCCGCCATTTCAACCATCCTGTGTTAATTCGGTGCTTGACTGTCCGGTCAATTTCGCCATCGCTTTGCACAAGTGAACCGAGGTACCGAAAGTCGGAGCAGGCAACTGGCAAGGGCACGCCATCTAGCGCAATAGCAACAAAACCGGAAAGACCGCCGAAATCGCAGAACATGTATTCCGTTTTAGTTCTGCTGATTTTCAAGCCAACGTTCTCCAGATTTTGTTGCCATTTTGCCAATCTACTCTGGACCTCAAGTCCATCTTCACCAACAAGGACAATGTCGTCAGCAAACAGCATGCACCAGGGTGCCTCTTCCTGGATTTCTGATGTCAAAGCATCCATTATCAGCAAGAAGAGGTAAGGACTTAGAGCCGACCCTTGGTGCAAGCCTACAGCCACACTGAACTCGTCGGTGTTGCCAGCGGCCGACCGAACGTGGGTACTAGATTGGCTGTACATAGCACGAATTAACTCCACATACTTTGCAGGCACACCTTTCTCTTTCAGCGCCCACCACAAGACCTCGCGGGGTACTCTGTCGTACGCCTTCTCTAGGTCAACGAACACCATGTGCAAGTTCTTATGCGCACGTCTAAGTTCTCGATTTTTCCTCACCGTACAGCAATGGTTCTTAACCTTTATGTGGTGGGGGACCATTTGCCCAAACATTTACATTGCCACGTACCACCAATTTGTTTGCCGATGAAGTTAAGTTTTAATTTACTATAAATTACTCAAGACATGAAAATAGGTAATAGGCGACGTAAGAACGAATATTATATCAGAATTGTACAGCTACTTAAAAAGAAAAAAAACCGCGTCCAGAACAAAATGGCCACCAGTTTTTGTTAATTAATATATGAAATAAAAGGAATTAGACATCAGGAAAACCAAACACTCAGATTTTGTCCAGTAGCAGGAAAGAAGCGAGCCCGAAATTTTTTAGGGTGTTCGAAAACATGACAGCCTTTAATATGTACTTAGGGAGTTGTACAAACATGCACAAACACCCAGACCCGAAACCAGCTATCTGTGGATCACACACATATTTTGTTTCGTGCAGGAATTGAACCCGCAATGTTTAGCGCAGAAGCCGATCGCGCCGTGCCAATAGTGTCGTGGAATGGGAAAAGGGTAAGACAAATTTTATTAAGTAATTGAATATAAAACACAAAATACAAGTCTCCACTCCCCTATATCTCACTCCTGGTATATCACAAACGAAAAACCACTCACCTCATTTAACCTATCTTGTTTGCCGAGATTTCCTTTTTCAATTAAAGTTTCCAACTCTTTGCATTCGTTAAGTAATTCTAAAAGAGAAAGAATACAATATGAAATAAAGCGTAGGTAGTACAAGCAATAAATTATATCTTCTACGAATTCTTACCAGTCCTCTTAACATCAGCCTCTAGAAGCGTGTCGACGGCGCTCATATCACTAGCAGTGACCTCTTGCTCGCACAACAGTATATCTATATGGGGAGGGAGCGGGAAGGCACGCTGGGCCAGATGCCTTAGCAGCGTGGTCTTGCCGTGACCATTGGGGCCTACCAGACCGTACCGACGACCGTTCGCGATCAACAAGTTAGCGTTCACGAACAAATCTTTGCCTTTAGCACTTATTGAGAAGTTTTCCACTTTTATGTCCACTGCGTTCTCCAGGGCTGCCATCTGACCTAAAGTGATATGCATAAATTATTAGAAGAGAAAATAAATAATTCGACCGAACAAGTCAATTAATATCCATCCATCTAACCATGAGCATTAACTTATTTCATTCCTAGAATGTTAAAAAGATAACTAGTCGTTTTAGCTGTAAAACCACTATTATGTTTTTCACTTTATGTATGTCGCTTTCAGTCATGTCTGTCTGTTCGGTACCAATTTTGCAATCGATTTTAAACTAACTTCCCGATGAGCTAGAGACTTGAAACTTTAAACATGGCTCAGAAGGCCAATTCTCGTAGTTAAAACGTTCAAAATACAGCTGCAAACTAATCTTAATTTTAAATCTCAATCTCCTGACAGTAATGTTCCTGTTTGCCGTTTATTTGTGACACTTTGGTCTATAATGTCACCAATAAACGGCAATCAGAAACATCTACAGTCAGGAGATTGAGATTTAAAGGATTGAGATTAGTTTGCAACTGTATTTTGAACATTATTAATTACGAGAATTGGCATTCAGGACTGGATGACAATGCAATATTAACTCGCTTTCTTTTCAAAAACGTGGTTTAAATAAACTTTTCTCATCAAATCAATGGACTTCATGTTGCTTATATTTGAAATCAAAATTAAAAATAATCAACAAGATTGCTACTTTGCTACATACCTGCAGTTTTCTGTGCCTGACTGACAGTGAAGTTGGCTTCAAGATCACTGTGTCCCTGACCTCCCTTCTTGGTGAGCATTTCCACCTGCTTCTCATACTCTTGTAGCTTCTTCAACTTCTTCTTCTCTTTGTGACTCATTTTTTTCTCTGCTGGCTCCACCTTTTCTTTATCTGGGAGTTCTGCAAGCTTGTCATCAGTCTCCATTGATTCTTCATCTGCAGAACCTTCCGGTACCACGCTTTCTTCTTTCTTGGTTTTAGACTTTTTGTCCTGTTTAGAGCATTAAGCAACATAAATAGGATGCGACTTAGCATATACTAGTGAAAATTTACACGGATTTTGCATGCTATTTATCATCTCTCATACAAAAATCAACAAAATTTTCCTCTATGTAAAAATGTGGCAGACGGATTAAGTTAAACAATTTATCGGACTTTATTCAAGTCCTTGGTTTTTAACATTATCACACCTCGGACACTTTATACAACCGCTTTGATTTAAATGCCCACTATTCTTACATAAAATATGAGGGCGTTTGTACACGCGCCAAATGTATGTGTAACAATAGGGCTACGGCCATCAATGAAGTCCGTTTCAATTTAATGTGTACCTAAACAATTTTTTTTTGAAATTTTGTTAATTAAATGACAATCTAAATTATAAATATATCATATTGCAATATGTTGAACACAGAACAAAATAATTACGTTTTGTTACAGTAAATTTATCCATAAAAGTGCCAAGTTGTTTACTTTAATTCATCCTTTGGAAAATGAAAAAGCTTCCGCTTTTGTCGTGTCTTGATGAAGACAAGCAACCAAACATAGCACAAGTAACTACTATCTCTATTAATATAATTAAAGTATTTTTCACTATCTACACAAGACAAATTAAAATACAACACGCACGTAAAACGCGCATCGCGATGAGAAAATGAAGTGAGGGCTGAAATTCGGGCGGGGTGAGGTAAGTCGAATAGGCGGGAGGAGGTGAGTGGCCATTCTTTACGTAGTACTATCATGTGTTCTGTGACATTATTATAATTATTTATCCTACTATCGTACTTCCTACTTATTATTATAAATGTGAAAGTTTGTGCAGACGTTTCGATGTTTGTTACTCAATCACCCGTTAACCGTTGAACGGATTTGGATAAATGGCACACATATAGACCATAACCAACATGTAGGCTATTTTTTATCCCGGGAAGATAGCGCGATAACCGACATCCACGCGGGCAAAGCCGTGGGCATAGGCTAGTTAATAATGAAAAAAGTTTGAATGAACATCATTGAATATTTTATTGATATAGCAGTGATAGCCTAGTGGTTGAACGCTTGCCTTCCATGTAGGAGGGTGCGAGTTCAATCCCGGCTCGCACCTCTGACTTTTCGGATTCATGTGTGGATCAGAATTTGATTATCACTTGCTGTAACGGTGAAGGAAAACATCATGAGGAAACCTGCACACCTGAGAATGCTCCATACAGTTCTCGATGGTGTGTGTAGTCCACCAACACGCAGTAGGCCAACGTGGTAGACTAAGGCCTGAACCTTCTCATACTGAGAAGAGGCCCGTACCCAGCAGTGGACAGTAATGGGAAGATTATGTTATGTTATATTTTACTGATTCCTAGCTGTGCTTATGTGCTATGCGTTGCAATGCTAATTTTTTTTTGGACCATTATCTTGCGTGGGCGTACGCAGAACAACTCGCCAAAGTTTCATCACAATCGGATTAATAGTTAAGGAACGCATAGAGGACAAACATACAAAAAAACATTCATTTTTATATGTATAGATTATGATACGAACTGCTAGTAAAATCTAAGCTCATAGACGCACAGTTGCTTGTTGGTCGGTGTTCTAGAGGCTGTACTTCGAAGAGTGTGCGCAAGAGCTCCATGAGCTTATTCCGCCCTCTCCTTTCTTTCATCGGAATACAAGACGCACTGCACGATATCATCCACATTTGATAGAAATCCTTACTATCAGGACCAAGCACTTTGAAACTCTTTCATAATGCGCACAGCCAAGTTGTGGAATTCATGTTATCTGTATTTCCGGGCACTTACAACCCTAACGCCTTCAAAGCTAGAGTGAATCGACACCTAATAGGTTTGCTCGCTCCATCGTCGACCACATCTTGACAAAGCTGTCTAGATTGTGGTCAAGAGCAAATCTATATCCCATAAAACATAAAAATAAAGGTTTCAGTAGATCATACCTTTGACTTTACAGGTGGTTCCTCATTTTCCGGTTCAGTCTCTTTAACTTCAAATTTCTTTAGTTCTGCCTCTATATCATCCATGTTATTCTTCTTTTTATTTTTACCTGTAGAAATGAAACATTTGTAATGTAGGTTTAATTGTGATGAGTAAGGTTTTCAGTGTTACTATCAACAAGAACAACTCAGCCTATCTCAGTCCACTGCTGGACATAGGCCTCTCCAAAATTGCGCCACAAAACTCAGTCCTCCGCCTTCCACACCAGTCCCCCCCCAGCTACCTTCTTCAGCAGGCGACGATTGTAGACAAGGGTATTGTCTACGAAAGAAAAGACAAAATTTCTTTTTTGGAATTTTGTCGACTCTTTCGTAAACAAATCTCTTGTCTAAAGTGGCATAAATGTCGAACGTTTACATATTCAGCCCATTATTGACCCAATCCCGGGCACGTCTTAGTTCACCATGGCCAGCAGGTGGACGGGCAGACTACACACACCATCAAGAACACTTTTTTTACATGAATCTTATAATCCCCCATGAAATCCAATTGCAATTATATCAACAGGCGTTACCTTTACTTTTAACTATAGGAATAGCAATTTCTTCCTCATCTTCTGATGGTTCCATTTTTAATTCTTTGTCACTTTCTTCATCAGGCCAATCCTCTTTCTTTCCTTTACCTGTGATTTTATAAGACTGTATTAAGGTGGATTCACACCGGCGAGGCGTGGAGTGGATAGCAAAATTTCAATTCACGTCACGCCCATCTTTGGTGTGAAGGTCTGGATAGGCGAAGATGTGCGAGGCGAGAATTGAAATATTTGTTGGTAGAATATTAAACTTTATTGCTGCGTAAATAGAGTATTTATTACATTGCAAAACGGTACATCGCGAGCAGGCGCGTGCCGGCGCCTGATCGGCGCGAGACGGCGCGTGCTCGCGTCGCGATGTACATCTTTCGGTGTGAAAGGCTCAGCGAGATTTCAATTCACGCCCATCCAATCCTCGCCTCGCCGGTTTGTAACCACTTTTAGAATTAGATTAGCACTATTTTACACTATGTATGTAGTGATTACGACAAGAAAATATGCACCACTGGGTTTTTCAGATGCATGTATCTCACACATTACTTAGGCTGCACGGCTGCAATTTGAAGTAGAGCTGCTCTTTTGTACACTATATCACTAGATGGTGCTCACTACTTGAGTGATACAAAATTAAGTGATACAGTGTAAATACAGGCTGATTACTAAGTGCTTTAAAAAAATGTCCCCCATCTTGGAATTTGAAAATAAATTGCATTTTCGTAATCAGCACCGCAGGAAATCTAGAAAGTAACACCCATATTTCATTTAAGAAAAAGGTTTGGAATTTTTTTGTGACAACATGTATTGACGCTCGTTTAGGCTCAATGCGCACTGATATGAATTCGTACGAATTCACACCGCCAATTCTGGAATACAATACACCGCACACCCACCGCAGTGCGCAAGCTTCCATCGTATGATTCGTATGCCTTTGTCAACAGAAGTTCCGGTGTGAATTCGCACCGCAACCACACCGCAGTGCGCATATGGTAGGTACGCGCTAGGACCTCGAAGGGTACGGGTATGGTGATTGTATGCAACTCGGGCTCGAAATATATTTTGATCTTGATCAAACATAATTTATCAGACGCTCACGTGGGAAATTTTCACTTCAAAGAATAGGCAACACTGTAAATATGGCGTCAAATGGCGATACATATTTAGATAACTTTACACTTTGTTAATTTAATTGTTATAAAATTATTAGTTATTGAAAGTTTATTGACCGATGACAGGTAATTTTTGTTATTTTTTTCAATCGTCTTTCGTAATTCCTACTCACTTTTATAGCGCATTATCGTCATTTTTATAAGCCACAGAATTTGTGTTTACCGTACAATGACAGAAGCGCCACTGATCGGGCGGGACCTAGCTTATCACCCAACTAGGGAGTGATATATTTCTTGACGTTTAGTCACTCAGACTAACTATCTAGATAAGTAAATAATCAAAGTTTCAGACATGCCTCTTATAATTCAAAAACTTGTTAGTCCTTATGGTTTGACGACCTCTGTGGTCTAGTGGTTCGAGTGTCGGACTGCTGATCACGAGGTCGTGGGTTCGATTCCCACAGGACACAACCGTCTGGTTGTTTCTTATGTATTATATATATATAAGTATGTATTTACAACAAAAAAAAAGTATATAAGTATTATATCCATTGTCTAGTACCTATACCATAAGCTCTGCTTAGTTTGGGACTAGATGGTGATGTGTAAAAATGTCCCAAAAATATTTATTTTATTTATATTTATTTATTAAAACGCTATAGTAGAACTCCTGTCAGTCAAAAACAAATATTTTTATAGACAACAAAGAATGAAAATTCTAATATTTTTGATGACAAAAAACTAGTAAATGATGTAGTGTCATAATTGAGAGACTTGCACTAGAAAGAAAATGCTAGATAAAAAAGACCTTTAGAATTTAAAAACCCATCTTTTAAAAGGTATTCTAGTCTCATAGCCTTGTTCTAAACCGAAATATGACATATATTCTTTAAATAGCTCATATTTATATTTTCTAGAGTATTAAGGCTTTAGTTGGTAACGATTTTCATACTAAGAATATCGCGGTACTTTTACTATTAACGTGTATGTTTTCATTTCGAAATACCGCAGGACCTAGACGTAATAGTCAATTGAAACTTTATCCAGATTTTTTCGTGTTTTGGGTGTGTCTTTTCCGAAAATGCCAAATATCCGGATATCTACATATAAATAGGCAAAGAAATAAAAAAGTTAATTAACGAAACCAGAAAACCCGACTGCATGTAAAAATTACTGAAAAGATGTAAACAAGACTTGTGTACGTAACTATATGTGAAAGTATCAAATCAACACGCAGGCGGAGGCTACGTATGTTTTTGGTCATGAATTACATAACATGTGTCAAACAACCAATAGGATTGCATTATTTTCACATTTCACTGCCTAGTTTTAATGCTATTCTACAACTAATGCAATCCTATTGGTGGCTTGCGACATATCATAATTACTATTATCAACAAATAACTATGAACTATCTCTTCTCCTCTCCGCTTTGGTAAAGTACAGTTTCATTTGTCATTAGCTAGTCTCACTGTATAAATTTTTAAGCATACCTTTTTTATTTTTTGACTTGGCAGCAGGTTTAGCTTGATTACTTGAAACATTGCTCACAACTGATTTGGAGTCATCGTGATCTTCATCCTCTGATGATTCAGCTTCTATATTTTTCTTTTTATTTTTAGCTGCAAAGTTTATTATAAAGTTAATATTTATGCAACAATACAAAGAGAATTATATTTATTCTACGTAAATACATGTGCACATTATTTCTGGGTAACTTAATTACTATGAACTATTGCAAAAAAAAAAAAACCATGCAACCTTATTCTTAGTTTATACTATTAAGGTGTCATTGTACTCATCATTATGAACAACTTTTACTCTAAGACCAACACTGAAATCGCGATAAAAATACAGCTGATCCCTACATTTGTGTTCACATAAATCAACAAAATATAGGGATCAGCAGATTTTTTTTCGGGATTTCAGGGTTGGTCCCATACTGATGAGTACAGTGACTTAACAGATTTTCTTGAATCATAGCTAGAACACTCTATCAAATCACCTTTCTAACAAAAAAAAACTAAATCAAAATCGGTTCATCCATCTGAGAGCTACAATGCCATAGACAGACACATAGATACCCAGATACACACGTAAAAACATAACACCACTCTTTTTCGTCGGGGTTAGAAATGGAACAATCATAGTCGAAATTGTAATTTTTATTTTAATTAAATAGCTACTCACTTTTCTTTTTACTAACAGGTTTTGCAATTTCTTCTTCTGAAACTGCTTTGAGTTCAACATCACTGGCTTCTGAAGACCAGTCTTCATCTTTCTTATTTTTGCCTAAAACAAAAAAAAGTACATATATCACAATAATTACTGTTTACAAAGGCAGAGAGTTCATTATTAATATGAGGTATTGGTATGAGGTCTGCTTTCTGCTTAGTTTGGGACTAGATGGTGCTGTGTAAAAAAATCTCCTAAAAATAATAATTTAATAAAACAAAGTTTAACCGGATTATATCGCGTATATTATTTAAATTGGTTTTCCTGACATTTCGAAAGCTTCGCAGCGTTTCGTGGTCGCAGGTAGAACATAGTGATTATATTCTCTTTGGTCGCAGGTAGACTCAGATGACAAGCGTCTTTACAGATATTTCTAAAAACTTTATAATCTACCGTACAATTTTTATTACTTAAAATCGTTTCGATGCACGCAGTAATCACTCACAATATCAATAAAAATAATTAAATGGTATAAAATAATAAATTGTATGGTAGATTAAAATAAGTTTTTAGAAATATCTGTAACCGGACGCTTGTCTGTCTGTTTGTTTGAGCATCACGCTAAAACTACTGGACCCATTTTGTTGAAACTTTTTTTGTTTGAAAGCTGATGATATGTCTTAAAAACTGGTATGAGTTTTGAGAAAGAAAAAAAAAAATAAAAAAATTCGTGGGGTGCGTCCTACGCATTTGCACGAGCGGATAGTAATGGATGAATGAAAAAGTGTGAGTGCGGGGGTGAGGGTGAGTATGAGGGTGAGTAAATGTGAGGGTAAGTGTGAGTTTGAGGGTGAGCGTGAGGATAGGGAGGGTGATGGTATGTGAGGGTGATTGTGAGTGTGGGCGAGAGGGTGAGTGTGAGGGTGAATGTTAGCGTGAATGTGAGGGTGAATGTGAGGGTGAGTGTGCGGGTGAGAATGTGGGTGAGTGTGAGGGTGAGTTTGAGGATGAGTGTGAGGGTGAGTGTGAGGGTGAGAGTGAGCGAGAGCGTGAGGGAGCGTGAGCGTGAGTGCGAGTGTGAGCTTGTGTGAGCGTGAGGGTGAGCGTGAGGGTGAGCGTGAGGGTGAGCATGAGGGTGAGCATGAGGGTGAGCTTGAGGGTGAGCGCTAGGGTGAGCGTGAGAGTGAGCGTGAGAGTGAGCGTGAGGGTGAGCGTGATGGTGAGTGTGAGTGTGGGCGTGAGTGTGAGGGTGACGGTGAGTGTGAGCGTGAGTGGTAGGGTGAGTGTGAGCGTGAAGGTAAGGGTGAGGGTGACGGAGAGTGTGAGGGTAAATATGAGAGTGAGGGTGAGTGTGAGTGTGAGGGTGAGCGCGGGTGTGAGCTTGAGGGTGATCATGCGTTAGTGTGAGTGTGAAGGTAAGTGTGAGGGCGAGTGTGAATGTGTGGTTGAATCTGAGGGTGAGTGTGAGTGTGATGGTGACTGTGAGTGTGAGGGAACGATAAGTGTGAGTGTGAATGTGAGTGTGAGGGTGAGTGAGAGTGTAAGGGTGAGGCTGAGGGTGCGTGTGAGGGTGAGTGGGACTGGGACTGGACTTGACTGGACTTGACCGGATTTGACTGGACTGGACGATCTGAATGAAAGGATGGATGGATTGAAATGGACTGAATTAACAGGATCCGTCACGTGGGTTAACAGAATTTAACGCGAGCGGAGCCGCGGGTAAGAGCTATAAATCATAAATGTGAACGTTTGTGAAGATGTATGAATGAATGCATGGATATTTTTTACTCTTTGATGCAAAAACTACTGTATGGATTTTAATAATGAAATTTGGCATACAAATAGAACATAACCTAGATTAACATATAGACTACTTTTTATCCCGGAAAGATAAACAGTTCCCGAGGGATGCGCGATAAACGACAGTCACGCGGGCTAAGTTGCAGGCATAGGCTAGTATAATAAATAAAATTATAAAGAGGAAATATTTGTTTGTTAGTAATTGATAAACTCTGAAACTACTGAACTGATTTTAATCATTCTTTCATGGTTAGAAAGCTACTTTATCCAGAAGTATCATAAACTATATTCAATATCAGTATGCAGGCAAAGCCATAGGCAAAGACTAGTATTAATTAAATCCTTAGTTTTTAAGTGTCCGGCCTTGTTACCTTTACCTATATGTCCGGCTAAACTGGCAGGTACCCGGCTTTCTGATTGACTTTACCTAAGCACAAGACTCTTTGAAAATGGTTTCACCAAGAAATTGCTTACCTTTCTTCTTTTTAAGAGGCTTAGCTGCAGGTTTAGATGCAGCATTTGTTGCATTACTGGCTACGGACCTACTGTCATCCTGCTCATCATCAGACTCTTGCCCCTGCTTTTTACTCTTGCCTGAAACAAATGATTATGCATGTTAAATAAATAATACTAAGCTTCCAGCAAAATAAGTATTAATTAAAATCAGGATATGTTTTTAAGAGAATACTAATATTCAGGTACGTTGCATTTAATGTTTTAACATATATAAAACCAATATCGGTTGCCGTTTTCCAAGCATATGTGCACCTTTCTTTTGTGATTTTTTCGCAGCTGGTTTAGGAACGTCTTCGTCGTCGGATGCTAAAACCTTCTTTTGCACATCTTCGTCGCTCTCGCTCCAATCACCAGCATTGCTTTTACCTTTCTTCTTCCCCTTTCCCTTAGTTTTAGAGGTTACTTCATGAGCATCTTTAGTTATGGGCTTTTTTTCCTCGAAATCGTCTTCAAAGTCTTGGTTTTTCTTGTTTCCTTTCTTTTTTGACATTTTACTAACTTAGTTCAAGAAATATTTGTAAAAACCCTAAATCAGCCAACTCACGTATTTGCGAATTTTTTATGTATTCCTCTCTGATTATTAGAGCAAATTGACAATGACGTTGACTATGACATTTCTAAAAGTCAATGTCAAGCTCCGCGTTCAAGGCCGCGTTCACTCTGGTGCGTTCAGTATTATTCACCAGGTTAACAGTGTCAGATGGGCAGGTGCAGTGTCGGAGCCGTACAGGCTAGAATGTGGGATGAGACAGGGTGGGTTGACCTCAAGGGCGGATCCAGGGGGGGTCATGGGGATCATGACCCCCCCCCCTGGGCCTAGGTCAACCACAGTTTTTTTCCTGTGTACATAATTTACTAAATGAATATACAATGAATGAATGAATGTTTGTATGTGTTACGACTTTACGAGTACATACTAATAAAAATTATTAAATTGACGTCGCACCCGAATCCGTTCGTTCATTGTGAATAATATTCGCGTGATTTAAAGATGGATTTTGCAGCATCTCTTCTCCAATCATTCCGTTACGTCCGATCGCCTGAATATCGATAACGAATCGATTGAATACGTAGCTTACCATCAACAACAGAAATAACTACTTATTTAACTACGATGTTAGCCTTACAAAACCTAGCCGAAGTGAAAATAATTCAAGAACCTTAAAACATCGATATTAGATGATAAGTAATTCGTATTTTGAAAATCGGAGCTCTTAAAACGGTTGTTTTTGCAAAAAAGTACCAAAAAATTTGGCGCTGGCTGCGCTCGCGCTTAAGCACTATTCCATTGCCCATACAGGTGTAGGACTGCCATAGCGTAAATCTATATTTACTTATCTACGCTATGGTGTCTACTATTAGCCGCTCTAGGCGCCGCAAAAATGGGCTGTGCTCAAATAAATGCGTACTCTTTTGTCACAGAATGTCTATGTTTTCACAGTCTTTGTGAAGAGCTAATCAGTTTGTTCATTCTTGAACAAACCAAAAAAATGCGAGCATTGGCAGTTGTCAATGCTCGCCGCAACGTTCGGGCCAACTACATTTTCCCGATCCACACGTTGGCGAATAGCGATGGCGCCAACGTTCGGACCAACGTGTGGAGCCGGGGTAAGCAAATACTCTTTAAAATTGGAATGTCTCTTAAAAATATCTGTGTTTGATTTGTCGTGTATACTTATAGTTTTCTTTCAGTTTGTCTTAGAAGTTTAATTTAGTGTGTATTGTTTTTCGCAATTTTATTCCTAGAGATTCTCCTTCTAATTACCCCTTCGAATTCAAGAGAGTGCAGTTTCCCACCAAAGTCTGCTTCGCAATAACTATAAACAAAGCTCAAGGTCAAACTCTTAGGGTTGCGGGAATAGAATTATATATGTACCTAAATTATAACTTGGCCCACTGTACGTGTTGGGCAACTGTTAGTACAGTAGGCAGCTGTTAAATAAATAAATAGACTTGAGGCCAGGCGCGGTTCCAGCCCAAGATTTTGGGGGGGGTCAACTTGGCTTACGTACAGTTTCAAGGTCCAAATTTACCTTTTTTTTTTGCAATGACAAGGTAAAGTTTGGAGTTTGAATAGTTTGAATTTTTTATATTTATGCGAAAAGTTGAATTCAATTTAAGTGTATTTTTGGAGTAGTAGGCTATGTACGGTAATGAAGAAGCGAGCGCGAAATTTTTTTTCACCGCCATATCTTCAATCGCTTGCGCCTTTGAGTGTCCAATCGCAACGGCAGGCTAATGTAAAATTGTAAAGTAGCGCAAACCGTTCAACAAAATGTACTACCGCCGTCGTATGTGATATTATTTGTCATTAAACTGGAAATATCATTCATACTTTATTTTGAGCAAAATAATACCTATGCTGTAAATTGAACTTCAGTACATAAACAAAACTCTAAAATAATGTTAAGTATTTTTTGACGTACGAGTAGATGTCGTGTGATGTCGTGTGATGTCGTGTTTCAGTAAGTAGGTAGTACTTACCTAGTTTTGATTTAATTGTTTACTTTTGCACGTTTATGCAGGAAGTCAATAATTTATTTTATTTATTTTTGTTAATTGTCTATTTTAGGAGATTTGTCAATTAGACGTGTACAATTTTGGGGGGGTTCATGACCCCTATGACCTCCCCCCTAGAACCGCCACTGCTTGAGGCAAAGAATATCTAATAGTACTTGCTTGAGGGAAAGCTGCTTCTCTCACGGCCAGTTGTGTGGCATGCTCCAGAATAAGCGCACAGAGTAGCCTGGTGATTCTAGCTCCCGAAGGAAAAACAAAAAATATCGTTTCCAAAGAAATACTGCGGTAGCCGGTAGGTGTGTAGTATTTCGATTTCGTTGTAAAAAGATAATACCCCCGTTTATTTTTCACCAGATCAAAGGCAAAATATAACGAAATTTTATTTTATTTTCATGTTTATTTAACCTTTAAATCCCAACATAATAAAGGTGTTATATTTTATAAGTATTTGAACATAATAATTTATATGTTATAACAAAATTAATACCTAACGTAAAAAACCAACAAAAAATCCTATTAGAACCATTTTCGACTTCTACGCGGACCAAGTCGCGGGCTTTTGCCCGCGAATAAAGATAATTTGACAGAAACTAGATTTGTGACCTACTAACGTCAATGACCTCAGCCGCGAAAGCGGCGCTGTGGTACATATTTTGGAACTAAGACTAGGCTCTAGGCGCTAAGCAAGCCACCTGTCAGTGCGAACGTAGCCCTATGGGGACTTTCTTTATCTAAAAAGCCTCTGATACACATGCCTGTAGTTTGCACGCTTGCATACCAGCTCCTTGCACGTGTCAGATACTTTCATGTGTATTCGTTAAATGGCATGCCTGTACCTGGCAAACAAGTAGATTGCACACCATTTGATTTACTGGCATGCAATATGAGGGAAGGACCGCGGGGGTCTGCAAAACCGGCACGTCTGAACGAACGTACGCGGTAGCTACAGGCATGCCAGTGTCACTTAAATCCGTCTTCATCTGTTCTTTTTTGTCTCATTAATTTAGCTACATATTCTACTGCTAGTAACATTAGGACACTATTTAATTCACTTCGAACGCTTTCCGTTGATGCTAAAACTAGAAAATGTGCTGTCATGTCGTCGGTAGCGTGGCGTACTGGCTCGTGTATAGGTACAGCCATGCAAGTAAGCAAGTTACAGCCATGCAAGTACGCAAATTGCATACCAGTTTACTTGCAAATGTATCCCCGGTGTGCCAGTTACCTGCATATGCGTTTAGCTGGCATGCAAGCTACTGCTCCATTTAACAGGCATGTGTATTCCGGCTATAATAAAGATCTTTAGTCATCTTCATCACCAATAAGATCCGATCCGATAAACTACGATTTGAAATATTGTTTGCTGGCAGCTTAGACAATTTATCACCTACTTAAAAAAAAAAAGAAATAATCATGATAGAAACGAAAAAAGAACAAGAATTTTCCTCTACGAAGAATCAGAATATTTTGATGATGAAGACTGAATTTGTTTTTCTGCATTTTCTAGTTTCTGTTGTATTTGTATTTGGTTTTATAACTACTTGTGCCGGTGAAAATGTAAAGAAAAGTGTCGATGAAAATAGAGACGAAAACGGCGAAACAAACGATGAGTCCAAAGATGAATCCCTAGACATTCCCGTTGAAAGTGAACCCAACAACATTACATGTACGAGAAGGCAGAACAGTCAAATGCATGAAATACGCGCCGCCACTCATCAGCAATTTCCGTTCATGGCCGCTATAATGTCTCAACAAAATGAATATTTGTGTTCAGGTGTCGTAGTCTCTAACGGATTGATATTAACAACAGCTCAGTGTACTCAACAACCTTTAAGTTACATACTATTGAATACTACCACTGATAAGAAAGATGATACAACGGTTTCACTTCATGTAATAAAATCCGAAAGATTCCCTACTTTTACTGGAACGGAATCTTTGAAAGATGTTGGTGTTGTTTACACTGAAAAACACAATGGTAGCTTTGCAACAAAGGTAACCCTTAGCAATTACACAAACCCTCGTAACGTCATCGATTTGGAAGGGATAGGATTTGGATTAAATGCTGATGTCGGTCAAACGAAAGAACTGCAGTATGTAGGCATGGAAAACCGCTCTCCGGAGGAAATAACAGATGTTCTGAAAGTATATTTTGACTGCGTTGAAACAAAGTTATCAACGTGTTTTAAAGACACAGGTGGTCCAGTTTTATTTGATAAAGAGGTCATGGGTATTATTATTAAAGGTCAAGATGAATGTTCTAAAGAGATGTCAGCCACATATGCTGTAAACAAAAGGATGGTAGATGTTTTACCAACTTACACTTTTAAAGCATGGCTAGATGAAAAAATAAAAAAGAACGATGAGCAAGAACCAGTTGCACTAGCAGCTTATCCTTCGAGTCCAGCAACAGCAAACGCTGAACGTGAAGGTCTTCATAAAATGACTACTTCTGGAATACGACTTACTACAATTCCCACATATACTTTTACAGGGTGTGTTTGTATCTTGGCACTTTACTGAAATCCTTGTCATTTATCTGAAAGTAATGTAAATTTTTTGTGAAATTTCAATAAAAATAATTCATGTCCAGAAAATTTCTTTCAAGCTGCAAATTGTTGATGTAATATCCCTCCCGCTATTTCCTAAGCTGTGTGCAGAAATCAAAACATGGCGGTATATGTAAAGTACCTACAGTCTGGCAGGTAATAAATTGAAGGCACCGTGGCAGCTCTGATATGCTCGGAATAACTCAATTCAAATTCAAATGAATTCATACAACGTGTATCAGAAATGCGTGATCATATTTTAAGAACTCATTCAGGGCATAGCATAGAACAACTTTTACTATGGGACCAACCCTAAATTCGCGAAAAAAATATCAGCTAAGCTAATCCCTACTAAATCATCGATGTCGCTGGACAAAATATAAGGATCAGCTGATTTTTTTTTCACGATTTCAAGGTTGGTCCCATAGTAAAAGTTGTTCTATGCTATTCTCTGAATTAGCTATTCAAATATGACCACGCATTTCTGATACACGTTGTATATTTCGGACTTAGGACGAAGTGCTGCGAACAATCATAATGAAGCCAACTAAACCGTGCTCTTCCGTGTAAAAACCATCGCACACGCACACACATGCACATTGCATGCACATTAAACCATGCTCACCGCCTCAGAATTATTCTGAGGTCCAAAGATAATATAATCACTACGCATAGTGCTACGCATCGTCCAGTAAGCATCGCCAAAAACAAATATTTTTCAGGTGCATGTGTGTGCGTGAGCGCTGGTTCGTACTCGGAGGAGCACGGTTTTGTTGGCTTTACTATGATTGGTGTCTATATTTCTACTATGTGTATTTTACACCGAAAGCTTGTTAGGCCGAACCCGAACGTTTAGGCTCGACTAGGCTCGACAGTTCAACAAATCGAACAGATAATCCCGCAATATAGATCTTCAATAATGCATGAATTTTGATTTCAGTTCTGACTTTTTCTTTCTTTTTCTCATTGATCTAAAATTGAAACATTGTTTTTTTGTCAGTGTTCACAGTTGATTACTTATTCTAAAAACGGTCACACTGAATCACAGACCAAGTAGAGATGCAATGCAATGCAATGAATATAATATTAGTAATCTGTGGTTAATGGGAGTCTGTGGTGGTAGTCTGTGCCAGTCTGAGGCTCGTATTACAGAAGCTTCCTCAAGTACAGTTTAAACTCCAATCACCTGATCACTACTTAAGGATAGAATCGTTACTTGAGTATCGGCCTTATTCCAGAACGGTAATTATAAACTTTAATTCAACAACAAAACACACGAATTTGACCTGAAATATAATAAAAATCTCTACTCAAGCGTAGTCTGGACCACGCTTGAGTGATTACAGATCAAATATCTGCCCAAATACCGAAACAGGTGACAATATAAAACAAAACTAAACTCAGCTGAACTGTGATCAACAAATCTCTGCTTGAGGGACATTCTAAAATCAAAGCTCAACTTGAAACTAGTTTTAAACAGAGATCAACGCTTGAGTATCCTTCTGGAATACGGGCCTGAGTCTGTGCCTTGGTCTGTGCCATGCTTAGGCCCGTATTACAGGACGATACTCAAGCATTGATCTCTGTTTAAAACTAGTTTTGAGTTCATCTTTGATTTTAGAACGTTCCTCAAGCAGAGATTTATTGATCACAGTTCAGCTGAGTTTAGCTTTATTTTATACTGTCACCTGTTTTGGTATTTGAGCAGAGTTTTGATCTGTAATCACTCTAGTGTGGTCTAGACTACACTTGAGTAGAGATTTCTATTCAATTTCAGGTCAAATTCGTGTGTTATGTTCTTGAATTAAAGTTTATAATTACCGTTCTGGAATAAGGCCGATACTCAAGTAACAATTCTATCCTTAAGGCCCGTATTACAGGACGATACTCAAGCATTGATCTCTGTTTAAAACTAGTTTTGAGTTGAGCTTTGATTTTAGAACGTTCCTCAAGCAGAGATTTATTGATCACAGTTCAGCTGAGTTTAGCTTTATTTTATACTGTCCCCTGTTTTGGTATTTGAGCAGAGTTTTAATCTGTATTCACTCTAGTGTGGTCCAGACTACACTTGAGTAGAGATTTCTATTCAATTTCAGGTCAAATCCATGTGTTATGTTGTTGAATTAAAGTTTATAATTACCGATCTGGAATAAGATCGATACTCAAGTAACGATTCTATCCTTAAGTAGTGATCAGGGCTAGTACGAGTTTGACACTTACCGATACTTCCATCGAAATCGACGACTTTCATTCAAAAATCAGTAGCGCCCCTGGTGGATACGAGGAGGAACTACTGATTTATTAATGAAAGTCGACGAAAACTATGAAAGTATTCTTAAGTGTCAAACTCTAACTAGGCCCCCAGGTGATTGGAGTTTAAACTGTACTTGAGGAAGCTTCTGTAATCTGTAATACGGGCCTTAGGCCCATATTACAGAAGCTTCCACAAGTACAGTTTAAACTCCAATCACCTGATCACTACTTAAGGATAGAATCGTTACTTGAGTATCGGTCTTATTCCAGAACGGTAATTATAAACTTTAATTCAACAACAAAACACACGAATTTCACCTGAAATATAATAGAAATCTCTACTCAAGCGTAGTCTGGACCACGCTTGAGTGATTACAGATCAAATATCTGCCCAAATACCGAAACAGGTGACAATATAAAACAAAACTAAACTCAGCTGAACTGTGATCAACAAATCTCTGCTTGAGGGACGTTCTAAAATCAAAGCTCAACTTGAAACTAGTTTTAAACAGAGATCAACGCTTGAGTATCCTTCTGGAATACGGGCCTGAGTCTGTGCCTTGGTCTGTGCCATGCTTAGGCCCGTATTACAGGACGATACTCAAGCATTGATCTCTGTTTAAAACTAGTTTTGAGTTCATCTTTGATTTTAGAACGTTCCTCAAGCAGAGATTTATTGATCACAGTTCAGCTGAGTTTAGCTTTATTTTATACTGTCACCTGTTTTGGTATTTGAGCAGAGTTTTGATCTGTAATCACTCTAGTGTGGTCTAGACTACACTTGAGTAGAGATTTCTATTCAATTTCAGGTCAAATTCGTGTGTTATGTTCTTGAATTAAAGTTTATAATTACCGTTCTGGAATAAGGCCGATACTCAAGTAACAATTCTATCCTTAAGTAGTGATCAGGTGATTGGAGTTTAAACTGTACTTGTGGAAGCTTCTGAACTCTTCTAAACTCAGCTGAACTGTGATCAACAAATCACTGCTTGAGGGACGTTCTAAAATCAAAGCTCAACTTGAAATTAGTTTTAAACAGAGATCAACGCTTGAGTATCCTTCTGGAATACGGGCCTACGTAGTGATCAGGTGATTGGAGTTTAAACTATACTTGAGGAAGCTTCTGTAATACGGGCCTTAGATTATAAACCTCGTGCCATGGTTATAGCGGTTATCTTAACTATTATAAAATTGTAATCGTCTGTTTGTTTGTTTGTTTGTTTGTTCCAGCATCACGCTAAAACTACTGGACCGATTTGGATTATTTTTTTTTTGTTTGAAAGCTGATGATCTGACTTAAAAACTGGTATAGGTTTTGAGAAAAAAAGAAAGAAAGAAAAAAAAAAAAAATATATCGTGGGTTGCGTACTCACCCGACAGATCGAAGCTTCTATGCATTTGCACGAGCGGATAGTAATGTACGATGGAGTGGAGTGGAGTGGAGTGGACAGGGGATGGGATTGGGGATGGGACTGGGGACGGGACAGGGGACGGGACTGGGGATGGGACAGTGGACGGGACAGGGGACGGAACATGGGACGGGAAATGGGACGGGACATGAGACAGGACATGGGACAGGACAGTGGGACGGCACATGGGACTGGACATAGGATGGGACATGGGACAGGACATGGGACATGGGACGGGACGATAGTGATATAGTGAGATAGTGGGACAGTGGGACAGTGGGACAGTGGGATAGTGGGACAGTGGGACAGTAGGACAGTGGCAATGGGACGGTGGGACGGTGGGACAGTGGGGCAGTGGGGCAGTGGGGTAGTGGGGCAGCGGGGCAGTTGGGCAGTGGGCCAGTGGGGCAATGGGATAGTGGGGCAGTGGGTTAGTGGGGAAGCGAGGCAGTGGGGCAGTGGGGTTGTGGGGTAGCGGGGCAGCTGGGCAGCGGGGCAGTTGGTTACCGGGGCAGCGGGGCAATGGGGCAGTGGGATAGTGGGGCAGCGGGGCATTGGGGCAGCGGGGCAGAGGGGCAGCGTTGCAGCGGGGCAGTGGCGCAGCGGGACTGTGGGGCAGCGGGGCTACGGGGCAGTAGGGAAGCGGGGCAAGCTGTGGGGCAGTGGGAAAGTGGGGCAGCGGGGCAGTGAGGCAGTGGGGTAGCGGGGCAGCGGGGCAGTGGGATAGTGGGGCAGCGGGGCGGTGGGGCAGCGGGGCTGTGGGTTAGCGAGGCAGCTGGGCCGCGTGGCGGTGGGGCAGCGGTGCAGTGGGTTACCGGGGCAGCGGGGCAGTGGGGCAGAGGGGCCGTGGGGCAGCGGGGCAGTTTGGCAACGGGCTGTGGGGCAGTGGGGCAGCGGGGAAGCGGGGCCGTGGGGCAGAGGGAAAGTGGGGCAGTGGGGCAGTGGGGAAGCGGGGCAGTGAGGCAGCGGGGCAGGCTTTTGGGCAGTGGGATAGTGGGGCAGCGGGGCAGCGGGGAAGCGGGGCAGTGGTATAGTGGGGCAGCGGGGCAGTGGGGAAGTGGGGTAGCGGGGCAGCGGGGCAGTGGGGGGCAGCGGGGCAGGCAGTGGGGCAGTGGGATAGTGGGGCAGCGGGGCAGAGGGGCAGTGGGGTAGCGTGGCAGCGGGGCAGTGGGACAGCGGGGCAGCTGGGCTGCGGGGCAGTGGGGCAGCCTGGTAGCGGGGCAGTGGGCTAGCAGGGCAGCGGGGCAGTGGGGGGCAGTGGGGTAGTGGGGAAGCGGGGCAGTGGGGCAGTGGGTTAGCGAGGCATTGGGGCAGCGGGGCAGTTGGGCAGAGGGGCAGCTGGGCAGCGGGGCAGTGGGGCAGCGGGGCAGCGAGGTAGTGGGGCAGCGTGGCAGTGGGTCATTGGGGTAGCGGGGCAGTGGGGCAGCGGGGCAGCTGGGCAGTGGGGCAGCGGGGCTGTGGGGCAACGGGGCAGTGGGGCAGCAGGCCAGTGGGGCAGTGGGATAGTGGGGCAGCGGGGCATTGTGGCAGAGGGCAGTGGGGTAGCGGGGCAGTGGGGTAGCGGGGCAGTGGGGCAGCGGGGCAGGCGGGCAGTGGGGCAGTGGGGCAGTGGGGCAGCAGGGCAGTGGGACAGCGGGACAGTGGGACAGTGGACTGGACTAGAATGGACTGGACTGGACTGACGTGGGTTAGCAGAATTTAACGCGAGCGGAGCCGCGGGTAAAAGCTAGTAGATATATATAAAAGTACTCTGTGGGTTATAGTAATCTATGGCCATGGTGTAAGAAAGCAAACCATTGACTTGTCACTATGGACCTGTATTACCTACGAAATAAGCGTGGTATACCTACAATATCCGGGCCACCGTTATGGTGGCCATAGCTAGGGAAGTAAGTAATCAAAACTAAAAAGTATCGATATCGATGCTCGTGTTTCGTACCAGAGATGTGTGCTGATTAAAATCATTTTCAAGTAGTAATAAATAATGCAATTATATCAAATACTAAGTTCGGCTGTCCCTAGGACATAAAAAATCAAGCTTCTAAGTCAAGGCAATCATACGGCTATGTCACATTTTGATACTCGCAAACTCACATAAAAAACCTATAGGGTACTTCGCATTGACCTAGAATCATGGAATTGGGACAATATACGAAATATCTTTTTTTTTTAATATATCGAACTCCAACTGTATATTTAAAAATATCGATATATCGAAAATCTGATATTTAAAAAATATCAACAGCCCTAGTTTGTTTGCTTGACAGCTCATGTAGTATGGGATGGGCCAGATTGTGGAGCTTTGCGGAGTAAGCGGGGTTGCCACGCGGCGTAGGTATTTTGACATCCCGTAAAGATGTTGCCAAGCAGAGAATATACAAATAGCATGCGATCTCTTTCACCAGACGACATAACACGTTGATTAACAAGAGACAAAGAATAGTTTCATAATTCAATAACGATTTAATAGATATTTGTATAAACTAGGTGGATATAGAAGAATATGCCGCTTCCATAGGTTGCGATTGCGGGGCCCCCATCCAGTCCATGGCCCATTTGCTCACTTGTCCCTTGTACCCTACTACCTGCACAAGAGACGATTTAAACATAGCCACAAACAACGCCATGGAGGTGGCCAAATACCACATGAATACAGTGTGAAGTAAATAAGAACCATTGACACGAAGAAGATAGGTTAATTCAATGAAGCAAACGCAAAGATAATTAATGATTATATTATCTTTGGAGACTTTGGATCAGCGTTGCCGGCACGGGTATTTTTACCCGATTTCGGGTAATTTACGCTTTAAGCGGGTTCTTGACAGGTAACGATGACTGCCGGGTAATTTCGGGTATTTTTACGACAATCACAAAAAAGAGCATGTCGAGAAAATTACCCAGATCAAAACACTGAAGGGGTTCAGTGTTTTGATCTGGGTAATTTTGAGTCCCCCCATCATTTTATCATGTGTCCTTTGCCAATTGTCACTAACTGTAATATGTAGGTCATTACAGTAATTGTAGGAATTGCACCCGGGACAGAGAAGATATTCAATTAAAGTTAGTGGAGTAGGAGAATTCCTTGTGAACGAGCTCTTCCGGGGAAGTGCTACAACCGCACCTGTTTCTGCAGGCAAACGAAGGGTACGGGTGCCGGCAAAATCACAATCACATACATTTCATCTTTATGGCTCTGTTGTAGTTTTTATTGATGGATCCAGTGATCAAAGACAGTTCTTTAGTTTTCTTTATCATTCTACATCATTCTGCTTCTTTAATGTGCTGCTCGGATAATAATAATATTTGAAATGCATAAATCTTTGTGAAGCGCTATCTCACTTTGTTCATGCATAGTCCAAAAAAATCTTGGGTAAGCAAAATCCTGAATCCACACAGGTTGACATTCTTGAAAATTATACAAAAAAATATTCGCCACCTCAGGCCCCCTAATATTTCTATAACGTCAGTGTGGCGCGACGCCCCTTAGATACCCGATTTAAAACTATAAACGAAAAGGTAAAAAACTTTTTTTTCTTCTTTTTTTTCAAATTTTTTTTTTTTTGACAGTACGGGTAATTTCGGGCAAGAACATTATATATGTATGTACATACATTCCTGGACTACATATTTTTATCAATACAAAACTATAAAGTAAGTAAGTCTATATTTTAAGGTTTATTTTCATGTAATAGTGATGTCAGCAGAAAACCAAAAGAAAGGGAGAGCCGAGAAGCGACTTGTGTGTCCTTGTCTAAAAAATTGCCAACGTAAAATAAAATTTTCTATAGTAGTTTTTAAGTCAAAATTATAGTTTTGTAAAATTCGTTATTACCGCACTTCTATAACACGATAATGTGAAATTCGTAATAGTGATGTAAGCCATTAATAAAAGTAGATCGTTGTTGAATATTGTCTAGTTTTAGTTTTGTGACAGATGTCAGTTGTGGAAAAAGTGATAAATGGATAGCAATGCTTTGATTGTTTTAATATTAATATTTAGTCCATAATGCGTCCATAAAATCACCTGATCGTTTCCACATATATTCATGGTCCTTCGAGCCGGATATTTTGTTACGTATTCTTATTGAATTTATAAAATAATATTGGTGTAAACTTTAACCTTTAAATGTCAACACTGATTTGTCATATTGACAACAATTATGGCGGATTATTGTAATTTTTCATGTTTTTGAATTTCCAGTATATTTTATTATAAAATGGTGAATTTTTGTTGCGTACGTGGTTGTAAAAAAGAATCATATCCTGGCTGTGGCTTATCTTTTCACAGGTAAAGTGTTTTCATATGGTTTTCATATTTACAAAGCACTGACACACTAGGGTGACCATGCGTTGTATGCATGAATGTATTTGGTTTTTTTATTGGATCCCAAAGATGACTATGAATGACAGATCGGGAAAAAATAATTCCCAGGAATCCCACAAAGTCTTTAAAGTGTATTTTGAAAAAAAAAACTCATTCATTCAAATCAAAGAAAAAGTAGATTATTCCTATTTACGTTGAATGATGACAAAATTCTGAATACGCCCATGTGTACCACAGTCTTAGGAACTCTAAAGCGCAAACCACACAGAGCCGGTGCGTGTCGGGCCCGCATTGGGTGGAGCATGACGAATACAACATCTACTTCGACATCGATGATGGCGCGACTATTTAAACAAAATTAATACAGATATCGTTCTCGAGGTTCTCGGGGGTCCTGATTACGAATATAAGATTTATTTTGAGATCCAAGAAGGCGGACGCGACTTTTAAAATGAAATCAATATGGGTATCGTTTTCGAGGTTTCCGGGGTGCTGATAATGAATATAGCATCTATTTTGAGATCCAAGATGGTGGACGTGACTTTTTAAATAAAATCAATATGGGTATCGTTTTCGAGGTTTCCCGGGGTGCTGATTATGAATATAACATCTATTTCGAGATCCAAGATGGCGGACGTCACTTTTTAAATAAAATCAATATGGGTGTCGTTTTTGAGGTTTCCCGGGATGCTAATTACGAATATAACATCTATTCGAGATCCAAGATGGCGGACGTGACTTTTTAAATAAAATCAATACGTGTATCGTTTTCAAGGTTTCCCGGAGTGCTGATTATGAATATAACATCAATTTTGAGATCCAAGATTGTGGACGTGACTTTTTAAGTAAAATCAATATAAGTATAGTTTTTGAGGTTTCCCGGGGTACTGATTACGAATATAACATCTATTTCGAGATCCAAGATGGCGGACGTGACTTTGAAATAAAATCAATATGGTATCGTTTTTGAGGTTTCCCGGGATGCTAATTACGAATATAATATCTATTTTGAAATCCAAGATGGCAGACGTGAATTTTTAAATAAAATCAATATGGGTGTCGTTTTCGAGGTTTCCCGGGATGCTAATTAAATAATGGGACCAATCCCGAAATCGCGAAAACACAACTATTCCTTACATTTTGTCGTGTAATGTGAACACAAATGCAGGGAAAAGCTTATTACTGATGAGTACAATGACCCCTTAAGAGGTTTTGAGTTATTTCAATTACACTTTGTATAATATCTTTGCACACGTAGAATTAGCAAAGTTGGCAATGATGTCGATTCTCTTGTTCATGAACTAAACTTATTTTAAACTATCGCTCTCTTTTACTGATAGGAGATAACAGAAAGGGATGAAAACAATTTAAGCGTTGTCAAATTAGTCGGAATTTAAATTTCTATACAAGTTTAGTCGTGATTTCGGAACGTGCCCACTAAAATACAGTGAAATGTAACACGTAAACTAATTTGACAGTTCTAAAATTGTTGCCATCTCTTTCTTGTATCTACTATTAATAAAAGAGAGTGATAGTTGAGTTGTTGAAGTAGCGTGAACAAGAGAATTGACACCAATGATCCATGAAAATAAAATTAATAAAACATCGACTTTGCCTACCGTAAACCAGCAGGCCGTGTTGACAATGTCCATACCTACTTCCTACTAATATTATAAATGCGAAAGTATGGATGTTAGTTTATTCTTCCATAACACTGAAACGGCTGAACGGATTTGATACACTGATTCTACTCGGGGTAAGAAAAATATATAAATAAAGTCAAAGCATATAATCTACTTCATTATGAGTACAATGACCCCTCTTAGTTTTCGAAACGATAACATTAAGTTTGAGAAAATCCACGAATAAATATTATTTGGACACCCTAGTAGAAAGAAATGCAATAGTTTTATGGACCTCTCGCTCGGCTCGTTTTAAGTCACATAGTGTGTTATCCTACTAATATATAGATTCATGATTGCGGGTAATTTCTTATGCGGTTTCGGACTTTTTCTTGTTTGATTGCCGGCAACACTGGATATAATCAACACAGAGGGAGGTTGGCGGGAAAATTCGTAAAGATCATGTTGTGAATTTTTTATTATTTTCCAAAATTTGTGTTTCTTCGAGTAATTAATGTGTAATAATGGTGGATTATTAAATGTTAAGTGCTCGTTAACGTGTGCAAGTGTGGATAAATGGTACAAAGTTGAAAAACATGACTTTTTTATTATCTCATCATCCCCTCAGAAACCTAGTAAAGTTTCCATCACTTTACTAGGATACAAGTATAATATGTTCAATGATTACGACTGAAGGACAAGTATCCATGGTCAAGAATAAATTTAAAAAAAAAAAAAAAAAATCAACACAGAGGGGGTTGGCGGGAAAATTCGTAAAGATCATGTTGTGGATTTTTTATCATTTTCCAAAATTTGTGTTTCTTCGAGTGTTAATGTGTAATAATGGTGGATTATTAAATGTTAAGTTCTCGTTAACGTGTACAAGTGTGGATAAATGGTACAAAGTTGAAAAACATGACTTTCGTATTATCTCATCATCCCCTCAGAAACCTAGTAAAGTTTCCATCACTTTACTAGGATACAAGTATAATATATTCAATGATTACGACTGAAGGACATGTATCCATGGTCATGAATAAAAAAAAAAAAAAAAAAAAAAATCAACACAGAGGAGGTTGGCGGGAAAATTCGTAAAGATCATGTTGTGGATTTTTTATTATTTCCAAAATTTGTGTTTCTTCGAGAGTTAATGTGTAATAATGGTGGATTATTAAATGTTAAGTGCTCGTTAACATGTACAAGTGTGGATAAATGGTAAAAAGTTGAAAAACATGACTTTCGTATTATCTCATCATCCCCTCAGAAACCTAGTAAAGTTTCCATCACTTTACTAGGATACAACAATGATTTTACATAAGTACAGATATGATATACCCTAACAAATCAAACGAAAAACATGTTCCGTGCGCAGCGGTCGCACACATACACAATGTTTTACATCACTTACATTTCACAACATTGCCGTGTCGTGTGAAAGAGATGGTGTATGTAAACCAATATGAACAAAAAAGACAGCTAGTGTTTGTCAGCTACGTGTAGTGTATGTGGCCATTTAGGCCAGCCAATCACAGCACGCAGCAGCACGCAGGGTAGCCAATCACAGCACGCAGCAGCATGCAGAGTAGCTAATCACAGCACTTTTGGCATAGATTAACGAAAACGTATACAGAAGGTACAAGTATTTTACGCGGCAAGTATTATACCCTACGATTAAAGATCCAACTTTAATCGTAGATTATACCAGGGTTGATTGATTTAAATCAAGTGATTTTTTAATAAAAATGATTTTTTGACAAACTTTTTTGACAAACTTTTTTTTTTCCATAAAATTTCATTGATTTATTTAAATCATAATGTTATGGGACTAGATAAGAAAAATTCATATTAAAATTTATACAGTTTTTATTTTTTACTGAATATTGAATAAAAATATGGCATTCAAACTACAAATAGTCAAGAAAATCGAGTTAGGAGATGCTTCTATTAGATGTTGAATTTACTTTTTGGAACTGATTATAGACCAGTAATTTTTATTACTGGTCTATAATCAGTTTATTCAAACTTCTAAGACTTTTGTCTTAGAAGTTTGAATAAACTGTTTCCCACATTTCTGTACTTAATTACTGCTGTCATACTAAGATTTACTTATGGTTTTTTTAGGGTTCCGAAGTCCTACAAGGAACCCTTATAGTTTCGTCATGTCCGTCCGTCTGTCCGTCTGTCCGTCTGTCCGTCTGTCCGTCTGTCCGTCTGTCCGTCTATCCGTCTGTCCGTCTGTCCGTCTGTCCTAATCCTTTACAGCTTAATAACTTCTACAGTTATAAACATAAGTAAATGAAATTTTTTTCAAAAATAGTCTGCATATAGATCTCAATTTTAAAAGAATAGAAAAATAGTTTTTACGTTCTTTAGGGGTGGCACCCATACATGTGAAATGGGGAAAAAAAAATTTTTTTCACTGCACCCCCTCGTGTGGGGTATCATTGAATAGGTCTACTAAAATGAAGGTAATGTTTCATACACCACTTTTTTATCAGGTGTACCAACTGCGAAATATAGCCCGCCAAAGTGGCTTGCAATGTGTGTCCCCCTGCCATTTCTAAACTATGCAACGTAGAAACTTATAATCTTCCACATTGATAGACCTTTGTGAAAACTCTCTTTTAAAATTATTTCGAGTATAATATGATTATAATTTTTTGAGTTATAGACAGAAAACTGAAAAATACTTAAAACGTCCTAGTTCAAAGGTCATTGACCTTAGAGAAAAATGATCACAGCAAATAATGCTCCTTTAGCTACTTTCTATTTGAAAAAATCACAAAAAGTAACTTTGTGTTATGTTGACGACACACTTCTTAAATTTGGCGCCATCTAGCGGCGTCGTACAACACTCTCTGGGTCGCCAATGCTGGCGTCAAGTGCCGTGTATTACATTTGGCACTGTATAGTGCCATCTAGCGGCTACTGACATCACTCTCTGAGTCGTCAATGCTGCCGTCTATTGCAAAAACTAAAATAGCCGTGATTAATATTCGATTTGATTTGTTTGTAACACCTACTTAAGGAACCCTATAATACTGAGCATGGCCCGACATGCTCTTGGCCGGTTTTTCAATTCTTACAAAGTTGCATACTAGTAAAACTTTTCGTAAAAATATTCATAATAAGTGAAGAAGTAGGTAAGAGTTTTAAGTAAATAAGGAGTAGGTCTTCTTCAAGTTTTGTTTTTTTATTTTGACAAAGTAATTTTTGTGATAAATATGGAAGATTCTATGTCAGTAGATTAACATTTATGAAAACCATTTAAAAATGATAACTAATTTTGGAGATAAAAAATGTTTTTTTACTTATCTAGTTTTTCTTCGGAACCATTGGGATTTTTAGACAATATTTGGAATATTATCAGTTAAGAGTATGTAAATAATAAAAATCAAGTAAAAATCTTAAAAAGTCAAATAAAAAGTGAAAACAAATAAAAAATTATAAATAAATCATGATTTTTTTTATTAAAAAAAAACAAGTTAAGTTCAATAAAAAAAACTGTCATAAACCAAAAAGTCATGATTTTTATCAACCCTGGATTAAACCCCATACATACCCCTGTGACAGTATAAATTACATAAACTATGCTTTCATTAAATTGATCTCAATTCAAAATTCGTAATTTACTAACATTAGGCCGCGTTCAGTATTATCGTCCGACGACGCCCGCAGCGTACTTTGGTTGTTCAGTTACTCAGAGTGATCATACAAACGAACGCCCAAGGAACGCTCCGAGCGTCATCCGACGACATCGGGTGATAATATTAAACGCGGCCCAATATTTACGAACAAAATGGATGCAAATCTGAAATAATGATGATCCTGTCTGGTGCGGGGAATTCAACCATTAAATTGTATGCTTTTTAAGGTGAATGCTACCGGGTACTCAAAGAAATTGAAAATTTCTTGTGGGGGTATTTACAAATTGTAGCTCTATTTCGGGTTGTACATAAATAAAAAAATAACAATATATCTACTGAATAATACTCATAAAAAGATTAACCTAGCTCTATAATCTCGATAATCGATAATTTATTGTATTATTTCGCATTTACGCATACGAAGCAAAATCTAACGATTTAACGATCAGTTGATTGATAGATCAAACTGTACTTGAGGAATGTTCTGTAATACGGACCTGAGCTGAGTAACTGAACGACCAAAGTACGCTCCGTGCGTCGTCGGACGATAATACTGAACGTACCACTTTTCTGCCTACGAGTCGCATCTGCATCTTTATAATCTATGTTTTGTCTTATCGCTCTCGGTACAAAAAATATTTATTGTTTTTAAATAGAAATACGCCTAAATTGAAAATAATTTTTTGTACTTATAAGTGGTATGTGATCCCTTTTTGTTTGTTTGCTTTCATATCATAATTAATACACTTTCTGTACAGTCACGACGGCATTTTTGTAATATTTTGTCACCGGTTACGCTCGGCGCCTTACCTTGACGCGGACTAATAGCAAGATGTCACAATTAGCTTGTTTTCGAGTCTTCAAATATTCGCGCTAGTCACTCATCTGTACTTATGTAATATCATTGGGATACAAGTATAATATGTTCAATGATTACGACTGAAGGACATGTATCCATGGTCAAGAATAAATTAAAAAAAAAAAATATATCAACACAGAGGGTTGGCGGGAAAATTCGTAAAGATCATGTTGTGGATTTTTTATTATTTCCAAAATTTGTGTTTCTTCGAGTGTTAATGTGTAATAATGGTGGATTATTAAATGTTAAGTGCTCGTTAACGTGTACAAGTGTGGATAAATGGTACAAAGCTGAAAAACATGACTTTCGTATTATCTCATCATCCCCTCAGAAACCTAGTAAAGTTTCCATCACTTTACTAGGATAGGATATAAGTATAATATGTTCAATGATTACGACTGAAGGACAAGTATCCATGGTCATGAATAAATTTAAAAAAAAAAATCAACACAGAGTACATTTATACTAGTGGTGTGAACCGGAGGCAATTTCAGCCTCCCTCCGGAGATTATGCGAAGATTTTATTGAATCACCGGAGATTATCCGGATAATCTCCGGTTATTCAAAATACTCTAAATGTATATATATGAGAAGGAAAAAACACGCAAAAAAAAATTATTAGCGCATTTGGGTGCGTTCTGCAACAAATCAAATAACCGGTAGTTTAGTGAAATCACTGATTAGTCTCCGGTACTCACTCTAATCGGTGATTATCCGGTTTTTTGAGAACCGGTTCACACCACTAATTTATACATACGGACGGAAAATCAAAGAGAATATAACCAGTAACATAAAGGTATTATTACGTTAGTATAGAAATGTCTTTGACCAGTAACCTGTATAGCCTCTTTTATTTCTGTAAATAAAATTAGAATTTAATCCACCTAATGTAAATTGCTCATCTTCATACATCCTTTCTCCTTTTACAACCCATCTCATCTTTGAACAACCATCCTATCCACGTTAAATCCGTTCTGTTTCCTTAAAAATTTTGTTTCCCTACCTTTTATTATCGTCGTTCTTCCTAAAATCTACCAAAACCGTCATTGGCGAAATGCACAAACCGTGCAAAGCCATTAAAAAAAAAAAAAAAAAAAAAATACCACTACCGGAAAATAATCAAGCAAGCAAGCACGGCAGGTTATCTTCGAACAAAAAAATTGCGCCATACAGAATAATCATAGACAAACATAGATGAGCGCTCACCTAGATATTGACATTTACCGCCCTCCCCTTACTTCGGCTCTTACCCCCCGCTGGCCATTTAGAAAATAATAATCAGTCTTGCATGGTTAGGGGTGGGGGTTTTTTTCGCAATTTTGGGTAAAAAAATCATTCTTGGGGAAATTTTGGGGAATGAAATTCCTGGGCAAATTTGGGGAAAGGAAAACACAGATACAATACAGATATTGTACCAGTTTATATAATGTCTCTGGGAAAATAATTGAAGGTTTGAATACAGACGAAGTACCGAAAGTTTCAAAAATTATCCACGATACACTATAAAATGTTCTTTTAGCAATTTTTTGAATAAACACTGTCTTATATTTTTCAATTTGTAAAATTTCCTGGTTGAAAAAAATGGGGATTTTTTTGGCAAATTAGTGAATATGGGGAAAATTCAGAAACTCGATCTGACAACCCTTCAGTCTTGTCTTTTTTTCATTAAATTAATTTTTGAGGTTTATTTACTTATAATTACTATAAATTGTTGATTGATTCAAGTAACGACGACTATTTTTCTCCGTGTTTTATCTCCATTAACTTGTAATACGTCTTTGTGTACGCAATGTTAGGCGTTGTTGTATTCTTGCTTGGTCCAACAAAAGGAATTTTACAGATATTCCCGAAGACACTAATAGGACTCAAACAGTGGGTGAAGTGCGTCAATAGTGATTATGTTTGAAATATGACTCCAAAGGACCTCCAGAAACTGGGTGTGCCATAAGCATTTTGAAAAGACTGACTGCTGCATTCGGCTTACATATCCTTCTTTATTTATGAAAGACGAGAACCGAGACGAGTACAGATGTGGTAACTTCCACATACAGATGTAGACTTAAGTAAGTTGAATTGCATTTTAAATTATTAATAATTATTAAAAGACACCTGACTGACCAATCTTTACACCACAATATGAGCTATTATCATTATGTAGCTCATGTCGACACAACAGAACAAGAATAACCTCTGCAGTACCTAACCATATTTATATTTTTAACAGAAAAACGCCTGCCTCACGTTGATCATGATTATACGAGAAAAAGGAAAAATGATGATCACACATACAACAAGCTGTTTCAGAATCCTTTAATGGATTTAATCACTCAGCCCCGGCTAGGGCCAAATGTTTCCAATAAACGGTGTATGTACATCATATTAAGCCCCGCTAGAACCAGTTGGCTCCAACAACAACTTAAGACAAACTCCAAACCCGGTAAGTTTTAGTTCATTTTTATATATTCAACAACCTTCTTTTTTTGTGACTTAAAAGAAAGACTTGAGTGTGGGTTGCATATTACTTATATTTCTGTTGACTGCTTCAACTAAGAAATGCCTATTGCACACGAGGGCAGGACAGTGAGGCAAAACAGTGAGCATAACAGTACTGCTACTGTGTGAACACCTGAACATTTACAGTGCTGCGACAGAACAGTCACTGTTCGGGCTTAAGCTAAATTAAAGATACTTTAGGAATGCAGTTCATATCTTTAATGCATTAGCTGTTGGGCTATTTTGTGGATAACTTAGTAAATAGTGGAAAGAAAAAAAAACCTGCGTAAATACGTTTAAAATAATATGTATTATTATTTTTTACAGCTTGCTACGTTGATGGAAGGGAAGCTCTGAAGAATACATCGGAGTTCATATCTCTTCTCGATGATTTGTTACACAGCTTACATTCATGTAATGGTTCTGCATTGGTCAGCAAAAAGAGAGAAACTACTAAGGGCTGCTGTAAAATAATGTAAAGAACCTTAAGTCTGTTTTTTCTCTCTTGACTTAAGTAAGTAAACAATCTTGGCATGTCTCTTTATTCAAACAACTACTGATAAAATATAATTACAAGTTCTGCACATGTTATTAGGTAAAAAAATATATTTAGTGTATGAAATTGTTAACATAATGTCTTTTAATTTTGTACACACGGTTACACATCAAGCTGTAAATAACCAGTAAAGGCTGACCTCGCGTTGTAAGGAAAAGCTATACAATGCGAGGTCAGCTTATACTGGAAATGTACAGCTTGATGTGTAGCCGTGTGTACATGGTAAATATCCCGTATTAAGTAACAATATTATTGTGTTATATTGTTGTAAGTTATTATGGCTTAAAAATAATTGTAATTAACGAATTGCAAAAGATGTGTCAAGATTATTTACTAAATAAGACAAGTCAGAAAAAAATTAGTGTATGTGTTCGGCATAACAGAATTGTTTAACTATTGTGTCTAAAAGTTAAAAAATAAAAAGATGGTTTAAAAGAAATGTTTTTTTATTGAATTTTTCCCATAAATATTCAAATAAATATTAATGTTCAATAGAAAGCCTAACCCCCGCCCCCCGCGCCGCGCTTGGACGTATGGATAATTCCTTCACCCACAATGTGCCTACGAAATCAAGCCGAATTTAAAAAAAAGTTAAATGTCAAACTCTAGGGAAGCACTCCGCTATTGGCGAAAAAAAATGTTCTAAGTCGTCCGTCTGATACGTAGTATCCCCTAGTAGTCTGTGCAAGCAAGCGAACGAAAGCGATGTGGAAAGTGAAAACTATGATTGTAATAGTAGTTTTCATATTGCAGATATTCTAAAGCAGACACATAATACTTAAGGCTGATGACACTCCGACCTGGATATCTTTATTTCTTTAGTTTAATATGTTTTTATGAGGTTTCTGGTGCTTTACGAAAAATAATAAATGAATAGTGATAGTCCAGAGGGGGTAAGCTATTTTATTTTTTAATTCTAGTTAAGTATTCAAAAAGCATTACACTTCTATAACGATGTAATGTAACGATGTAAGTCTCGAGCATCGGCGCAGAGTTGCTAGCCTAAGCCTATCGGTTTTTTATCAAATGCATTTCGGCGAGTGTGCGTTGGAATTGCACAATTTAATTCCCCCAAGCCCTTTCCATTATCGGACGATCAGACGCACGGCGATGCGCCACCGTTATATGGTAGATATTCCACCCTTACGCTCGAACCGGTTTGCTAATAGATTTATCATGTGTACCGCCAAAGAGTGGAATTCCTTGCCGGCGTCAGTGTTTCCCGAGAAATATAATCTGGTGGTCTTCAAGACTCGAGTGAATAGGTTTTTGCTGGGCAAGCGTGTACCATCGTCGACCGCACCATCGCTTAACATCAGGTGAGGTGGCGGTCAAACGCAAGCCCGTTAAGAATAAAAAAAAATGAAAAAATTGTAGTAAAGCTACAATGTGCAATAAAACATAAATAGGGTTTTTCTTGTGTAAAAAATTACGAAGACGCTGAATAAAGTAGTGCACTTCAATAAATGCATTCTTGCAATAAATAATTCTGATTCTGACTTAAATTATGATAATATGTGTGAGGTAACGGTGCACTTTCAGCAGTACCGGTCGTTGTGGTGTTGCTTGGGGGGGGGGTTATGTCCAGCAGTGGACGTCTTTCGGCTGAAATGATGATGAGGCATAGAGGTACAGATGCGCAATTATACTTGCAATTACAGTCCTGAAATGCTACTGACCAAATAATTCTTGTATCAATTCAGACAGGGGGGATTATCATCACACCATCAGCTAGAAAGGGCATACATAGCTATAGAGAAAATCAGCTAGAACCTGAGGAGAGAATGGCTCGATATGGATTAAACGAGTCTAACAAACAAAATGATAGAGATAATTCATCAGCTCAAAAGGATGAAGGATTTGATGTAGTGGATAATGTGATGAGGTAAAATGTATTACTCTATATTTTACTAAAAATTATCTGAATTATAATAAATACACAAATTGCCAGCTTCCCCTTTGTTAAATGCCAATGGGGACACCTCACACCATTAATGTCAAGATATAAACTCAAATGTGGATAAGTTTTTAGGGTTCCGAAGTCCTACAAGGAACCCTTATAGTTTCGTCATGTCCGTCCGTCTGTCCGTCTGTCCTAATCCTTTACAGCTTAATAACTTCTACAGTTATAAACATAAGTAAAAGAAATTTTGTAAAAAATAGTCTGCATATAGATCTCAATTTTAAAAGAATAAAAAAATAGTTTTTACGTTCTTTAGGGGTGGCGCCCATACACGTAAAAAGGGGAAAAAAAAATTTTTTTCGCTGTACCCCCTCGTGTGGGGTATCATTGAATAGGTCTACTAAAATGAAGGTAATGTTTCATACATCACTTTTTTATCAGGTGTACCATCTGCGAAATATAGCCCGCCAAAGTGGCTTGCAATGTGCCCTGCCATTTCTAAACTATGCAATGTAGAAACTTATAATCTTCCACATTGATAGACCTTTGTGAAAACTCTCTTTTAAAATTATTTCGAGTATAATGTGATTATAATTTTTTGAGTTATAGACAGAAAACTGAAAAATACTTAAAACGTCCTAGTTCAAAGGTCATTGACCTTAGAGAAAAATGATCATAGCAAATAATGCTCCTTTAGCTACTTTCTATTTGAAAAAATCACAAAAAGTAACTTTGTGTTATGTTGACAACACACTTCTTAAATTTGGCGCCATCTAGCGGCGTCGTACAACACTCTGGGTCGCCAATGCTGCCGTCAAGTGCCGTGTATTACATTTGGCACTGTATAGCGCCATCTAGCGGCTACTGACATCACTCTCTGAGTCGCCAATGCTGCCGTCTATTGCAAAAACTAAAATAGCCGTGATTAATATTCGATTTGATTTGTTTGTAACACCTACTTAAGGAACCCTATAATACTGAGCATGGCCCGACATGCTCTTGGCGGGTTTTATTTATTTATTTTAACATTCCTTGTATTATCCAGTTCAATGATATTTAAAAAAAGTACAGATAGGTTGTTGCACGCCCTATCTGAAGACAAGATAACATCCTAATTGGGAAGTTTTGTTACTAGTCTGCGTCAAGCAAGGTGCCGAGAGTGATGTGTGACAAAATGAAAAAAAACTAAAATGCCGTCATATGTGTATAGAAAGTGTACTAAGTATGATGTGAAACTAACTTTCTTACTTTGTACTAGTTTATGTGTATTATGCTGCCGCTGCATACGGAACATATTTTTCGTTGGTTTTATAAGGGTACAATATCTATACTTTTAAATATCATTGATCCAGTTATATTAGTTTATACAATTACAAATAACAAAAATGTAAGAATCTTTCATAACAAATTACTTTATTAGCTTAAAATGTGTATTCTTCTCAAGACACTGAATTGTCTCTTACTGACATACCCATATTCAAATATGCATAGAATGATAATAATAATAATTACAATGATAATAATAATTACTAACATAAAAAAAACCTTTTTCAGCAAACATTTTTATCAAACGAGTCCACTATCTATAAGAAAGAAAAAAATACAAAGAACGAATTCATATTCAAATAATGAGGACAATACAGACAATAATTATACGTGAGTCATGATCTTTACACATTGAAATGCTACTATCAGTTTGACACATGCTTTTTAACCATTCGCTAAAAATAATACATTATTATTATTTATTACATTGTTATTACTTATTAACACCACAATGTATTGTTTTTATAGTAAATTAATATTATCGAGCTTGTAGAGCTTATAGTGGTAGGTAACAGTGGCAAAGGGTCCATATAACGCGATTCCCATCGGCTTACCTTTAGGAATTGCTTAAATACAGATCAACAACATTTCTATGCTGATTTATTGTTCTAATGTACACTTTCAGTCCATAATTATTAATATAAACGGTTTCACTCACGTTATTACTTTCAGTCCACTTGCTTTGAACTAATATAATGTCTTATTTTTTATTATATCTTTAATATAATGCCTGTCATTTTTTTATTAGCACTATATCCTTTAATGTTCCAACTTTACTTGGCGACTAACACAGATAAGCCGCTAAAATACCAGCTTGTTTGCCTATACTACGAAATCCTATACTGAGCACCTATCTCTTTCACTCCTATTAAATACCACACGCACAGCGCACACATGCTGTTTCAGTCTTTCACACTTCAAATATTTCCAAAGATAACTCCGTAGGGACCGGGTTATGACAGAGTTAGAGAATTAGCAGCACACGAGTGGAAACAAGAAAGGTGGATTACTTCGGTAGGGTTTGGTTAGGTTCCGTGTTCATGTACATTCATGGTTCATTTATGCGTGCTTTGTTTTATCATTTTCATTTTCCTCTAGAATCACCTAGAGGAAAATGTAAGTAATATATTATTTACAAGGATAAATATTTAGGAAAACGGGGAAAACCACTAGAAACACGAGCAGTGTTTATAGCCGCATACAACTTATCATCCCTATGATTGCAGCTCGTAGAGTAGTGGGGGGTGCTGGCCAGAAAACCTCTACAAGTGTCTGACGGCTGCTTGTCCCTCTGGACACGTCTGGAGAGAACGGCAGTTGTTAAGCCGGTGCATCCTGGGTACGGGCAATAGAATCCTTTCGATTGATTAACCTTCGGGGGAACTTATTGCCTGTGGCGAATATTCTGGTATGGGAGGGGCCCCATGTGGGTCAATAGGGAGTTGCTCCACGTGTCCATCTGATGCCAGCAGAGGGCACTGTGGAGGAGCAGGGGCGGGCCCGGTGTGCATTCACTCTGCCCCTGGACAGACAGCGGGGGACTGTCCTTCCCTGCCCCCGTCGATCTCGTAACCCCAGAGTGCCTGCTGAGTAGTGTTCTCGCGCCTCTTGGGACCGACGGTCTTGGCTTCACCGCCCGGACCGCGAGGAAGGAAACCTCTATAAAAATTACGGGATGATTGGGCCTGCGAGCAGCAGACTCGGGGTAGTCTGCTGCCCGACCAGCAGCTGGCAGCATGCTGGCACAGTTAGCGTAGTTGGCGTAGCTGGTAAAGGCCCGTGAGGTGAGGTGGCGTGTAGTATTCCGTGTGCGCCGCCTAGGAGGGTGCGGCCAACGTTAGGACGCATGGCGAAGTGCGTTCATGAGGATTTCCCCACGGCAAAAAAAAAGGTAGAGTAGCGGATGGGCTTTCAGATAAACGAAACGGTAGGCCGATGAAGTAGAGCTGTAGTACTGCTGCCGGGCTGCTCCGGGTGTCAGTTTACCCGGGCGTGAGAAGACTATAATGAGCACGGAACCCAGACCCGCAATGTGCGGGTGGGTAACTTGCAGTTCTATTGCCCTGCAATTTAGAATATGTTATCAGAAATTGGCTAGTAGGAGGCGTCCCTGACAACTCAACCTTCAGAGTAATTGGTGCTTCAGTCTCCACCCTTCAACAACAAAGCCAGAACCCAAAACTTCAATCAGACCAGTGGCCTGATTCACAAACGTTCGAAAAGTTTCCGTTTCCGAAGTGAAATTCGACCGCCAAACGAAACAAAACGACCACTTCCTGCGACCATGAACGCTGCAAAGCATACGAAACGTCAGGAAAACCAATTTTAATAATAATACACGATGTAATCCGGTTAAACTTGTTTTATTAAGAAACAAAACGATTTGAGAACCGAACGGATTCGGAAACGCTATTCATTCGCTATTCGATTTTCAAATCATTTGTTATTTAATAAAATAAATTTAACAGGATTACATCGTGTATTATTATTAAAATTGGTTTTCCTGACGTTTCGAATGCTTTGCAGCATTCATGGTCGCAGGAAGTGGTCGTTTTGTTTCCTTTGCCGGTCAAATTTCACTTCGGAAACGGAAACTTTTCGAACGTTTGTGAATCAGGCCACAGCACCAGACTCAGCATTAGACTAAGTGAACGATGAGAACTTCGCCCAATATCGGAAATACTGGCCTGTAAAAGTTTATGAAATACTAGCTTCTGCCCGCTGCTTCGCACACGTGTAATTCAGTTTATCACAGAAAGACGTTAGCGCATCCCTCGGGAACTTTGGTAGACTCTGGATTTTAAACTTAACGACGTGCTTAATATCTCTTACCGCTGCTATTCATATCTAATGAATAACAAAAGAATGCTTTGGCTTTACATTATGGATCATAGGCAAATAAGTGATAATCGAGTAAACAAAAAAAAAACAAACAAGTAAAGTAAACAGTAAAAATGACTTGTAACAATTGTTATCAATAAATACAATACAAAACGTCGGTCGGTCCGTCCGTCACTCACTCACTCACTCAGTATTCCGTCATACATGATTTTTGCGTAACTTTAACCGTCTACGAAACGCACGCAACGGAAGCTCTCAAATATTTTTCTTCCAGTTTTTGCAACATTTTTCATTTATGCTCATGAAAAATGTTGCAAAAACTGGAAGAAAAATATTAACATCACGCTACGACCAATAGGATATGGATTAAACGATTATCGAGGAAGGCTATAGAGCCTTCCTCGATAAATGGACTATCCAACTCAAAAAGAAACTCTTCTCAAACAAACAAACAAACTCTTTAGCTTTATAATATAAGTATAGATTAAGGGCTCGTTTATGGACGCTGTAAAGTTAGTGGCGCGTGTTGCGCGAAGAATTCAAACGTATGGCATTGTATGAGAGAGCTTTCACGGAGAAGAAATTTTTTGATAAGCAGCGTTGCTCGCGGCGGCGCACGCAGCGGGCAACGCTGCGACGACGCCCGCGGCGGGACCCGCGGCGGTGGAGTCTGCTATCGCCATATGTTTGTATTTGCGCGTGTGACACCGCGAGCACCGCCGCGGGCCCCGTCGCTGGTATCACCACGGAGAGCCGCGTGACGCCCCGCGCAACGCGCCGCCCGAGCCTAAAAGTAGACAAATGATGAATTGATGACACATGTCGTGCGTCAATGTAAAATTATAAAGGCATAGAAGGTTAAGCTGTAATGGATTAGGACGGACGGACGGACATGAAATTATAAGGGTTCCTTGTAGGAACTACGGAACCCTAAAAATTACAAAATGTTCCGAATGTGCCAAATGATCTAGTGAACCGAATGAATAAAATGCTCTGCGAAACCAAAATGAGCTAGTGAGCCAAAGGAATAACTAAGGCAGGCCGCACACCGGTAGCACATATTTTGTTGCGCCACAATCATTACGCCACATTTTAACTTATCCATTGCTAACCCAGTACATGTCCCACTTGTATCGAGGACACAAACGATTAGACGTAAATGTGGCAAGCATGAAGCATGTTGCGTGTCTCTGGTGTGCGGCCTACTAAGGTGAACCGGTACCGGACCCGAAGTCGGAATAAGTGAATCAATTCACTTTCTGGAATAAAAATGACCCACCGCTAGTCCGCGCCTCACCTTCGCGAGCTCGCTTAGATCTATACGGTACGAGGTACGACATGCTCAATGGCAATGTTCGGCCGAATATCCGGTATCCGGCCAAAAAGCTATCCATTTATCTCTAGTAGTTATCATACGCGTCGGTCACATACACATTTTAAAATTTTCACCCTACTGTTCTGTGATTTCATCATAAGAAAAAATCATCACCAACAGAGTGTGTTTTAATGAAATTCATTATTTGTATTTCCTCAGTTAATCTGAATACCTCGTGCGCTTAGGCTTAGAGGAGTCACGATAGAAGACCGAACAAGATGATTAATCCATTCCTAATACAAATATGATAAAATTGATTTTGTAATCACATGGCTGCTGCTCATAACCAATCATCATATGCTTATTCATTAATCATTCTTTTTTTTTGCTATTGTGTGACTAAGCATTTGTGAAAAGTCTATGTGTTTCATTGCAGCAATGTGTTTTCAAAATCTTTACCTGCAACTCTTCCGTCACATTTGCATTACAGTGATGATTCTGATCTTGATGAGAGAAACTACTCTGCGGCATCTATAACAAAGTCAAGAAATGAGGATGAAATTCATCATAGTGGGATGAAAAATAGGAGCAATAGAAGCTCTGACTACCTACAAGGATCACCTTACCAACGAAATTTGTCAGTTTCAGCAAGAGATAAAATCCAAACCCAATCACACACAACACGAAATATCGTTTTGCTCACATTATTTATAGGTTTAATATCCACATTTTTTTTGAAATTCCCTAATTTAATAAACAACAACACAAAAGATAAATCAACACAAACTGTGAATCACGATAAAATTATATTTGAAAACAATATGAACAATCTCCAAGAAAAATATAATATCGATGATAACTCTATTTTAAAACTTAAAACTGGTAAGTGATCTCTTAAAATCATAGTGCATGCAATTATTTATTTTACTGTCTTATTGACTTGCTTATTATGAGACAAAAGGCCTATGCGGAAATGCCGATTTCATCTAGTTTTTATAAATAACCGACTTGTGAAAGTGATCTTTAACATCCAATTTGCAGAATAATGATTTGTATTTTTGTATTTGTAAGCCGAATGAAAAAAAAATCTTTTTGAAGAATCTTTTTCATAAAAATACTCATAATCCAGCAGTAGAACACATCGCTGCAGGTTTTAACATTACAATGATGGCGGAAGTGCTTTTCATTGCCTTACCGAAAGTCTTTGTCATAAACCAAAAACTAACAAAACTGATTGTCATACAAACTTTACAATGTAGGTACTTAAGTGTATCAGATTGCAGTCTGCTCATCACATTACTCCTAAACTTCATTTGTGTATATTTCAGGTATATCAACAATATTTTCAAGAATGGATACGGGCTCTTTTATGTTTGTTTACAACAGTAAAACAAACAATTTTAACGCTGTGCGATTCGAAAAATTTACGGATGAAGTTGCATATACTGCCGCGAGATATTTACGTAAGAATATATTATTTTGAATGCCTTAATCACAGACCAGTAAGCCTCAAGACGTCACATATACAAAGTTTTGCATGAGAACACAGTCGTAAAATGTTGGCGGAGGACAGGGGGCGGACGGCGCATTCTGATTGGTCGGCTCAAAAGTTAGATGGTATGATTGGTGCCACTCGCTGACGGAATGACGTCCCGATTGGCTGCGGGGCGTATGATAGTTCATAGTTATTTATTGATATTCTTATTACAAGTCACATAAAAAAATCGTTCAGTTGTAAGTTCAGTTTGATATGCAGTGCTACTGCTTATGCTTGGTGACCGGGGCATCCGGCTAATCAGCGTCTACAGGCTTACTGGTCTGTAGCCTTAACCTATAATCTACATAGGACTGGCGCGGTTGAATACGATCCTATCCCCCCTTTAATCCACTTTTAATAAGACAAATCAATATCAAACAAATAAAACACTAGGCTCTGTAGTTCTGGAGAACCAGTTATGATGGTTGTCAGTGCTGCCAGAATATGGGATAGTGGAAGTTTCATCATCATCATTTCAGCCGAAAGACGTCCACTGCTGGACATAGGCCTCCCCCAAGCATCGCCACAACGACCGATCCTGCGCTTTCATGGAAGTTTGGTAGAAGGAAAGCCTAGCTCAACAGAATAATAGTTGGACTCGGGCAAAATCCGTGTCTGGGACACTAAGGGCCGAGTTCGCGGACAATGAAATAACCACTGTTTGCAAAATCAACCTGTTATTCAACAACAGATGTTTAACCGGGACGCGGGAATTTTCGTGTTCACGACTCCTATCCGATCATTGATTCTGAAACCGAGCGTTCTGGGAATGAAAGAACGAATGATGTAACACGATTAATCAAAATGGTAACTAAATGGCAACAACACTATGAAAAGAACGACAATATAAAACGGTTGCATATCAGGTAACTCTTCCAAAATTAAAAATCCTAGTATAATGCTACTCTATACATTTGACATATCTTTTTAATTTTGCAGGATAAGCGGTCTTGGTTGTCATAGCAACCAATTAAAAACGCCATTTTGATGTTTGAATATTAGGCCGCAACAAACTCGAAGTGTATCGGGTGGGCGCGTTTCTTGAAACATGATAAAATTCTGGTAGTTGTGCTTAGCCAAAAGTAGCGGTAACATTGTGCAGGTTTCGCGCGAGCATCGTATATAAGCCGCATTCATTTTTATTTTGACTAATTATACAAAAAATTATAAATAAAAAAATTACGTACTACCTCAATACGACAAAAACAGTTATGTTTACACATTTTTCATAAGTTTTCCCAAAGCATAAGCAATATGTTTCTTTGTTTATGTTCGTAAAAGAAAAATGCACGCTCGAAAAACGGCAACGTGTTCCGGCCCTTATTTTATTCGGTTTTTATTGTAAATTTTACGAATATGATAAAATGCAATTGTTTTGTTATATTGGAGAGTAATAATCCTAATATTAATATTTTATGCAGCATAGACTTTTCTAAAATTACGAAAAACAATGAAATACAGAATATCAATGAATAACCTCAACAATTTCCACCATCAAACGTCAAAAATGTCATGTTTAAATACCCGGTTAGTACTTAAACGACGTCCCCGACTTCGGCTAGAAAAATCGATTGATTACTGTGATATAACGGTTGGTTATCGTTGGTGAACACCAAAGTTCGGGTTAAACATCTGGTTTTTACATAAACATCTGTTATCTTCTGGGTGAACTTGCCCCTAAGAATGTTAAGTATTTAAATATAACAGACTACTACTAATATTTAGACTACAAACTAATATAACTTGCCTTGTCAACTGCAATTAGATGAAAAAAAAATGGGCCAAGAGCAGCCCTATACTAAGCATGGCTTTACTTTTTCCGTTTTTGAAATAAATGGCAGCATTGACGACTCAGAGCGTGTCGTTATACAGCGCCATCTAGCGGGCCAAATTTAATAGGTGTGTCATGTCAACAAAACACAAATAGATGGTAGCTAAAGGAGCATTGTTTGCTAAGATAATTTTTCTCTAAGGTCAATGACCTCTGAACTAGGACGTCTTAACTATTTTGCAGTTTTCTCTCTGTTACTCGAAAATTTTGTATCACATTATACTCCATCATTTCAGCCGTAAGACGTCCTCTGCTGGACACAGGCCTCCCCCAAGCATATATTGGGGGGGATATGCCATAATCGCCACGCTTGGCAGGCGGGTTGGCGATCGCAGTAGGTTGGTTAAATACTCAGAGAACGCTGCTGCCCATCCTCTGGTGAATCCCTTAGTCGCCTTTTACGACACCCATGAGAAGATATAGGGTGGTGCAATTCTTTACGTCCGGCACCACACGGAACAATTATATTCAAAATTATTTAAAAAAAGTTTTACTAAGGTAACGTGAAAGATTATAAGTTTCTACGTTCCATAGTTTAGAAATGGCAGGGGGGGGCACACAAGGGTGTCGTCAATCATATTAGGTTAAATGTGAACGTATACTCATATACAACGTGTATCAGAAATGCGTGGTCATATTTTAAGAGCTCACTCAGGGCATAGCATAGAACAACTTTTACTATGGGACCAACCCTGAAATCGCGAAAAAAATATAAGCTGTTCCCTACTATATTATCGATGTCGCTCGAGAAATTGTGAGGATCAGCTGATATTTTTTTCGCGATTTCAAGGTTTGTCACATAGTAAAAGTTGATCCATAGCATCCCCTGAATAAGCTCTTCAAATATGACCACGCATTTCTGATACACGTTGTATATGCGGCGCGCCGGCCTCGCCCACTTAGCCTTTCTAACCTTTTGTTCTGTGTTTTTAACTCTTTCTCAGTGATAACTGATAACATAACAGATGATTACAAATGGCGTTACTTAATATTTCGATATTTGTTTTGTTTAAAAAAATAATTTTATGCTTTTATAGACAGACTAGTTAAAAAGTTTATTTAACTAAAACCAACACAAAATCAATTACAAAAACATCACAAAAACGACACTTTTGATTATTCTTAAAGGAGCAACTGATTTGCAGTAAATATAGTAGTAGCAAGTAGTTATAACCGTGTTTTCATTTAAGACGCTGACAACACCTAAAAAATCAAACCTCTACGGTCACTGTCGTTTTGTACAGAACAGAAAGAGAGGCAATGAGCGGAGGGACGTCGAGTGCGTCGCTCAACTTGAATGAAAATTAACAAAAATTTTTTTTTATAAAAAACTAAAAGCTTATTTGAAAGACAGAAACAACAGTGTTTTAGATTATTGTCTCTCTTAAATGTTTTCTTAATTTCATTTATAATATTTGGTAAATAATAGAGATTGTTTGCTTTAAAGCATGTTTTAAGAGGTTAGTTTACAATTCTTTTCTATAGAGAAAACTTCAAGTAAACGTGTTTTGGGCACAATACAGTTTTAGAAAATATGATTAAGATTAACATATATTTTTTTCACTGCCACAAACTGAATAGACACAGCTAAAAATGTTTTTAAAAGAAGCCTATTTGGGGTGTTTGGCTGTTGTCAGCGTCTTAATGTCGTACATTCATCTCCATGTTGTTTAAAGATTTCTGTATCAAAACAAAATAACTTACTTGATTTTATTCATTTTAGGTAACGATGTCTCATCAATACAACACACAGTGGTTGAAAGCTCCAACCTTGATATGCAAGAACATGGAGAGCTTATTACTAGGTACCGGGATGATGTCGATAGATCTGGTGTGATGCTCGTCAAAGAGATTGATGAAGTGCCTTCCGAACTCGCAATGGCCTTCCATTATTACTGTGATGAATATGATCCTCTAGTGAAAAGAAGCGCTATATTTTTCACATTGAATATGGCTAACTGTTCAAATGCATCAGGTATAAAATTCAGTTATTTGGTCTTATTAGATTTGCCTTTTCCATAAATTAACCGCATAATATTCCTTTATACCATTGCCACTCGAAAAGGGCATTTTATTCATCGATAATGGTGAATAAAACTCTCTTTTACTCGCAAGTGAGTAAAAAGATTTTGAATTTAGAACAAGCACGAATTATGTACAAGAAATGAATAAAACGTGCTGAACGTACGTACCCACTGACTGGCTGAATGGAGCTATCAAATTTAAATTAAGAAAATATCTGAAAATATAAATACTACAGGTTGGCCGGTTGAACGAGGGACTTATTGAAGGAGGATGTTTAGCACAGGTATCATACCTAATGTTTAGTACTTGATTTTCGTTCTAAATATGTATAAATATAAATAATAAATAAATAAATATTTTAGGGACATTTTTACACAGCACCTCTAGTCCCAAACTAAGCAGAGCTTGTACTATGGTGTGACAATGGATATAATACTTTTATACTTTTTTTTTTGTAAATACTTACTAATAATACATAAGAAACACCCAGACCAACACAAACACTTATGTTTATCACACAAATATTTTTGTCCTGTGGGAATCGAACCCACGACCTCTTGATCAGCAGTCCGACACTCGAACCACCAGACCACAGACGTCGTCAAATGTATAAAAAATTGTACCTTAATTTTTGAAATATTTTTATACCTAATCGATTTTATTTTGTGGACACTATTCCGCGCTTACAAATCAAAGTTTCATGCAGTGGTGAGGTGATGCACCTAGCACAGCAGACCCATAAACAGTACGAGCTTGCGCGAGCATTTTGACTACTATACCTACGCCTGATATGTTTCAGAATATTTTTTTCATCTTTTTTTCTTTATATGTACGCACATTCTACCATATTCTTGAATATGTCTCTCATTCACCAAGTCATGCTATAACAATCAATCAACTCAGCCTATCGTAGTCCACTGTTGGACATAGGCCTCTCCCAAGTCGCGCCACAACGCTCGGTCCTCTGCCTTCCGCATCCAGTCCCCCCAGCCACGTTCTTTAGGTCGTCGGTCCACCTGGCAGGGGGGCGCCCTACGCTGCGTTTGCCGATTCGCGGTCTCCACTCAAGGACTCGTCTGCTCCAACGGCCATCGGTCCTTCGACAGACATGGCCAGCCCACTGCCACTTCAGCTTACTGATCCTACAAGCTATGTCGGTCACTCCGGTTCTTTTCCGGATAATCTCGTTACGGATTTTATCCTTCAAAGAAACTCCAAGCATAGCTCGCTCCATAGCTAGCTGAGCGACTTTGAATTTGTGGACTAGCCCAACTGTCAGTGTCCACGTCTCGGCACCGTAAGTCATGACTGGCAGGACGCACTGGTTGAAGACCTTTGTCTTCAAACTTTGCGGTATAGGCGACGAGAAGACTCGGCGAAGTTTGCCAAATCCTGCCCAGCCCAGACGGATCCTTCTGTTGGCTTCTTTCTCGAAGTTGTGTCTACCAAGCTGAATTGCCTGCCCTAGGTAGACGTATTCCGTTACAACTTCGAGTGCCGACCCTTCGACGAATATTGGCCTCGGCATGACATGCATATTGAACATGACTTTAGTCTTGTCCAGATTCATGCCGAGACCGACACGTCGAGAGGCTCTGTTTAAGCTGTGCAGCATTTCGCCCAGTTGTTCCAGCGACCCAGCCATTACAACGATGTCATCGGCAAAACGGAGATGTGAGATGTTGTCACCGTTAACGTTGATGCCCTGTCCAGTCCAGTCCAGCGTCTTGAAGACGTCCTCCAACGCGTTAGTGAACAATTTCGGGGATATTACATCCCCTTGTCTCACCCCTCTGCGTAGTTGGATTGGCTTCGTCTTTTGGTCCTGGAGCTGAACAGTCATGGTAGCAGCGTTGTATAGGCATCTCAGCATCTCTATATACCGCTCATCAATGTGACATCGCTGAAGAGCATCCAGAACTGCCCAAGTTTCGATAGAGTCGAAGGCCTTCTCGTAGTCCACGAATGCCATAACACAGCGGCTGATTGTACTCTTCAGTCTTCTGTATGATCTGCCGAACAGTATGGATGTGGTCTAAGGTGTGTGCGTCATCCCAGCGAAAAAGTGTCGAACTTCTCAATTCGAGATAAGTAAATCGTTAGTGTGTGACGTCGTGTAATTGTGTATGAACATTTCAGATTTGTGTGTCAAACCCTTTTTGGGATATTCATCAAAAACGTTTTCCGCTGGAACGACGTCTTCCCAGCGAGACTTTTTTTTCCAAAGGACGTAAGTAAAATAAAATAGTTACATGGATTAGAGTATAACGAAAGGTAAATGTGTGTGCATAAATGAGATTTGTGTGTCTAAAGACTCCGAAGATATTCAAGTTTCCGCTGCGGTGACGTTTGGCTGATTGCTGGATATCATAAACAGTTAGGCGAATAGTTGTGACTTTTTTTACACATGTAGCGATTCTTTTGTGTGTAATGTTTGTGAAAACAGGCTTCGAAAAAAAAATTCCGCTAGGAAGCTATACATTTTAAAATGAAATCAGGTTATTAGGTCCTAGTACTGCGAATATGAGCTCCGAAGCCTAAATGTTAAAATTTATTTGTACCTTATAAATGCTCACAATGTCATGTTAAGTCTCATCGATGTACTGTAAGTAAATAATGAATTATGAACACAATTGCTAGGTCTGGGCCACGATGTTGTTCGCCATTCGATTGAACGAGTTTACTATGGGTTGGCAAATTAAAAGGTATCCCATTCGTTAGTGTATTAGTTCAATTATCCATCTGTAAAATTGTAGCCCAATACACTTAATAATTAAAGAATTATAATCAAAAAACCAATGAGAAGCGCAATACAGAGATAAACTAACAAAGTATGAATGTGTACTAAAAAGCGGCCGCGCGATACATGGTGCTTACCTTCCAAAATTGTTAGTATAGTACCGTTTTTATTTTGGTACAGGTGCGTACACAATTCTTTAGTTTTTATTTTCTCATTTTACTTTACACAGTCATCAGTTCAATTATTTCAAAATAAGTAGGTACTATTCAGTTATTGACATGGGATCACTAAGAACAAATTATAATATTGTAAAGAGACCACGACTGTGGTGCTAAAGTTTTACGTATTATGTGAGATTTCCATGTAGGTAATTAACATTCTTGGTTTAGAAGTTACAAAGTTCTGACAGACAAATGGATTTGAATTTCTTTTTTTACAGGTTCCGTCCGTGTGTCCATCCGTTTAACTTGAAGAAGTAAAAACAAAAAAATCATACAGTTAGTGATTTGTATGATTATTTTGTTTTTGTTTTGTAACGGACACTCAAGCATAGTGAATTTTTGTGTTTTATTGCGAAAAAAGTTATTAAAAACTTAAGTTTAATTTTTTTCTTACTTCCTTTGGTCTTCATATCGGATTCAACATAAAACTATCTCGTGTTGTTTCCTAGCGTTTTTATTTATGCTATCTGTGTCGATCTAGTATAAACGTACCTATGTTTGGCAACATACATCCAAAGTCGATAGGACCCCGTACGTTGACAGTGGGCTAAAATAAAGAGGTAAACAATGAACCACGGTTCACTGTAGCTGCTAATGTTCTCGTCTATTCACATTTACAATTAATTTCACTGCACTTGTGGCATAGTCGTTAAGGTGGTCACCTCTCTATTGACACCACGCCAAATGTTGTCGGTTCGATCCCCACATGCAGTTAATTTATTATCTACTTAGAGCTGGTTACGAATAATATACATAATCTTTAATTTTAATAAACATAACAACCTACATTAATGTAGATACCTACCAGTGTTGCCAGGTCCGATTTTCAAAATCCGGGAGGCTTATTATGAAAAAAGCGGGAGATGTATTGAGGAAAAATGGAAAAAATCGGAAAGTAATCACGGTATTATATTTTGTCACCATTCCAGCTGTAATATTAAAATCAAAGCAATTTTTTACAGTTTACTGCCCTGTGTAATAAAAAAAATTGATTGTGTTAGTGAACATACGATACACTGGTAGTGACGGAAATATTCAGGGCAGCAACTTATCCGTCTGTTTCATTTTATGTAGTTTTTTTGCCAGGTTTTGATCTTATTCCTATTATTAGGCTTTATACAGGGATTGTAAAAAATCGGGAGATTTTTTTCGAAAATCGGGAGACCGGGAGATTTTTAGAAAAATCTGTGAATCTCCCGGAAAATTGGAAGACCTGGCAACAGTGATACCTACTGAGCTTATGAATGAGTCAATTATTGTAACTGATCTGTGATTTTAAACATTAAGTAATTTAATTAAAATAATAGCTATACTTATTTTTTGTATCAATACTTTTTCTATATCTTTTATGTTGATTTTAGTACGTAGATTTTTTAGGGTTCCGAAGTCCTACAAGGAACCCTTATAGTTTCGTCATGTTCGTCCGTCTGTCCGTCTGTCCTAATCCTTTACAGCTTAATAACTTCTACAGTAATAAAGATAAGTAAATGAAATTTTGTTCAAAAATGGTTTAGATATAGATCTCAATTTAAAAAAAATCGTTTTAACGTATTTTAGGGGTGGCGTCCATACATGTCAAATGGGGATGAAAATTTTTTTTCGCTGCACCCCCTCGTGTTGGATATCATTGAATAGGTCTACTAAAATGAAGGTAATGTTTCATACATCACTTTTTTATCAGGTGTACCATCTGCGAAATATAGCCCGCCAAAGTATGTATGTGTGCAATGTGTGTGTGTGTCAGGGGGGGGCCCCTGCCATTTCTAAACTATGCAACGTAGAAACTTATAATCTTCCACATTGAAATACCTATGTGAAAACTCTCTTTTAAAATTATTTCGAGTATAATGTGATTATAATTTTTTGAGTTATAGAGAGAAAACTGAAAAATACTTAAAACGTCCTAGTTCAAAGGTCATTGACCTTACAGAAAAATGATCATAGCAAATAATGCTCCTTCAGCTACTTTCTATTTGAAAAAATCACAAAAAGTAACTTTGACACGACACACTTCTTAAATTTGGCTTCTTGAATTTATCGCTAGATGGCGCTACTAACAACACACTCTGAGTCGCGAATGCTGCCGATTATTGCAAAAACTAAAATAGCCATGATTAATATTCGATTTGATTCGTTTGTAATTACACCTACTTAAGGAACCCTATAATACTGCGCATGGCCCGACATGCTCTTGGCCGGTTTTTATTATTTTGTTGTTGTTGATTTTTTTGCACGAGTTTTTAAGTACCTATACATACACATATCTACAATCGATAATAATTAGTAAATTGATACTTTTGAAAATAAAACTAATTAAACTGCAGTTGTTTTTCATTTTTACTAATTATTGTGTACGCACCTGTACCAAAGTACCACACCAATAACAATAAGTATGCTAACAATTTTGGAAGGTAAGCACCATGTATTGCGCGGCCGCTTTTTAGTACACATTCAAACTTGGTTGGTTTATCTCTGTATTGCGCTTCTCATTGGTTTTTTGATTATATTTCTTTAATTATTAAGTGTATTGGGCTACAATTTTACAGATGGATAATTGAACTAATACACTAACGAATGGGATACCTTTTAATTTGCCAACCCATAGTAAACTCGTCCAATCGAATGGCGAACAACATCGTGGCCCAGACCTAGCAATTTTGTTCATAATTCATTATTTACTTACAGTACATCGATGAGACTTAACATGACATTGTGAGCATTTATAAGGTACAAATAAACTTTAACATTTAGGCTTCGAAGTTCATATTCGCAGTACTAGGACCTAATAACCTGATTTCATTTTAAAATTTATAGCTTCCTAGCGGTAATTTTTGTTCGAAGTCTGTTTTCACAAACATTACACACAAAAGAATCGCAACATGTGTAAAAAAAGCCACAACTATTCGCCTAACCGTTTATGATATCCAGCAATCAGCCAAACGTCACCGCAGCGGAAACTTGAATATCTTCGGAGTCTTTAGACACACAAATCTCATTTATGCACACACATTTACCTTTCGTTATACTCTAATCCATGTAACTATTTTATTTTACTTACGTCCTTTGGAAAAAAAAGGTCTCGCTGGGAAGACGTCGTTCCAGCGGAAAACGTTTTTGATGAATATCCCAAAAAGGGTTGGACACACAAATCTGAAATGTTCATACACAATTACACGACGTCATACACTAACGATTTACTTATCTCGAATTAAGAAATTCGACACTTTTTCGCTGGGATGACGCACACGTCTAAGGTGCTGTAGCCTTTTCGAAACCCAGCTTGCTCTGGTGGCTGGAATTCGTCGAGTCGTGCTATATACCACTATTTATTTTCTCGCGGACAATGGTAAAAAGTAGAGTACACAACTCGTGAAAAAAAAAATCATCTCAGTCCCTGTATCCCTCGCTCCGCTCAGGATTCTATTTTTGAACCAATCGCTTCGCTCGTGGTTCAATCTTAGAATCCTTCGCTGCTCTCGGGATCCAATTAGTCCCACGAATTAAATTCTCTTTTTTTTCACTTGTTGTTCAGCACATTTTATTTATTTCTTGTACATAATTCGTGCTTGTTCTAAATTCAAAATGTTTTTACTCACAAGTGAGTGTTTGTGTGTGAGTGAGTAAGTGAGTGTTTGCGAGTAGTGAAGTCATTGGTTATTGCCAGAAATAGTTATCTGCTGTGCTACCCAGCATGCATGCGAATAATCTTCGAGTACAAAATAGCGTAGGTAATTTAATTTTAGCGCCCCCTGGCTTCGTGTATTATTGCCTACGATTTGATCAGAGTGGCAGAACGTCTTAAGTGATTTTGAAATGTTTATTAAAAACAAATCATAAAAACTCGTATTAAGATTGAATAAAATGAAAAAAACATTGTATGAGTTCTAGGCCCAATTTTAATTGTCAATGGGGACCCACTCATTTCGTGGTTTTTTGTGTATTGTAATGTACTATTTCAGTTATAAATGTGTGAGTTTGGCGACATTGGTTCTCGTACTAAGTAATCGTAATAGCCCTTCCCCTTGTTCTTTATTCCGTGGTTGATTATGTATAAGAAAACTGCTGTGCCGTACCATATTTGAAGGGTACAGGAAAAGAACAGCGAAGGTCACAATTTTTTCCTTTTTTATTGTAATGTATACATTGTTTATGAAACTTTTGTTTGCAATCGCCAGATTTTTTATTATGTACCGGTTTGTCATAAGAAACAGTTTTTACATCCATTGTTCTCAATAATGAACTAGCATCATTCCAATTTTAAAATGCGTTTTTCTCCTCGTTTTAAATGCGTTTTTGTTTGACTCCTGTGGATATACCCTGTTCTTTGCCTGTACCCTTGATGTTTTAATTCCACAAATACCTTTTGATGGAGCAAATCAATGGGTATTAGTGGAATAACCCGACCATACAGCCGTAGTTAAGCGGCGGCGGCGGCAGAGCGCGGCGCCCCCTTCACCTTGGCGCCCGCGCCCCCGTTCGCCTGCCCTACCCTAAAGCCGCCACTGACATTACAAGTTAATTTGCACGTAGTTACTTACAGCCTGACACTTAGTTTTAGTTTTCCCCAAAATCAAGCTCAAATCAATCTTTTCTGCTTTTCTTATTTCTCATAATTTGCCTGGCCCTGCAAGACAGATCTCAGTGAATGTTTGTGTGAAAAATCTTTAGATTTCTGATCTGAAACAAAATAAATCAGATTAAATCAGAAATTTCCGCTCTGCCGCCGCCACTTAACAGTGGCGGCGGCAGAGCGGTGGCGCCCCCTTCACATTGGCGCCCGCGCCCCCGTTCGCCTGCCCCGGCTGCCCTACCCTAAAGCCGCCACTGACATTACAAGTTTATTTGCAGTACTTTCTCTTGTCTGACTCATGTGGAAATACCCTGCTCTTTGCCTGTACCCTTCAATTTGTTAAGTCCACAAATACCTTTTGATGGAGCAAATCAATGGGTATTAGTGGAATAACCCGACCATACAGCCGTAGTTAAGCGGCGGCGGCGGCAGAGCGCGGCGCCCCCTTCACCTTGGCGCCCGCGCCCCCGTTCGCCTGCCCTACCCTAAAGCCGCCACTGACATTACAAGTTAATTTGCACGTAGTTACTTACAGCCTGACACTAAGGCCCGTATTCCAGAAGGATACTCAAGCGTTGATCTCTGTTTAAAACTAGTTTTAAGTTGAGCTTTGATTTTAGAACGTCCCTCAAGCAGAGATTTGTTGATCACAGTTCAGCTGAGTTTAGTTTCGTTTTATATTGTCACCTGTTTCGGTATTTGGGCAGATATTTGATCTGTAATCACTTAAGCGTGGTCCAGACTACGCTTGAGTAGAGATTTCTATTATATTTCAGGTCAAATTCGTGTGTTTTGTTGTTGAATTAAAGTTTATAATTACCGTTCTGGAATAAGACCGATACTCAAGTAACGATTCTATCCTTAAGTAGTGATCAGGTGATTGGAGTTTAAACTGTACTTGAGGAAGCTTCTGTAATACGAGCCTTAGTTTTAGTTTTCCCCAAAATCAAGCTCAAATCAATCTTTTCTGCTTTTCTTATTTCTCATAATTTACCTGGCCCTGCAAGACAGATCTCAGTGAATGTGTGTGTGAAAAATCTTTTATTTTGTTTCAGATCAGAAATCTATGCACGATTTCATTGAGAAATGCCTTGCGAGAAAATGGAAGACTGTTCCTCCAGAAAACATGAGACCCTTATTAACCAGAGTTGTGGATATTATAATTGATGTGACCAGTGTGTTTTAAAACTAGTATTTATTAAATTGTGTATTAATTTGTTATCTACTTACGATTTTTATTTATAAGTTTTAATTAAAAATACCAATTACATAAATATTTTCTTTTATTATGATTATTTATATTTTCAACAGAGGATGGGCAGCAGCGTTCTCTGAGTATTTAACCAAACAACTGCGATCGACAACCCGCCTGCCAAGCGTGGCGATTATGGCATATCCCCACTTATTGGGGAGGCCTATGTCCAGCATTGGACGTCTTTTGGCTGAAATGATGATGATGATATTTTTCGTTATGTTCCGTTCCGACAAATATAAGGTCGGGGAAAAATATTTTCGCATTTTGTATGTATAAAATTGAAGAAATATCTCTTTGTTAAACTGTTTGTTTGAGTTTAACTTTTTGCAAACGAAAATCTTAAAGAATTATACATTTTATGGACTTTTTGAGCCTGTCGTGACTCTTATCACTTTAACCTAAGATTATACTAAAATGTTCTACTGTATGGGCCAGAGGGCACTTTGATCCGAGCTGTTAAGATCTGGCCCATCATTGAAGTCATCTAAACTGTCTGGTTCCAACTCATTGTTATTGCGAGCAGGAGAGTATGAGGCGGGCACATCCTCCTCCTCATCTTCATCATGAGTCTCTTCAGATTCTTCCGATTCATCATTACCTGTAAATAATTATATTAATTATAACATCACACCACACCGTTTTGGACAACAAAGTGTTAGCAAAGGTTGGGGTGCTGGCCCAGAAAACCTCGTGTGGCTGACGGCTGCTGGTCCTTCTGTCTGGAAGGAATAGCAGTTGGTTGAGCTGTAGCAGCCGGGCACGGGCGATAACTTTTCTTCAAGGACGGGCAATAGCCTGTCTGGGTTGGAAAAATCTTTTTTTTTTAAATCACCAATTTGGTTCATGATTTTTTCAAAATGTCTGTTGTTTCATCTGAATTTTGCGTAAATCGCGACCTTCCTTAGGTGACGGTGACGGACCAAATGGAAATTCTCGCGCGGTTTTTGGTACACCTTGCCATACGATTTCGATCTTTCGCTCATTCAATTTTCTTTCTTAGATACACATCGAAGTTTGCGGTCGTGTTTTCATTTTAAAAAACCGGCAAAGAGCATGTCGGGCCATACTCTTGGTTCTGGTATTATAGGATTCCAAGACAAATGGAACATTAATCATGGTTATATTATTTTTTCCGTTTTTGCAATTGACTGCAGCTTTGGCGACTCAGAAAAAATTGTGGTTTGTTTTTTTTTTTAGTTTTCTTGGTTTTGAATCGCGGTCGTGCTGCATTTACCGCCCCCCCCCCCCCCCTCTAGCTACGCCACTTGCAATAATAGGTATAAATGAATCTTCATATTTAATGTACCTTCTTCTTCATCTGTGTCTGCTTCTTCTTCCATAGGCTCAGGATCAGCTTTGCCGAGCGGAGCACGCTTCATATATTGCTGGCCAATTGAGTTTAGCTGTAATAATATTAAATAAACTTACTATATTAATTATCATAACCAAAAAACCCGACTGTGTGTTTTAAAAGAACTGAAAATAAGATGTAAACAAGACGTATGTAAGGCAAGTATATTTGTAAGTATATGTGTAAGTATCAAATCATACTAGTGAGGGCAGCTGCTCTGAGGAAATCTGCCGTCGTATAGGTATGGCTTAAAGTGCAATGACCAATCTGGAAAAAAATTGGAAGAACCGTGGCATCCGACGGAAAACCATAATGCGATTGGTCCGAGCACTGGTTTTCTCAATCTTTTGTATGACGCGGAAACATGGTGCATTAAAAGTCGCGATAGCAGTAAGATTGATGCCTTCGAGATGTGGTGTTGGCGAGGACTACTTCGGATACCATGGACCGCCATGAGAACTAATGAGCTCAAACATCACCCAACGACTATCTACAATATGCCAGGAGCGTGCCCTCAGCCTTTTTAAACATATTATGCGATATACCTAGGCATTGTCTAGAAAGGCTCATGATACTGAGCCGTATAGAAGGAAAGCGCGCTCAAGGCTGAGCACCGGCAAGATGGTCAGACGCAAGGCCGGATCCGGGGGGGAATCATGGGGTCATGACCCTTCCCTGGGCCGAGGTCAACTATAGTTTTTTTCCTGTTTACATTATTTACTAAGTGAATGTACAATAAATGAATGTGATACATACAATGATATTACATAAGGATACATACTAATGCAACACACTAATACTAATGTAGGTATCTCATTCATTCATTCAAAGGCAGGCTTAGCCTGCCCTGGAAAGTTTTGAGCCTGCCCTAGCCGCTAGCCTAAGCTGGTTAAGGATTTCGATATTACGCGAAGCAGGCACGGATCTAGAAGGGGGTAATTGCCTCCCCTGAGCCTCGATCTAAGTACTCTCGAACTCGCATCACTACCAGTATTAGTAGTGAACTATAGGGCAACGATGGTAATTGGAACACATTCAACAAATTTTTGAAAAAAAAAAAAAAAGTAAGGGCGTGCTCAGAAGGCTTATTTAATTTATTTAATTTTATTTTGTCGATTCTCTTGTTCACGAACTAAACTTATTTTAAACTATCGCTCTCTTTTACTAAAAGTAGATACAAGAAAGGGATGGCAACCATTTTAGAACTGTCAAATTAGTTTACGTGTTACATTTCTTTGTATTTTAGTGGGCACGTTCCGAGATCACGACTAAACTTGTATGGAAAATTTAATTTCGTCTAATTTGACAGCTCTTAAATGGTTGCCATCCCTTTCTTGTATCTACTATTAGTAAAAGAGGGCGATAGTTTAAAATAAGTTTAGTTCGTGAACAAGAGAATCGACACCAATGTAATATTTCAACAGAAAATTTTCAGCAATTACGTAACTAATAAATTAGTAACTAAGACACAATACTTATACTGAAGTTGGTTGATATCATTAAAAATTGTTTAATTGTAGGTAATAATCGCTTTTAATGTTTAGTTTAATAGAAAAACCTCGACAATTTTCTTGATCATTCATTCTACGTCCCCTTTTTTCTTGCCTTAGAGTATGTCCCAGATAATGTAATGTAACGTAAAGAGCTATCTCGGTTATTTCATTCAGTCCTAAAAAAAATCACGCTCGCTGCGCTCGCGCCCTGTATTCAATTCTCGTTTGCTCTGTATACTTGGTTTACATTAAAAGCAACTATTAATTTGCAATTCATTTATTTACATTTTATAAAAAGAAAAACTTTGGAGAGGCCTATATCCAGCAGTGGACTGCGATAGGCTGAGTTTATGAAAGAGCAAAAACCAAAACCGCCACAAACAACCGTCAAAGGATTCGTGAGCCCAATTTTGGAAAAGGGATGTAATTTGGAGAATGATCAAAAACTAGTCTAGTTAGCTATGCTCAGGTTTTCTTTACAATGCAATGTGTATTGTTTAGTTTTGCATAGGACCAATTTAAAGAAATTGACATAAAAATGGCCCGGTGGCCCCGAGCCTGTGTACTAGTAAATAGTTATGACAAAAAATTGTTTTATTTGATTATTACAGTGGATGTTGCAACTTCGAACGTAACGCTGATTTCGGGGAGATTTAGCGCAGTTGTTTTATTTAAAAAAACTTTCAGCCTGCCTTAAATTTTTTATGAGCCTGCCCTGATAACACACGTCTGGCTACGGCCCTGCGCACCCGTACTCGTTCGGTTATTGTGAATAAGATTCGCGCGATTTAAAGCTTTATTCTGCCACACCGCCCGTGCCGCGAGGTTCTTCTCCAATCAAAATTTATCTTCTTTTTTTTTTGTGTTTGCAAAAATATACCAAAAAAATTCGTGCTTAATCTCAATTTAATTGCCTATACACGACTGCCATAGCGCGAATCTATATTTAGTTATTTACGCTATAGCATCTACTATAAGCAGCTCTAGGCGCCGCAAGAACAGGTTGCGCTCAAAAAATGCGTACACTTACTTTTGTGAAGAGTCAGTTTGTTCATGAACAGAACAATAGTAGTTTATGAAACTGTTGCATAATAGGGGTTATTAAAACACGAGTGTGAGTTTAAAAACCGAGCCGTAGGCGAGGTTTTTAATAGTATCACACGAGTGTTTTAATACCTAATTATGTCAGTTTCATACACTATTTTATCTACACTCATACAATTTTAAATAAAATACCAAAGTCAAAATCTTGGTAACATTGTCGTTGTTTTTCTTGATTTCTTTGGTAAAAGATTGTTCGTCATTTACGTTGCTGCATCCAGAAATTCAGGCGGGGTCATATTCTCCTCAGTTCAGTATCACTGCTGTAGTCAGATATTTTTGCCCAGATTAAAACTTTCGACATACAAAACCATAATAATAACGTAAACAATAACAATAAATTTACAAGTAACGATGACCAAATCCAGTAGGCCGCGGCCGTGGCGCGCGGCCGCGCACGCGCGCTGGTGCGCGCCTACACAGATAATAAAATATAGTCTGGCGAAAATATTATAATCGGAACTAATTTTCTATCCTTGTCAGGATTCCGTCAATCTCTGTTTTATCATACAAAAAATATGCCTGTAAACACTTAAATATAATTAAAAGCAATATGACAATCAAAAGTTCTGCCAAAAACGCGATTTTAAACGATAAAATTTTTCAATGTATGACAAGTGGCGCCACCCTGAATTTTGTGTACTCATTGGTGCCAAACTGTACGACTGCTAAAAAAAAGGTTTGAAAACTCCTTGGTTAGGTCGAAGTGGCATTAAAAACTCCTTAGTTGGGCTGAAGTGTGCGGTTATGGAAAAAAAATTAAATTACCGCATTGTTTTGTTCAGCAAACTGTATCGTAATAAAACTTTTTAAATTCATTACAGGTGCGTGTGCGTAAAGTATGTCATTATGACATTACTTTCGAGTTCATAATTCGAATTTTACGATACGAGTGTAGATAATAGTAGTTTATGAAACTGTTGCATAATAGGGGTTATTAAAACACGAGTGTGAGTTTAAAAACCGAGCCGTAGGCGAGGTTTTTAATAGTATCACACGAGTGTTTTAATACCTAATTATGTCAGTTTCATACACTATTTTATCTACACTCATACAATTTTAAATAAAATACCAAAGTCAAAATCTTGGTAACATTGTCGTTGTTTTTCTTGATTTCTCTGGTAAAACATTGTTCGTAATTTACGTTGCTGCATCCAGAAATTCAGGCGGGGTCATATTCTCCTCAGTTCAGTATCACTGCTGTAGTCAGATATTTTTGCCCAGAATAAAACTTTCGACATACAAAACCATAATAATAACGTAAACAATAACAATAAATTTACAAGTTAGGGTGACCAAATCCAGTAGACCGTGGCGCGCGGCCGCGCACGCGCGCTGGTGCGCGCCTTCACAGATAATAAAATATGGTCTGGCGAAAACATTATAATCGGAACTAATTTTCTATCCTTGTCAGGATTCCGTCAATCTCTGTTTCTTCATACAAAAAATATGCCTGTAAACACTTAAATATAATTAAAAGCAATATGACAATCAAAAGTTCTGCCAAAAACGCGATTTTAAACGATAAAAATTTTCAATGTATGACAAGTGGCGCCACCCTGAATTTTGTGTACTCATTGGGGCCAAACTGTACGACTGCTAATAAAATATTTTATCTACACTCGTATCGTAAAATTTGAATTATGAACTCGAAAGTAATGTCATAATGACATACTTTACGCACATGCACCTGTAATGAATTTAAAAAGTTTCATTACGATACAGTTTGCTGAACAAAACAATGCGGTAATTTAATTTTTTTTCCATAACCGCACACTTCAGCCCAACTAAGAAGTTTTTAATGCCACTTCGACCTAACCAAGGAGTTTTCAAACTTTTTTTTAGCAGTCGTACAGTTTGGCACCAATGAATACACAAAATTCAGGGTGGCGCCACTTGTCATACATTGAAAATTTTTATCGTTTAAAATCGCGTTTTTGGCAGAACTTTTGATTGTCATATTGCTTTTAATTAAGTGTTTACAGGCATATTTTTTGTATGATAAAACAGAGATTGACGGATTCCTGACAAGGATAGAAAATTAGTTCCGATTATAATGTTTTCGCCAGACCATATTTTATTATCTGTGAAGGCGCGCACCAGCGCGCGTGCGCGGCCGCGCGCCACGGCCTACTGGATTTGGTCACCCTAACTTGTAAATTTATTGTTATTGTTTACGTTATTATTATGGTTTTGTATGTCGAAAGTTTTATTCTGGGCAAAAATATCTGACTACAGCAGTGATACTGAACTGAGGAGAATATGACCCCGCCTGAATTTCTGGATGCAGCAACGTAAATTACGAACAATGTTTTACCAGAGAAATCAAGAAAAACAACGACAATGTTACCAAGATTTTGACTTTGGTATTTTATTTAAAATTGTATGAGTGTAGATAAAATAGTGTATGAAACTGACATAATTAGGTATTAAAACACTCGTGTGATACTATTAAAAACCTCGCCTACGGCTCGGTTTTTAAACTCACACTCGTGTTTTAATAACCCCTATTATGCAACAGTTTCATAAACTACTATTTCAACACACTTGCTCGTAAAGTGTCTCTTATTGCACCGCTTTTAGGTTCATAATGTAGCTTATAATAGTACACACGGCTACACATCAAGCTATACATTTCCAGTATAAGCTGACCTCATATTGTACGGAAAACCTATACGATACGAGGTCAGCTTATACTGGAAATGTATAGCTTGATGTGTAGCCGTGTGTACGAGAGCCAATTGTAAAAAAGTCTTCAAATAACGATTTTCATGGGACCTAGTTCGGCCATACGGACAACTGGTATTTACTTATTCGGCATGTTTTCCTGAACACAAAAAGTGCGGTAGTCACTTCCTAGGGTTATGGGTGGGGGTAGCTATGACGCAGCAAAGATGGCGGCCGGGCTATTCTGGCACTGTTTACGATAATATTTCACCAAATTCCTTGGTATACGATAATTTTAGAACATCAGTACGATAATCCGCTTGTACTTATCTGGCAACCAGTGTTGCCATATGCACCGTAATTACGGCAGATCTGCCGTAATTTTGGCTTTTATTCTCATAAATAAGGTGTCAAATGAAAGAACATACAATGCACATTATTTTATTTCATACATTTGTTCATGTGAAACCAATACCAACATAAATATTAACAAAAAACTACATTTTGAAAAATAAAACTCCTATTAATATGTAAATAGCTCGGTAACCGTCAGGATTATGGAAATCACGTTAAAGTAAACCGTATTGTTATTTTTATCATCTTTCTAATGAACATTAAAAAATCAATACAATCGAGTAATAAATAACGGAGCTAGTCGTTTTAGTGAGTGTCGGTAGCGCCGAGCTGACGACGGTAGCTGAGCCCTTGGTACGAATAATCTCGAATTGAGTACAACAGCTTCTTAACTCGAAATGTGGTTCCATCCGGCAGAAAGCATGAAACTTGGCATGTATGTAGCTTTCATATTATGTGCTTCAATTTATAAGTAGAAACACGTCGAAAAAGTATTGTTTCCCCCATCGCCCTTCCTTTGTGTCCCCAATCGTAGTTTTTTTAATTTTCTATAAATACGGTTAATTTTTCGAGAAAACGGTCAAAGTCCAATATATTTTTCATTAAATTATCTACAATATTGTCATTGGATGTATGTTGATAGGACTTACGGTTTTCCAAATAAGTTAACATTCATTGGTGTAAATACAGGGTTCCAAGCAATTTATTGAAACTTCCCATCAAGTCCAGTTAAAATTTTATGTATTTTTATTTATGACTTATGCATATGCATATGTTTGTGTAGCAACGGAAGCTGAGGTTTCCTTTTCCGTACTCTATAATACGGAAAAGGAAACCTCAGCTTCCGTAAAGGGGTTGACGAAATGTTCCTGTCACAGCTGCATTACAGTTTAATATCTACGTAGGCTTCGCTACACTGGCCTGTTATAAGTGCCGGAGAGATTGCTACACAAACATATAATAAATAATAATAAAAAGCTTTTAATTAATTCCTTACATTACATAGTTTAAAAAATAAAATAAAAGTTGATGTATGTATGTTAGTGTGTAAGTAAAAAATAAAAATATTATTTTCTATTTGTTAGTGTTGTGTGTTAGTATCTTCCTTGCTAAGGATTTCCTCTATGTAAGGACCGCCTGAGGCGGTAAAAGCCTCCTCCAAATGCTTCCACCTATCGCGTATTCTCGCTGTTCTGGCCCAAAGGTTGCCAGTTATTTCCAGGATGTCATCTTCCCACCTTTTGAATGGTCTGCCTCTCTTTCTTTTAGTGTCTCTGGGGGTCCAATTTCTCACGACCTGGGCCCATCTTCCTGGTTCCAACCGTTGAATGTGGCCTGCCCATCTCCATTTGAGTTTGAGTATCTGCTTTATCACATCCCTCGACTTGGTTATTTTCTTGATCAACGTAGTTTTCACTCGGTCTCTTAGTTTTATATTCAAGAAACTACGTTCTATTCCTCTCTGGCATATTCTAATCCTGTTTTGATGTCTTTTCGTTAGTGACCAAGTTTGGCACGCATAAGTGAGGCATGGTATTAAACAGATATTCATTGCTTTTGCTTTTAATTTAGGTGGAAACGAACTTTTGAAAATTTATTTCATGGCCCAGTATTTATTCCATGTGTTCTTTATTCTTATGTTTATTTCTTTTTCACTACAAGCCTTAAAAGATATCACGTGCCCAAGGTAGGTATAGTCTTCTACATATTGTAGTGGTAATGAGTTGACAGTCATGGGCACTCTTTCTTTATTGGTCATTACCTTGGTTTTTTCTTTATTAATTTCTAGCCCAACACACTTACTATATGCGTTTAGGGACTCTAGCATAGTTTGAAGCTCCGTTGGTTGTTCTGACAGTATGACAATGTCATCCGCGAATCTAAGGTGCGTTAAGTATTTCCCATCTATCTTAACTCCCATGTTATTCCAGTTTAATTTCCTGAAGACGTTTTCTAGAACCGCGATAAAAAGTTTTGGGGAAAGAGGGTCTCCCTGTTTGACACCTCGTTCAATTTTAAATGGTGGGCCTGCTATTTCCATTTTCACTCGTGCTGTGCTATTCTTATATATTTCCATTATGAGCTCTATATATTCGATGTTGATCCCTTGCTCGGTCAATGACTGCCATATAGAGTAATGTGATATGGAGTCAAATGCTTTTGAATAGTCTATGAAGGCAATATAAAGACGTTTGTCGTACTCTATGTATTTTTCCATTACTTGCTTCAGAGTGTGGATATGGTCGACTGTCGAGAAGTTTCTGCGGAATCCGGCCTGTTCGACCGGTTGGTTTTCGTCTATCACCTTTGTTATTCTTCGAAGCAGAGTCGATGTGAAAACTTTATATAGACAAGACATAAGGCTAATAGGTCTGTAGTTCGATACCATTTTTGGGTCTCCTTTTTTGTACAGAAGGACTATCTCCGAACACTGCCACTGCAAGGGTATCTTTTTCTGAAGTAAAACCAGGTTGAATAATCTGTTAAGTGGGGTAATTAGTTTTCCTAATCCTGCTAAGATCATATCGTTAGTCACGCCGTCTGGTCCGGGACTCTTCTCGGTCTTTAAATTTCTGATTGATAATTCCACCTCGCTTTCTAAGAAGGGTGGAACCGGGTCGTTGTTTCCAGTCCAGCTCGTTGTATTTATCTGTTTATAAACCTGATAATTCTCGCTGTACAGTTCTCTGTAAAATTGCGTAGCCACTTCCATATTTGCATTCCTATTTGTTACCGTTGAACCTGCATTATTACATAAGTGTGTCAGCATATTCTTAGTGGTATTTAGTTTTTTATACGCTTTCCTGATACTTCCTGATTTTTTCAAAGACGAATAAAGTATTTCACTTCTATAGTTCTTCAAATTAGTTTTTATTAGTTTGTTGACTTCTCTATACAATCTACTGAGTCTTAGTTTTTCTTGTTTTGTTTTATTTTCCTTGTTTTTTAGTTCTTTTCTTTGGTTTTGTAGTTCTATCACTTCCGTTGTTATTACTGATTCTAATTTTTTGTTTCTTTTTAAACATATGCATATGCATAAGTCATATTTAAAACACATAAAGTTTTAACTGGACTTGATGGGAAGTTTCAATAAATTGCTTGAATCCCTGTATTTACACAAATGAATGTTAGCTTATTTGGAAAACCATAAGTCCTATCAACGTACATCCAATGAGAATATTGTGGATAATTTTATGAAAAATATATTGGTATTTGACCGTTTTCTCGTAAAAATTAACCGTTTTCATAGAAAATTAAAAAAACTACGATTGGGGACACAAAGGAAGGGGAGAGGGGGGAAACAATACTTTTTCGACGTGTTTCTACTTATAAATTGAAGCACATAATATGAAAGCTACATACATGCCAAGTTTCATGCTTTCTGCCGGATGGAACCACATTTCGAGTTAAGAAGCTGTACTCAATTCGAGATTATTCGTACCAAGGGCTCAGCTACCGTCGTCAGCTCGGCGCTACCGACGCTCACTTAAACGACTGTAGCTACGTAATTTATTACTCGATTGTATTCATTTAAGGTTCATTAGAAATATGATAAAAATAGCAATACGGTTTACTTTAACGTAATTTCCATAATCCTGACGGTTACCGAGCTATTTACATATTAATAGGAGTTTTATTTATAAAAATGAAGTTTTTTGTTAATATTTCTGTTGGTATTGGCTTCACATGAACAAATGTATGAAATGAAATAATGTGCATTGTACCAGGCCCCTCAGAAAGTATTGCGAAAAAAAGTTTTTATATATGGGAGACTGGCCAGTTATAATGTTTTTCGAAAATATGATTATTTATAAGTAAAAATAAGTAAGTTCCAATTTCAAAATTTCCCTCCACATTTTTTGCGAGTTAATTCAAAGTATTGTGTCTCACTGAAATATGGATCTGCGCCGGGAACATTTTAGAGCTATGATTTTATACGATTTCAAGTGTCGCCTGAAACCGGATGAATCGTACGATAGACTTCAAATGGCATTCATGGATGAAGGCCCTTCCAAGGCAACCGTGTATCGTTGGTATAACGAATTCAAGCGCGGTCGACCAACTTTGGGGGATGACGAAAGAAGCGGTCGCCCTTTGACGGCTGTTACCGAAGAAAACGTGCTAGCAGTGAAAAATTTAATCCAAGACAATAGGCGAATTACATATCAGGAGATTCAACACATATTGAAGATTGGATCGGGAAGCGTTCACGAGATTCTACACAGCCATCTTCGCGTGAGGAGGATAGTATCACGCTGGGTGCCGCACAACCTCACCGATGCTCAGAAGCAGGCCCGGGTGGAATGGTGCCGTGATATGCTTAACAAATTTGAAGCAGGCTCGTCTCGGCGTGTTTACGACATCGTTACAGGTGATGAGTCCTGGATTTATCAATACGACCCAGAAACCAAGCGCCAGTCGACTGTTTGGGTGTTTCAAAATGAGCCAACGCCTACCAAAGTGAAGCGATCTAGAAGCGGGGGTAAGATTTTGATCGCTAGCTTTTTTAATTTGACTGGCCACTTGGTATCAATTCCCTTACGGGATCAAAGAAGCATTAATGCCGAATGGTATACTACCAAATGTTTGCCAGAAGTTTTCTCTGTTATAAGCAACAAGCGACCAAACACAGGGCTCCGCGGGCTACTGCTCCACCACGACAATGCACCTGCGCACACCGCACTCAAAACGAGGGACTTCCTGGACAGCACGCCAGTCAAACTCCTGGGTCACCCTCCTTACAGCCCTGATCTAGCACCGTGTGACTTCTTTTTATTCCCAAAAATAAAAAATCAGCTCAAAGGGATACAATTTTCGTCGCCGGAAGATGCGCTGGCTGCGTTCGAGCAGGCTGTAAACGAGGTGTCTGCGGCGGACTGGAAAAAGTGTTTTGAAAACTGGTTTAGGCACATGAATCTTTGTATAGAGGCTGGTGGAAAGTACTTTGAAAAGATTTGATAAAAATATATGTACGTATAGAACAATTTTTTTTAGTTTCGCAAAACTTTCTGAGTGTCCCACGTATGTTCTTTCATTTGACACCTTATTTATGAGAATCGGTCCAGTAGTTATCTAGAAATATCGCTAAACAGAATAGCCCGGCCGCCATCTTTGCTGCGTCATAGCTACCCCCCCCCCCATACCCCTAGGATGTGACTACCGCACTTTTTTTGTTCAGGAAAACATGCCGAATAAGTACATTATACCAGTTGTCCGTATGGCGGAACTAGGTCCCACGGAAGTGTCGGAAATCTCAATTGGCACCCGTACTATAACGCACGCGTGCTTTTTAGATTATATTATCACACTAGTGCTTTTTACTTTACAGTTTATTTTTAAATTGCAGCAAAGAGTTTTTATGCCTAAACAAAATTTAACCTTTTTGGTAATAAATCAACTGTATTAATTAAAAAATATGATAAATAAACATTTCATTTTATCAAATTATTTATTTTTGTCAAAAAATTAACATTTTTGTTATAAATATAAAAAAAACTAAACGTGTGCTGGAACACATATTAGAAGTGAAACTTCAACGGACAAGTGGAAAAATGAATCGCAACGGACAAGTGGAAAAACGAATGGTAACTGACAAGTGGAAAAACGAATCGCAACAAAATTTTAACTTAAAGTTTTACGGGCAGATTGTTAATGTAATTATTCAATTTGAAAACCTGCCCGTAAAACTTCAAGTTAAAATTTTGTTGCGATTCGTTTTTCCACTTGTCAGTTGCCATTCGTTTTTCCACTTGTCCGTTGCGATTCATTTTTCCACTTGTCCGTTGAAGTTTCACTTCTAATATGTGTCCCAGCACACATTTAGTTTTTTTTTCGCAGGTTTTCTGCAAATTATGTTTTGGTTAGGTTAGGTACATTATAATGAATGCATTTTTTATTTTATTATTTTACCGCATTTACGCATGCGTAGCGAAAATCTATTTAAATCTAACGATTTAAATTGTGGAAAGAATATAAATATTTTATTTTATCAAACAAAAAAACTGAATTCAATCCGGAACCAAAAAAACACATCAATTTCGGACGACCCCTGCCTAGCCTTTCTCTCCCTCCGCCGCTGCCGCTTCTCTCCAAGCGATATATCGTCTACCCCCTCCACGCGGCCGTAACGCTTTTTCGTGAGAGAGAAATCCTAGTACCCCTAGAAGTTTCACCATCACCATCATCATCATCATCGTCATCGTCATCAGCATCATCATCATCATAATCGTCATCATCGTCATCATCATCACCATCATCATAATCGTCATTGTAACCATCGTCATCATCATCATCACCGTCACAGTCACCGTCGCCGTCACCGTCATCATCATCATCGTCACCGTCACCATCGTCGTCGTCGTCGTCGTCGTCATCATCATCACCACCATCATATCATCATCATCATCATTATCAACATCATCATCAGCCTTTCTGTCCCTCCGCCGCTGCCGTCTCACGCCATGGGATATATTGTCTACCCCCTCCATGCGACCGTAACGCTTTTTCGTGACTAAAAATTCCTAATACCCCCCGTCTATATAGAAGTTTCACTTCAAAAATAAAAACAATTTATTATATTTTTGTTTGGCGGTTGCCTTCGACCACCTGCGCGCGCATTGATGTATGTCACCGTGCGATTACAGTAATCCGCGAGGCATTTTTCACAAATTAGTAAATATTTGTCTAAAATGTATGGTTTTTTCCTCGCTGTAAAAGTATGTTGAAAAACGTCGTATGACACGCGTGAGCATTAACTATTATACTCTCGGCTCCATTACGCCCTCGCCTTCGGCTCGGGCTGCAATCCAGCCTCGAGTATAATAGTCAACTTAGCTCACTTGTATCATAATGTACTATTATATGATATTTTTTAAATATTACAAAATATTTGGTGGCATAAAATTACAGAATGCTATCTTTTGGCATACTTGAAGGTTCTGTTCCAGGCTCAAGACACCTGAAAAATCTTTGAATGCGGTATTATTTGCTTTAAAAAATAAAATGAAGTCTTCTTGAAGTAGAATTTTAAAGTTTAAAGTACTTTCCTTCCATGTAGCATAGCGATAGGACACTATATTATCATATCGTCTTTTTTGGCTTATAGGTATTGTAAGTAACTACTTCATTACATTAATATTCTACAAAGACAAAATCTAAAACTTAATTCAGTTAAATTCATGTTTTAGCTATAATTACGAAAATCCTAGTTTTTTTTTTAATTTAGATCCGGAGCTGAATATAAGACCGCGACCCCCCCCCCCCTCCCTGACACAAAAGCTGGAGCCACCCTTGGTCAGACGCGATTAAGAGGAGTGTCGGAGGCAGCACATACCGAGCGAGCGGTCCACACAACGGAAGACCACATTGCTGGAAACGCGTCGTATGTGGTCGCGATCCTCAGCAGTGAGGGAACGACGAAGAAAATCAAATCATAACACGCAGTCGGATGATACTTATGAACTACTTTAAGTAAGTAATTCACAAACTAACCAAAAACATATGTACGTATTACTCTTTTAATATGCAGTCAAGTTTTTTGGTTTTGATAATTAAGTTTTTTATTTAAAAAAAATTGTTTTCTCTATTGTTTTAATGTGCTAATAATGTATTTTATTTATTTATTATTATTTATTTATTTGCACTTTATTTCAGTCACAGAGAACCATAGTTAAAAATAAGACATTTCAATACTAAAATAATAATAAAAACTAATACAATTAAATTAATAAGATTAAAAAACCGGCCAAGAGCATGTCGGGCCATGCTCAGTATTATAGGGTTCCTTAAGTAGGTGTTACAAACAAATCAAATCGAATATTAATCACGGCTATTTTAGTTTTTGCAATAGACGGCAGCATTGGCGACTCAGAGAGTGATGTCAGTAGCCGCTAGATGGCGCTATACAGTGCCAAATGTAATACACGGCACTTGACGCCAGCATTGGCGACCCAGAGAGTGTTGTACGACGCCGCTAGATGGCGCCAAATTTAAGAAGTGTGTCGTCAACATAACACAAAGTTACTTTTTGTGATTTTTTCAAATAGAAAGTAGCTAAAGGAGTATTATTTGCTATGATCATTTTTCTCTAAGGTCAATGACCTTTGAACTAGGACATTTTAAGTATTTTTCAGTTTTCTGTCTATAACTCAAAAAATTATAATCACATTATACTCAAAATAATTTTAAAAGAGAGTTTTCACAAAGGTCTATCAATGTGGAAGATTATAAGTTTCTACGTTGCATAGTTTAGAAATGGCAGGGGGGGGACACATTGCAAGCCACTTTGGCGGGCTATATTTCGCAGTTGGTACACCTGATAAAAAAGTGGTGTATGAAACATTACCTTCATTTTAGTAGACCTATTCAATGATACCCCACACGAGGGGGTGCAGCGAAAAAAAAATTTTTTTCCCCATTTCACATGTATGGGTGCCACCCCTAAAGAACGTAAAAACTATTTTTTTATTCTTTTAAAATTGAGATCTATATGCAGACTATTTTTTAACAAAATTTCATTTACTTATGTTTATAACTGTAGAAGTTATTAAGCTGTAAAGGATTAGGACAGACGGACAGACCGACGGACATGACGAAACTATAAGGGTTCCTTGTAGGACTTCGGAACCCTAAAAATGATATATGTCAGCCATTATATTAATAAAAACAAGAAAAAACATTAATGGGTGACCTGTATCCAACGTCACTATGTCACTGTTCACTTACGATAGCAGTATATTCTGGTAGATGACATCTCTACATATAAACAAAAGCCACTATGGCAGCTCAGATCTAAAGCAGTGATTCCCAAACTATTTTGGGCAAGAAACCCCTTTTCCAAAATGAACTGATGGGCCCATAGCCAAATTACTTTAAAAATCCTATCCTTAGTTTTTAGGGTTCCGTATTTTTTCTATTGATACAAAATACTTACCCATTTAAAAACTTTGCAGTTTTTGTTTATGTTGACCCCTGGGAAACCAATAACGACCCCAAGGGATTGATATCGACCACTTTGGGAATCTTTGCTCTAAAGCATAACTATGTCGAAGTACAGGTTATAACAGGTTTTAAGATTTACGTTTTACCAAATAACAATAATGGAAGGTGTCTAAAAAGTGACTGTGGAATTACAATAGCAGTACATCCAAATATAGGTGACATCTCTAATAATAGGTAAGTCAGTTTAGTAGTCAAGCTTTTAACTGAAACCATGTTGAGTCATAGATTATGATCAGTTTCCAGATCTGTTTACTTTGATGACTTTATTGTTTCAGCATTTCTGATAAATTGGTATTGGTATTATTACCAGTGTTAGGCAGTGTTGATAAAAATCATGTTTTTTTTTATTATGACAGATTTTTTTTCACTTTTTTATTTGACTTTGAAGGATTTAAACTTGATTTTTATTATTTACATACTCATTACTGACCATATTCCAAAAGTTGACTACAAAATCCCTTATTTATCATATTTTTTAATTAATACAGTTGATTTATTACCAAAAAGGTTAAATTTTGTTTAGGCATAAAAACTCTTTGCTGCAATTTAAAAATAAACTGTAAAGTAAAAAGCACTAGTGTGATAATATAATCTAAAAAGCACGCGTGCGTTATAGTACGGGTGCCAATTGAGATTTCCGACACTTCCGTGGGACCTAGTTCCGCCATACGGACAACTGGTATAATGTACTTATTCGGCATATTTCCTGAACAAAAAAAGTGCGGTAGTCACATCCTAGGGGTATGGGGGGGGGGTAGCTATGACGCAGCAAAGATGGCGACCGGGCTATTCTGTTTAGCGATATTTCTAGATAACTACTGGACCGATTTTCATAAATAAGGTGTCAAATGAAAGAACATACAATGCACATTATTTCATTTCATACATTTGTTCATGTGAAGTCAATACCAACAGAAATATTAACAAAAAACTTCATTTTTAAAAATAAAACTCCTATTAATATGTAAATAGCTCGGTAACCGTCAGGATTATGGAAATTACGTTAAAGTAAACCGTATTGCTATTTTTATCATCTTTCTAATGAACCTTAAATGAATACAATCGAGTAATAAATTACGGAGCTACAGTCGTTTAAGTGAGCGTCGGTAGCGCCGAGCTGACGACGGTAGCTGAGCCCTTGGTACGAATAATCTCGAATTGAGTACAGCTTCTTAACTCGAAATGTGGTTCCATCCGGCAGAAAGCATGAAACTTGGCATGTATGTAGCTTTCATATTATGTGCTTCAATTTATAAGTAGAAACACGTCGAAAAAGTATTGTTTCCCCCCTCTCCCCTTCCTTTGTGTCCCCAATCGTAGTTTTTTTAATTTTCTATGAAAACATTTAACACATTACTGACAATATTCCAAAAGTTGACTACAAAATCCCAATGGTTCCGAAGAAAAAACGAAATAATAAAAATATAAAGATTTAAATTGTGGAAAGAAAAAATCGCTCACGAGCAGGATTCGAACCTCCTGGCTGGCTGGCTGGCTGGTTGGTTCGAATCCTGCTAGTGAGCGATTTTTTCTTTCCACAATTTAAATCTTTAGATTTCGCTTCGCATGCGTAAGATGCGTTAAAAATAATAAAATAATTAATATTTTTTTTTTTTTTTTTCTCCAAATCTAGTTATCAATTGTTAAATGGTTTTCATAAATGTTAATCTAATAACATAGAATCTTCCATATTTATGACAAGAATTACTAAGTCAAAATAAAAAAACTAAACATGAAGAAGACCTATCTACTACTCCTTGTTTACTTAACTTTTACTTTTATGAATATTTTTACGAAAAGTTTTACTACTATGCAACTTTGTAGGAATTAAAAAAAAAGTCCATCGTTGTATGACAGTATTAATTAAGTACAGAAATGAAGAAAACAGTTCATTCAAACTTCTAAGACTTCTTAGTGGTCTATTAATCAGTTCCGAAAAGTAAATTCAACATCTAATTGACGCATCTCCTAACTCGATTTTCTAGACCATTTTGTAGTTTGCCATTTTATTCAATATTCAGTAGAAAATAAAAACTGCATAATTTTAAATATGAATTTTACTTTTCTAGTCCCATAACATTATGATTTGAATAAATCAATGAAATTTTATGGAAAAAAATCTAAATTATTTAAATCAATCAACCCCGATTATTACCAAAAATTGTAGCCAATGACACTCCTGGCATGAAGACAAATCCAATGACTCCACGCACTTGAAAATCCGTCAAGCCGTTTAGGCTACAGGAGGTTGCAAAGAAACAGACATACATATGTTCACCTGAAAAACATTACCCTCCAGGGGCAGTCCAGTAAAAACACAGCATTCAATGTGAAAACCGGAACCAAGAACCTAAGTTCATAGTGTAGCCTTAGGGGAGCAGTAATGATCAGGAGCAACACTTGCAACCACTTGCACTAGGCAAACAAAGTTAAAAACTGATATGTATTTTATTTTATTGTATAGGTAAATGTACTCTGTGATGAGTACTGATGACTGATATAGAAGTACACAAGAAAAATTGTTTTTTAATAATGATACTAACCAGGCTTACCATACATCCTAGTTAGACCGGGATAGCCCTGGTTTCAGACATTGATCCTGGCCAGTTTGGTATTTTGTCCTGGTTGATGACCCGAATTGCGATGAAAGTTGTGTGGATGGTTAGCTATCATTTTCATTTCACAGTAAACTATGCCACGAATAAAGTTTCACATCAGTTTCAATTCATCACTTTTTGTAGATCGAAAAACATTTCATCAAGGTTTGATCACAGTTCTAACCTAACTAGCAGCTATCTGCCGTTGTTTTATTTTTCATTACGGGCTTCACTCCCCGTAGTACATCGCGGGAGCTTCACCCCCAGGCTCTCTTGCAAGAGTTTCAATCCCGAGACCCCTCGTGGGGCGTATTATTTTTCATTAGCACCTGCTCCTTTTCCGGTTTAGAGCTACATAATTATGGTAAGACTTTAAGCCAAATACTAACCCAATGTTGATTCGCCTGTTCCAGTGCAGTTAATTCTGTTTCCTCGTCACAAGGACTATCTGCGTTAAACCATAATGAGTCCACTAAACGTGGAGTTAATACTGGGAAAGGTATATTCATTATAAATGTGGGTGAAAATTAGGTATTAAGTAAAAAATACCAGAGAATTTATTCACTACGTTTGAAAAATTACTTTTGAACTTCGTCAAAACCATAGACCAAGTAAACTAGTCAAAACCAAAGAAATTGAAGTAGCCGAAGTAGGTACTAGAATTATGTACTTTTTCTAAGGGCAAAACAAAGATAAAAACAAACAAATAAACTTCAAATTCAAAGTCAAAAAGTGTGTGACACTGACTGACACCGTGTGACCACAGATTACTATATTAGTAGCTAGCAGTAGCTAGCGTAGCTAGCTGGGTCATTTTCAAAAAAAGTGTACACTATTAAAAATATGCTACAATTTTTTTATTCGTTCTTTATCCTTTTTCTACTTCTAATTTACAATTGGTAATCTTTTAAGAATCGAAAAATAACAATAAAACGGCTTAATCTGGATTACTTACTGAAATATAACTCATTTCATGCCCGTAGGGAACAAAAACTATTCCATTCCGCAACCAATAGTTTTTTAATATAAAAATAAAATAAAACACATCTGGATTTTAAGAAATAGTTTATTTTGTGCAAAGTCTATCGTTCTTTAATAAAAAATATATAAAAAATTAAATCAACCATAGCAAAATATGTATTCATCATTTTAATTTCCATTACGTTACTCTTTGGACCAAATTAGTTTAATAATTTTTGTAATTTTTTCTTAATTACGATACAACATAGGAACTCTTTTTTGATTATAATAATCATACGATTACCTACACTATAAATTATTAAAAATGTATAACACATTATATTTCGGAATAAAAATAATATTTAAAGCAAAATATAAAATGGGACAGTCACGGAATAGACTGTTCCTTTAACGGAAAAGAATTCTTAAGAATAATACACATTGACAAGAAAATGAGACCAAATTATTACAACATACACTTCTAATATAGTTATTTTAATTACTTAATTTTTCACAAAAATATAAAGGACTAATAAAAAAGTACCACAAATTTACGTTAAGAATTAATTTAAAGTCCGGTACAAAAATTAAATATTGTTTAGTTCGATAGAAACTTAACGTATAAACTTCCTAAGAATTTCATTCCGAAACTTTTAAATTCCAATTCTACGTTACCTGCGTTTTGGTTACGGAACGGAAGTATCGGAAGCCTAACTTTATACTGTTTTACTATTTATTATTTTAAACACACATCACATCAACAAGCTTAGTATCAAATTGGGTTCACTGAAAGCTAATAGACATATCAAAATAATTTTCAAGAAATAAACTTATATACTTACTTCGAAATTGGTTGCGGTTGCTGAACGTCGAAAACAGACCGCTACGAAGGTGCGTGTTGGTAAGTCACCGAACGCCGTCAAAACGGACGAAAAAACTACGGAATCCGTTTGACAGGATTTAAAATCATGCCCATTAAAATAAAAAAAATGCATAGCAGTAGTTTTATTGCATCATCTCGCTAATATTTGTGGTTTCGGAAGGGAATTTTCCACTTTAACTAATTTATGTCCTCAACAATTAAAATTATTTTAAATATTTTGATCGACATCACACCGTTCCTGTAATTGTGAAAACAATCATACTTAACTATACTTTCCGAAATACCAACACACCAGTATATTTATGTCAACAAAATACATTAAAACAAGGTCAATTTCTGAAATTGGTAGTGGGACAGCGCTAAAATAGACACTTTCTACCAATTTTTTTGAAAATTAAGTTATTAAGACTGTGTTTTTAGGCATCAAAATTATAGATTATTCTTAGGAACTGACCACAGATCATAATTTTTAATATTGTTTTTCTAAAAAGTAAATAATATTCTTTGAAAATTTATCCAAACTCGTGGGACACACCCGAAACACGGATGTACACTTTTTCTGAAAATGACCCAGCTACCAACGATTTAAGAAACTAAGCTACTACTAATGCGACAGTGACTCGAGAGCTTAGTTTCACTAAATTGCCGCCCGGTGTTTTGTCGCTACTGTCGCGTGGAGATAGGTAGCTAGCTATAGCTATATTTATAGGTCTTCATAGCTCCATATATACTCTAGTTATAGGTAGGTACTTTTTAAGAATAGATTAAGGGAAATAAAACAGGATCATCATCATTTTCATTTTATATTTTGTAGGCACAAAGAACGTAAACAACAAAGCTCTAAATTATTATTCTCGGGGATAAGAAATAGCATTAGTTTCACTTGTTTCCTATGACGAAAAGTTCACGCACAATACTGCACTGAAAACAGAAGCGGTAACTCGCGAATTATCGAATGAGGAACAAATAGCCAAAAAACTTCAAATTTGGAGACTGCAAAAACAAAGACAGAAAAAATAATACTATTACCTGATTTATAGTCTCTTAAAATGTGATATTGTGTTAAAAGTTAATTAAGTAGGTACATGCTACTTTCTAGAGCTGTGTGAACTAGTCTTAGTAATTTCGATTTGCGTAACTACTCGTTCAGTTTTGTAACTGTCCCAATAATATTATTTACTAATTATTTAATTATCTTTGAATTTTTGCCGAATATTTTTCTGTGAGAAAGTGAGTTTTGTTTCTAGTTTTTATTTATTTAAAGTCATCTTAAGTCTTATCCGCATAAAATCTTCGTAATAAAAAAAAAAACAAATTAAGTTTGGATCCAAAAGTAACAAAGTGGAGAAGTTTTTGACAAAAAATATGATTTTTTTAAATCATAGAAGTTTTTTTTTTACTTTGATCTCATTCGTTAGGATATAAGTTAACATAATAAACAGTTATTTAGTAAATAACAGAAGTATTTTGTTACCAAATTTGAAATCAAAATGGTTACAAAATGGAATGAAAATATCTCTAAGGTATTTTATTTTTATTTTGAACAACAATGCCATGCTTTTTTAAAGTAAAATATATATTTATTCTGAGAGATAAGATATAAATTTAGCGTTTTAAATAATAACATTGAATTTATAACTACTTTGAATTAATGGAATCCATTTTGTAACCGGGTCCTCTCCAAATGAAAATGCCCAAATGTCATGTCTCTGGATACTTTATTGACTTAGGTACAGTGAGGTGTACCTATGGAGGCGGTGTATTCTTCTATATCCACCTAGTTTATACAAATATCTATTAAATCGTTATTGAATTATGAATCTATTCTTTGTCTCTTGTTAACCAATGTGTTATGTCGTCTGGTGAAAGAGATCGCATTCTATTTGTATATTCTCTGCTTGGCAACATCTTTACGGGATATCAAAATACCTACTCCGCGTGGCAACCCCGCCTGCCCCGCAATGTGGCTCATAGACTATGAGCCACATTGCGGGGCACATAGTACATGAGCTGTCAAGTAAACAAACTAGGGCTGTTGATATTTTTTAAATATCAGATTATCGATATATCGATATTTTTAAATATACAATCGGAGTTCGATATATTGAAAAAAAAAGATATTTCGATATATCGGTCAAATTTCATGATTCTAGGTCAATGCGAAGTACCCTATAGGTTTTTTATGAGTTTGCGAGTATAAAGATGTGACATAGCCGTATGATTGCCTTGACCTAGAAGCTTGATTTTTTATGTCCTAGGGACAGCCGAACTTAGTATTTGATATAATTGCATTATTTATTACTACTTGAAAATTATTTTAATCAGCACACATCTCTGGTACGAAACACGAGCATCGATAATAATAATAATAATAATTATGTTTATTGCTACTTCAGAAGAACATAACAACAGTGTAGCCCTGGACCCTGAACTAGGATAACCTGTATGACAGGGGCCAGGGGCCTGTATGTATCGATATCGATACTTTTTACCACCATAATGGTGGCCCGGATATTGTAGGTATACCACGCTTATTTCGTAGGTATTACTGGTCCATAGGTACAAGTCAATGGGTACAACTCACTGGGATACTTGTTTAAGTGACATTGACAGCGATAGGAGTGTTGCTAGATAAAATCTTTTTACCCCTGATATCAAACAACTGACCACGACTAAAATAATGTATGTTTTTGAATGATCGATAGTAGGTATAAAATAGTATTATTAGTATGCAACAGAGCAATTACATTATTCTTTATACAACTTCTTATTTAATGCGATCCATTTATGTACAATCAACGGAAAGGGACCCTTTAACAAATTGACCATCAACTTGAATTTTCCGTAGTAGGTAAATAATAAAATCAAATATTGACATTTGTTATCATTATGCGTTGTATGGTATGGGTAGGTAAAGGTATATACGGAAAATTTTCGTAGTATCTCTCGTAAATTAATTCAGTTTATATTGAGTATCAGGTGGATGGGTGGTAGTGGTTGTACGAAACCCAGTCCGACTCGCACTTGGCTGGTTTTTATTCGTCCGAGATTTGTAGTATGTAGCTATATTAAAAGCACTGATGTTTAAAATTACAAATCAGGTGGGTAGTTCTACTTTTAATACTAAACATCCAGAATTTCAGAACTGCTGATGAACTGCAAATGGATATGGAGAGATTTTCTAAACTTAGTCCTTGACACACTACAAACATTTAACAACATCCATGATTCAACACGACTGAATCTCCTTATCGCGATCGTAAACTAATTAACGAGCGCTTGTTCATTGTTAATTTCGTAAACAATAACAAGATAGGCAACTACTTTTTATGAGAAAGAATCTATTGGGCATTCAGCCGTTAAATTAAACTTGCATTGACGCATGAGTATTCTCCGTAACAAACATGTTTCCGTATTTTAGTAATTATAGGATAATATTTTTGTCATATTATTGGGTAAGTCATATTTAATTATTTATGTGTTTCGTGTAATATAGTTCCATTCTATTCGAAACCACATAAATTCAATCAAACTTTCTAAAATATTTGCTGATGAAACGATATTTTGTAAATATTTAATTAAAATTATCTAACAAAATAAGTTTTATTTAAAAATCTTAATTTCATATTACTACGCTTCGTTGAAGGGGCGGAAAACATTACAGGTAGGAACACCAATTTATTTTTACAGATACAGTCTGCTTTATCGATGGCGTTACTGAATAAAAATCCCTTGGACAACGAATCGGACAATGATGTAACAGAGTTCATAATCGCAAAGGGGTATTTGCCAAAAGAAAAAGATTTACCAAAAACGTCGATCCTAAAAAATGCTGGTTAGTTAATAATGAAAGCTATTTCTGTAACTTTACAAAATAGGTAGGTATTCCATTCCATTGTTGATAAGCCGTAATTGTATATAGTCCTTCCATATACGTGTTATTGAAATAACTAAATGAAAACCTCTTTAAGGGGTCATTATACAAATCAGTGTGAACAACTTTTACCACAGGCTGTGCTACGGATTCAACCCTGAAACTGCGAAATAAAACAGCTGTTCACCACATTTTGTCGATATGTGAACACAAATGTAGGGTACCTACATCTGTTTTATTTTTGGGATTTCAGGGTTGTTAGTGTTACCATAATAAAAGTCGTCCATACTCATGAGCACAATGACCCCTTAAAAGGTTTTCAGTTATTTAAATAACACGTGGTAAACAGTGTTTAATTTTTACGTTACGGGAAATTAACAGTGTTAGAAGAAATGCTATACCTACACAAACTACCTATACTCCATTTGTTATAAATTAAGAAAAGTAGCGATTAAATAATGACTACCTATATTTTTGAAATTACTACATTTTAGTGTTTTAAATAGATTGCTTTACATTTATCGTAAAATGACGAAGCGATAAACGATTGTATCGAAATATCGATAGAGAAATTACATTATTTTTCTAATGTTATTGTAAATGGAGTATAGTTGATACGATACCTAAATGCTGACTGATACAAATGTTTTCATTCTGAAACCAGCAGAGACTATTTAAATAAAATCTTTTTCAGATAACGACGTAACTTATCTTCTTTCAAAACTATCTGATGATGAGCTCATAAAGCTTCTGAGCGATAAACCTAATAAGATTGAATATAATTTAAAAGACATAGTAAAAATTGCTTCGGAATCAAAATTTGCCCAAAACTACAAACCAATAATCGACTTACCAAGCAAACCCCTTTCAGCTATTAATGATATTTTCGAAAATCATAAGAAAAGCAAGAGATTTCAGACAATTTCAGAAAAAACTAAACCAGAAGGTGCTTTTTTTCGATTAGATCATAAAGAAGTAGATCCCTTTCCTCCTCCCTTTCCTCAATACGTTGCTATACAAAAACTGAACAATTTATTATATAGCCGGCCTTCAGAAGTAGATCCAGATAGTAAAAGTGACGACGAAGATGAAAAGAAAGAATTGCTATTTGACGTTCTCGTAGCCCAATTAAAAACGCTTTGTTGTAAAAGAAATAAACCGACAAAAAAGAAGGACAAAACTAAGATTAAACTAAAAGCCTTATTAAATGACATAATGCCTCAAGAAGTAGTTCATAAATCTTATGTGCCAGAACATAAATACTCACAAGCCACAATGCCCAATGAACATATGTTTTTAATTATAAATGATGAAATAAAGAGCAATGGAAGTGATGATGGGCTGATAGCGGTCGATCCAGATAGCCTTGGGGCAAATAGTAGCGTTATGTTACTAGGTCCAATAGCAACACCTCTGTCGGAAGCTCAACTAAAAATTGTGGTATGTATCCTTAGCCGTATCATCCATAATTCCTCGGTCATTACTATGAAGTTAGAATTTACTCTAACTTCATGGTAATTACCATTCATAATAAAATTAACACTCAATTTATAGTTGAATCTTTTCAGATGATGCGTATTTCAAATGAACTGTCGAAACCAGAATATGTGCCACTCTTGCAACAGATATCAGATGGCACACTTAGTGATGAAAATATAAGACTTGTGAATAGCTTGGTGTCTGGACCGCAAACACGAAGATATATTAAACCTCACAGGTGCAACCACCAGTCCAAACTAGCGCGTGTTTATGCCGGCCCTAAGTGGATAGTCTGTACAGGATATTTAAATATAAATACACCTAGTTTATATGATTAAAATTAGGTTTTTGATAGTTCAGCTGTTAATAGTTACTTGAGTATTCAAATTCAATTTAAGGTAAAAAATATTTAAAAATGTTACCGTATGCAACTTTAAAAGAAACCAAAAATTGTCTCGTCGGAGGCCTTAGAGCTCTTCCCGAGCCCTTCTGAGCTTACTAAGGCCCGTATTACAGAAGCTTCCTCAAGTACAGTTTAAACTCCAATCACCTGATCACTACTTAAGGATAGAATCGTTACTTGAGTATCGGTCTTATTCCAGAACGGTAATTATAAACTTTAATTCAACAACATAACACACGAATTTTACCTGAAATTGAATAGAAATCTCTACTCAAGTGTAGTCTGGACCACATTAGAGTGATTACAGATCAAAACTCTGCTCAAATACCGAAACAGGTGACAGTATAAAATAAAGCAAAACTCAGCTGAACTGTGATCAATAAATCTCTGCTTGATGAACGTTCTAAAATCAAAGCTCAACTTAAAACTAGTTTTAAACAGAGATCAATGCTTGAGTATCGTCCTGTAATACGGGCCTAAATACGGTATTATTAACTAGGCTGGAGCCACTACCCCGTAGTAGTTGTAGCGACACCTAGCCTAGAACATAGTGCTTTTTAACGTGTCGCAAATGTTATAAAATAAAACCGGCCAAGAGCATGTCGGGCCATGCTCAGTATTATAGGTAGGTGTAACAAACAAATCAAATCGAATATTAATCACGGCTATTTTAGTTTTTGCAATATACGGCAGCATTGGCGACTCAGAGAGTGATGTCAGTAGCCGCTAGATGGCGCTATACAGTGCCAAATGTAATAGACGGCACTTGACGGCAGCATTGGCGACCCAGAGAGTGTCGTTTGACGCCGCTAGATGGCGCCAAATTTAAGAAGTGTGTCGTCAACATAACACAAAGTTACTTTTTGTGATTTTTTCAAATAGAAAGTAGCTAAAGGAGCATTATTTGCTATGATCATTTTTATCTAAGGTCAATGACCTTTTAACTAGGACGTTTTAAGTATTTTTCAGTTTTCTCTCTATAACTCAAAAATTTATAATCACAATATGCTCGAAATAATTTTAAAAGAGAGTTTTTACAAAGGTCTATCAATGTGAAAGATTATAAGTTTCTACGTTGCATAGTTTAGAAATGGCAGGGGGGGGGACACATTGCAAGCCACTTTGGCAAACTATATTTCGCAGATGGTACATCAGATAAAAAAGTGATGTATGAAACATTACCTTCATTTTAGTAGACTTATTCAATGATACCCCACACGAGGGGGTGCAGCGAATACAATTTTTTCATCCCCATTTCACATGTATGGGCGCCACCCCTAAAATACGTAATCATGATTTTTTTATTCTTTTAAAATTGAGATCTATATCTATTCTATTTTTTAACAAAATTTCATTTACTTATGTTTATAACTGTAGAAGTTATTAAGCTGTAAAGGATTAGGACAGACGGACAGACGGACGGACATGACGAAACTATAAGGGTTCCTTGTAGGACTACGGAACCCTAATAAAAACACCGGACACCAAGGTGGTATGTGTATAAAACACCTTACATAATCCTTGTCTAGCGAAGAGCGAGAGGGTCACGGAATTTTCTTTTTCCAAAGGGGTTTTGGAAACGTTGAACAGCACTGGGCCTAGAATAAGTACCTCACTAACTTCGGATACCTATGTTACACAGAGTACTGTTATATATATTAACCTATGTTATTTGTAATTTTTTGTTATGATGGGGTTGGAACTGTGCCTTGTGTGTCTGAGGCGTCATCACCCACGACCACTTGATCTGTCATGGTCTGTAATATTTAATCGTTTTCCGATCGGGAACCCTCTATTTAAAGGCGAAACATTTAGCAATAAAAACTACGGAAGTGATTCATTATTATTATCTACAGCGATAACTACTTAAACGAGGGACTTATTGAAGGAAGATGTTCAGTCCTGATTCTCCTTCAAAGTACCTATATGTAGTAAAAAAAATATACTGTCGACCGCACGTCAGTGGTATCAGTTTGACTTTGACAGAGGATTTATTTTGTAAGCAGTAAGACGTTTTGTTTATCAATAGCTGTGATCAATAGTCTCCAATTTTAATGAGTTAACTACTCTTTGGTTTGAAATCACAAAATTAACCCTTTTTGTTTCTTTGGTTTGAAATTACATTTTTTTTTTGGAATTATAATTCCTTTATTAGGTTTTTGTTCGTAGTTTAAGCATAATACCTACTCAATGAAAATAATTATTTTAATCATCAGCTGGTAAATGAAAAAAAAACAGTTTTTATTTCTCCTCCTGCTTGATTTACATCCATCTACTACCTACACATTAACTACCAGAAGCCATTTCAACACGAATTACCTCGTTCATCCAGACACGCTATATAAATATTGTGAATAACTTTCGAAGAAAAAAGCACAAACCAATAAAATTATTTATAAAAAACAAAATGGTTTTTTCTTTCTTCCGTCCACTTCTTCTGATTCTTCTGTCAAGGAAGAAAACTAATAGGTACCTACGGGGTTTCTGGTGCCCTGGGTCACCAGAAAACCCGTGGTGGTGATTATTTACATAGAGATACTACGTATTGAATTGATAGCAGCTTAGTACATGTTATTATTATGCCAAAAGAAAATTGTAAAGTACTGACTGGTTATTTAGTAACTTTTTGTACGTTAGTCAGATGCATTAAACAACAAAATAAAGCAAAATACTGTGAAAAACATACAATATTCGTCAAAGCAGTGACCAAATGTACTCTGTGGCAGTGACAGTTGGTGACTGACAGCCGCTCGGACGCGACCGATCACTGTGCACATGCGGCTAAGGCGTCCGCGACTTATTGAAACATCCGGCGAGCCAGATTTTCGTCAGACGTCCGAGCGCTCAAGGTCATGTCAAGGACACGTCCGTGACTTATAGCTGACAGTTTGCACACATAGGTGTAACTTCATTGACTAGATACAGCATCAGCCGCGACCGACGGTCGCGACTTACAGTCGCGTCTTATAATTTGTTCCTAGCTTTAGTAAGGATGGTCGACATAATAATCCCATTGAATTAATAAATGGCATATTCTTCTATATCCACCTAGTTTATACAAATATCTTTTAAATCGTTATTGAATTATGAATCTATTCTTTGTCTAAGTTAGTCAAAGTGTTATGTCGTCTGGTGAAAGAGATCGCATGCTATTTGTATATTCTCTGCTTGGCAACATCTTTACGGGATGTCAAAATACCTACTCCGCGCTTTGACTAAGGAACTAATTATCAAAGACTCCGCGTGGCAACCCCCAATGTGGCCTAGGCCTATATAGTACATGAGCTGTCAAGTAAACAAACTAGGGCTGTTGATTTTTTTTTAAATATCAGATTTTCATTTTAACAATATTTTTAAATATACATTTGAGTACAATATATTGAAAAAAACTCGATATATCGGCCAAATTTCATGATTCTAGGTCAACGCGAAGCATATAGGTTTTTTATGTGAGTTTGCGAGTATCAAAATATGTGACATACATAGCCGTATGATTGCCTAGACTTACAAGCTTGATTTTTTTGAAGTAAAACTTCTTTAGGCATTCTTGACTTGGGGGTAAGCTGGTGAATGCGTTATGAAAAGTGAGGCGAATGGAGGGGGTAGTGCGGGACTCGGGGAACGAGGCGTACGCGACGGCCTGCCACGACACAGCGCCACCGCACCGGCAGAGCACACGCACGCCGCGCCGCCATTCCTTAGTTCACATTGAAATAGTATTGAGGGAGTTATAAGTTAGTGAAGTTTTACTTCAGTCGTGTGGTCTAAAGAACAATCGTTTTTTTATGTCATAGGGACAGCCGAACTTAGTATTTATTACTACTTTAAAATGACTTTAATCAGCACATATCTCTGGTGGTAAGAAACACGAGTATCGATATCGATACTTTTTAGTTTTGATTACTTACTTCTCTAGCTATGGCCGCCATTACAGTGACCCGGGTATTGTAGATATGCCACGCTTATTTCGAAGGTATTACAAGTCCATAGATATAGGTCAATGCACAGATATGACATCTACCTGCGGTAAAACCAGTAGAACCATTCAGTATACAAAGTCTTTGGGTAGATCCGAACCGGTGGTCAATGTCATTTACAACCACGTTAGCAACAAAAATTCACCATTTTATAATAAAGTATACTGAAAATTCAAAAACATAAAAAAATACAATCAACCGCCATAATATTGTTGTCAATATGACAAATAAGTGTTGACATTTCAAGGTTAAAGTTTACACCAATATTATTTTATAAATTAATTAAGAATACGTAACAAAATAGAAGTTCTACTTTTATTAATGGCTTACATCACTTTTACGAATTTCACATTATCGTGTTATAGAAGTGCGGTAATAACGAATTTAACAAAAATATAATTTTGATTTAAAATCTACTATAGAAATTTTTATTTTACGTTGGCAATTTTTTAGACAAGGACACAAAGGTCGCTTCTCGGCTCTCCCTTTCTTTTGAATTTCTGCTTACATCACTATTCTATTATTATTATTTATTTTTTCATTTATTTTTTTCTATTTTGTTCTATTACATGAAAATAAACCTTAACACCTGACCTGACCTGGTGACGGTCGCGGGAATCCGCTGGATGCGGAAGGCACAGGACCGGTCGTTGTGGCGATGCTTGGGGGAGGCCTATGTCCAGCAGTGGACGTTTTTCGGCTGAAATGATGATGATGATGAAACCTTAACACATATACTTAAGGTATCACTTTGTATTGATAAAAATACGTAGTTTTCTGTCCAGTAATGTATGTAATACATACATATATAAAGTTCTTGGGTATACCCATGAATCTATATAGTAGGATAACACACTATGTGACTTAAAACGAGCCGAGCGAGAGGTCCATAAAACTATTGCATTTCTTTCTACTAGGGTGTCCAAATAATATTTATTCGTGGATTTTCTCAAACTTAATGTTATCGTTTCGAAAACTAAGAGGGGTCACTGTACTCATAATGAAGTAGATTATATGCTTTGACTTTATTTATATATTTTTCTTACCCCGAGTAGAATCAGTATATCAAATCCGTTCAGCCGTTTCAGTGGTATGGAAGAATAAACTAACATCCATACTTTCGCATTTATAATATTAGTAGGAAGTAGGTATGGACATTGTCAACACGGCCTGCTGGTTTACGGTAGGCAAAGTCGATGTTTTATTAATTTTAATTTCATGGGTCATTGGTGTCGATTCTCTTGTTCACGCTACTTCAACAACTCAACTATCGCTCTCTTTTATTAATAGTAGATACCAGAAATAGATGGCAATAATTTTAGAACTGTCAAATTAGTTTACGTGTTAAATTTCATTGTATTTTAGTGGGCACGTTCCGAAATCACGACTAAACTTATATGGAAATTTAAATTACAACTAATTACACAGCGCTTAAATTGTTGCCATCCCTTTTTGTTATCTCATAGGAGATAACACTCTCTTTTACTGATAGCAGTAAAAGAGAGCGATAGTTTAAATAAGTTTAGTTCATGAACAAGAGAATCGACACCATTGCCAACTTTGCTAATTCTACGTATGCAAAGATCTTATGCAACGTGTTATTGTACAGTATGCGTACCGTGCAGGCCGGTCAACAATATCTCTTGCTCGTGAAGTAATTCGTAGCGTTCTGATTGCTCGAGAAGCCAAACAGCAGGTCGCTATTATATGCTGTGATTTGTCAAAGGCGTTTGACGTCGCAGACCACAACGTATTGGCCACCAAAATACGTCACTATGGCTTGAATGGACCATCGTTCGCCCTATTTACAGACTTAATGCGAGATAGATCGCAAATAGTGGTTGGCGGTGGAGGAGCTGTTAAGTCAGATCCCTTAAAATCGACAATGGGAGTAGCGCAGGGATCATCAGTATCAAACATACTGTTCTCTCTGCTCCTTAACGTCCTGCCGCATACTGTCACCGCCGCTGAAATATTTATGTACGCTGATGACGTGGCCGTGGTGGTCACGGCGTCCTCGGTAGATCACCTGGAGCAGAATCTTAATGCAACCGCGACGCAACTGGCTGGATGGTTCCAAATAAACGGCTTAGCCCTCAATCTCACAAAAACACATTTCATGCAGTTTAATTTATCAGGGCGGCCACAGAGGCCACTAAATGTATTCGCAAATGGAGTGAGGATTGCGCAAACTCCCTGCACGACATTTTTAGGATTTGAACTGGACAGAGGACTTCAATGGGAAAACCACATTAATAAACTATGTGGCAAATTAGAAAGTGCATGCTTCGCGCTTAAGCGCATCGCACGTTTGGTGCCGGCAGAGGTAGTGCGGTCCTGCTACTTTGCAACTGTGCACTATTTGTTGCAGTACGGCGCGGAGTTGTGGGGTCGCGCAGCGGACTGGCTGCGTGTGTTCAGGCTGCAGAAGCGGGCTGTGCGTGCGGTGGCCGAGATCCCATGGGATGAGTCCGCTCGCCCACACTTTAGGAGGCTGAGAATACTCACGCTACCATCACTAATTATCTACCAGGTAGCTGTGTATGTGCAGACTAACCTTGCTTCTTACACAAAGCACAGCAGTGTTCACTCGTACCATACGCGTAATAGGGACAAACTAATTACTGTTCCCCGAACTTTGACGAAATCCGCAAAAACTACACATGTTGTGGGTCCAACAGTATACAATAAGTTACCGGAACACATCACCACGGCACCCAGTCTAGATAGCTTTAAAGCACGATTGAAACGCTGGTTGATCGAGCAAGCGTTTTACAGTTTACTACCCCCATGACCCGCTGCCCCTTTATCCCTCTGCCCCACTGCCCCGCTGCCCCGGTACCCCACTGCCCCGCTGCCCCAGTACCCCACTGCCCCGCTGCCCCGCTGCCCCACTGCCTCGCTGCCCCGCTGCCCCGCCCCCGCTGCCGCCCTGCTGCCCCGCTACCCCACTGCCCCGCTGGCCCACTATCGCACTGCCCCACAGCCCCGCTGCCCCGGTACCCCACTGCCCCGATGGCACGCTGCCCCGCTGCCCCATTGCCTCGCTGCCCCGCTGCCCAACTGACCCACCCCGCAGCCCCACTATCCCAATGCCCCACAGCCCCACTGCCCCACTGCCCCGGTACCCCAAGGCCCTTCTGCCCCGCTGGCACGCGGCCCCGCTGCCCCGCTGCCCCACTGCCTCGCTGCCCCGCTGCCCCACTGCCCCGCTGCCCCACTGTCCCGCTGCCTCGCTGTCCCGCTGCCCCACAACCCCACTGCCCCACTGCCCCGCTACCCCATTGCCCCACTATCCCACTGGTCCACTGCCCCGCTGCCCCACTACCCCACTGCCCCACTGCCCCACTGTCCCACCGTCCCACCGTCCCGCTGCCACTGTCCTACTTTCCCACTGCCCCACTATCCCACTGTCCCACGGCCCACTGTCCCACTGTCTCACTATATCACTAAATCACAATCGTCCCGTCCCATGTCCTGTCCCATGTCCCATCCTATGTCCAGTCCCATGTGCCGTCCCACTGTCCTGTCCCATGTCCCGTCTCATGTCCCGTCCCATTTCCCGTCACCTGTCCCGTCCACTGTCCCGTCCCCAGTCCCGTCCCCTGTCCCGTCCCCAGTCCCATCCCCAGTCCCATCCCCTGTCCACTCCACTCCACTCCACTCCATCGTACATTACTATCCGCTCGTGCAAATGCATAGAAGCTTCGATCTGTCGGGTGAGTACGCAACCCACGATTTTTTTTTTCTTTTTTTCTTTCTTTCTCAAAACCCATACCAGTTTTTAAGTCAAATCATCAGCTTTCAAACAAAAAAAAAATCCAGTAGTTTTAGCGTGATGCTGGAACAAACAAACAAACAGACGTTTACAATTTTATAATAGTTAAGATAAGATTAAGAAGATAAGATAATATACTTGAAGAAGAAGGTAATTAAAAATTGTAGACTGAAAATAGTATTTTTTTAGTTACACCAAGATAACTTTATGCTTATTCGTATATTAAGATGGATACAATATAACAACGTTTAGGTACTTCTAAATTTTATTGCTTTTCATACAAAAAATTAGAGAAATCGCAATTTAGAGGTAGCTTCCGGTCCTTGTCTGTAAGTCGAAAGATTCTGATTTTCGGAAGGCTCAAAAGACTGCATTTCCAAGATGGCACCACCCACATACGACAGGATTTTTTTTTCTACTCTATAAAATTCGGCCCGACCAAAAAGTTTTTAATGCAATTTCTTTAGCAGCCGTATTTTCTCTATGGAGGCGCGTGCCAGAGCGCATGCGTGTGAATGACAGCTGGATATGAGCGCCTTATTCACCTTGATGTATGCAAAATGTTGTAGAAAAATATAATTAAAAATCACCGGTTCCCGTCATCGTAGCGAGGTAAAATACATACCAGTTTTTAAGTCAAATCATAAGTTTTTAGTCACAAACCCTTTCAACAAAATCGGTCTAGTAGTTTTATAGTGATGCTGGAACAAACAAACAAACAAACAGACAACTGACATTTAACAATTTTATAATAGTAGTAGATTAATTAGCTTCTGCTATATACTTATTTTTTTACATGGCTTTTTTATATTTCACGTTATTTTATATCATCTGTGTGATACTACTTATTTGAACACTGTATTTTTTGATTTTAATCATTCATTTATTTGACGTGTAATCTTTTTGATACTAATAAAATGACTATGACTATGACTATGACTATTGAAATAACTCAAAACCTTTTAAGGGGTCATTGTACTTATCAGTAATCAGCTGTTCTCGCATTTGTGTTCACATTAATCAACAAAATGTAAGGAATAGTTGTTTTTTTTTTGCGAGTTCGGGGTTGGTCCCATAGGAAAAGTTGTTCTTATTTTAATTTTAAAAATCATGTTCACCATCTTGGATCTTAAAATAGATCTTATATTCGTAATCAGCACCCCTGAAAACCACGAAAACGATACCCATATTGTTTTTATTTAAAAAGTCACGTCCGCCATCTTGGATCTCGAAATAGATGTTATATTCATAATCAGCACCCCGGGAAACCTCGAAAACGATACCCATATTGTTTTTATTTAAAAAGTCACGTCCGCCATCTTGGATCTCAAAATATTCGTAATAGACGTGGGCGCCGCGCCGGCGCGACGCCGCCGAGTCGGCCCGGTACGCCGCCGCCGCCGCCGTCAATTGTCCGCGGCGTGTGCCTAGAGCAGAAACGCGCGCGGAAGGTGTCGTACTCGCTCGTTATAATACCAGTTGCAGCGTGGCTGCTGTCTACAGCCTAGCTGCCTCCCTTTTTTCAGCCTTCGCCGCCTTCTCTACGCCTTTTTCTTTTTGTCACCGGTGGTCTCCAAACCATCCTCGCGGATTTTAGAGGGCGTTGGACGCTCTTGGTCAGTCGCGGCAATGGTGACATCCTGATTGCTCCACTTTTGCCCTTCTGCCCCTGTTGGGGCTCTAGGGTCTGGGTTGGGCTGCCGAGGTCGGCGTGGCTGAGGCTAACGAGGCCGGCTGGCTCAGCACCTTAGGCAAGCGCAGCGTTGCAGCTTTCCTTTTTCGTCGTGTATGATGATGTACGCACTTGCTCCACACTTCTGCAGTCTGCAGTCAATGGTGGGGGCAGGGACCTTCCCTCGGGGTGCTGGCCAGAAAACCTCTACGTGTGCCTGACGGCTACTAGTCCATCTGGCTGGACACTTCGGAGGGAACGGGAGTTGTTAGGCCGGTGCATCCTGGGTACGATCTTGTACTGAGAAGAGGCCCGTGCCCAGCAGTTGGACAGTAAAGGGCTGGTTACCCTGGGTACGGGTAGTAAATATCCTTTCGAGGGACATTATTATCCTTCGGGGGATCTTATTGCCTGTGGAAAATATTCTGGCGCGGGAGGGACTCGATCTGGGCCAGTGGGGCGTGACCCCACGTGTCTCTCTGAAGTTAGCAGAGAGCACAGTGGAGGATGAGGGATGATCAAGAAAACCTCTATAAAAAATTACGAGAGGATAGGCCCTGCTGGTGGCGGACTCGGGGTAGCCTGCTGCCTGGCGTAGCTGGCGCAGCTGGTGTTGCTGGCGAGGCTGGCGTGGCTGGCGTAGCCCCTGTTGCTGGCGAGGCAGGCCCGACTAGCGTGGCCGTGACATCGGCTTGTTAGCTGCATCGTGGTGGGGCCCGTGACGTTAGGCCGCACGGGAGAAGGGACTCGCCTGCTTGTGGCAGGCCAGGACCTGTCAGGGGTGGTTGTGCGAATACCCCCGGGTTCCCACGCCCACAGCCAAAAGTAGTTGAAGAAACACCGTGGTGGTTTTAGTCGGTAAGAGTCTGACACTGGCTCCGCCGTCCCCGGGTGGTCATATTTTCCCGCTGACGTGGGCCGGCCCTTACCACGTCCAAGAGTTCATGATCTTTGGGGCCGGAACGGCCTACTTACCAGAAGCCAAATCCGAACCTGAGAACACTGGCTCAGAGCGTGAGTGCTTGCACCAGGGCCGCGAAGAGCTCCTGACGCTACAGATTCTAGAAACGCCTTTATGGCCTCAGATGTATCTTCATAGCGCAACAATGCGTCCAGTCTGGCCAGAACAACTTTTGGCTTCATCGTAACCGACGCTGCGTCAGACTCTGACGGGATGCGTACCTCCTGAACATATTTTTTTTGTAATAATACTATCCAAATAATTCCAACGAGTATGGGAGAGTATAAAAGGTCCATCCAGACAGTGCCCCCTCCCTGTACTCGAATAAGCCTAAAGTAACTCACCAGGCGCGGGCGGCACCCTGGCGGAGGTTACTCTAGCGACTGAATGTTCCATCAGAGCACCCGTCAGCCATGCGCTTGAGATTCGGGGTAACTTTTATAGAGGTTTTCTTCTTCGTGGTCTGGGCGGTGAAGTCAGGACCCTCGGTCCCAATAAGAGCCACGAGACGTAAACACTCCTTCTAGGGTTACGAAACCCACAAGGGCAGGGAAGGACACAGCCCCCCTGCAGCCTGTTTACGTCGGGAAATCTCATGGACGCACTCCGCCGGGATGACCCGCTGACGGTGCTAGTGTCGGACTGTTACCGACTAAAACCACCAGGGTGTTCCTTTGCTAACCTTTGGCTGGAAGAGTGGGATACGGTAAGTATATTCTATCTATCTATCTATTTTTTTTTTTTTTTTTATCTATCTATCTACGGTTTACAGTCTCCATCCATCCCCGACAGGTCCCGCCTAGCCATTAGTAGGCGAACCCCTTCTCCCCGTGTGGCCAAACGTCAGCCGGCCGCACTGACTGTCAGGTGAGGAACACGACGCGCTACCGTCATGGGCCTTGACTGGTCTGGCGATGGACTACTCCGAGTCCGTCACCGCGGGCCCCTCCTAGGGTGGCTGGCGGTCAGCAAACGTACGTCCTGCGACGTCCAGTCTATCTCCTGCGGGATGGGAGAGAGAGGTGGTCGCTTCTCGTTCTCCCTCCGGCACCTCCTTTGTGAGCATCGCCTTTTTGCAGAATGAGATGACGACTTTCCAAGCACTCTCGCTTCCAACCATGGACAGAACCACAACCGGAAGTAAGAAAATTTCTGCAGTGGTAGATTTAGATAGTCTCTAAGATTTTCTTATAAAAAAGCCACGCCGCCGGCGCTACGCCGCCGCCGACTGAAAATGTTCAGCACGCCGCTGCCGACATTTTTCAACGCGGCGCCCATGGCTAATTCGTAATAAGGACCCCCGCGAACCTCGAGAACGATATCTGTATTAATTTTATTTAAACAGTCGCGTCCGCCATCTTGGATGTCGAAGTAGATGTTGTATTCCTCATGCTCCACCCAACGCGGGCCCGACTCGCACCCGCTCTGTTTGTGGTTTGCGCTTTAGTTCGGTTTAGTTTGGTTCCTTAGGATGTGGTCCATCCATGGGCGTATTCAGAATTTTATCATAATTCAACGTAAATAGGAGTAATCTACTTTTTCTTTTATTTGAATCATCATCATCAACTCAGCCTATCGCAGTCCACTGCTGGACATAGGCCTCTCCCAAGTTGCGCCACAACACTCGGTCCTCTGCCTTCCGCATCCTTATTTGAATGAATGAGTTTTTTTTTTTTCAAAGTACACGCTAAAGATGATAGACGACTTTGTGGGATTCTTGTACCTATGGACCAGTATTACCTACGAAATAAGCGTGGTATACCTACAATATCCGGGCCACCGTTATGGTGGCCATAGCTAGGGAAGTAAGTAATCAAAACTAAAAAGTATCGATATCGATGCTCGTGTTTCGTACCAGAGATGTGTGCTGATTAAAATCATTTTCAAGTAGTAATAAATAATGCAATTATATCAAATACTAAGTTCGGCTGTCCCTAGGACATAAAAAATCAAGCTTCTAGGTCAAGGCAATCATACGGCTATGTCACATTTTGATACTCGCAAACTCACATAAAAAACCTATAGGGTACTTCGCATTGACCTAGAATCATGAAATTTGGCCAATATATCGAAATATCTTTTTTTTTTCAATATATCGAACTCCGATTGTATATTTAAAAATATCGATAGATCGAAAATCTGATATTTAAAAAATATTAACAGCCCTCTGTTCTCTAAAATCTGGCTCGCCGGATGTTTCAATAAGTCGCGGACGCCTAACGGCCAAAATTAATATCCAATCTATCCACGATTTACCATACTAGAGATAGAAATTTGACATATTTTGTATGGAGCTTATGTCAAATTCCCATCTCTAGTTGGGCAAATCGTGGATAGATTGGATATTAATTTTGGCCGTAAAGCCGCATGTGCACAGTGATCTGTCGCGCAAAGAGAATATAACCACTACTTTTACCGAGCGGCTGTCAGTCGCCAACTGTCACTGCCACAGAGTACATTTGGTCACTGCTTTGACGAATATTGTATGTTTTTCACAGTATTTTGCTTTATTTTTTGTTTAATGCATCTGACTAACGTACAAAAATTTACTAAATAACCAGTCAGTACTTTACAATTTTCTTTTGGCATAATAATAACGTACTAAGCTGCTATCAATTCAATACGTAGTATCTCTATGTAGTCTGTGGTTCCGTGTAAAACGGTGAAACGTCCGATGACCAAAGACAATATAGTCGCGACTGAACACGCCGTCTGATGTGATTGTGCACACTAATAAGACGCGACTGTCGGTCGGTCAGATTAAAGTCGGTCGCGACCGTAAGTCGCGTCTTATAATTTGTTCCTAGCTTTACACGCTAACCACAGACGTACTAGAGATGCACGCTAACAGTATTACCTTTTTTGGTAGTTAACTACTTTTTTAGTAGTTTTGGATGAGTTTAGTAGATTGTTTAGTATGTTCAAGAAATCTAGTATATTTTGGTTAGACATGGGCTAACAAGCTACGGTAAGAGATTGGATGTGTAATATATCATTCCAAGTAAATATATGTATCCGATTAGCTTATCCATATCCGCTTAATATATCCGGAACTGAAGTAACTTTACATTGCATGCTATACCTGAGATAGATAACTCCGGTTTCTAAAAAATCCACTGGAGTGAGGCCGGATATAATGTACCTAGTGTGATAATTTGATAAATCCGCGGAACGATTAAGTGACATAGCAAAATAAAATTCATTTCTCTTCATACTTTACTGGCTTAGGACTAGGATCTAATAAAGAAAATATAATAGGTGTTTTTAAAAATCAAGTATTATATTTATGATGCAATGATTATCTAAACTTCGTTTTTTGTTCCATACCGTTGTCGCCAGTGTCAAATGTCGGACGTCGGAGTTACTAGGATATAGGATGTGTATTTTTTTTAAAGTGCAGGAGTGATACATATCCGCTTTGGGTTATATATCCGAAGATATAGATGTGTCCGGAGTTACCTATGCCTAATTTTGGTATTTTTTAACACGCTTTTATTAGGTCAACCTGTATGTAACTAACTATGTAATGGAATCTAAGGTAACTAATTTAACCATCTTCCAAGGGTCGTAGCGTAATGAAAATTGGCAGCTGTATGTATATGTAGTTCTGATGACAATACAATAATATGGTACTGTCGAACTGATCTGATGATGGAGCCGGAAGATAGGCACTGTCATTCCATGGTGGAATATCGTATCATAGTCGTGTTTGCACTTGTGAGAAAGGCCACGTAATGGACTTTGAACGTGATCAGGTTTCAAGGTTATAACAAACCTATTATATATTGAATATTGTAAATATTGACATAGGTGCCTGTATAAATGTATATAGACCTGTACATGGAGAGTGTAAACAGAATAATATTGATATATCTTTATACGATATATATTGACGTGTAAATAGGGTAGTAGGTTGTTATTGTTTTTACGTGCATTTAGTATAGTATAGTATAACGGGCTGGTTTCCGTGACTCCACGATCAAGCGTGTATTTTGCGTACGGTTTACGTGCATTTATAAAAACGTGTTTTTCTAGTGTTTTTTAAACTATTAATTTATTTTGATTATGGAGTACCTACTGAATCAGGGCCGTAGCCAGACTAGAGATGTGATTAAAAGTTAAAAAATTTAACTGTTAAAAATTAAAAGTTATAAGAAAATAACTTGTTAATATAAAGTTAAAATTATAACTTTTAAGGTGGGTAAATAATTCACGTGTTCGTTTAGTTCAAAGAGTAAAGTGTTAAGTAATTTTTATTTGTGTCTCTAATTTTAATGATTTTTTCAATGCTTTTCATTAAAAGTTAAACATCTGAATAATATAGAGTTCTCAGGGGTATTAATAGTTTATTGGTAATTTCAGTACAGAGGGAACGAAGCCCTAATCCCAAAAAAGGTACCGTGTGACAAAACTAAGGTGGTTAGCGGTATATCGACCGGCGCGTACGCGTGCACATGTGCACAGCTAAGTGTCGGGCGGCTGACTGACTGGCGAGCGGTGCCGACGTCTAACAACGGCTATCCGGCGCGAAGGCAGCATGCGCGCGCAGCTCAATCTGTGCGTGGGGAAAGAGAGGGACTCATATGAGTGACACGTACGCACCATCGACGTAGCGCGGCGGTATATGAGCGTGGGATCGTCTACCGTGGGAAATTCCATTCGGGTAGGTAGAGGCCGCGCGGGTTGCTATAGATATAATTTTTATAAAAAAATGATTAATACTTACGAATTGAATTGTAAAAATGGGTATCTAGTTAAATATATATTCAACGGGAATTTGAAATCTACATTTCGAGTACAAACTCTTTGTTATAGCTTTATAGGATAATGTATGTTACAAAAACTGCAAGTAGCAATTTTGCTATTATTAGAAGATTTTTCAAAATAGTTCCAAATTACGGCATTATTCCGCCTCAAAGCCATTATGTTATATTTATAGTTCACAAATTCATACTAAAATAACAAAACTTATTGTACAATAACCTAAACTAAACCTTATTCTCTGTTTTCATTTAATTTTACCACTCATTCGGTTTTATAATACACTAAACATTCTTAACCGTTTTTACTTTTATACAAAAATATATTTTAAATAACAAAACACTCAAGCGTCAAATTACGCGCGGGTCGAAGCAGTGAACAGTCTATATTACTATACTCTTTGTAGCAGTGAATGAAATATTATTGTTATAACTTATAGTCTGTAAACATAATTCAAACATTAAAAGTTATTTTTTACTGTTTTTTTTTACACATCTCCGTCTAGTCCCAAACTAAGCAGAGCTTGTAATATGGGTACTAGACAATGGATATAATACTTATATACTTCTTTTTTTGTAAATATACATATACTTACAATACATAAATTAATAATAAAACCTATTTCTACTATGATAAGACTCATAATTCTATGTAGGTATTATTGTTAGTCATAAGGTAGTGTACCTACTTGTTTACGTTAAATTCGAGGCATATGTATGGTCATTCTTATGAATGTTATGATATGACTAAAAATTTATAACTTTTAATGAACATCTCGGTATTTATTAATGAAGTTAAGAGTTAAACAGGGTTATTGAGTTAAATTAAATGTTATAACTTTTAATCACCACCTCTAAGCCAGACTCTGTAATCAGGACAGACTCGTAAAAATTCAGGGCAGGCTGAAAGTTTTTATTTTTAATAAAGCGACTGCGCTTAACCTCCCCAAAATCGGCGTTACGTTCGAAGTTGCTACATCTATAGTAATAATCACATAAAACTATTTTTTGTTATAACTATTTACTAGTAGGTACACAGGCTCGGGGATTCGGGGCAATTTTCATGTCAATTTCTTTAAATTGGTCCTATGCTAAACTATACACATTGCATTGTAAAGAAAACCGAGCATAGCCAACTAGGCTAGTTTTTGATCATTCTCCAAATTACATCCTTTTCAAAAATCGGGTTCACGAATCCTTTGACAACCTTCTACTAACTTCGTATATGATCCTACATTGTTATCTCAAAAAGTTGTTCGGAAGCTGAACAGCTTGCAGTATACGACATCAAAAAGCAATAGATTATGTTATAGCAACGCGAGCGAAGCGAGCGCGACAATTTTGTATATTTTTGGCGGTTGCGGTTTTTCCTCTTTCATCAACTCAGCCTATTGCAGTCCACTGCTGAACATAAGCCTCTCCAAAGTTTTTCTCTTTATAAAATGTAAATAAATGAATTGCAAATGAATAGTTGCTTTTAATGTGGTAAGCCTAGGAGAGGTAGCCAATGAGGCTTGAATATAGGGCGCGAGCGACGCTAGTGCGATTGTTTTTTTTACTTTGTATGGAAAAACTGAAATCGTTCTTTGCGTTAAGGTGATTGCTACAGGGTAGCCCGCGAAATTCTATTTTTTGGCGTTTTTTGCAAATTGTAGCTTTATTTCGCGTTGTATATTGGTCAAAATATGATTGGCGGAAATCATAACAATATATCTACTGAATAATACTCATAAAAAAAATATTAACCTAGCTCTATTAGCTGTACTAGGTCAATAATATTATTTTACGATCAAATTATCGATTTTCGAGCTTATACAGCTTATAGAGCTAGGTTAATATTTTTTATGAGTATTATTCCTTAGATACCTATATTGTTACTATTTCCGCCAATCATATTTTGACCGATATACAATATATTCACTACAATTAATTTTTAATGACATCAACCAACTTTAGTATTTCTAAAGCTTGCAGTAGTTCATAATCATAATAATTTATTTAGCATATTCAGTACAGTACATTCATGTGGTGCCCCGACTTCCGAACTAGGATGTCCTGTGTGTCAGGAGTCAGTTCATTCCCAACATCAAATTATCTGAGCTAAATATAAACAGAAATTAATGTAACCTGATAAATGAAATGAAATGAAATTAATTGATAACGAATGAATGTTTAAATGCAATTGTTTGTAGTGTTTGCGTGAATATGTAAGTGAGGGTGTGTGCATTTAAAGGTGTATTTGTGTGGACGTTTGAATGTGTTTGTGTGTTACTTGATGCAGGCGCGGTCCGAGGGGGTCGCAAGGGTCATGACCCCCCCAAAAACCACCCAAGCTGGCCAGTACCTCGAAATTATCCTAATAACTTAACAAGAAACATTAAGTGTTATTTCAAACAATGAGTTGTCATGACGTACTCGTACGTAAAAAAATACTTAAAATTATTTTAAAATTTTGTGTAGGTACCTACTTAAGTTAAATTTACAGCATGGGTATTATTTTGCCCAAGGTCTGTAACGAAAATAAAGTATGAATGAAATTTCCAATTCATTGATAAATAATATCACACACGACGGCGATATTTCATTTTGTTGAACGGTTTGCGCTACTTTGCACGAGCCTACCGTTGCAATCGGACATCGGACACTATAGGTAGGTACGCTAAGCGATTGAAGCTTTGGAGGTGATAAAATAAAAAAAAATATCGCGCTCGCTGCGCTCGCGCTTGCTCATTAATGTGTATTGTGGGCTTCTTTTGTGCTACATTTTTTATATTAAGTATATCACTCGGCGCAGATAATAAATGAGATTGAAAATGGCGGCATTTTTATTGTTCTAGGTGTCTCACGCTCACACAATACTTTACTTGTGAGAAAAACACAAATACCGCCCCTTTCAATCTCATTCTTTATCTGCACGAGTAGTACATAGCCTAAAACTCCAAAAAAATACACTTAATTTGAAGTCAACTTTTCACATAAATATGTAAAAATTTGCGCTCGCTACGCTCGCGCTATTACTCCCCGATCTTTTCCTTTTTGTCAACGCGCATTTTGCAAGTAACTATTCTGTTGCATATTATACTAACTCCAAAGATATAGGTTGTCGTTGTTGCGTAAATAAAAAAAAAACAGTTTTTGCTGGTATGGACCTTGAAACTGTACGTAAGCCAAGCTGACCCCCCCCCCCCCCCAAATCTTGAGCTGGAACCACGCCTGACTTGATGACTAACTGTTCCTTTAGTTTGTATTTCCTATCTTTGTCACACATGGCACACCCAAAAATTACTTTTTATCTATATCGCTCTTGAAAGCATTCTACATTCTTCATGATTTTTAACCGACGAAAAAAAGGAGGAGGTTCTCAATTCGACGCGTAATTTTTTTTTTTTTTTTTTTTTTTTTATGTATGACCACGCATAACTTTTTACAGAGTGGTTCGATTTTGATGATTCTTTTTTTAATGGATAGGGTATATCTTGAAGTTGGTCCCATTTAAATTTCAAAATCAAAATCCACCCCTAAGGGTAGTAAAACAGGGGATGAGTTTTTGTTCACCCACTGAATTCTTACCTGTTAACTGATTCTGTTGAAACTTGACACACATAAATATAGTTCTAGACACTACGACATAATGGAGACCTGGAGTTAGATTTTAACCACAAAAAAATTAAAAATAAAACTTTTTAACAAAAAATTGAACCGACGAAAAGTGAAACTGAAAAGCGAAAAATAACTAATTATGAGTCGGCGCCAAACAACTAATCAACGAAGATCATTAAATTACTTTAAATAAATAATAAAAACAATGTCACATCAAATACAACGGGAAATTTTCAACGATAAACAATAACTTTCCAAAAATGCGTTCTCCGCTCGGCCACTTGCAACTTACACGCACTTTGCTTGTTAAAAGTTCGTTTGGCGCCGACTCATAATTAGTTATTTTTCGCTTTTCAGTTTCACTTTTCGTCGGTTCAGTTTTTTGTTAAAAAGTTTTATTAGGATACAGGATGCTTTGTTATTCCCATTCCGCAATTTGAGTCAGTAAAACGAACGTAGAAGAACGGAACGATTGATTACGCACGAATCACGAACTAGATATTTTGCATTCATTTAACAATTTCGACTACCTATTTGCTCTTACTTATCAATCATTATGTCATAGCCCTGTTTAGTGTTTTGCGCAATGATTTAAAAGTAAAAATCATTGGTTTTGTTCATGTTTTATTTATTGAAAATGAAGACAATTTTATATGATCAATAGTACCGTTTATCCCCCCTTTAATTGGGGGAGGCCTATGTCCAGTAGTGGACGTCTTTCGGCTGTAATGATGATGATGAATAGTACCGTTTAGAATAAGAACAAAATTCTGATTTTAGTTACTCATGTCAAGATAAAAATAATAAAATTAATGTACTCAGTAAGCCTGTGGCCTGTGTTACTTACCACTTTACCTGACGATCACAACTTGTCTGGTAGTTTTTATAGACATTTTAGTAGTTAGTTGGATTTGAGAACGGCAACATTGTACACTAACCTTTTTCGTATGATTGCCACTTTGCTCTGTCTTTTAATCCATCTCAGACGCGCTGGTTACACGCTTTTAAAAGTAATAATGGCGGAACAACGTGAAAGAACTTTCCTCATGATCAAGCCCGACGGTGTACAACGTGGACTTGTTGGCACCATCATCGAGCGTTTTGAGAAGAAAGGATTCAAGTTGGTCGGCCTTAAATTCGTCTGGCCCTCAGAAGAATTGCTGCAACAACACTACAGTGACTTAGCGTCCAGGCCGTTCTTCCCTGGTCTAGTGAAATACATGAGCTCCGGACCCGTAGTTCCAATGGTATGGGAAGGCCTTAACGCAGTGAAGACCGGTCGTCAGATGCTTGGTGCTACAAACCCAGCTGACTCTCTACCCGGCACAATTCGTGGTGACCTCTGCATCCAAGTTGGCCGCAACATTATGCACGGCTCTGACAGTGTGGAGTCTGCTAACAAGGAAATCGCGCTTTGGTTCAGTGAGAAGGAGGTCGTCGGATGGACTCCAGCTGCCGTGGACTGGGTTTACGAGTAATTTGTAACCAATGTGTTATAACCTTTTTCCACGTGTTATTGTTTAAGTAATGCTTATAAGTTTATCCGTGATAAAACAATTATATAAATTAATTTTGTTTTTAATTTCTTCTGTACAAGTACCGGTCAGTCAGTGTGGCCCTAGGGGCGTTAGGTACCTTCCTACATTTTATTGAAGAGCAGCTATTTTCCCATGCGTGTTTCTTACATCAAAACGTCAGTTTATTAAGTAACGGTTATAAAGACGAAGTGTCGTGGTTTTACACCAAGTCCTAGCTGGTTAGAACCTCGGGCCAGGCGCGGACCCAGAACCAAGGGGTGGGGGGGAACTGGGGCATTTGCACCCCCATGAGCCTCGACCTAAGTACTTCCGAACTCGTCATAATCACATCACTACCAGTATTAGTAGTGAATTAATTTTGAAGTTAAGTGAAAGCATTCCCAAAATTTAGCTAAATAAGAACAGTGCACCAATGATTTCAAAGAGAGGATAATTACTATCGTCAGAAAGCGTACCTGGGGGTCTAGACAAGATCCACTTTCCGCAAACGCCTAACGCCTGCGGAAAGGAAAAAATGTATGGAAATGACATAAGCTTGAGAGATGTCACGTGACTGTTGCTAAATTGGTAGACAAAATCCCACATTGATCCGTGCGGAAAAGTTAGCGTTTAAACCCAACGCCAATCTTCATATAAACGGTTGACAATGGTAGACAAGCGCCATGTTTGACTACGGAAAACGCTATTTTTTCTGTTCCGCAACACGATAGTTTAGCGTGAGCTCGGACCCTGACGCTAAAGCGTAAACATACGTATTTGTACATTTTTTCTGTGTATTTTATAGTGATATTTCCTTAAATTAAACTTTAATTTTATTCTAAAATGCATTCGCTGAGACTATTGTGGGCTGCCAATAACGAGGAATCACTAATAAGACGTCGCACAAGAACATATCAACATATTATAATCCTCTGTGATATAATCGCAGAGAATTGGAAAAATCTGGATTTATTCATCGTTTTCAGCATAACAAACGGTGTTTTTGGCGTTTATGTACCGATTTAAGACGTTCTACAAGCTTAAAAGGAACCCAGGAGAAAAATTTAGAGATAAAGGTAAGTTTTGACCGTTTCCATTTCTGCCTTGGACTTTATTGCAATACCGTTTGTATGTTTGACAGTAATAATAAATGCATCTACACTACTATAATTGTGAACTTTCTTTACTATTTAAACATTCAAACTCTGTTCCAGGTTCTATGTACTCTGAGCTTATTAGCAACTGGTTCATACCAACGTGTTATATGGCTAAATCAACACTTGGTACAGAGAACAGCGAGTAGGTGCATAAGACAAGTAGTTGAGGCCCTAAGCCATTCTACTATTGTAAATAAATGGATCCTATTTCTGAGGTCGCAACAAGAACGAGCCAACATAAGACTTGAGTGAGTTAAATTTATAAAAAATATATAAGTAGATGCATTATGAAAAAATTCTACCAAATAAATTGAAAATTTTATAATATTAAATATGAGCTGCATTTTTTTCTAAGGTAATCATCATCATCATCATTTCAGCCGAAAGACGTCCACTGCTGGACAAAGGCCTCCCCCAAGGGGGGGGGGGATACGCCATAATGGCCATGCTTGGCAGGCAGGTTGGTGATCGCAGTTGGTTGTTTAAATACTCAAAGAACGCTGCTACCCATCCTCTGGTGAATCCGTTAGTCGCCTTTTACGACACCCATGTTCTCATGAGAGAGAGTGGTGCAATTCTTTAAGTCCAGCACCACACGGAACTAAGCTAAGCTAATGGGTACTAAAAAGTAACCATATTGAAGATTTTTTGGTACCTATGTATATTAAGCAAGCACACCATTTATCCCAGTGAAATGATAAAATTTTGTTTTGACAAACATCCCCGGTGAGACAGTAAGGGGCAGTAATATAGCATATAAACTGGAGATAAAAATTCACTCAGGAACAGGATATGTAGGTACCTATATTTTTATTGTTAATAATTACTTAAGTACAATAAAAAACCAAAAAAAAGTGTAAATAAATTGTGTAATACCGAAATAATAAACAGTTAATAAATAATAACTGAAAACAATGTCAAAATAACGATGAGTTGGTAGCAAAATTACCAACAGTTGATACAGATCGATACAAAATAAAATGAGTCATAAAATTAAACAATGTCAAAGGCAATAATAAAAATAAAGATCCAATGTCAAAAGTAAAAAATAGGAAAATAATTACACATGATCCATTTTCAGATTCAGATTACACTCCTCAAAGTGTTAGTAAAGTAGTTTATGTTAGTATCATTAATTCCATATATTTTATCACTAAAATAATATAGTTACATAATAATTAACCCTTATATTATTTTATAGGTACTTAAAAAAAAAATACCCAACGTATAACAAAATAATAGAATTGTCAGTCACCCCTAGTTTCTAAAAGACTGATCAACACAAAAAATAACGAATCAGTAGGCTCGAATACTAGTCCACTTAGGAAGTGGAATCCGGGCGAAATACTAATGCTCCTACATAATCAATAAACTTTTGTAATATTTCGTGAAGCATTCTATTATTTTGTAAACGTGCTTCTTCCACCCGAACACGCTGTGCTTCCACTGGAACTCTCTCCGCCTCAAGTTCGACGCGTTGAGCATCTATTCTCAATCTCTCTCTTTCTAATTCCAGATGACGTGCATTGGACTCTCGTTGCAGCCGCAGACGACCTTGCTCGATAGCCACAAATTCACTCGTGGGTCGTGGCCCGATCGGATGGCCCTTGTCGATGTCTGCGCTGCTGTCCAGTAAGGCGGGGGCGACGCGGATTTGAAAAACTGGACACTGGCGACCTTTCTGCAAACAAATTTAGATAATGTTATAAAATAAAATAATGATTTAGGCTGCATGCAAAATGGTTATATTCGTTTATACATAAGTAATTACCTTGTGCAGTTCTGCTGAATGATTGTCCTCCCAAGGGGGTGGTAAGAGCCGGTCGAATCAGAGTAGATGCTCGTTCTGAAAATATAGAAATAATTTATTTGGTAGTATAAATTCTAGGTTATCAGTAGGCGACGGTTCTGTCATCTCCTGTGATTGACTCTGACGGTACCAACGCTTCTTGAAGTTGTATCTGTGGAGGCATTTATTATTAATACAACACAAGCTACATTTCTCAATCGTTTTTATTAACTAGCTGGGTACTATCTTTGAATGCATTCTCTACAGATAGAAAATGGTGATAGTATTCGCACTATCATATACAATACAACATGTTATTGAAATAATAACATATAATATCATCATATTCATTAATATATATTTAGTATTATATCCACGCATCTTACTATAGTCAGTCACTGTTCGTGAAGACCTATTATTGGCAGATTGTATCTTATCTAACATTGTTATACTATTTTAATTGCTGTTGGTCTTCCAAATAATAAATAAATAACTGAAAACCGCTTAAGGGGTCATTGTACTCATATAAGCAACTTTTATTATGGGACTAACCCGGAAATCGCAAAAAAAAATCTTCTGTTCCCTACATTTCGTCAATTTATGTGAACACAAATATAGGAATCAGCTGATTTTTTTTCGCAATTTCAGGGTTTGTCCCATAGTAAAAGTTGCTTATATGAGTATAATTACCCCTTAAGATGTTTTCAGTTATTTCAATAACACGTTGTATACAAATATCTCGAAAATATAATGGTACATACCTATGATGATAATATCCATCTGATATTCGACCTCAAAATGTCTTAAATGTGCCTCTACTTGTTTAACCCTATGTCCACAAGCAAGCCTTACAAAGGGTTGGCTTCTGTAAATATTAATTATCTTTTAATTTTATTGTAGAAATCATCACCATCATCATTTCAGCCGAAAGACGTCCACTGCTGGACATAGGCCTCCCCCAAGCATCGCCACAACGACCGGTCCTGTGCCTTCCGCAAATAATTAGTTAATAAGCATGCCAAATTTAACTGAAGTCAAAGAAATTTTATATTTGTAATATCATTACATATTATGACAGTGTATTGTAAGACATTTTTTATGAAAACCTAACATTAATGTCACCTCAAAGCCTGTTTCTTCTCCAGCTTGTTGGCAAGTAACAGAGGCCACACCCATTATCTTTAAAATTCTCTCCTCAAGAGGACTTAAAGGCTTTCCCTTACTGGGACCTCCACCAGTGCCATGTATGTCACGATTGTTGACAGATACCTTCTTTTTTGTTTTTGTTTTCCAATCGGAACATACCTATGGCATATAAAGCATGATAGACTGTTATAATATAATATAATATGCACTTGTATGTAAGATACCACTGCAACAGCCAATATAAATTAATGTGCCCTAGTTTTATATACATATTTGTTTGATAAATAGAATAAATATATTGTTTGCACCACAACCAATTAAGTTTTGTTGAAACATTAAAAATATCTTATTACCCTTTTCCATTTATCAGCAGTTTTGTTTACACCACCTATACCCACAGAGTTGAGCATATCGCTTAGCTCCTGCCAAAACCGGTCAGCCATTTGCCTCCCTTGAGGGCCAACAACTGGCCTTGAAAGATCTCCGTTCCTACAAATAGAAAATAGTGTTAATTTCAATTTATATACTTTCTATACATTAACAAAGCCTATTGCACTGTTTACTGATGTACACAGGCCTCTCCCAAACTGTGCCACAAAGTCATTCACCACTTTTCATATATTTATTTGTAAACACAAGTTAGTAGTACCTATTGAAGTTTAAATATTAATGTATCTTGTATTATTTAATATAAGTACCTACCTACAAATGCATGACCCCATTTTGGAACAACAACCCAATTGTTTAATAGTTCGTGCCGTTCGTGGGATCACATCATTGTTTACATTAAACATTCCATGAACAAAGAGTTTGATTCGGAAATGGAATTTTAGGAACTAAAAGCGTAATAAAATGATTAAAAATTACCTTTCCATGAATTCCAACATGATAGTAAATTGCGCAAAACTAGCCCGAAGTCTATTTTCCATCTAGAATCAAAAAAGAAAGATTCTTTATTTCAACGATACAGAATTCAACTTGTGGTTATCGACTTCATGAACATTCACTTTATACGCCACTCACTATATATTGTCTGAATTAATTGCACTATGTACTTACTTTATTTGATTAAAATTATGAACACTGCTCAACTTGTCTCGAATAAATTTTAATCTTACGAAATTACCGCGCGATCAGCGTTTTGTTAGTGACAATGACACCAACTTTGACAGCTGTCACACGCTATTCCATAGACACTAGCGTGGGTCGAAACGGGTTCGTGCGGAATATGCGTTAGCAGCACAATGTGTAACTTGTCTACCGTTTTAGTCACGCTAACGCAAAGGCGTTAGCGTGTGCGGATAAAGAAGCGTGTGGATTTTGTCTAGGCCCCCTGTGGCGAGCGAGCAATACCGTCAACAAACAATGTAAACAGTTAAAACATGATATATCTGTGACAAGTAGAAGTGGACGTTTAAACAAAAAGCGCTTTAAAAAGTCTAATTAAAAAAAAAGCGTATAAGCACGCTTTGTGATTAAAGCAGATTTCGTTTAGACTTTTTCGTAAACCAAACTTATGCTTTCAATAGTACGATTGAAATGTAACCTTATTTCTATGAGCATAAGACTCAATTTCAAAGGTGACTGGTGGTGGTTTGAAACCGGCAGAATTAAATTTTATTCGTTTACGTAAAATTTGTTTAGAGAAAGCACCTTTTTATTTTGTTGATTATTTTCGTATCGTTTAAACATTTTAAACGTTTTTGACCTTGATTGATTTGCTTTTGCTTTGGCGCTTAGTTTATTTTTCGTCCTCAACGAGTGAATGCGTTTTTGAATGTTCTCCTTGGTAATTACGCGACGAGTGTAGTTTGTTTGTATAGTTTTTAGTGAACTTTGTAAATAGTTTAAATGTAAATAGAATAGTGTAATGTAGACAAATAAAAGTCAATTTTTTTAGAAGTGAAAAACGAAAAGCGGCAAAAGCGTAAAAAAAATTCGTTGGAAGAAAAAAGCACAACGTTTAAACACGCTTACGATTTTAAGTCGTTTTTCCCAACTTTAGTGACAAGTATGCAATCGGCGAGACGAGCAATTAGTGTAGATTTTTTTTTATTACTTAATCTAATATTCATTATTCTATATTTAGTACTAGCTGTGCCCGCGACTCCGTCCGCGTGGATGTCGGAAAATAACATCGTGTCATAATTATGAACACAATATCTTCAAATATATACATATAAGCGCCTACACAGACGATTACACTATTTACCGACCATACTATATTTTGTTTTTATAACCAACCGGCTAAGGTGATGGAATTTCGTTAGCCCTAAACTCCCTCATTCTGAGAAGACGCTCGTGCCCAGCAGTGGGAAGTAATTGGGCTGATTATGTTATTCTATAACACTAACCACATCTCTTCTTATGCTGAGAAGAGGCCCGTGTCCAGCAGTGGACTGGTAATGTTATGTTATTCTAGAATACTAATAATATCCAGTTTATTAACTCTTCTCATTTTGAGAAGAGGGCCATACCCAGTAGTGGGACAGTAATGGGTTGACTATGTTATGTTATTCTATATTTTCTAGTTTCTTAACTCTTATCGTTCCGAGAAGAGGTCCGTGCCCAGCAGTGGGGCAGTAGGTAATGAGCTGATTATGTTATGATAATCTATTACACTAACAATATCCAGTTCCTTAACTCTTCTCATTCCAAGAAGAGGGCCATGCCCAGCAGCGGGACAGTGATGGGCTATGTTATGTTATTCTATATTTTCTATAATACTAATAGAATCCAGTTGTATTTTTAGGAACCTGCAACCTGCATCCAACCAACAATCATGACCTCTACTTTGTATGCAACTTAATACAATAGAGGGGTCAAGCTGTATCGCTGGATCTACTCAACCGATTCAGATAAAACATACCCTATATTTTAAGTTAGACTAATACCAATACAAATGCTAAGTTTCATTACGATCCGTTCAGCCGTTTTCACGTGATGAGGTAACAAACAGACAGACATAAATTTTTTAAACGATTGATTCGTGTTCTATAGCTTATTTCTAGTCCCCCTAGCCGGTTTTCGCGAAAAAAAACTCAATGTACAGACTTTTCGACCTTTACAGTTTTATTATAGTATATATATATATATATATAGATTATATCAACGCATCTTACTGTACTCAGTCACTATTCGTGAAGACCTATTATTGGCAGATTGTATATTATTTAACATTGTTATACTAAAGTAATTACTGTTGGTCTTCCAAATCACGAAAACACTAGACTAAGTCCGTGGTTTCGCGAAATTAGAACATAAATGTAGTCCCAATGTTCAGCAGACTACACGTTATTCAGTTTTCGCGAAATACGGATTACGCGATTCTACGCAGCCATACATTTTACCTATATTGTTTGTTTTATCATCACGTAACATCGTGTGCATTCAGTTTTCCGATTCGTTAATATAGACAAAACAATCTGTTTAACCCTTAAGGTCATTTTGTACAGTATACCATACACAAAAATATAAAAAATCTGCTAAGCGCATAAAAACTTTTTGACAAAATTTTCGTCACTTAAAGTGGTTTCTGAACATTCTTCTTACAAATAATAAATAAAACGATGCGTAATTTGCAGATAGTTTAACAGTTGTGACTTAAATGTGAAACTATGCGGAGAAATTTTGTGCACGTCAAGGTAAAAAAATCATTATTTCTTATTTGCTCCTAAAATCTGTAATGTGTGTTATGGGTTAAAAATACCTATATCTGAAACTTATCCTGATGCTAAAATATCTAACTAAAAACTATATTTTTAACGCTTTTACGATCATTTTCTTGGGTGTATAGCATAATATACATTGCGAACGTTACCTAAAAATATGTCTTGTTTGTATTGTATATTAAACTATACACTGCCACCAAAGCGGTGACGGTGATGCTGCAACATTTTTTTTTTCAAAATTCGTTTTATTCTTTGTAGAAAATAGCATGGTGTGGGTTTTGCATTGATGCTTGTTTGTAACAATTTTATTATAGCCTGGCCACGTGATCGGTGCAGACGCATACTAATGATTGTCCCTGAAGTCAATGCTAGTACCGACGTTTGTGGTGGTTCAAGCAATGAAGATGAAGTAAATAATTGTAAATCTTCTCCTGCTCCATCTATAAATTCATCGTTAGAAAGACTCGATATAGTAAATAGCCCATTTCCATATAGTAACTCCTGTATAGAAGACTCGAATGAAGATTATCCATTAACGCTCAATCCAGGCTTTATATTTACTAATATTACAAGACACTCAACTCCTCCTGAAGTCTCAGAAGTTCCTCCTCCACTTACACCAGTTCTCGCAACAGTGATTCCCTTCGATACACAATGCAATTATAATGCTATACCTTCTATCACATCGCTACCCTCCTTTCCTTCTCTTCAACCATCGCCATCGACGCCATCATCTTCATTTACACAACGTGTTCCAAGAATATGGAGGGTTCCTACAGTTACTGCCAACAAGGGAAAAATAAATAATATACAAAGATTTTTAAACTTTTGAATGGACAAAGAGATGGTTTCAACATGCAGCTGAAATATCTGAACTTTTTTTCACTGAAACTGTTCCATCTGATAGATTGATTATTTCTACCGATTTTTCCCTGAAGATCTCATTGCTGATATTGAAAATCACACAAATTTGTACTGTATACAGGAAACTGGAAGGTAGATAAATGTAACAAAAGAGGAAGTGACAGATTTTTTGGCTATCAACATATTGATGGGTGAGGTTGTTATGCCATCTTACAAGGACTATTGGAAGGCTAGTACGCAAAAATAGCAGACGTGATGCCTATAAAAATATTTCAGTAAGTAAGGCGAATAAGAAATAATAACAGTTATTTGTTCGTAACCGACTTCATTTTATTCTCATGTTTTCATTATACTTTGAAGCATAAAAATATATTTCATTAGTTTTATTTTATAAAGAAATCCTAAAACTACATATTCGGTGATATTTTGATACAAAAAGCCATGAATTATATTTTTTATAGTGTAATCTGTGTATGACAATATCCCATGAAATGCGACTAAGAGTGTGACTATGCATATTATACTATACATCTCTAATAGATAACATTTATTGGCATCAGGGGCAAAGTATAGTATAATATACATTAAATATCTCAGATTACAAAATACTGCGATTTTATTGCATATTTTTCTCATCTTTATTATAGGTCTAATAACCTTAATAAGGTAAAATTTACAAGTTTTAATTCGATTATGTTTCATGCTACCTTAAGGGTTAACGATTTAAATTGTGGAAAGAAAAAATTGCTCACGAGCAGGATTCGAACCTGCGACTCCTGGCTCAGTACACCAGTGCTTTAGCCACTAAGCTGCTACCGTGAACACTGCTCGTGGTATCGAAATAATGGTAATCCTGGTAATCTGTTTAGTTTACCCTTTCACACGTAAATAGGTAAGGCACAAGAAGACGTTTTGCATAAGCGCGACCTTATAGAATGCTCTTTATAAAATTGTATTATTCCACTCCGGTTTAATTGATTAAAGTATGTCTGTAGTATGTAACAATTAGGGTATCCTAGTAAAAAACTTCCAGGGTTGTCTCTTTGTTTTATTGCACGTAATATTTCGATCATAGCTAAAGAGCAGTGTGGGTGGCATAGGTGGGCCCGACACTAATCCTTGTTAAAGCAGGTCAGCGCTTTTGCCCTGCTTTGAAAATGTTTCCATCAACTCTATTTCACTACCTCGGGCCCTCCCACAAAGAAAAAAATATTGCTACGCCCTTGAGTTCGAGAAACAACTATTCTCATTGACATTATTCATTTCATAATAATACATTTTTAACCGGATTACGTTCCATATACAATGTGTTATTGTAATAACCAAAACCTCTTATGGGGTCATTGTACTCATCAGTATGAACAACTATGGGAACAACACTGAAATCGCGAAAAGAAAACAACTGACATTCACTACATTTTGTTGATTTATGTGAACAGATATAAAATAAAATAAATAAATATTTTTGGGACATTTTTACACAGCACCATCTAGTCCCAAACTAAGCAGAGCTTGTGCTATGGGTACTAGACAATGGTTATAATACTTATATATTTGTAAATACATACTTACAAACTTACAATACATAAGAAATCAGCTATGATAAATAGGGATCAGCTGTTATTTTTTTCGCGGTTTCATGGTTGGTACCAGAGTGTTGTTCACACTTATGAGTACAGTGACCCCTTAAGAGGTTTTCAGTTATTTCAATAATACGTATTATTCAAATTGGGTTTTCCTGACGTTTATTAATTATTCATTAATAAAACAAATAGAGCAATAAATTATCGCAATTGGAGCTTTGGGTTGTACCATAGAAATCTAAATTAAGGTAATAGAAGTGTCAAAGGCGCATGAACTAGTCGCCGCGTACAGGTGTCTTTTAGGACACCAGTGCGCAACCGTTTGCTTGATCAGTGCTGTTTTGGACGCAGTCACTAAAATTGTATTTTGTAGCATACCTAGAAGCGGAATTTTATTTAGGCTTAATTTATTGCGACATGCGTTCCCGTAGTAAAAGACAGTAGATAACATTGGGTTGTAGGTACCCTTAAATAATAAAAACGACAGTAATAGACATTTTTTTTACTATTTATATTCCATAATTAAAAATTCCAGTTTTAACTTACAAAATGCATCGCTGTGATGCGAGTGCTTCTGGATGAGCTGCACTTACTACAAATTCATTAGATAACTAACACCTATAAAAAAATAAAGAGTAGATTGTTTAGTAGCTATACTGAATATTGTATTGCAGAGAACCATTTACCTATAACAAAGTATTGCTTCTAATATAAGTAGGTAAGTTCATCCCATCCACTATCTATGATAACAAAATTTCATTGACGTCTCCTTGGATATGCTAAAATACTAAATCACATAGGCTTCGTGACGCACCGAGTTTATTTATTTACATATGTTTGAAAAACAAAAACAGGATTATATGGAGTTATTTTTAAGAATTACAGAATAATGATGAGTCCACAGCCAATATTTTTAAAAGGCTAAATGAAAATTTATTATTATTATTTAGGTAAGAACTCGGTGAATTCAATGTCGAGTTAAACATTACATCAATAACCTGCGCTATACATAAAAACGTAAGTCTTGCGACTGCATCTACAACAAAACCGGCCAAGAGCATGTCGGGCCATGCTCAGTATTATAGGGTTCCTTAAGTAGGTGTAATTACAAACGAATCAAATCGAATATTAATCATGGCTATTTTAGTTTTTGCAATAATCAGCAGCATTCGCGACTCAGAGCGTGTTGTTAGTAGCGCCATCTAGCGATAAATTCAAGAAGCCAAATTTAAGAAGTGTGTCATGTCAAAGTTACTTTTTGTGATTTTTTCAAATAGAAAGTAGCTAAAGGAGAATTATTTGCTATGATCATTTTTCTCTAAGGTCAATGACCTTTGAACTAGGACGTTTTAAGTATTTTTCAGTTTTCTGTCTATAACTCAAAAAATTATAATCACATTATACTCGAAATAATTTTAAAAGAGAGTTTTCACAAAGGTCTAACAATGTGGAAGATTATAAGTTTCTACGTTGCATAGTTTAGAAATGGCAGGGGGGGGGGACACATTGCAAGCCACTTTGGCGGGCTATATTTCGCAGATGGTACACCTGATAAAAAAGTGATGTATGAAACATTACCTTCATTTTAGAAGACCTATTCAATGATACCCCACACGAGGGGGTGCAGCGAAAAAAAAATGTTCATCCCCATTTCACATGTATGGGCGCCACCCCTAAAGTACGTTAAAACGATTTTTTTTTAAATTGAGATCTTTATCTAAACCATTTTTGAACAAAATTTCATTTACTTATCTTTATTACTGTAGAAGTTATTAAGCTGTAAAGGATTAGGGCAGACGGACAGACGGACGGACATGACGAAACTATAAGGGTTCCTTATAGGACTACGGAACCCTAAAAAGTAGCCTTCTCTTTACGTCTATATTTTCGTGCGGTTTTTCTGCATTTTGTCACCACTGAATGCAATATTTTGTATTCAAAATGAAATGATGATTCTGGTTGGGCATCCTGTATCACTAGGTCTCAGTTTTTTACAGACCTTTGAGCTTTGACTTGCTTCTTTGCCAAGGTTATTAACATTATGTAACAGGGTGGGATTATCGGGTTATTCCAGAAATCCCCATTGATTATCCCCATCAAGGCGCCTGTTTCCCGATAAGTATAATCTGGTGGCCTTCAAGACTCGAGTACTCGCTGGGCAAGCGTGTATCCTCGTCGACCGCACCATCGCTTAAAATCAGTTGACGTGGCGGTCAAACGCAAGTCCATTAAATATAAATAAAAAAAAGTGCTCATGCATCTCACGATAGGGATTTTGGGTAAAAATTTGGTGTTATTCCTGGAATCCCCATAGACGGCGAACACCTATGGGGATTCTTGGATAACCACAACTTTTTGTCCAAAAATCCCCATCGTAATTTTCATGAGCACCTGATGGGGATAATCAATGGGGATTTCTGGAATAACCCGGATTATCTCGAAACACAAAAGAGTGGCTAGGCTCAAAGTGTCTGTTCTGTGTGGTGTTCCACCTCGACGGCCGGCTGTGTGCTTTGCGGCTCACTATTTTGTTGTGCTTGTTGATCTTGTTGTATTCTTGAAGGTAAAGGCGCAGTTTGTCCTGTTAGAAAATGTTAAGCGGTTAATATGATTATTGACAGTCAGAATAAAACAAAACCAACTGCGTGTGAAAATATGAACTACTTATGTAATTCACAAACTGACCAAAAACATAACAAATCTCCGACTAAGTGTTATGATTTGATACACACGCCTTGTTTACATCTTTACAGTTATTTTTACACGCAATCGGGTTTATTGGTTTTGTTAATTAACTTTTTTATTTAAAAATTTTTGTTTTGTCAATCTTTTAAAAGTCACTGTTCACTTACGATAGCAGTATATTTTTTGCAGAGGACATCTCTATAAACAAAAGTCACTACAGTAGCCAAACTAAAGCATAACCATGTCGAAGGTGATAATAGGTTTCAAGATTTATGTTTTACCAAAAGACGAGGTAAAGTGGGTGTCTCTTAAAAAGTCGCTGTTGAATTACAATAGCAGTATATTTGTGTAGGTGACATCTATAAAAATAAGTCACTTTGGCAGTCAAGCTATTAACTTAAACCATGTCATGACAAAGGTTATGATCTGTTTCCAGATTTGTGTACTTTAATGACTTTGTTTCTGCAGTTCTGATAAATTGTTAATTGCAAGCGTTGTATTGGTATTATTACCAAAAATTGTAGCCTTGACACTCCTGGGATGAAGACCGCCTCGCACTTCAAAATCCGTCAAGCCGTTTAGACTACAGAGCGCGCCAAAGAAATATACATACATACAAAAAAAAAACATAACCCTCCTGACGCAGTCGGGTCAAATGGCGATGTCTAGAACTAATAATGTCTCAATAATATTCTTTTCATTTCTAATCATATTTATTTAGTATGTAGTATGTACTCTTACCATATTTGTCGTGAATCCCCCGGTGCCTCTTGAGCGCGAACCTGTCTGCGAAGGCGGCCGTGCAAATGTCGCACTTGAAGGGTTTCTCTCCGGAATGCACTTTGGCGTGGTTCTTAAGGTGGGCCGCTTGACTGAACGCCGATCCGCACGTTTCGCACCTGTACACAAAGTAATAAATACATACATACATATAATCACCCCTGTTTCCTATTGGGGTAGGCAGAGACTATGGATTTGCACATGCTACGATCCTGACACCTCTTTTGGACAAAAAGTTATGTATTTAAAAATATGATTTACAACGTTATTGTCGAAAATTCAACCTATCGCAATCCACTGCTGGGCATTGGCCTCTCCCAAGTTGCGTCACAACACTCGGTCAAATAGGAATGTGCATTATTAATTAAATTAGGTGGTACAGTCTAACCATAGAAATCTTAATAATAAGCTAGTAGAAGTGGTAAAGGGAGCGTTCAAGTATTACGTAACGCAATTTTTGGAGATTTTTCTTTACCCCCCCCCCCCCCCGCTCTCCTAGTAAAACGATATGTAACCACCACCAAGTGCCCATTTTTACCTGAAAGGAAAGTCACAATTATGTGGCGTAAAGTACCGGAAAGTCGATATTATACCTAATTGTTTTAATCGCGTTAATATTATTTATTAACATTTGAAATGTCTTGTTTTTAAAAGCACGAGATTTCTATGATGACTTATTTTCAGAGTCGTTCGGGATTTATTCTCATACCCTCGCTATGTTTCGAAGTGAAAATTTGGGTATTAAATAATCGTAGAATTTTTGAAGTATTTTTAGATGACTAAGCACATTCGACGACGTCTGTGGTCTAGTGGTTCAAGTGTCGGACTGCTGATCACGAGGTCGTGGGTTCGATTCCCACAGGACACAAATATTTGTGTGATGAACATAAGTGTTTGTGTTTGTCTGGGTGTTTCTTGTGTATTATAAGTATGTATTTAAGTATCATATCCATTGTCTAGTACCCATAGTACAAGCTCTGCTTAGTTTGGGACTAGATGGTGATGTGTAAAAATGTCCCAAAAATATTTACTTATTTTCTTCGATCAATAATATTCTTCATCGAAGCTTATTTTACTTACTTTACATTATTTATTATTTGCTCTAGAAATATGGCACAGATGCAGATCAACAAAATTGCAGATGAAGATTTCTCAGGAAATTATGATAGTCAGTTTAAATAGGGTTTTGTATAAATACAACTTAGACCAAAAGAAAAAAGGTAGACAGAGTACCGCGCTGTCACAAGGAAGCAGGGTAAAGGAAGCTGAATTCGAAATAGGAAGCTGATCGCGTTCCAGTGCGACGCGAGAAACCGAACGCGCTAGACGTCACATTGACAGTTTTATTTATGGTCCTGTGTTGTGAAAACGTGTAAAAATAACTCGCTAACACAAAAAAAGCCTTGCGGGATTACATTTCACAAAGAAGTACTTGATTTTACGTAATTTTAAATTATAAATACAATAAAATTTCATAATGTACTTTTGGAACACAAAACCTGACGTATTGTATCGGTGTGACCAGCAAATCGACATCAAAAATACCCCCAAAATAGGGTGACGCTTGGGTCTGATGGTGTTATTAGGATTAGTCATTTTCGTAATTTGGCCATCGGTTTGATGTTTTTATTTATTTTGAACCTTTCATATAGTACTTACTTAATTTAATTACGATGTGTTATTTCAATGGCTTAAAACTTCAGACACCCCAACTTATTTTAATAAATTGGTATGGCAAGTAATTATTTATTTTCATAAATTATTGTAGAATTTACAACGTATTATTGAAATCACTGAGCACCTCTTAAGGGGTCATTGTACTCATCAGTATGAATAACTTTTACTATGGGACCAACCCCGAAATCGTGATAAAAATCATCTGTTACCTACATTTGTGTTCACATGAATCGACAAAATGTAGGTTACGTAGGGATCAGCTGATTTTTTTTCTCGCGATTTCTGGTGGTCACGGGACCAACCCGTAGTAAAAGTTGTTCATATTGATGAGTACAATGACCCCTTAAGAGGTTTTCAGTTATTTCAATAACACGTTGTAGTGGTGATTTTTGTTGTCATACTTATTCTAATCGCGGCGTCCTACTCTGCCCGCCGCACACCCCCACGGCCATTTTCAAAGGATAATACTATCACTAATATATGATAAAAGCGTGGCGATTATGGCATATCCCCCCTTTTCGGGAGGCCTTTGACCAGTAGTGGACGTTTTTCGGCTGAGATGATGATGATGATGAATATATGATACACGTGATCACGTGTATCACGTATGTATAATTTCTCCGGCATAAACCAGAAAACAAATTGAATGAGGTATGTTATTGAAAAGTACCTAAAGATAAGATTCCATCATACTTTATATCTAAATTAGATGGTATACCCAGAAGTCGGTAAGAAAAGACAGTACTACCGGAAATTAACACAACACAAAGGTTTTTAGTATTATTCTCTTTTATTAAACGTATAATTAGAAAAATATGTTTTATTTGGACCCATCTCAATTCTACCAACGCTCTCAAAGATCCTGGAACGCTTAATGAATCACCGTCTGATTAAATTCATTGAGGTCAACAACTTTCTTTCACGCTCTCAATTTGGGTTCCGACATGGTAAATCTACCAATGACGCGGTACATGAGTTGGTAAATTCAGTTATTACCACCTTGGATGGTGAAAGGAAGTGTCTAACGGTGTTTCTCGACTTAGCCAAGGCTTTTGACACAGTCTCCGTCCCACACCTGTTACACAAACTGGAACTAGTTGGAGTACGAGGCCTTCCCCTGGAGCTATTCCGGGATTACCTTTCTAACCGGAAACAGCGGGTCAAAATAGATAATCGACTTAGCAACGAAGTTTCATTGAGTGGTTTCGGAGTACCTCAGGGCAGTATACTCGGTCCGACCTTGTTTTTGGTCTACATCAACGACCTTTGTCAACTCCACCTCAGTAATGGGAAAATTTTCTCTTTTGCTGACGACACTGCCCTCTTTTTTAGTGGCGACAGTTGGGATGAGGTCTTTGATGTGGCTCAGCAAGGGTTTAATAGGGTTGGTGCTTGGTTGCAAGGTAACTTGCTTACACTTAATGTCACTAAAACCAAATATATGGCATTTGCACTAAGATCAAATGTGCTACCACCACCTTCTCTTTCCATCACAGCACACACATGTGGGTCTTGGGACCAGTTATGTTTATGTCCCTTCCTCCAAAGGTCAGATTCCTTAAGATACCTTGGAGTTATTATAGACCAACGCCTTAGCTTCAAACCACACATTGACGTTTTGGTGACAAGGTTGCGCAAACTTATATATATCTTTAAGACACTAAGACATGTAGCCAACCATCGTGTCATCAAGACGGTCTACTATGCCTTGTGTCAGTCGCTGGTTGACTACTGCATCATCTCCTGGGGTGGCGCTGCTAAAACACACCTAATTCAGGCAGAAAGAGCTCAACATGCTATACTCAAGGTTGCTGATGGTCTTCCTTTCCGTTTTCCTACAGTTGACTTGTACAAAAAGTGGGATGTACTATCTGTAAGACAAACATTCGTTTTGCACACTGTCATCAAAAAACATCTACAGCTAGACTATGATCCAGAACGATTGAAAGGTAAACGACGCAAGGGTACTGTATGTACAACACGATTGTTCCGTACAAGTCTCTCTCACAAATTTTTCTGCTACCTTGGGGATTACCTCTACAATAAAATAAATGAATGTCATGATATTTACCCACTATCCAAACCCAGCTGCAAACAAAAAGTGACCACATTCTTAAAAACCCATAGCTACGATGACACAGAAAATTTTCTTCACCCCCTAATTTAAAATATAAATTTAGCATTAACTCCTTAGTTACGCGTATTGTAAGGTATTGTATGGTTGTCTCATAAATATAAAGTACCTATATTGTGTTTATGGCTTATCTAGATTCTAACAATAATATAACGCTTACACAAACATTCATATTCACAAATCATTAATCTACACATCCAGTCGCACCACGCATACTCCAATACCTACCAACAGTCTAATAAGTTTTGTGACACAATCTGCTTTCTTATTTTTCTTTCCTTTAAAAAAAAAAAAAAATTGTCTTCATCTTTTGCTTAGCGTCATCTTAGCGCTTTAGTAAATTTGTTTATTTCAACTTGATGTATTAGATTAAATATCAACACAGGGAGCCAAGATTGTATGCAGCCACTGAGTGGGGCCTGGTGACCTGTAACACAGGTTTTTACGAACCCACAACAGGCACCAGCTCTCACAATGTGAACTATGTAGTCTTGTACCTATAATAAATGTGTATATAATCCATTGTGAGAGAAATAAATGAATAAATTATTATTATTATTTACATTGCTACATATTGTCCTTAAAATATAATATTTAATTGCGAAAATGGGGTAAATTTGTTTTCGGTGGCAACATTTTTTACTAAGCACACAGATGCATGGCAACTGCGTGCGACACAAGGTCACGCACACAAGTTTGTAAAGCATGCATCACATCTTTGAACGCTTTTGTTAACACATGCGCCGTCTACCTTTTTTCTGTTGGTCTAAGAAATACAATTTAACTTTGCCCGTTATCGAAATGACATTCCACTTCTTTGCCAAAGTCAGGAAAAACTGATGATATCGCAAACAGTCCATTTTTTTACACTGCATGCATGTCTAATGAAATTCGTCATTAATAATTATGAAAAGAAAAAGAAAAGAAAGAAAGAAGAAAGAAAATATTTATTTCAGTCTCGGTACAGACGAGAAAAAAAATCTAAAAATAGTGTATTAACAACAAACTTAAAATTTATATGCCTGTATGAGACTAAAAAAGGCCCCCATCTCAGCATATGCTACAACACCGAAATGTTGCAGCGCTGGTTTTCGGATGGGTCCCGATAGTGAGGCCACGGGTAAAAACGAGCTAATAAATATAAATACAGTAAACCTAAATTATGTATTATTGTATTAGAGACAAATGTGACAAATAGTTAGGCAATGCTTTAGAAAAATAAAATAAACATCATTTAACGTGTGCCAAGGTGGGCGCGGTCCAATGGAGTTCCCGGAGCTCCTCTATTTTGTGCAGAGGATGGCCACCGTGTGGTTTTAGTCGGTAAGAGTCCGACATACCCCTCCGCCGTCCCCAGTCGGAGGGTATCCATGAGGATTTCCACCCGAAAACAAAAAAAAAAAAAAAAAAAAGGTGTGCCTCCACCTTTAGATCCGCATCATTTGTCCATGACATGACAAACGAAGGGACGCCACGCCAATGCGCAAAAGGCAGGGTTCCAAGACAGGCATCTTACATTTTTAAATATGTCAGAGCAAAGAGTAAACATAGGTGATTTAACCAAAGACATTTCTAATTTTCTATACACGGATTCAACTATGAGTAAACAAGTTTTAACAAAATAATAAAAAACAACAATAACATCATATAACAAATACAGCACAAAGTTCAAACTAGCTAGCTACTAATATAGTAATCTGTGGTTCATACGTGCAGTGTTTTAGAGTGTATCATATAATAAATAAACATTAATAGATTTCTTCATTCGTCTGACTGGAAAGATCAATGGCGTAGTAATATTGATGTTGATAAATGATAATTCGCTGCATCGCTGCGATACTCCACTTTGGCCACCGTTACAAATAGCGTGCAGACCACAGGTAACCTCAAATGTTTTCCTTTTGCCTATTTAACAGGTAGTACCTATATTTTACCCTGAACGTATTTACGGTTTTTAAAGCACGGAGAGGCGGTGGTAAATCATTCCAGCACCGAGTGGCAGCGAACTTGAAACTTCCACGAAATGCAGCAGTTCTATGCTTCTAGGTGATCAAGAGGTATGCGGATGCTCTGGTGTTAAACTTGTTGTAATCGCGCGACCATGAAAACTTTTCATACAAGTAAGTAGGCTTTTTTGTCAAAATTACATCAAAAAGGAGAGTAGCCAGATGTAGTCTTCTGCGAGCTTGCATCTTCATTAGATTTCCATAATTTAAAAAAGGGGTAACATGCGATCGAGGAGGAACATGAAAGCAGAAACGTGCACAAGCATTTTGCACCCGTTGTATCAATTTTTCGGTTCTTCCAAGAATGCAGGTCCCATACACAGTGTCAGCGTAGTTCAGCTTGGATAAAACAAGTGACTCACAGAGCATGACACGCATATCCACACTTATGTAGGGACGCATTCTATATAGAAGCTTTAAACGGTAAAAGCAGTTACGCACAGCTTGCAAAACATGGCTTTCAAAATGTAACTGTGAATCAAAAATCACTCCGAGATTACGGGCCTCATCAACACGCTCTATAAGACAACCATCTATCTTTATGTCTAAACTCTGAGAAAGAGTTTTGGCAATGCAGTCTCTAGACCCCATAACAATAAATTTGGACTTATTTGGATTCAACACCAAGGAGTTTCTTTTTGACCATACTGCAATCCTATCCAAATCTTCGTTAATTTTTTTTACAGCCTCTTCAGCATTTTGGGGGTGGAAAGAGAGGTACAGCTGCAGATCATCAGCATAAAGGTGGAACTTGGTGTTGACCAGACAGTTGGTGATGTCCGCACTATATAGAATGAAGAGCAATGGACCAAGGATGGATCCTTGAGGGACACCTCTATTCACCTGCTTAGGACTAGATGCTAATACATCTCCATTCACGTCATTAGTCAGCTGGACAAACTGAGACCTATTACTCAGGTAACTATGAAACCAATTTATTGTTTCAATGTGACACCCATAATAAGACATCTTTGAAAGAAGTAGTGATACATTTATGGAGTCAAAAGCACGCGAAAAATCTAGGAGGACAAGCGATGTACCCATACCCTGGTCTCTGGCTTCTAGGACATTGTCAACAACATCAATGAGGGCTGTAGAAGTGCTGTGTTTCTGTCGAAATCCTGACTGGAGCATAGGTAACATTGTATTTTGCTCCAAATGCTCCCTGAGCTGATTACATACAACCTTCTCCAATACTTTGGACAGGCAGGGCAATAAGCTGATTGGCCGGAGATCCTTTGCTACAGTTGGATTAGGAACTTTAGGTATTGGCCTGACTATAGCATTTTTCCACAGGTCAGGAAAGGAAGAAGTAACAATGGATTTGTTGACAATTGATGTGATAACTGAGAGTGTACGAGGGAGTGTCATCATCAGCATATCTAACGAAATACTGTCACAACCAAGGGCATTGGATTTGAGGCCACGGAGAAGATTCAGAATAACATCTCCTTGGACTGGCTCAAGATGAAAACTATTTGTACCAAATCTGTTAAATTCAAAATATGTTAAGTCTGAGATTGTCACTTTACCGCTACCGGGTACCTCTAAAAAGTGTTTGTTTATACTCTCAGGGTCATTAAAAAAAAAGGGTAGGCCACGTTCTTGTTTTCTTGAAACCTCAATGACAGACTTAAGATGGCTCCATAATTTTTTGGGTTGCTTTATATTACTATTAACACATGTACTGAAATAAACAGACTTCTCGCTATGAAATGCAGCTCTGACTAGGTATTTCAACTCTTTATATGTTTGATTATGACTTTCGGATCTAGAAGATTTAAATTTTGTGTGGTACTTGTCACGCAACTTGATCATGTCCTTCACAGTATCTGTAATCCACGGAGTAGACTTTTCTTTTATCAGAATTTTCTTTAAGGGAGCATGGAGATCAAACAAAGTTAACAAATATAAATTAAATGTAGCTACCATGGAGTTTACATCCTGCAGGCTCTCAACATACTCCCAGTCAATTCTATTTAGATCGTCGTTAAATTTGTCAAGTAAGACGTCCTTCAGTGGTCTATAGGTAATCCAACGTGGTGTGGGTTTTTCCAATTTAAAATTAAGTTCAACAAATATAATTGCATGATGACCCAATTCTGGTATGTGTGATACTGAAACCCCACATACTCGGGCATCAGTACACACTATATCAATCAGTGTCTCACTATGATCAGTAAAGTGGGTTGGCTCGGTAATTACCTGTTTGAGATTAGAGTAATTTAAAAAATTGTTAAGCAGTACAGTTTTATTATCTATTTGATCAAAAATATCTATGTTGAAGTCACCAAGTAGAAGAATTTTATCTGCATTAGCGATAGACGTAAGGGAAGCAGTCACTGCATCCAGGAAAACGTTAACATTAAGCCATGGCGGTCTGTAGGCAGTACCTATAATGACTGAGCTGAAGTTGATGTTCAGTCTCAGCCACATCTGCTCTACAAGCGGCGAGGGCGGGTGCGGCACGGCGCGCACGTAGAAGCCCACGCCGCCGCCGCGCCCGCCGCGCGCCGTGGTGCCGGCCGGGCGCGGCACGTGCCGCAGCCAGTAGCCCGGCACTGTCGGCGCCCGACCTTCCTCGCCATCCCTAAGCCATGTCTCATTTATCGCCATGATATCCACTGCAGAACTTTCCATAGCCACTATAAACTCCTCATGTTTTGTTCCTAATGACCCCGCATTAAACAAACCAACTTTTAAATTCTTTTTCTTATTCATTTTTAAAATTGCCGGTGTATATAGTTTTAATTCTATATTTAATGTATGATATAGTTTGTAATGTAAAGTGTAACATAATATGTAATTGTGTAAAAATTGTGTTGCAAATAATACTTAGTATAGAATGTAGCAGAAAATGTATTTTATATATAGCCAATGTATATACAGTTAACCAAAATAGTGTGAATAGGTAATGTACATATTTTATTATTGCTCTCGCAGCTAGGGCACACCGTGCAACCAAGACAAAGACATGACATTAACAATTATACATTCTAAATATATATTTTGACCTAATTACCTGTACAGAACTAGTAATTATATTTTATCAGTAGTTATTTAAATAAAACATCAACAATAAAGACACCTACCAAGATTTTTTTCTAAATAAGACAAGTAGACAAAGACGGACTGTATGTATGTAATTGAAAGGCTGATAAGCTACGCTAAGGAGGCAACGGAAAGGGTCCGAGAGGTAACGACCTCTCTTCCCACTCGCAGGAGGGACCTGCAGCCACCCTAAGAGTGGGCCTGCGGGCGACGGACTCGGGGTAGCCCGCCGCCCGATCAGTCAAGGCCCGTGACGGTGGCGCGTCATTTTCCGCGCGCGCCAGTCAAGAGAAGGGTGCGGCCGATGATGCCGCACGAGAAGGGGCTCGCCTACTAGTGGCGAGCCGGGACCTGCCGGGCATGGTTGGACGAAAACAAGTTTCCCACGCCCCCGGCCAATGGTTGGAAGAGGAACACCATGGTGGTTTTAGTCGGTAAGAGTCCAACACTGGCTCTGCCTTCCCCGGGTGGAGTGCGTCCATGAGGATTTCCACACGTAAAAAAAAAAGGCTGCGACTAGGGTTCCCATCTCTAAAATCTGCGAACCAGGACAAGAAGTGTGAAAACCCTGGATTTTGTACCTTTAAACCTGGACATGTCAATTCAGTAAGACGTAACTTCGGCTGCGTATTTTCGATACATGTGTCAGCAGCCTAAAACCTAGATTACAAATGAAACCCCACCCGGACGCTTTCTAAACTAGGACGAATCCGGGGAAAACCGGACGGATGGCCACCCTAGCTTCGACATATATCAGACTTCAGTTACTGTTGAATGTCTCTATAATAATGTACTTACTTGTATGGCTTCTCCCCGGTATGTATACGCCGATGATTCCACAAGGTGGCGTGCCGCGCAAATCCTTTATCACAGACCTGAACAGAAATAGAAAAACGGGTTTTTCAATAATGTTAAAATAAATAAATATTTTTGGGACATTTTACACATCACAACCTAGTCCCAAACTAAGCAGAGCTTGTGGTATGGGTACCCTAGTCCCAAACTTAGCAGAGCTTGTGCTATGGGTACTAGACAATGGATATAATACTTATATACTTTTTTTTTGTAAATACATACTTATAATACATAAGAAACAACCAGACCAACACAAACACTCATTTTCATCACAAAAATATTTGTGTCCTGTGGGAATCGAACCCACGACCTCGTCATCAGCAGTCCGACACTCGAACCACTAGACCACAGAGGTCGTCAAAAGATCTTAATGGAGGTGAATGCTACGGGGTAGCCAGCGAATATTATTTTTTTTGCGCTTTTTGCAAATTGTAGCTCTATTTCGCGTTGTATATCAATCAAAATATGATTCGCGGTAAAGTAATAACAAGGTCGTGGGTTCGATTCCCACAGGACACAAATATTTGTGTGATGAACATGAGTGTTTGTGTTGGTCTGGGTGTTTCTCATGTATTATATGTATGAATTTACAACAAAAAAAAGTATATAAGTATTATATCCATTGTCTAGTACCCATAGCACAAGCTCTGCTTAGTTTGGGGCTAGATGGTGCTGTGTAAAATTGTCCCAAATTATTTTTTATTTATTTTTTAAATTTAAAATCCAAAGTTCTTTAAAAGATTTTAAAAGCTATATTTTACAATGTATGACTAGTAGCGCCCTGCTTTTTGTGTACTCTTTTGTGCCAAACGGTAGTGACTGCTAAAAACATTGGATTGAAAACTCCTTGGTTGGGCTGCTGAAGTGTACTATGGAATGTAAACAAAATTAAATCATAGCATTATTTTGTTCAGCAAACCGTATCGTAATGACATTTTTTAAATTCATTACATGTGCTAGGGTGCGTTCACTATTATCGTCCGACGACGGCGGACGACGCCCGGAGCGTTGTTTGGTCGTTCAGTTACTCGGAGTGATCGTCCGGGTGTTCACACCAAACCGTTCAGTATTGTGAGCGGGCGTCGTCGAGCGTACGCACCGGTCACCCCGTGAAATAGTAGGGTAAAAGACGCTCTGCTGTCATGTTGACAGATAAAAGTATGAAATGACAGATAATTTGAGGTTTCGATTGTCATAATTGTCAGTGCTTCATTGTTCTAGTGTTAGTTTCATAAAGTCGCCCGAAGTCGTTCAGTAACTCTGAGGAAATTGTCAATGATCGAGCGATATTCGCACCGGGTGACTTTCACACTGAGTGCGTAATAAGTGAACGTAGCCCATGTGCATAAAGTCTGTCACTATGACATTTCACGAGTGTTTTAATACCTAATTATGTCAGTTTCATACACTATTTTATTTAAACTCATACAATTTTAAATAAAATACCAAATAATAAAACAAAGTTTAACCGGATTAAATCGCGTATATTATTTAAATTGGTTTCCCTGACGTTTCGAAAGCTTTGCAGCATTTCGTGGTCGCAGGTAGTGTTCGCAACAACCCTAAAAATGTGCGCGGCAACCCTGTTTCAGTGTCGTTTTTTCTACTGAAAGACAGTAAAATCGCGAGTGAAAATTTCATAAGTCAAAAGACGATTTAGAGACAATAATAGTGAAATATTTAAGTAATTAGTACCGTAATACAGTAGATTCAGTGTGTTTATTAACCTAAATTCAGTGTAAGTGCTGAAACACGTAAGTTTTCATGATATTCTATGTGCTTAATAGTCAAAATAGTGAATTTCATAGTTTTTCGTAGAACGCATTTGACCCATGCAAATGGCAGGGAACAAGTTGCGCGGAGTGCGCGTCTCGAGCGAGGGCGCTGCCTCCAGTATATTTTTTATTTACTAGTACAGAATCGTAACTATGCACTTCATGAAAACTTATATCTTTATTATTTAAGTAAATATCAGTGTAATCTTTCAGGTATAGCGTTGTTTATGTTCGTTCTATATAGATTTATCCATTTATGTAGCATTTTAGCACTTTCATAGTAAAATTACAGTTTTATATAGAAAATTAAATTTAAAAACACAGTTTTTTGTATTAAATACATAACTTTTTATAGTAAATGAAACGTAAATAGAAGGAACATAGTAAATAACGCTATATATTGCAAATATTATGTAAATTTGTAAGTTATTTAATAGTTTTAACAATGTTTTAGAGTCATGAAATTTGTAAGTTTTAATTGTGAAATTAAACATAGTAAAATAATAGGTAGGTATGTGTATTGTCACCTACGGCTAGACAATGCATATATCTATAGTATACCATCAATAGAAAAACATTATCTTCAATAAATTTTGTCTGGGTTCGATAAGAAAAATGTAAACAAACCGATAAAAAATGTATGAAAAATTCACCCGTTTTGTAGAATATGTGTACCTAGCCTAGTTTACATCAAATAAACACTTTTATTATTGTTTTTTATTTAAAGCCAAAATGGTCGTGCAGGGGATACCGTATAGTAAATAGTCCCAACCCCAATAACAAAAAAGTTATTAAGGGTGAAAGTAATAAAAATCCCCTGACACGGCCAATTTTGCACAGAAAACCAAAACCTATGGATAATCTATGACACCTAGAATGATGAGTCATAGATCATTAGATAGCCTAGATTTTTGCCTATCCATAGGTTTTGGTTTCATAGAACAGAGACAAATAGATACATAGATACAGACAGAAATGTAAATATAAATAGAATAAATAAAGTTGTAAATGGCTTGAGGCGCCTGCGGCTCTCGTGCCGGTAAAGTTTAGTGCCGCGTTAGTAAACACAGTTTCAACAGAATTCGTAGCAAGTTACCAATAGAATAGATACCTATACAGGTATATAGTGATACCTAGCTATGCTTGTCTATAGGACAGAATAGAAAGGGCAGTATAGCTAGGTACGTAGCAAGTTACCAACAGTTATATAGTTATGGCTATACATACAAACCGAACCGTGAATAGATAGCAGTATGTATAGCTAACCGTAGCAAATCTACCATATAGTCAAGCCTTCAAAACAAATGGAGTAAGCAGAGGCCTCAAGCTCTTCATGAACAGTCAAGTCGGTGTTTCATTTCCTGAAAAATTCTCCCGGTGTTCCCGTATCAAGAAATAATCCTTCAGTTCGGCGTGGGAAGTCAACCTATAGGTACAGGGCGTCAGCGGCTCATACACACGGTATCGAGTTCCGCCCGTCCGGTACATTCGCTGGTCCTTCGAGCCGGATTTCATCACGTGCCTGAAGAATTATCACCTGAAGAGTTACAGCTGAAAAATCAAGATGCCGATTACGCGTTCAAAAGGAAGAGCTCCCGAATCCTGGACGTTGGACGTTGAAGCAACAGCTACCAGTACACCCGGCGTGCGACATGAACAGCCGCCGCGGTCACCGTCAACGTCAACGTCACACAGCACCGATGCGCCGCCGCCCCCCCCGCACCCCGCGGAGGGAACAGTACCGTCTATTTCGAGGCGGGACACATCGGAGGATAGAAAAGGAACAAATTCGGATCAGACGTTGCGTCCAACCGACCGTGCTGCGCCCCACAGTATAGAAGAACAGAAAAAACAGGAAAAGGGACGCGGCGGACGCTCCGTAACTACGAATCGCTCCAATAGAAAACAGTTGAAGGCACGTGAAGAGATTCTAAGAATCAAACTACAGTTAGCAGAGATACAGTTACAGAAGGCTGCAGAGGAAGCGGACTCTGACGACTATGATGAAGACGGACAATCGAAAGCTGACTACGTTCGTTCATGGTTGGAAGAAGGACCGGAACCACAGCCCAACCCTATAGAAGCCGACACCGGGAGAAACACCGACTTGGCCGCACCCCACTCGGGGGGAAGGAAGGGGAACAGAAAAATATTTTGGATGTCAAGCATCAAGATGAAGATCCTAAGAAGAAGGAAACTCATCAACAGGGAGGTGATTCACTGAAGCCGTTCATCACCGATCTCACCTCCGCCATAGCTGCGCTCGCCGAAAGGAAGCCGTTGGACTCGTCGTACACGTCGCCTAATCCAGCGGTTTCAAAAGTGATCATGTCACTACCGACCTTCGGCGGCGCGCATACAGAGTGGTTGTCGTTTCGTGCAATATACGACACCACAAGAAGATATTTCAACGACGTGGAAAATACAGCGAGGCTGAGAAGATGCCTCAGGGGGAGAGCGCTGGAAACAGTGAGCTCGGAACTCATCGGGCACGCAAGACCAGATGACATCATGCGAGAATTGGAACTTCAATTCGGACGACCGGACTCCATCGCTCAAGCCGAAACAGACAAGCTGCGAACCCTACCGCGCTGCAGTGAAGCTCCCAAGGACATCTGTTTCTTCGCGAGCAAAATTAGAACCAGCGTCGTCACACTTCAAGCATTGAAGAAGGAGCACTACCTCATCAATGCAGAGCTGCTGCGCGTGCTGACGGAGAAGCTGCCGAACTCCCTGCGCGTACAGTGGTATCGAACGTACACCGAAAAGTACAATTCGATGCCGGACCTTAGCAACTTCAGCAACTTCGTCACAGAACAAGCGCGCTACTGCAGTGCCTTCGCGCCAGCTGAGAACATCCGTACAGAAGAAGGTCAGCAGACTCGTCGTGCCATCCAGAGGACACACACCGCTACCGAGAAGCATGCTGCGGCCGGCGCTTCTGCCCCTGCCCCGAAGTGCAGGATATGCGAGCGCGTCGGACACTATGCAACGGACTGCACGAAGTTTCGCACAGCTGACTCGGATGGAAGATGGCAGCTCGCAAAGAAGTACGGATTGTGCTTTCGTTGTCTGCGCACACGACCGTACGGGCACTCATGCAAGGCGAAGAAATGTGGCATAGAAGGATGCCCCGCCACTCACCACCAACTCCTGCACTACGAAAGGAAGCCGAGAGAAGAGGCGAAGATTGAGAACCAAGAAACAGTAGCAAGTTCCAGTCTACACGCGAAGCCTCAAGCCTACTTAAAGATAGTTCCTGTGCAGATAGTTGGACCGGCGGGAGAAGCGAACACCTTCGCACTGCTGGATGATGGGTCAACAATTTCGCTCTTAGATGAAGACGTCGCTAACGCAGTCGGAGCAGAAGGTCATCTAGATCCCTTCACCATACGAGCCATCGGGGATACGTCACTCGACATGCCCAGTTCGAGACGAGTCAACCTGTCCATGAGGAGCGCTGAGGGCAAGCAAGTGCCTTTATGCGCGCGCACCGTTCCAGGCCTGCATCTATCGCCACAGAGGGTCAGCGAAGATGACCTAAGAGACTGCAGGCACCTCCAAGACATCAAACAGAAGCTCGTCTATAACATAGGCGTCCCAAAGGTGCTGATTGGACAAGACAATTGGCATCTACTCATCGCAAGTGTCATCAGAAAAGGTCCCAGTCATCAACCGGTCGCATCGCTGACATCATTAGGATGGGTGCTGCACGGCGCACACTCACGAACACTGGGCCACAGCGTACACTGCGTCAATCAGCTGTCACCGGACGAAGAGAACATAGAAAAACAATTGAAGGAGTACTTTGCACTCGAGTCTCTCGTCATCAACCCACGTCGCCCGAATACAGATCCAGAGAAGCAAGCTGAAGATATTCTTGAGAAGAATACAAAACAGTTAGAAGATAGACATATAGAAACGGCCCTTCTCTGGAAGAAAGAAAATTTCGTCATGCCCGATAGCTACGAGAACGCAACACGAAGACTTGCGTCAACAGAAAAGAAGCTCGATCGCAATCCCGAACTGAAAGCAAAATATACAGAACAGATGAACGCTCTCATTGAAAAGGGATATGCGGAAGAAGCTCCGAAGAATAGCACGCCAGGAAAGACCTGGTATCTTCCACATTTCGATGTCCACAATCCCATGAAACCCGAGAAGATGCGCATAGTTCATGATGCTGCCGCGAAGACAGGAGGAGTGTCGCTCAACGACTTCCTCCTCACAGGACCAGACTTGCTACAGTCATTACCGGGGGTGATGATGAGGTTCCGACGTCACCGCATCGCCGTCTCAGCGGACATTGCAGAGATGTTCATGCAAGTGCAAGTCAGGCAAGAAGACAGAGACGCGCTACGCTACCTGTGGAGAGGAGACCGGCGGGAGGGCGCCCCTCAAGAATTTCGCATGAAATCGATCATCTTTGGCGCAGCTAGCTCACCGTGCACAGCTATCTTTGCGAAGAATTGGAATGCGCGCAAGCATCTGAAGGAAAATCCAGAAGCAGTAGAAGCCATCGTAGAAAACCACTACATGGACGACTATCTCGACAGTTTCCGAGACGAGGAAGAAGCGACGCGCACAGCAACAAAGGTCCGTGATATACACAGAGAAGCGTGCTTCGAACTCACCAAGTGGATCTCCAATTCCGCGAACGTCATAGAAGAACTAGAGCCAAATCGACAACAGGCGGAAACAGTCAGTCTCGCGAGCAAAGGTCAAGAAGAGAAGATTCTCGGCCTCATGTGGAAGCCAAGTACAGACGAGCTGAGCTTCAATTTAAAGCTCGCTCGGCTCCCCGACAACCTCATCTACAAGGAATCGCCGACCAAGCGGGAAGCGCTGAAGATAGTCATGTCATTATATGACCCTCTCGGCCTCGCATCGCCGGTAACAGTTCGAGCCAAACAAATTCTTCAAGAAGCGTGGCGACTCGGTACAGATTGGGATCAAAAATTCGACGAGAATCTGTCGAAGCAATGGTCGTCATGGATTCGCCACTTAGAACAATTGAAGACGATCAGCGTCCCGAGATGTTACCCCGGATTCAGTGACCCCAGCTCGCTTCAAGTACACGTCTTCACGGACGCCAGCGAGACAGCCTACGCGACAGCAGTTTACTGGCGTACGACGACAACAGACGGGCGAGTGCACGTGTCACTCGTCATGGCCAAGGCGAGAGTGGCTCCACTAAAAGTCACGTCCATCCCACGCCTCGAGCTTCAAGCCGCCGTACTTGGAAGTCGCGTAGCCGCCGCCGTCATTGAAGCACATCGCGTCAAGCCCGAGACAACAGTGTACTGGACAGACAGCAAAACCGTGCTGACATGGCTGAGAAAAGGGTCCAGAACATACAAGCCATTTGTCGCACATCGTCTGGCGGCAATAGAAGATCACAGTAAAGTCGAAGACTGGCGCTGGGTGCCCACGAAGATGAACATCGCTGACGCTGCTACTCGTGACGTTCCCGTAAATTTCAGCTCCACTCACGAGTGGTACGCCGGCCCATCGTTCCTGTACGAAGACTCGTCAATTTGGCCCGCAGAGAAACCCATCGTCAATGAGGCAACAGGGGAAGAAAGGACAACGACAGTGACAGAATCACGTCGAACACAGAAGATATCAGAAGCCGTCCCAGATCCGAACAGATTCTCAAAATGGGAACGACTCCTACGAACTACAGCGAGAGTGCTACAGTTCATAGCCTTGTGCCGAAAACCCAAGGCCCAGGTTCTATATAAAAGAACGATCAAGAATCCAGAAAAGGATCCAGATTGGCGTCACAAGAAAAAGAAGACGAAGACCACCACGACGGGAAGTGCTGCACCTCACCCTGCCGCCGACTCCCGGGACTTCGTGCTTCTCCCCGCAGAACACATCCGCGGCGCCGAGGATCTCCTTGTGAAGGCAGTACAAGGGGACTCCTTCGACGCCGACCTCCGGGAGCTTCGGCGCGGGGAAGGTGTCGCCAATGACAGCCGCCTACGATCACTGCCCGTAGAAATAAACAACGGCGTGATCACTCTACGCAGTCGCATAACTGCAACAGAAGAAATTACCGAGAAAACAAAGAGACCGCCAATCCTGGATGGCGATCACCGCGTCACACAGCTCTATATAGACTGGACGCACAGAAACTTGCATCACAGCGGGACAGAGTTGGTCATAAACGAAGTACGCCAACACTACTGGGTTCTTCGCCTGCGGCCGACGACGAAGAAAATAGTGCATCAATGTCTGCAATGTCGCATTCGAAAATCGCAGCCTCCAGAGCCAGCCACAGGGGATCATCCGAAGGCGCGCCTCGCCCATCATCAGAGGCCCTTTACCTACACGGGCCTAGATTATTTCGGGCCGCTCTCCGTCACCGTCGGAAGACAGCACCAGAAACGGTATGTGGCGCTGTTCACATGCCTCACCAGCAGAGCGGTCCATCTCGAGGTCGCCGCTAGCCTCAGCGCTGATTCCGCAATCTTGGCGCTGCGAAGGTTCGCAGCGCGCCGAGGTTGCCCCACAGAAATCTACTCCGACAACGGTACCAACATGCACGGCGCAGACAGAGAGATGAGAGAAGCCGTGAAAGAAGAAGCAAGTCGTCGCGGCATCGTGTGGCGTTTCATCACTCCCACAGCGCCCTTCATGGGAGGCGCGTGGGAGCGCCTCGTCAGATGCGTGAAGACCACTCTCTATACGGTCCTTCATGAAAAGCATCCGCCTGAAGAAGTTCTCGCAACACTACTGTGTGAGGCCGAATACACCGTAAACAGTCGGCCCCTCACGCACGTCTCAATAGAAGCAGAAGACAACGAAGCCATCACCCCGAATCACATTATATTCGGGGGCTCAGCACGTCTACCATCCCTCGGCGAGTTCAGCGAGTCTGACCTCGACAGCAAGAAGCACTGGCGGCGCGCCCAAATCCTAGCCGACATGTTTTGGCGTCGCTGGGTGCGCGAGTACCTACCCGAGCTGCAGTACCGGCGGGAGCCCCATGACACTGGGCTCAACTTCGAGGTCGGCGACCCCGTTCTCATCGCCGACGGCCAGCTCCCTCGCAATACATGGCCGCGAGGGAGAATCACCGCTGTCTACCCAGGCGCCGACGGACGAGTCAGGACCGTCGAGCTGCGCACAGTAGCGGGGGTCCTCAAACGCCCCGTCAAGAAGCTGGTGCCCCTGCCGAAGTGATGTCGCTCTCCGGGTCATCTGCAGCACGCTCCACTACGGGTCGACGCTCTGCTGCACGGCGGGAGAAATGTTCGCGACAACCCTAAAAATGTGCGCGGCAACCCTGTTTCAGTGTCGTTTTTTCTACTGAAAGACAGTAAAATCGCGAGTGAAAATTTCATAAGTCAAAAGACGATTTAGAGACAATAATAGTGAAATATTTAAGTAATTAGTACCGTAATACAGTAGATTCAGTGTGTTTATTAACCTAAATTCAGTGTAAGTGCTGAAACACGTAAGTTTTCATGATATTCTATGTGCTTAATAGTCAAAATAGTGAATTTCATAGTTTTTCGTAGAACGCATTTGACCCATGCAAATGGCAGGGAACAAGTTGCGCGGAGTGCGCGTCTCGAGCGAGGGCGCTGCCTCCAGTATATTTTTTATTTACTAGTACAGAATCGTAACTATGCACTTCATGAAAACTTATATCTTTATTATTTAAGTAAATATCAGTGTAATCTTTCAGGTATAGCGTTGTTTATGTTCGTTCTATATAGATTTATCCATTTATGTAGCATTTTAGCACTTTCATAGTAAAATTACAGTTTTATATAGAAAATTAAATTTAAAAACACAGTTTTTTGTATTAAATACATAACTTTTTATAGTAAATGAAACGTAAATAGAAGGAACATAGTAAATAACGCTATATATTGCAAATATTATGTAAATTTGTAAGTTATTTAATAGTTTTAACAATGTTTTAGAGTCATGAAATTTGTAAGTTTTAATTGTGAAATTAAACATAGTAAAATAATAGGTAGGTATGTGTATTGTCACCTACGGCTAGACAATGCATATATCTATAGTATACCATCAATAGAAAAACATTATCTTCAATAAATTTTGTCTGGGTTCGATAAGAAAAATGTAAACAAACCGATAAAAAATGTATGAAAAATTCACCCGTTTTGTAGAATATGTGTACCTAGCCTAGTTTACATCAAATAAACACTTTTATTATTGTTTTTTATTTAAAGCCAAAATGGTCGTGCAGGGGATACCGTATAGTAACAGCGAATAATTATTTTTTACTGATGGGGGCGCCACTTAGCTCCTAGGGCCTTAAGGGACAGCCCCACAATCAAGTTACTGGGCATAACTAGTTAGACAAGTTGTCAGACTGGTACTGGTGGGATGAGAAATTTTAGTACTAAAATTATAGGTCGTAAAACCTTCACTTACTTCACAAACATATGGCTTCTCTCCAGAATGTGTTCTTTCGTGGTTTTTCAAGTGAGGTGATTGAGAAAACTGCATTCCACAAGTATTACATCTGAAAAAAAAAATATTTTTGTTTCATTTATATTCTATGTAGGTAGATAATTGAGTATACCTATGATAATGCACTTCATCATCATCATCATTTCAGAAGAAAAACGTCCACTGCTGGACATAGACCTCCCCCAATTAAGGGGGGATATGACATAATCGCCACGCTTGGCAGGCGGGTAGGCGATCGCAGTTGGTTGGTTATATACTCAGAGAACGCTACTGCCCATCCTCTGGTGAATCCCTAAGTCGCCTTTTACGACACCCATAAGAAGAGATAAGGGGATAATGCACTTAGCATAATAAATACATTCGGGCAATTCAGTCAGTCGCATGTTTCCAAGCCACGACGGGACGCATTATGAATTTATAGTTAGCGCAATACACTTTACAACTAACACTACAAGAGAACCTATAAAATATTTATCAAAATAACAAGATGGATATAAAGAAAACATAATATACCTGTATGGTTTTTCTCCAGTGTGTATTCTTGAATGATTCTTAAGATAAACAGCCTTAGCAAACGCAATCCCACAGATGCCGCATTTGAAATTCTTCTCGCCAGAATGCAATTTTTTATGTGACCATAATGAGGAATATCTCGCAAAAGAGCCTCCGCAGATATTACAGTGGAATGGTTTATCCAAATTAGATTGATTTAATTTATTTTTATTACCACCTACAAAAATTATGCCCGAACCATTGCAATTCTGACATTTTGTTACTGATGCTAAGTTTCTCCTCTTTACGGGATGATGGCCAGGTACTGAAATAAATTTACAGACTGTTTAAAGTTGACGTTATAACAGTTAAAAAGTATATTTACAACGTGTTATTGAAATAACTGAAAACCTCATAAAGGGTCATTGTAGTTATCACTATGAATAACTTATACTACGGTACCGCACCCTGAAATCGCGAAAAAATTATCAGCTGTTGCCTACATTTGTGTTCACATAAATCGACAAAATGTAGGGAACACCAGTTTTTTTTACGCGATTTCATGGTTGGTCCCAAAGTAAAAGTTGTTCATACTATGAGTACAATGACCCCTTCAGAAGTTTTCAGTTATTTCAATAACACGTTTATAGTTACCACAATGTAGTAAAGATTTTTAATGTCTATGTTTGTCTAGCTAGAGTCATGGAACATCGTGTATAACCAAGGGACATAATGTCAAATGTCTAGCAGGACACTGTTTATTTACACAGATGTACTCACAAGGTTTCTGTTGTGGTTGCTGAGTCTGTTGGTTGGTCTGCGTGGTCGACAGCGGGTCCGATGAAGGCTGCGCAGTGGTCACTGCACTCACTTCAAACTTAACGTTTTCTTCCGCCGCCACGAATATTTGCGTTGCATTCACTGTCAAATGTCAATTTTTCATTACACATTATAATAAAACAAGTTTAACTGTATTACATCACGTACAGTGAAGTGAACCACCGGTTATCTGAGCCAGCAGCCGCCACTGTAGGTGCTTCTAGGAAATACGTGAACATAAGTTTATACGCAAACTTGAATGTGGAAGCTCATTAAATTCTTATCTTCACCTGAAAAGAGCTCTCTTTAATATCTATTTGTAACTTAAGATTCAGACATATACTTACTTTGATTATTTCTCTGATCAACAGAATCTTGTGCGATACAATTCTCACAGCGTATCAGCTTGGGCCCCTTTCTTTTGGGATTATTGGGAATTGGGCCACCACATGTAATACATTTCTGGATTTTCTCTATTATAATCGGTTTAGCTGGAAAAGAAATGTAAGTTCATTTATTAAGGCTGTCTGCCAGAGTTCAACAAAATTGGATGTGATTACACGCTTGTCGTCAGATACGCAGGTAGTCAAATACGCATTTCGTCAGATCACAAGACGAAATCTCAACTCGTCAATTCAATTGTAGACGAAGAAAAGTAAAAAAATTTTAGAAGTGAAAAACGATAAGCGTCAACAGCGTAAAAAAATTCGTTGGCAGTAAAAGCACAACGTTTAAACACGCTTACGATTTTAAGCCGTTTTTCCCAGCTTTAGTAGTAACTAACGTGTAACGTGTCAACTATCAATACTAGTTTAGGGGCCGAAATCTCAACTCGTCAATTCAATTGTAGACGAAGAAAAGTAAAATTTTTTTAGAAGTGAAAAACGATAAGCGTCAACAGCGTAAAAAAATTCGTTGGCAGAAAAAGCACAACGTTTAAACACGCTTACGATTTTAAGCCGTTTTTCCCAGCTTTAGTAGTAACTAACGTGTAACGTGTCAACTATCAATACTAGTTTAGGAGCCGGAAATCTGTCATTAAATATGAAGACTTGATTGTACAACCTGCAGTTGTTCCTCGTGCTCTGTATTGTGTTTTAAGTACAAATAAATAATAATAATCATGTGATTTTGCCCAAAATTAGTTATTAGTATGACAACAAAGATAACCTTGAATTAAAATGTTTTATTTTGGCTTTCAGAATTAAAAGTGGTGGAAAATACTAATCAAAATGGTTTACGGCCAAAATTAATATCCTATCTACCCACGATTTGCCCTACTAGAGATAGAAATTTGACATAAGCTCCATACATTTTATGTCAAATTTCTGTCTAATCTAAGGTTGGGATCAAAATGCAAAATTAAAATGGAATTTACGGTCATTCATATGTACGTGTTTTTATGGTGAATAATAAAGCTGATTATATAAATAAATAAATACGTAGTGATTAAACATAAAACAGGACTAAATAGATCAATTCGGTATTTAAGTAATATTAAATATGAATTTAAGCAGCTAAATTTTTAACTAGTTATGTAACCACAAAAGCAAAATATGCAAACAAAAGAATTGTTTCTTCTTTCATCTTCATTTAATAACAATTTCCAAAACGTCAAATTGCCACCTTTGAAACTATAACTCTATCACACACAATCATGATGGATTTTACATTAATTTAAAATAGTTAACAAGTTTAACAACATACAAACACTGCTTACTAATAAATTTCAATCGAGAATGACCATTGTTGCAGAGACAATCCACACACACACACACAGCTTGCATGCCACTCTCAACATTTTACTGGACAACACAGGTCAGGAAAAGAATGGTGAGGTATCCTTTGCAGTGGAAAAACTAAAACATGAAAAAGAAATTGCATACTAACTGTCTTGAATTTGTACGTGGTGTTGTTGCTGTTCATTAGGATCAGAGGAGAGGATCTGAATGTGAGGAGGCATGGCAACATCATTTCCACTACTTACACCTGTTGCTACCACTGTTATATTGTTATCTGTAACAGAAAGAATTGTAGTCAGTATTAGATTAATTAGGGCAAGGTAACATTTACTTTGAATGGTACTTTTGAAGGATAAAAACAAGCATTTTTCAATTCACTAATCACCTTAAAAAAAATGGGGTTTGCGAAAAACATCACACCTTTTAGGTGCATTTTAAAAGGAGTTTTTAATGGGTTTTTTTTTCATATATTAGCCATTTGAGCCGTTTTTCACTGTGCTTGAACAAGCACTGTGCTCTAGGTCTAGGTCCTATAATGAATCTAGGTTTTATGTAACGTGAAAGCGTTTACGGTCCACACCTTATTTATTAGCGTCACAACTCGAAAATCATGATTATTAGGAAATTACCTTTAAAGTTTAAGACTTGACGTGACTTTCCAATGGTCATGATTTTCGAGTTGTGATGGTGTTTTATTACAGGTGCGATTTTCTATCATTTTACTCCCCAAGACGGCCGAGCGCACCGCGCGCGCAGCGTGGCTATAGAAGCGACGCTTCAAAAATAAAAGGAAGCGCCAAAATTACATTTTTAAGAACCTACGTTGAAAGTAAGAAAGAGCAGCGCAGGCACAGCGAGAGGAAGTATTGCAGTGTCTGCAATGACATTGTTAGGATGAATACATGACGAATTGCATTAAAAAGTCATGCCAAGACGGTTTACTAAATAAGTAAGACAAGTAAGAAAAAACAGAGTGTACATATCATACTATAAAGAGTATTTGAATTGTATTGTACAATTTTGTATAATCACATTACATGTTGATCTTGATTTTACAAAATATAACAATTGATAACAAAGTAAAGGCCTGGTAAAACAGGAAGCGTACCTACATAGCGCGCGTCAATGCGTAATAGCGTCGCATCGTTGCGCTATTGCGCTGCGTTGTGTTGTACTATTTAAGTAGATACCTGTCAAACAGAACGCGCGCGGTAGAAGTACGCCAGGGGCACAGAGTACATTGTAATAAACTGAAATAGAGAGCAATCTTCAACCTCAAAACAGGTAGGTAACCGCTTACGCATCAGCGTCTAGCGCCATTTGATATTTTTAGTACGCAACTTCTGTTAATAAATCAACTGTACTAAAAAAAAAAACTCTTCGGGTCGGGCCCGCATCGTGTGGAGCGCGGGAGCCGCGCGCGGCCCGTGCTCTCGTCTGTAGTGGCGGGAGACACGCGCAGCTCCCGCGCTCCACACGACGCGGGCCCGACCCGCGCCCGACACGCACCCGCGCTATGTGTGATGTCGTCCATATAAACACAGGTTAATTTAACCGCCGCGGGCCCGACCCAACCTGCGCCCGTCCCGCACCCGCGTTGTGTGTGATTTGCGCTTTATATCTGAATTGCACATTTTAGCACTATAAAGAACCAGTCAAAATCATTGAAAACTAGAATACTTTAATATTTAAAAAAAAAAAACGAAATGTGTGCTGGGACACATAGTAGAAGTGAAACTTCAACGGACAAGTGGAAAAACGAATCGCAACGGACAAGTGGAAAAACGAATGGCAACGGACAAGTGGCAAAACGAATCGCAACAAAATTAACTTGAAGTTTTACGGTCAGGTTTTCAAATTGGCCAAGTACCTACATTAATTATCCGCCCGTAAAACTTCAAGTTAAAATTTTGTTGCGATTCGTTTTTCCACTTGTCCGTTGAAGTTTCACTTCTACTATGTGTCCCAGCACACATTTCGTTTTTTTTTCGCGGGTTTACTGCAAATTATGATTTGGTTTGATTCGGTACATTTTAATGAATGCATTTTTTATTTAAACATATTTTCTTTTATCAAACAAAACACTTGTTATTAATTTATGATATTAATTATTATTAATTCAAATACAATACTGACAAATTCACGTAGTGGTCAAAGTGTCAAACGACGTTTGAGCATTTAACATACAATTTTATCAACATAAAAACATAGATGTCTCTAGTACATATGCTACCGAGGCTAATGATCTGACTAGCAAGGTATAAAAAACTCATGCGCTGCTGTTGTCTAAAAAATTTTATAGATGGCGTAACTTTAGAATTCTAATTAGTCGACAATTATTTACCAAAAATTAATTTTTCCAGTTTATTTAGTTTAGTTTTTTGTATGTTTAATTTGCCTGTTTATTAGTTAAATTTAACAAATCCTTTGTATAATTATGTTGGAAAACGTAATTTGGTCAATAACACCAACATTTAAACTTATCTTTTGCTTTTTCTAGTTATACTTATATTTTTAACGCATTTACGCAATTGAAGTGATATCTAAAGATATAAATTGTAAAAAGATAAGTTCTGATGTCACCAAAAGACGTAAGTGTAAGTTAAATTATCGGTCATGATAGCATATCGTTGACAGTGTTGGACTTATGAAATTTGAGTCACGGGGTCAAATCCCACTAGAGCGTCTGCACTTTTTGTGTTTATTTACGCAGCCGTAACGCTTTTTCGTGACAAAAAATAATATTTGGTGAAAAATCAGCACAGATATCTCATGAAACAAAATCTAAATCTGTCTGGAGCAATTATCCAATATGGGGTCATGTAGCGACATCTATCGAATATTTAATAAACTGTTGCAATTAGTCGTTTGTTAAATTTGTAAAACCTGCCATCTGTTATTTTTAGTCCATAGCAGTAACAAATATAATTCTACTAAATTAGAAACCACCATCTTACCTGTTATCTACAGACATTCGGAGTGCTGCGTTTTTTTGCAGTTCGAAATTTCGAAAGCATTTTAACACACCAGATTTATACTGTTAATTCATTTGTGAAATTGTGACACTACAACAATGACTACCGTCACACAAGATTTTTTGCGCAATCGCGGCTTTTTAGCATACTATGGATGTGAATATGTGCGTGTCAGCCCGTACTTTTAAGCGAGCCGGACTACTATGGATGCTTCACTTATTGTTTAGCGAGATTCCGTTCGCCTTTTTTATTCGTTCGAGAGTAAAGTATTCTACTTTTCAATAATTTTGACTGGTTGATTATAGTGCTATAATTCGCAATGCAGAAAAAGTATCGGTAGCAGTATCATCCAGCGGTCAGATTTATAAATGCAGGACGTGGGTTCGATCCTCATGAAGCGATCCTTTTCTTGCATTTCTTATTTCTAGGTCAGTGGGTTTGATCCTCAAGAAGAGATCCTTTTTTTGTATTTTTATTTCAGTTGATGTACTGACAGCAGTTTCGTACTAAAAATATCAGATGGCGCTAGACGCTAACGTGTAAGCGATTGCACGTTTCCTGTTTTGAGGTTGAAGATTGGTCTCTATTTCAGTGTTATAAAATGTACCCTGTGAAGTACACGACCCTCTATCGCGACGTCAGGACACAGCATTGTAATTACTAGTACATATATCATTATTAATTGGTTGGTTGTAATTTGTTACAGAATTTGTCATTGTACGCCCGGCGTTCTTGCGTGAATTTTATTATTATGGCTGAAAAACTTATAGAATGTGTTGTAAGATGAGTCATATGATGAAAGGACCCACACAAACGATGATAGTCTTCAAAATCTTTCCTCTTATTAATAATATTATTGCGAATGTTATAAAGCGTACTGAAGTAATAATTCTTCTACATCTGAATCACCTGGAATCGTGACGGACTGCTGTGCTACCTGGTACTGCTTGTTCTATGAACCTATTTGACATCGCGCTAGGTACGCCTCCTGTTTGACCTGACTTTGAGTAAAATTACCTGTATCCTGAGCATGAATCCTTTTATGAGCATTTAGCAGAGTAAGGTGACCAAACATCAGGCCACAAACATCACATTTAAAACTAATATTTGATATTGTGTTCTGAATTCCATTTGGAGCAATCTGCATTTGATTTACCAATGCATAATTGTAAGAAAATGGCTGAGCGATGTAACAAGTTTTGTCATCACTTGTAGTAAGTTGTGTTATGTTTACACCACCGGTGACATTGCCAGCTCCACTTGTGGCACCTGTTCCAAGTTTTCCAATCATATTCACGTTGGTAGTATAACAAAATGTTGGAAACTCCTGTAATTAAATATAAAACTATTAAACATAATTGAATAATTCCAAAAATATGGGACCAAAATTGTTTCTGAACTCATTCATGTGTGCAATCACTAATCAACTGTCAAATCTCAGGTCAAGTGACAGTGAAGTTTTGTTAACATTTTCGCCAATCACAGAAGCTGACTTTAGATTTGACAATATATCAAATTGGTCAGCCTTTCAAAAACTGGGGGTATGCTTTGATAATGGGTATGTAATTGAAGTTGAAGTTAATTGAAGTGGCTATCTGTCAGATAAGTTGTGGATAGATGTTTATTAGCGAGTGGGGACACCCTTAATGTTGAAAATTAGTTTTGCTGATTATCTATATTGTAAAAACAAAATAGCTTTTCTTTACACAGAAATGATTGTTGGCATGGCTTTTGCCTAGGTATTGAAGATTTAGCCTTATTAGACTTGAAGAAATTGACAGAGTTTACTCAAAGACTACATGACCACATTCTGTAAGATTTTTAAAGCTGTGTTTGAAGTCAGTTTGTAGTTTGCGTCTGACCGAAGGTCAATTTCTGGCTAAGCCGTTTAACCTCTAAACTGCCGGAACAAGACCCATGTGAGACATCATGGAATTTCAATTTCAATGGTGTCTGGAATTGCGGCATTCAAGCTGTTAATTGGCTAATGCTACAACCTTCGGCCAAAGCCAAAGGTTTAATAACCCTATGAAATTCAGTTCAAGATTGACTAAAAGTGAATAAAATAATGTTATTTTTCAAGTTTATGTTGACTAAACAACACAAGTTATGTTGAAGAAACAAACAACTTGAAAATCAAACTAACTTTGTCATAAACAACTTCACAAGATAATTAAAATTACCTTGCAACTTGTCAAAAATAATAATACTTTGAAATAACAACATAACATAACATAAACTTTGAAATAATGACAATATATTATAAAGTTTATTTAGGTACTTAAAAGTAATTTGACAGTCACAATCAGTCTCGTTTGTCTTATCTAGTGTGAAACAAGACTATTTATTTCTTGGAAGACCAACAGCAATTACCTTTGATTAACTATGATAATATAAGATACAATCTGCCAAGAATAGGTCTTCACGAATAGCGACTAAGTACAGTAAGATGCAAATAAACTCTTTAACACTTTGGTCAATCATTGATTTTAGAAATTTCGTAACAGTTAATTCAATTTTGATGCTTGCTTAGAAACTTTCGGCTTCATCCAAACTTTGGCCCATTTTGGCCGAAGCAGCAGGTTGTTTTTTTGGCCTAAGCTGAAGGTTCGGTCAAACTATTGAATAAGCAAAATAAAATAGGTTGTATGTTATATTCAGTCAATGTTATTTTGTAAGTATATCAAACATAACATAACATCACGCCTGTATTTCCCGAAGGGGTAGCCAGAGGTGTAATAGTAGGCGAAATGTGGGTGCATTTCGCCAGTTATGTTATAGTCCCATGTAATAGGGGGCGAGCCTATTGTATTGTAAGTATAACCAAAGGTTAATAATACACATACAATAATATATAGCAAAATGTGGGTGTGTGTATAGTAATACACCTCTGCTTACCCCTTTGGAGAAATACAGGTGTGATGTGATGTTATGTTATGGTTATAATATAGTAATACCTGTTGTTGATTTTGTTGAGTCTGCTGGGCATTCTTTTGTTGAACGTTTTCTATGTTTTTGCCTTGAGACTTCTGAGTTGGATGCTCTTGATACTGCAGCGTCGGCACAGTGCCGGCTTGAACGGTGTTCGTAGTGAACATATCGACACATCAAATGATTATTCCATCACAATATTCACAATCATCGAATACATACATCTGTTAGGTATAACATAAAATTCACTATAACTTTAAATACATTTCAAAGCATTCAACAAAAGCGCGGCTAATTGTATGCGACTATGTGAGAGAGAAACCCAAACACAAAGTGTGAAGGTAACAGGGAATATTTCTTATCAGTCTACTCTACTCGTAAAAAGATCATTCGTTAGAAAGGCAAGTGTCTCCTGAATAGTCGATATATGCAAGAAAAGGATGACGGAATATCCATACACGAGCGACGAGTGACGCCATTGTACTCGAACAAGAGGTGAGACGCGGTCACTAACGAATGTCACGATCAGAATGTAAAAAACATGATAGCAAACAAAATGTACCTAATAATTCACTATTGCTAACATGATTTCAATATTACAACTTACATAAACTTTAAATAGATTTGTTATTTCAAAACGATTCAGAATATTTTATTTCTGTCTCACTTTCTTGTCCAATTCTCCATCTCACGAAAGAAACGAAATGGCGATACAATACAAATGAAATGGCGGACAGCGTTGCAAGCCATAAATTTTTATTTTCCTCCTGTTTCAGTAAAAAATACCTTAAATCCAACCATATTCGCAGTTTTCCCCTAAAAGTGTTAGGCCCGTATTAAAGAACGTTCCTCAAGTTTTGATCACTGTTCACATTCACATGATGTGATCACTGATTCGAGCGAGGTTTAATTTTATTTTAGAACTCCTCAAGCATAGATTCATTGATCACAGTTCAGCTTTATTCTACACTGTCACTTGTTTAGGTCAGGTTAGGTTGGCGGGTTGCGTCCATGTCCACAAGTATTTCCCCACGGCATAAAAAAAATGTTGGTGTGCTCGCGGGGTGCTGGCCAGAAAACCTCCACAACGTGTGCTTGGCGGCTGCTAGTCCTTTTGGACACGACTAGAGGGAACGGCAGTTGTTAAGCTGGTGTATCCTGGATACGGGCAATAAATATCCTTTCGTGGGACATTATTATCCTTCGGGGGATTCTTATTACCTATAGCGAATATTCTGGCGTGGAAGGGGCTCGATCTGGGCCAATGGGGCGTGACACCGCGTGCAATGTGGGGCTTATGGTATCAATGAAAGACATGTTGTCATGTACAATGTCTAATATTTAATGAATAACCATATGCTAAACTTAGGCTAAATATACTATACGAGGTAAGGCGAGCCACACACTACACCTCCCCCGTTTCTGAAAGAAAAAAAAAATTAATACATTTTTTTTTAACTAAAATTTGAAATAATATCTTATGAACAATAATTTTTATTTTTTATTTTTTTTACCGTAACAAATTAAACAAATTATGGTTACATATAGCTAATAGGATATTATTAATAAAAGAGTGCACTGTTGACAATAACCTACACACAAAAAAAACATTTTTATTATTCTGAAATTATAACAAGTACCTAACCAACATTGAAAATTATTTACCTACCTATTTTATAACAACCCACATTTTATTAAATTTCTCATGATTTTATTATTTTTCCTTTTATACTATAAACAAATCACTCAATTCTTAGCTCTGATTCTATCATAATCACAATCTTTATCTCGATTTTTCCGTAGGTACACTTTTACGAAAGCCGATCGGGCATAATTATTTATTATTAGGTACTCTTTTTATATTCAGGACTCTCGGTGCCTGGTATTATAAAACAAACATAATTATCATATATCATTAGGGTCATAATTTAAGACTTCCTTGGTCTCCAACTGTTCTCACAGAGAAATCTCGTTTACACCATGATCGAACGAAGGAACTGAACCCTATGTAGTACCTTTGTGTACCTATCTTATAATATTTGTACCTTTTCACTTCCAATATCACAACTATGAAACACTATTTAACCAAATTGAATACTTTGGTACATAAAATTCCAAATCGCGTTTGGATGATCAGTCCAACTACGTATCCAAAACCTTACTTACCAAATTATTCCCAACTGCCATTAAACAAACTTTCATACAGCCAAAACATTCTTAATTCCATATCAAATACATTTACCTGTATCACCATATTAAATACTAACTAATATTCCTTCTCAACAAAATAACTCATGATCTAATCATTCAAATCAATCCCATTATCATTGTGTGCGTCATCCCAACGAAAAAGTGTCGAATTTCTTACTTAGACCAACATTCTGTTGGTCTAAGATTTCTTAATTCGAGATAAGTAAATCGTTAGTGTATGACGTCGTGTAATTGTGTATGAACATTTCAGATTTGTGTGTCCAACCCTTTTTGGGATATTCATCAAAAACGTTTTCCGCTGGAACGACGTCTTCCCAGCGAGACTTTTTTTTTCCAAAGGACGTAAGTAAAATAAAATAGTTACATGGATTAGAGTATAACGAAAGGTAAATGTGTATGCATAAATGAGATTTGTGTGTCTAAAGACTCCGAAGATATTCAAGTTTCCGCTGCGGTGACGTTTGGCTGATTGCTGTATATCATAAACGGTTAGGCGAATAGTTGTGACTTTTTTTACACTTGTTGCGATTCTTTTGTGTGTAATGTTTGTGAAAACAGACTTCGAAAAAAAATTACCGCTAGGAAGCTATAAATTTTCAAATGAAATCAGGTTATTAGGTCCTAGTACTGCGAATATGAGCTCCGAAGCCTAAATGTTAAAGTTTATTTGTACCTTATAAATGCTCACAATGTCATGTTAAGTCTCATCGATGTACTGTAAGTAAATAATGAATTATGAACAAAATTGCTAGGTCTGGGCCACGATGTTGTTCGCCATTCGATTGGACGAGTTTACTATGGGTTGGCAAATTAAAAGGTATCCCATTCGTTAGTGTATTAGTTCAATTATCCATCTGTAAAATTGTAGGCCAATACACTTAATAATTAAAGAAATATAATCAAAAAACCAATGAGAAGCGCAATACAGAGATAAACCAACCAAGTTTGAATGTGTACTAAAAAGCGGCCGCGCGATACATGGTGCTTACCTTCCAAAATTGTTAGTATAGTACCGTTTTTATTTTGGTACATGTGCGTACACAATTCTTTAGTTTTTATTTTCTCATTTTACTTTACACAGTCATCAGTACAATTATTTCAAAATAAGTAGGTACTATTCAGTTATTGACATGGGGTCACTAAGAACAAATTATAATATTGTAAAGAGACCACGACTGTGGTGCTAAAGTTTTACGTATTATGTGAGATTTCCATGTAGGTAATTAACATTCTTGGTTTAGAAGTTACAAAGTTCTGACAGACAAATGGATTTGAATTTCTTTTTTTACAGGTTCCGTCCGTGTGTCCATCCGTTTAACTTGAAGAAGTAAAAACAAAAAAATCATACAGTTAGTGATTTGTATGATTATTTTGTTTTTGTTTTGTAACGGACACTCAAGCATAGTGAATTTTTGTGTTTTATTGCGAAAAAAGTTATTAAAAACTTAAGTTTAATTTTTTTCTTACTTCTTTTGTTCTTCATATCGGATTCAACATAAAACTACCTCGTGTTGTGTTTCCTAGCGTTTTTATTTATGCTATCTGTGTCGATCTAGTATAAACGTATGTTTGGCAACATACATCCAAAGTCGATGGGACCCCGTACGTTGACAGTGGGCTAAAATAAAGAGGTAAACAATGAACAAGGGTTCACTGTAGCTGCTAATGTTCTCGTCTATTCACATTTACAATTAATTTCACTGCACTTGTGGCATAGTCGTTAAGGTGGTCACCTCTCTATTGACACCACGCCAAATGTTGTCGGTTCGATCCCCACATGCAGTTAATTTATTATCTACGTAGAGCTGGTTACGAATAATATACATAATCTTTAATTTTAATAAACATAACAACCTACATTAATGTAGATACCTACTAAGCTTATGAATGAGTCAATTATTGTAACTGATCTGTGATTTTAAACATGAAGTAATTTAATTAAAATAATAGCTATACTTATTTTTTGTATAAATACCTTTTCTTTATCTTTTATAAATAATATAATAAATTTATTTATTTCAGGCAAATCCACCCATAGTTACAAGTTACAGTCATTGCATTTATAATAATACCAATAATATTAACAACAACATAATTCTATCATTATTACTCAAAATTAAACGAATTTCAAAGACATGGAATTAGAATAGCTTAATAACTAACTTAAAGTATATTTGCACACCATATAATGGTAGAATGTACATGGGCCATTTCAATTTAAGATCATACATGTACTCCTACATTCTGGCAAATAAATGAATTGAATTGAATTGAATTAAATATTTTTGAAAGTACGTTATTGTTTAATTAAATTATTTTAAATTTTAAATTAAATTGTATATTAATATTTAATAATATATATAAAATTATTACATAGATTGGTACATATTAAGTTTTATTTATCTGCCCCATGCCTGATAAACAGGTGCATGTAAGGCCAGCCAATGTTTTAGAAACGGGCGGTCCAGCCTGTCGGCGACGCCGGCCAGGAGGCTGTTGCTACTGCCCCGCACTCTGCCCGCTATCGAGGTCGCCCTTTTGCGCATGGTAGCATAAAAACAGTCCACGCGCACCCCGGCAAACATTCCCGATGCGCTGCAAAAACGGGGCAACCGCAACAGCACCCTTAACGCGTTGTTATATTGAACGCGGAGAGCGTTGTAGGATCTCTGCGTGTATGACACCCACAGGCTGCTCGTATAAAAAGATGTACAGTAGGCTCTAAACAAGACAATCTTCACTTCCTTGGAGCAACGAGCAAACCTGCGGGCTATCATGTTCGCCCTCACCGACAACGCCCTCCTTTCTCGCTCAATATCAGCGTCATCCTTCAGGTTAGACGTCACAATGTGGCCCAGGTATCTGAAACTCTGTACCCGCTCCAAGGGCACACCGTATAGCTTAACGGGTGGAACCTCTGCCGGACATTTGGACCCAGCTTTGAAGACCATGAGCTCGCTCTTTTTTATGTTGTACTTAAGGCCATGGTTGTGAGCGTACGTTTCGCAGATACTCATGAGCTCCCTAAGTCCACAAATCGACGCACTCAGCAGCACCATGTCGTCTGCGTAGCTGATGTTGTTAAAACAAACATCATCAACATGGCATCCAACATGGCGGCTGCTGAGCGAGACGACAAGTTCATTTATGTACAGATTGAAGAGCGTTGGAGAGCTCAACCCCCCCTGCCTCACCCCGCACTCCAACCTGTACGAGTCCGACAGAGCTCCCGACCACTTTACATTGTTGACCTGGCTCCCGTACCAGTACTGAAAGATGTTTACTATTTCAGGTGCTATTTTACTATCTATAAGCTTCTTCCACAGCACTTTGTATGAAACCAGGTCAAATGCCTTTGATAAATCAAGGAAACAAGCGTATACGGGTGTGTTACGGTTCGTGTAATATCTGACGGCATGCTTCAGACTCAGTATCGCGCTGTCAGTGGACAGTTTGGGCATAAACCCAAACTGGTTATCGTGCACAGTTACGGTCTTACTTAAGTGAGAGTTCAGCATGCCATCAAATACTTTCGCGATGACAGTAGCTAATGAGATCGGTCTTTTATGTTGATTTTAGTAAGTATGTAGATTTTTATTATTTTGTTGTTGTTGATTTTCTTGCACGAGTTTTTAAGTACCTATACATACACATATCTACAATTGATAATCATTAGTAAATTGATACTTTTGAAAATAAAACTAATTAAACTGCAGTTGTTTTTCATTTTTACTAATTATTGTGTACGCACCTGTACCAAAGTACCACACCAATAACAATAAGTATGCTAACAATTTGGGAAGGTAAGCACCATGTATCGCGCGGCCGCTTTTTAGTACACATTCAAACTTGGTTGGTTTATCTCTGTATTGAGCTTCTCATTGGTTTTTTGATTATATTTCTTTAATTATTAAGTGTATTGGGCTACAATTTTACAGATGGATAATTGAACTAATACACTAACGAATGGGATACCTTTTTAACCGACGAAAAAAAAAGGAGGAGGTTCTCAATTCGACGCGTATATATTTTTTTTTTTTTTTTTTTTTTTTTATGTATGACCACGCATAACTTTTTACAGAGTGGTCCGATTTTGATGATTATTTTTTTAATAGATAGGGTATATCTCGAAGTTGGTCCCATTTAAATTTCAAAATCAAAATCCACCCCTAAGGGTAGCAAAACAGGGGATGAGTGTTTATTCACCCACTGAATTCTTACTTGTTGACCGATTCTGTTGAAACTTGACACACATAAATATAGTTATAGACACTACGACATAATGGAGACCTGGAGTTAGATTTTAACCACAAAAAAATGAAAAATAAAACTTTTTAACAAAAAATTGAACCGACGAAAGCAGAAACTGAAAAGCGATAAATAACAAATTATGAGTCGGCGCCAAACAACCAATCAACGAAGATCATTAAATTACTTTAAATAAATAATAAAAACAACGTCACATCAAATACAACGTGAAATTTTCAACGATAAACAATAACTTTCCAAAAATGCGTTCTCCGCTCGGCCACTTGCAACTTACACGCACTTTGCTTGTTAAAAGTTCGTTTGGCGCCGACTCATAATTTGTTATTTTTCGCTTTTCAGTTTCTGCTTTCGTCGGTTCAATTTTTTGTTAAAAAGTTTTATAATTTGCCAACCCATAGTAAACTCGTCCAATCGAATGGCGAACAACATCGTGGCCCAGACCTGTCAATTTTGTTCATAATTCATTATTTACTTACAGTACATCGATGAGACTTAACATGACATTGTGAGCATTTATAAGGTACAAATAAACTAACATTTAGGCTTCGGAGCTCATATTCGCAGTATTAGTACCTAATAACCTGATTTCATTTAAAAATTTAAAGCTTCCTAGCGGTAATTTTTTTTCGAAGTCTGTTTTCACAAACATTACACACAAAAGAATCGCAACATGTGTAAAAAAAGTCACAACTATTCGCCTAACCGTTTATGATATCCAGCAATCAGCCAAACGTCACCGCAGCGGAAACTTGAATATCTTCGGAGTCTTTAGACACACAAATCTCATTTATGCATACACATTTACCTTTCGTTATACTCTAATCCATGTAACTATTTTATTTTACTTACGTCCTTTGGAAAAAATAAGTCTCGCTGGGAAGACGTCGTTCCAGCGGAAAACGTTTTTGATGAATATCCCAAAAAGGGTTGGACACACAAATCTGAAATGTTCATACACAATTACACGACGTCATACACTAACGATTTACTTATCTCGAATTAAGAAATTCGACACTTTTTCGCTGGGATGACGCACACTTTATCATTCAAAGGCAAAATTATTCCTTACAAAATTGGTGCATTGTTTAATTGTCGAGTCAGATATTGCAGTTCGAGTCATTTCGCAACATCAAATAACAGAGGTGACATCATTCTTACACGAGTATGTGTTACTAGGTGTCACTCACTGCAATTTGATATGTAGTTTACCGATACCTTTCGCGACAAACTAAATTAAAATAATTTATGTTAAAATAAAATTCTAGTTATTATCAACAGGCGTTACAAATCGATAACTCACGTATTTAGCACCTATGAACTATCTTAATTAATAACGTCTCAGCGTAAACTTTTCACCACAATCACCAAAAAAACACATCACCATAGCGCCGAAGTATTTCGATGTATTTGGGTGTAAGAGCACAGAATATCTAATAGTACTAACTCAAAAGCAACCTTCGTTTTTTTAGTTTACCCAACAATGAGGAAAAGTAAGTGATATTTTCACAATTTAAATTTATTTTTTACTTTCTCATATAGTTAGGTAGGTACCTATCTACTATTTTCTAGATTCTTCTGTTCATTTAAATCATTTTTCTTGTTCGTAAGGTAAAATTATAAATAATTACTACTGTACCTACCTATCTAATTAAATATATGTGTGCGATATGTTTAAATGGGCGCGCTAGTGTTGTCATCAATTTGTTTACACTTTTTTGACAGGACTTAATATATACTGGTCAGTGTGGTCAGTATTGAATGTTTCTTCCTGGCGTTGTTGAACATTGCGCCCTCTAGTGTAATTTGAGAGTAATATAGCTTTCCATAGCTTATAACATTAAAATATTAATTTATTTCAGATTTCATTTAATAACCAATTATTTTGTGCGTAAAATAAGCAAATTTACGTTACATATCATACAAGAAACGAAAATTGTACGTATAAAATATTTATCCACTGTTTTGGATAAATACTCAAGTTAAAATGGATATTTATGAGTATTTATCCATTTTTAGTATTTATCCGGATAAATGCCCAGCAATAATTACAGATCATATCTCTGCTCAAATTTGTACTCAAAACACAATACAGAGCACGAGGAACAACAGCAGGTTGTACAATCAAGTCTTAAGATTTAATGTCATTTTTCCGGCCCCTAAACTAGGTACGCAGACCTGTATCTTAGGAACTACTCGGAACTTACTACTTTTATATTCGGACTCGGACCAATTAATGTCTATGCTATATCGAATATCGATGCTTACAACGCAATCTATTACCATTTTGAGGTAACTAGTTTATACAATGAATTACTTTTAAATTATGAAATCTTTTGAAATAAATATCCTTTATTTCTAGAATTTGCTATGTAATTTATTAATAATGAAATTCTGTAAATCATACTGATTTCTGTAGTATTTGTTGTACATTGCAAAGATCATCAAAGATCAAAGAAGATACCTTTTTGTTTAGCAAAGTTTAATATTTGATGATCTGTATTAATTAAATTAATGTTGTAAATAATGTTAATATTATGATAATTATAATTCGAATATTCTAATTAGATTAATGAAATGATTAATTTAAATGTTGTTAATTTAATTTTATGGTTCTGATAATTCCGCTTTATATTGTTTCATATTGTAATATCTGGCATGATTTGTTGGTTTATATATGTTTGGAGATTATCTAAATTAATATTAGTTTTATCAGTGTGACTCCGTTGGGTCTATTTGTTTTGTAGAGGTTTTGTAGTAATCAAGAACATTATATATGTATGTATTACATACATTCCTGGACAAAGTACTACATGTTTTTATCAATACAAAATTATACCTTAGATCTATGGTTTAAGGTTTATTTTCATGTAATAGTGATGTAAGCAGAAATCCAAAAGGGAGAGCCGAGAAGCGACTTGTGTGTCCTTGTCTAAAAAATTGCCAACGTAAAATAAAAATTTCTATAGTACTTTTTAAATCAAAATTATATTTTTGAAACATTCGTTATTATCGCACTTCTATAACACGATAATGTGAAATTCGTAATAGTGATGTAAGCCATTAATAAAAGCAGTACGTACTATTTTGTTACGTATTCTTATTGCATTTATAAAATAATATTGGTGTACATTTTAACCTTTTAATGTCAACACTGATTTGTCATATTGACAACAATATTATGGCGGTTTATTGTAATTTTTTATGTTTTTGATTTTTCAGTATATTTTGTTATAAAATGGTGAATTTTTGTTGCATACGTGGTTGTAAGAAATAATCATATCCTGGCTGTGACTTATCTTTTCACAGGTAAAGTATTTTCATGTAGTTTTCACATCTACAAAGCACTGACACACTAGGGTGACCATGCGCTGTATGCACGAATGTATTTGGTTTGTTTATTGGATCCAAAAGATGACTATGAAAGACAGATCGGGAAAAAATAATTCCCAGGAATCTCACAAAGTCGTCTATCGTCTTTAGCATGTATTTTGAAAAAAAAAACTCTCATTCAAATCAAAGAAAAAGTAGATTATTCCTATTTACGTTGAATTATGATAGAATTTTGAATATGCCCATGGTTGTAACACAGTCTTAGGAACTCCAACAAACACAGACCAGTAAGCCTCTAGACGCCTATTAGCTGGATACCCCCGGTCACAAAGCATATGCAGTAGCAGTGCATATCTTAACCCCAGCCACCAATCGGAACGTCACTCCGTCAGCGAGCGGCACCAATCATATCACCGAACATTTGAGCCGACCAATCATAACGCGCCGTCCGCCCCCCGGTCCCCGCCAACATTTTACGCCTGTGTTCTCATGCAAAACTTTGTTTATGCGGCGTCTTGAGGCTTACTGGTCTGTGACTCCAAAGCACAAACCACACAGAGCCGGTGCGGGTCGGGCCTAGTGGTGTGAACCGGTTCTCAATAAACCGGATAATCACCGGTTAGAGTGAGTACCGGAGACTAATCGGTGATTGCACTAAACTACCGGTTATTTCATTTGTTGCAGAACGCACCCAAATGTGCTGTGAAATGTGCAATTTTTTTTTTTTTTTTTTTTAGCCTGTTTTTTCTTCTCATATATATAGATTTAGAGTATTTTGAATAACCGGAGAATATCCGGATAATCTCCGGTGATTCAATAAAATCTCCGCATAATCTCCGGAGGCTGAAAATGCCTCCGGTTCACACCACTAAGTCGGGCCCGCATTGGGTGGAGCATGAAGAATACAACATCTACTTCGTCATCGAAGTTGGCGGACGCGACTACTCAACTCAAAACTAGTTTTAAAAAGTGATCAACGCTTGAGTATCGTTCTGTAATACGGGCCGTAGAAAATAATAACCTAGCTCTTTAATCTGATCACATTATTCCAATTTATATATTTTATTGAAAATATAAAACAAAAATGTACTTTATTTCGTGACATGTTTTTTTTTTCTTAATTGTAATGATAAACTAATAATTCCAAATATAATTATTATTTAATTTCCTTCTGTTTTTGTGAACTTTCGGTCATTCCATTCACTCTTTAATACATTTTTTAAGATGTGCTGGTAACACCGCCAATTCAACTTAGATGCGTCAAACTCAATTATTAGAGCCGTCAACAAGTTTTCTAAAATAAGAAAGAGTACACAGAATAAGTTTTATGATTTTCGAAACTAAAATTTGTAAATTTTAGTTATAGTTAGGTTTAGGTGGGTGTACAAGAGAATCGGCACCATTGTGTATTTAAAAATATCGATATATCGAAAATCTAATATTTTAATTAAAAAATATCAACAGCCCTAGTTTGTTTACTTGACAGCTCATGTACTATGGGCCACAGGGCTACGTTCACTTATTACGCACTCAGTGTGAAAGTCACCCGGTGCGAATATCACTCGATCATTTTCGATTTTCTCAGAGTTACTGAACGACTTCGGGCGACTTAATGAAACTGACACTAGAACAATGAAGCACTGCCAATTATGACAATCGAAACCTCAAATTATCCGTCATTTCATACTATTATCTGTCAATATGACAGCAGAGCGTCTTTTACCCTTCTATTTCACGGGGTGACCGGTGCGATCACTCGACGACCCTCGCTCACAATACTAAAAGGTTTGGTGTGAACGCCCGGACGATCACTCCGAGTAACTGAACGACTAAAGAACGCTCCGGGCGTCGTCCGCCGTCGTCCGACGATAATACTGAACGTACCCCAGGTATTGATGGGCATTTATCCGGATAAATACTAAAAATGGATAAATACTCATAAATATCCATTTTTACTCGAGTATTTATCCAAAACAGCGGATCAATATTTTATGCGTACAATTTTCGTTTCTTGTATGATATGTAACGTAAATTTAATTATTTTACACACAAAATACTTGTTTATTAAATGAAAATCTGAAATTATAGAATTGTGCCGTTATATAATCAATTCTCTACACTATTACTTAAGTCGTAAATGTCGAAAAGTCTGTTTATTAGGTTTTTTTCGCGAAAACTAGCTACGGGTCCATAGAACACGAATCAACCTTTATTTTAAATCATGTCTGTCTATCTGTTTATCTCAGCACGTGAGAACGGCTGAAAGGATCGTGATGAAACTTTACAGTTGTATTGGTATTAGCCTAACTTACGGTACCTTACCTATTGTTGAGGGGCTCGTAGCGATGCAACGACTGCGCGGATTGTACGATCTGCAAGGTTAAGCTGCACTTGCCGCGGTCAGTCTGTGGATGGGTGACCGTTTCGTTACACATCGAAACCCCTCCGTGCCTCGGAGAGCACGTTAAGCTGTCGGTCCCGGTTGTCATACGAATATCTATGGCAGTCGTTACGGGTAGTCAGAAGCCTGAAAGTCTGACAACTGGTCTAACCTCCGAATGTCAGTATTACCCAGTAACTGGGTTGCGGGGGTCTGATGGCAGTCGCTCCGTGTAAAATACTGATGTTCAGCCGCATCTGGCTAGACTGGAAACCGACCCCAATATAATTGGGAAAAGGTTCGGAGGATGATGATGATGAGATACCTATTGTTATCGAGTTTTGTTTTCATTAAAATCAGCTAGGGGGATGAAAAATGAGAAATATAACCCAATTTTTTTTTTTTATAATTTATGTATTCCAGTGTGTTCGTACCTCATCACGTAACAATGGCTGAACAGATCATAAAGAAACGTTGTACTTACATATGTAATAGCTTAACTTACAAATTCAGGTGCGATTTATCTCAATCTGTTAGGTAAATCCTGGAATACAGCTTGACCTGTCTATTGTATGAAGTTGCATACGAAGTAGAGGGTATATTGTATGAAGTTGCATATGAAGTAGAGGGTATGATTGTTGGTTGGTTGCGGTTTCCTAAAAATACAACTAGTCTAGTTATCTAGTTGAACTAGATGTTGTTATTGAGTTTTATTTTCGTGAAACCCGGCTATGGGGGATAAAAATGAGAAAAATAACAAAAACCATCAATTTTTGGAGGTGTTTTATCTCAATTAGTTGAGTAGACCCTGAGATAAGTCTTGAACCTTCTATTGTGGGCAGTCGCATAAAAATAATGGTCGTAATTTTGATATAGTAAGCAAAAGAGAATTTATCTGAGACCTCCTTCATTCTTAATGATTACGTACGCTAAAAAGGAGTACTTAGGTATCATTCATGTAAAATACTCATCAAAATCACAGATTGATCAGTCAAAAAAACCCATTGGAGTCAGAATCTGAATTTTATGGCCGGTTCACATTATTCCAGCAGAATTCCAATCCAGGCTTGGTTAATTTGGTGATATTAACATCCCCAATGCCGTTTCGACTGAATTTGTAGCTTTCTTTTTTCAATACAACCTTTCGAATAATTTCACTGCATCTTCCGGGTGTCTTGAGGTATTCAATGATATTCACAATATCTTGATTTAAGCGTTCTTTGCCTTTTGCAGTAGTTGGACAGACAAGTTCATTCAAATCGTAAGACATGTGCGATAGCAACTCTATATAGTTTGTATACATGTTTATCAGATCTTTTGCTTTTATTTTATCGGGATATTATGGAATTACCTACTAACTTACTCTGTGAATGTACTGGGGCCTCATAATGGAAGATTGTAGCCAGCCTGACTCAGTCTAACACAAAGAAAAACCACCTACTTCATCTTCCTTGCCTTGCCTTCTGGCACCTGCTGCAAATACATATATTAGTGGGTGGCAGGACTGGCAGGGCGGTGCTGCGTATTGCATCAAAGCTTAACGACCTAGTTTTGGAAGAATTAACACTAAATATTGTAACATCATATTTTGTATGTCATGGATTTCCGCAGAGTAACGCCGGATTCCATTCTTTATCAGAAGATTGTAAAGTTCATGGTGTACAACTACGTTAGGACAGTACACTATATCAATCACACACGCTTTACAGTTCCATACAGTTCTGAAATATGGCACACGGAGCATTAAAAATAATAATTTTATTTTGACTGCCAAGCGGATCGTGCGTATCTATTTTCCAATGATTTCCATCCCTCAACAAAATTAAATATATAAATCAAAGAGAACTTGAAATTCCTAGGTAATAGTATGAAATTCTAGTTTCAAACCACATTGCGACGCAAAGCTAAGTTCTAGATACTACGGGGCGCGGGGGGTGGATGAGCTAAGTAAGCAAAACCAGAAAAATTTCTTTCAGAGACGCATAAAATATATTTATCCACCATTTTGGATAAATATCCGATAAATACGGGTAAAAACGAGTATTTATCCATTTCTGATAAATATCCGAGTTTTTATCATTTTGATATTTATCCACTGCCCATCACTAGCCACAGGAATAGCGGCAATGGCGGTGACTGCGGGTTGCCAATTGCCACGCGGCCCACGCGGCGTTGGTATTTTGACACCCCGTAAAGATGTTGCCAAGCACGCAGAGAATATACAAATAGCATGCGATCTCTTTCACCAGACGACATAACACGTTGGTTAACAAGAGACAAAGAATAAATTCATAATTCAATAAAGATTTACGGCTAAAATTAATATCCAATCTACCCGCGATTTGCCCTACTAGAGATAGGAATTTGACATAAGCTCCATACAAAATATGAAGTGATTTTATGCGTCTCTGATAGATATTTTTCTGGTTTTGCTTACTAAGCTCTACCACCCCCCGCGCCCCGTAATACCTAGAACTTAGCTTTGCGTCCCAAAGTGGTTTGAAACTAGAATTTCATACTATTACCTAGGAATTTCAAGTTCTCTTTGATTTATATATTTTATTTTGTTGAGGGATGGAAATCATTGGAAAATAGATACGCACGATCCGCTTGGCAGTTAAAATCCACATTTTTTTTTATTCAAGGGAATTCTCCGTGTGCCATATTTCGGAACTGTTTGGAACTGTAAAGCGTGTGTGATTGATATAGTGTACTGTCCTAACGTAGTTGTACACCATGAACTTTCCAAACTTCTGATAAAGAATGGAATCAGGCGTTACTCTGCGGAAATCCATGACATACAAAATATGATGTTACAATATTTAGTGTTAATTCTTCCAAAACGAGGTCGTCAAACTTTGATGCAACACGCAGCACCGCCCTGCCAGTCCTGCCACCCATTAATATATGCATATGCAGCAGGTGCCAGAAGGCAAGGCAAGGAAGATGAAGTAGGTGGTTTTTCTTTGTGTTAGACTGAGTCAGGCTGGCTACAATCTTTCATTATGAGGCCCAAGTACATTCACAGAGTAAGTTAGTAGGTAGTTCCATAATATCCCGATAAAATAAAAGCAAAAGACCTGATAAACATGTCTACAAACTACATAGAGTTGCTATCGCACATGTCTTACGATTTCAATGAACTTGTCCGTCCAACTACTGCAAAAGGCAAAGAACGCTTAAATCAACATATTGTGAATATCATTGAATACCTCAAGACACCCGGAAGATGCAGTGAAATTATTCTAAAGGTTGTATTGAAAAAAGAAAACTAGAAATTCAGTTGAAACGGCATTGGGGATGTTAATATCACCAAATTAACCAAGCCTGGATTGGAATGCTGCTGGAATAATGTGAACCGGCCATAAAATTCAGATTCTGACTCCAATGGGTTACTTTGACTGATTAATCTGTGATTTGGATGAGTATTTTAGATGAATGATACCTAAGTACTCCTTTTTAGCGTATGTAATCTTTAACCGTGAAGTTCTCAGATAATTTCTCTTTTGCTCACTATTTCAAAATTACGACCATTATTTTTATGCGACTGCCCACAATAAAAGGTTCAAGACGTATCTCAGGGTCTACTCAACTAATTGAGATAAAACACCTCCAAAAATTGATGGTTTTTGTTATTTTTCTCATTTTTATCCCCCCTAGCCGGGTTTCACGAAAATAAAACTCAATAACAACATCTAGTTCAACTAGATAACTAGACTAGTTGTATTTTTAGGAAACCGCAACCAACCAACAATCATACCTAGTGATGGGTCGAGGGTTTAAACCCAAAAGGCATAAATGGGCATAAACTGGGCGAATAGGGCAAAAACGAATTTAGGCCCAAATAAACGCCCAATCGCTGGGCAGAAAAAAACGACTACATCATTTTTTCTACAAGAAACATATATTTAATATGTTTCTTGTAGAAAAAATGATTTTTTTACATAAATAATACTAATCTAAGCTATTTTCATGTCAAACGTTTAATTGTCAAGCTTTAGAATCTTTCGAAAATATTGTATTTTATGAGAATGTTAAAAAGTGTACCGTTTTTTCTTTATTTTGTTACCAATGGCCAATGGGTTGGTATGACAACCATGGGTTGGTATGACCGGGCCTAGGAATAGTTGTCCTTCCCCGGCTTTGGGATCCCTTTGACGAACGCCATCTTTCACTGCGTCGAAAAATGGCCCTGGTGGAGGTACTGGTTTACCAAGCAAAGGATGTTGTCGCGGTAGGCTTCGTTGCAAATGTCGAAAGTGAAACCGTCCGCTCCCGGTGCCTTTTTGTTTGGAGCTCGAAGGAGTCTGTCTACAGTGGCGGTGCTACTTTTGCTGGTTATGCGGTGAACTTTTGTCAGATTTCCTTGAGTTTCTGGCTCGTGCAGAACTCCTTCTAGCCATTAGCCTTGACGACATCTGTGGTCTAGTGGTTCGAGTGTCGGACTGCTGATCATGAGGTCGTGGGTTCGATTCCCACAGGACACAAATATTTGTGTGATGAACATATAAGTGTTTGTGTTGGTTTGGGTGTTTCTTATGTATTATAAGTATGTATTTACAATACAAATAAAAATATAAGTATTATATACATTGTCTAGTACCCATATTACAAGCTCTGCTTAGTTTGGGACTAGATGGTGCTGTGTAAAATGTCCCAAAATATTCATATTTATTAGTAATTGCCTCCTGGATGGCCTCTTTGTAATCCGCTTTCGCTTTTAAATATTCCTCGACTGCAAAAGGCCTACGCCTGGGGTTGGCCATATGGATTTTCCTGCGTAACAGGATGACTCCCTCTCTTTTAGCAGGCAACTCCGTGGTCCACCAGCAGTTTGTCTTAAGCTGCGCATTTCTCATGACTGGAATAGCTTCCTTGCATGCCCGGATGACAGACTCCTCACAGCAATTCACCACCGCATCTACATCCTCGCAATTCTCCATGTTGGCTATGTGATCCGCTGTAGTACGATGCCCATACGTGCCAACTGTTCCTTAAGCACGTCTCTAAACTCACTCAAGCGAGCCTTCCTGGTGTTATGTATCCTGCTGATTTTACGTGATGCAGCGGTAGTTCCAGCCCGGATCTCCAGCTGGAACCTTATTGCCCTGTGTTCCGAGAGCGTTACGAAGTCAGAGTCAAGTCGCCACTCCTTCACACTGTGCGTTCCTTCATTCCTTGCGGTGAAAGCTGCAATGTCCACTATACTCGTGTAGGGGTTCCCATTCTGGAGCCGGTAGAAAGTGGGCTCAGTTTCCTCATTGAGGCATCCAGCCCTGCCAGAACCTTAATAACCGCTGATCCCCTTCTGTCCTCCATCTCACAGCCCCACCAGGGACTGCCGCGTTGACATCTCCAGCTAGGATGATGTAAGCCACGTTGAGATCCTCCGCTGTTTTCCTCGCTCTGTCCAGGTAGGCGCTAATATCAGGATTGGGTTTGAAGTACATGTTGATTAGCCCAAGCTTAAAGTTGCATAACTTTATCACCACGCCCACTACATTATTTGTGACAAGATCAGGGTTCTCTATTACTTCAAGCCCCTTATCGACCACCACCACCGCAGCCTTGACCAGATCGTTGATCGGACTCGAGAAAGTTTCCGACTGCACAACCTTGTGTTCTGCAGTCAGGTACCCTTTGGAGCCGACATACGGTTCTTGTAAGAGCAGGACCGATGTATTCGTGGCGATAGCTTTTGCCTTGAAGTGTCCTACACGCACAAAAATTTAGAAATTCCAACTCAGCGGGTCATATTGTACAGTTGAGTCCGTGTCCCGGACGAGTCGAGTTGGAGTGGGGTGCCGGGCGGACAAACACCGTGCCGTCTGTCGCCTGCGCTGCGCACAATCCTCCCGCGCCCCTTGCTACACAATAATTATGTTGAAATTATGAATATTACCACTAAAAACAAATCTTTATGAAGTTAAAACAGAAATTTCGTTAAGAAAATTGTTAAAAGTGTAGGGATATTTTGGTTTTTTAAATTGCAATTACCTTTAATCCTCCAAAAAGTAATTTTCGTAAACTAATCACAAGCATTTTAACCAAAAATAATCAATAATTTATCATTTTAAAAGTATAAAGTAAATGCCCTGACATGTGGGCATTTACTGGGCAGAAACGGACAGATATTGGGCGTTTATTCAATCTGCCCAAAATGCCGCGGCATAAACCCATCACTAATCATACCCTCTACTTCATATGTAACTTCATACAATAGACCCTCTACTTCGTATACAACTTCATACAATAGACAGGTCAAGCTGTATTCCACGATTTACCTAACAGATTGAGATAAATCGCACCTGAATTTGTAAGTTAAGCTAATACATATGTAAGTACAACGTTTCTTTATGATCTGTTCAGCCATTGTTACGTGATGAGGTACGAACACACAGGAATACATCAATTATAAAAATTGTTGATTTATGTTATATTTCTTATTTTTCATCCCTCTAGCTGATTTTAATGAAAACAAAACTCGATAACAATGGGTATCTAGTTCAACTAAATAACTGGACTAGTTGTATATTTAGGAAACCGTAACCAACCAACAATCTGCGCGTGCGCCGTTAACTGAGACAATAAACCATTTTTCTTTCTTTCTTTTCTTTCAATCATGCCATTTACTTAATATGATACTTCATACAATAGAGGGGTCAAGCTGTATTCCAGGATTTACCACATACCTCAATTTTTCCACACAACAAAGTGGAATATACCGTAAGTTAGGCTAATACCAATACAACTGTAAAGTTTCATCACGATCCTTTCAGCCGTTCTCACGTGCTGAGATAAACAGATAGATAGACACGATTTAAAATAAAGGTTGATTCGTGTTTTATAGACCCGTAGCTAGTTTTCGCGAAAAAAACCTAATAAACAGACTTTTTGACATTTCCGACTTAAGTAATAGTGTAGATAATTGATTATAATAAGGCACAATTCCATCATTTCAGATTTTCATTTAATAACCAATTATGTTGTGTGTAAAATAAGCAAATTTACGTTACATATCATACAAGAAACGAAAATTGTACGCATAAAATATTGATCCGCTGTTTTGGATAAATACTCGAGTAAAAATGGATATTTATGAGTATTTATCCATTTTTAGTATTTATCCGGATAAATGCCCATCAATAAAAATATGTAAAATTCCCATCTCTAGGCCAAATCGTGGATAGATTGGATATTAATTTTGGCCGATAGTCTACACATTGCGACAGACGCTGTGCGATTAAAGGAAACATCCGGAGAGCCAGATATTTGTCGAAAATCCGAGCTCTAAACATCACGTCCGTCTGCGACTTATTGCTGATAGTTTACACACATAGGTGTACAATTATTGACCAGATATAGCATCTGTCGCTACCGTCGGTCACGACTGTAATTCGCGTCCGATAACTTGTTTGTAGCTTCACCTGTGAAAATATATGTAACTTACAGCCGGAATACGATTCATTTCCACATCCTTTTACGGAACATCTTTGTACCATTTTAGAAACCACAACGATAACAATTACGATGAAAAAATACTAAAAACCAACGAAACAACGTTTTTGTATTCTTACTAGATTTCCCCGGCTTCGCTCCCATGGTTCTCAGTTCATTGGATGAAATCAACGATTTCATTTCGTTTCATTAACTCGCGACTGTCAGTCACGAGTAGTCAGTAGTCACGACTTAGGTCGCGTCCGATAGTTTGTTTCCAGCTTTAAAACATTTGAATTTGACACCATCACTATTTTGATGTTGCCATAACACTTCAATAAAACATACCATTTCTGGTTACGAACTTTTTTGAATACATAAATGCATAGAAATATAAATATATTCAACATCATCATTTCAGCCGAAAGACGTCCACTGCTGGACATGGGCCTCCCCAAGAATCGCCACAACGACCGGTCCTGCGCTTTCCGTGTCCAGTGGATTCCCGCGACTTTGATCAGGTCGTCGGTCCGCCTTGTCCTTGTCCTTTATAAATATATTATAATGTATAATTTGTTTGTGTCGTAGATGCAACTTAATACAATAGAGGGGTCAAGCTGTATCACTGGATGTACTCAACCGATTCAGATAAAACATACCCTATATTTTAAGTTAGACTAATACCAATACAAATGCTAAGTTTCATTACGATCCGTTCAGTAGTTTTCACGTCATGAGGTAACAAACAGACAGACAGACATAAATTTTAAAAACGATTGATTCGTGTTCTATTTCTTATTTCTAGTCCCCCTAGCCGGTTTTCGCGAAAAAAAACTCAATGTACAGACTTTTCGACCTTTACAATTTTATTATAGTATAGATGTAGGTACATACATAAGCGAAATATAATAGAAACGTATTTTATATTTCTCTTTTTGAGTAAAAAACTACCAAAATTAATGTACCTATATGAAAGACATCTACTTCGCAGCAGATTTCCTTCCTTGCATTAATGCACGCCCCGCACCTTCGATACAAACTCGGCTCCTTAAATTAATTATTATTACGAGTAGATTAAACAACGTATTAATGAAATAACTGAAAACCTCTTAAGGGGGTCATTGTATCCACCAGTATGAACAACTTTTACTATGGGAACAACCCTAAAATCTCGAAAAAAAATTTATCATCTGTTACCTACATTTGTGTTCGACAAAATGTAGGGAACTGCTGATATTTTTTCGCAATTTCAGTGTTGGTCCCATTATTATTTGAGGAAAGAGGTAGGGGTCTTGAACGCCCCCAAAACCACTGTGACCTGGTAAGATCTATTGTGACACCTCTTGCATTAGCATTATTACAGCACTTCCCCAAGCTGCAAGTCAATCATGAAGTCGACTATGACTTTGGGGGAGGAGGATTTGATCTCCTGCGTTGAGATGACGTGGCCACCAAGATGCTGACTTCTCATGTGGTGCACTGCATCTACTCACATAGGATATGGATAGGCGTCTCATCCTTTTCGCGACAAAACTGGCAAACTGTGGTATCACTGAGGTCCGTCATGTGAAGGTATTCATTCAGCTTGCATTGCCCAGTGATGGTTCTTGTCAGGATTCTTATCTGGTTCCTGCTCAAAGAAAGCGCTTCTTTCGTAAACCTTTTCTTGAAGCCCACTAGTAGCGCTTTTGAGTGTTCTTGGCCTGGGGATTTTTCCCAAAGGCTAACACTTTGGTCAGCTCACAGAAATAGGAGAATAGTTAGAACAACTATGTGGGCGGGGTGGGCGCGCCACAACTTTGAACATGAAGATCATCACTTACTGCGCATAATCTAATTTGATCAAACGACGCATTTAGTTGCTCGCGGAACGTATCGCTGTAAAAAGCTGAGGGCTTTTATTAGTTTAAAATGCCGTCCTGTGCTGTTATAAGTTGTAAAGCAAGAATCCAAGTACTCAGTACATCAAAAAGGAGGATTTATTTTCACCAATGAGTATTAAATACCTTAATAATTAAGAAATATTGCAAAATTTTGAAAAAATATGTAATAGTCGTTGAAAACGATTCCATAGCAAAATACAATTTAAAAAATATTCATTACGTACGATGTTCCTTGCAGTCGAAGCTGCGTTAATTTTAAGGAAGCAATGTATTGTTACGCGAATGACTGTCGTTGGTTCGCTGAACGACATTCCCGTAGTAGACAGGCTACTCAGTATGCATGCGAATATAACATCTATTTCTAATGTAATTGAGTGCATATACCGTACTATAATTTAAGCGCCCTCTAGCGTCGAGTAGTTGAACTCGTTGGTTATTGCCAGGAATAGTTATCTGCTATGCTACCCAGCATGCATGCGAATAAAATATCTATTTCTAATGTAATTGAGGCCAAAATAGCGTTATTTAAATGAAGCGCCCCCTGGCTTCCAGTAGTTGAACTCACTAGTAGTTGCGTACGATTTGATTAGAATGGAAAAACGTCTTAAGTGATTTTGACATGATCGTTAAAAACAAATTTTAAACACTCGCATTAAGATTGAATTAAATAAACACTGTACGAGTTTAAGGGCCGATTTGAATTTAAAATTGGGACTCAATCACGTCGCGGTTTTTTGTGTATTGTAATGTACTATTTCAGTTGTAAATGTGTGAGTTTGGCGACGCTGGTTCTCGTACAAACGTTATGATCATTCTAACTATTCTCCTATTTCTGTGGGTCAGCTCCCCAGTTTTTAAGGTGGGCTGTAGTGGTGCATTTGGGAATGCCACAGATTGGCTCCGGGCCCACAGTAGGGTTGGCCCCATAGTAAAAGTTGTTTATGCTGATGAGTACAATGACTTCATAAGAGGTTTTCAGTTATTTCAATAACACGTAGTATAATAATATTATACAGTACATGACTTACTTTAAATTACTATTACTTACAGACACTTTTCAGTGTTGTAAAATATTTTAATACAATATGCGGATTAGAGACCTTATTTCGCTCTATACTATTAATTATATTAGATATTCGGTTACTCCAATTTGTACAGGTTTCTTTTTTAATTTTCTCGAGGAGATTGTGTTCGGAACACCAAAAATTGTTTATTGTCCCACTTGCCAAACAGTCCCTTAATTTTTTTAACATATGCAGCACTAAAAATGTCAAGGATTTTTTTTTCCAAAACTCTAACTCGTGTTCTGTAACTTCCCATAGAAATAAAGTTTTTATAAAATAGCTAGCTAGTTTGTGGAAGCCTTGGATATCTCGAAATAGTTTTAAAAGTTTCAGTGCGCTTTTTAAGTTATACGTGTTGTCCGTATAACGTCGTTCTTGATACGGAAAAGCTAACCTCCAACTAAAATCATTATCACTCGGTTTTGGTACAGCAAAATAATAAGTTATTTCTGTCTTTTTTACTTTTTCAAAATCTATTTTGGAATGAGAAGGTATTTTTGGTAGCTTAAACGCTAACGTCGGAACCAAATCGACGTCAATAACATAATCATTATCCATACATATTGTGATGGTATTAGCAGGACCCGATGTCGTGTACACAATTTTATAACACTTGTTTTGCACTTTCATAATTCGTTTACCATCTTCTAGTGGTAGTTTATTTAGCGCAGCATCTACAACTTTTTGCATCCAGGATCGGAAATTAGTAACCAGTAGACGGTAAGACTTGTCGCACCATAATTCCGTCTCTTTAAATCCTTTCATAGCTGTGGCCGGAGTTGTCGACAGCCTGCGGAATTCTTCAGGCATTATTATACTTGTATAACCATTTTGAGTTTCATGAGCATCTAAAGTAATATTCTCATAATTAATATGTAATGTCAGAATAACATTAATATCATATTCATTTGGTTGCCCTACACGCATACCATCAAAGTAGCTACCCAAATATTCTAGCTTCGGTTTCATATTGTCGAATAAGTCGTTACATTTTCGCATTTCCTTCAACAGTTCTTGCAGCACTTCGTAAAGGACAGAATTATTGTTCGTTCTGTCTTTCCTTTTAATTCGCACATGTCTTCTATTCACTTCTTGTAATACTTCTTCCAATGTTTTCACTCTTTTACATCGACGCGACCCGCCCGAATTTGCCATCTTGCTAAAACATAAAAATATGATACATATTATGATACACGTGTGTCAGGTAAAAGGTGATTACGAAGGCCGCTGCGACCGGAGGACCAAGAAAAACTAATTTAATTTCAAACCTCGCACACTCGACCAGAGCCACGCTTCAGGCGGGTTGACGATCACAGTTGGTTGGTTGAATACTCGGAGAACGCTGCTGCCCATTCTCTGGTGAATCCCTTAGTCGCCTTTTACGACACCCATGAGAAGATATAGGGTGGTGCAATTCTTTACGTCCGGCACCACACGGAACCCTACCCCTATTAATCAACCGTTATACCCTACTAAGGTATTTGGGTTAATTATACACGTGTCACGTTTCTCGTGGTCCAAACAAAAACCATAGATAAAGGGCACCAAGGGCTATCGAAAATACCCCCATGTATGTCCCTCGAAATGTTTGTGTGTGTCCGTTTAAGTCTGCAGAGGGCCTATGCTAATAGGCGAATCTTCATTTTCGCTGAGAGCCAGGCAGCATTAAAAGCCTTAAATTCAGAGGAAATTGACTCCAAACTGGTAAAGGAGTGTATCCAGCTACTGAACTCACTAGGAGTGGCAAACTTGGTGGCACTAGGATGGGTACCTGGACACTGCGGCATTAGGGGCAACGAAACCGCTGATGAACTGGCTATAGCTGGTGCTGAAAGCCTTACTGTGGACCTGGAGCCAATCTGTGGCATTCCCAAATACACCACTACAGCCCACCTTAAAAACTGGGGAGCTGACTAAAGTGTTAGCCTTTGGGAAAAATCCCCAGGTCAAGAACACTCGAAAACGCTTCTAGTAGGCTTCAAGAAAAGGTTTACGAAAGAAGCGCTTTCTTTAAACAGGAACCACATAAGAATCCTGACAAGAACCCTTACTGGGCACTGCAAGCTGAATAAACACCTTCACATGACGGACCACAGTGATACCATAGTTTGCCAGTTTTGTCGCGAAAAGGAAGTTTTTATTCCGAATAAGCATTTACATGCACTTTCAAAACGTTAAAATCTAGTTGCACGGTTCTAAAATGTTGGTCCGATAGAGAAGTGCTCTTTTATATACCCTATGCGAGTGTGATGCAGTGCACCCATGGAAGCCAGCATCTTGGAGGCTACGTCATCTCAACGCAGGAGATCAAATCCTCCTCCCCCAAAGTCATAGTCGACTTCATGAATGACTTGCAGCTTGGGGAAGTGTTGTAATGATGCAAGAGGCGTCACAATAGATCTCACCAGGGCCCTAATTCTCGCGCTATAGAGATAAATGTCTTAATTAAATTATAAAATAAATTCGGGATAATCTCTAATTTTAAATCTCTACGAAAAATGTCGCCGGTAATGTCAACTACTTTGAACCACTCTTTGTATTTAGAGCGCTAAGCGTAGACATATCTCTAACGTAACATTCTGAGAATACGAAAATTTATTTTTAATCGACATTCGCCATTTTGTTTCGACATATTATGTCGAGTTCGAGATAATGTCTACGACGCGAGAATCGCCCTCCTGGTCTTAGTGGCTTAGGTGGCGTTCAAGACCCCTACCTCTTTCCTCAACTAATAAATGTTCCGCGAAAATCTTTTTTTTCGTTTTCTAGTAAATCGCAATTTCCATATTTGCCTCCCAGTGCCTACAAAAATTAATTTTGCGCCCAAACTATACCTACCTAAGCGCAGCACGTCCTATTTTTTCATGAATACAAACAACTAAAGAGCCTTTATGAAATAAGATAAAGACAAACTGATACTTCTTTATTTTACTTTAAAAAAACAAAAAAACTAATTAAAATAAGTTTAACTGACGAAAACAGAAACTGAAAAGCGCAAAATAAAATGAAGCTTTTTAGTCTTAATAACTCTTCTAACTAAACTAATGTAAATAACTAATGATGAGATAATTGGGGCCAGCTTCGAGATATACCCTATCCATTAAAAAAAATATCATAAAAATCGGACTACTCTGTAAAAAAAGTTATGCGTGGTCCTCCACCTTTTTTTTCGTCGGTTAAAAATCGGAATCCTACTTTGTTGAATACTCGCATGCCAAATTTTGTCAGGATAGGCAGAGCTTCATGTGAAAAATCTACCAGAGTTGTTGTGGGGTGATTTTTAGTACTGGATCAAAAATTCTAATATTCCCCCCTAAGCTATGGTGACAAATTATTATTGAAGACGAAGTCTGGTCTCAAAATATTAAGCAAAACAATAACTACTATATACAATTTGTTATGGATTTTTTACTTATTTTGGGTTAGGTATCAATGATTTTACAATCTTAAAGTACAGTCGCACACAATAACACACAAACACACACACACACAACACACACACAACACATCAATTCGAAAACCACCCATACTGCTTACGAAATAAAGATGCTGCTAATGTCAAAGTGTTACCACCGACGTGCGGTCGACCGTACCTTGCACAAATTATTATTTTATACTTCTACACATTTTTAATTATCTTTTTAGGGTTCCGTAGTCCTACAAGGAACCCTTATAGTTTCGTCATGTCCGTCCGTCTGTTCGTCTGTCCTAATCCTTTACAGCTTAATAACTTCTACAGTTATAAACCTAGGTAAATGAAATTTTGTTAAAAAATAGTCTAGATATAGATCTCAATTTTAAAAGAATAAAAAAATCTTGATTACGTGTTTTAGGGGTGGCGCCTACACATGTGAAACGGGGATGAAAATATTTTTTTCACTGCACCCCCTCGTGTGGGGTATCAATGAATAGATCTACTAAAATGAAGGTAATTTTTCACACATAACTTTTTTATCAGGTATACCATCTGTGAAATACAGCCCGCCAAAGTGGCTTGCAATGTGCCCCCCCCCCTGCCATTTCTAAACTATGCAATGTAGAAACTTATAATCTACCACATTGATAGACTTTTAATAAAAACTCTCTTTTAAAATTATTTCGAGTATAATGTGATAATAAATTTTTGAGTTATAGTGAGAAAACTGCAAAATACTTAAGACGTCCTAGTTCAAAAGTCATTGACTTTAGAGAAAAATGATCTTATCAAATAATGCTCATTTAGTTACTTTCTATTTAAAAAAATCACAAAAAGTAACTTTGTGTTATATTGATATGACAATCTTCTTAAATTTTGCTTCTTAAATTCAGCGCTAGGCGGCGCTGTTTGCTAAAACTAAAATAGCAATGATTATTCGTTTGTAATTAGGAACATAGGAACCCTATAATACTGAGCATGGCCCGACATGCTCTTGCCCGGTTTTTTATTTATCATGCCTCGATACACATCAACATCTTTAAAAAAAAGAATACTTAAGCTGAAAGGCATGTTTCTTTTCACGAATCGTTTCTTGGACTTCTTTTTTTGTACATTATTGTACTCTGGCCACTCTGGGTGATATACGAGTGTTTTAAGACCCCCAGATAAAAAATCTATCTAGTTTAAGTAGGGTGACTACCAAGGGCAGGTAATGGAGCCATCGTACATTCTTACCCAATCCATTTGTTAACCGACTAAAAAAAGGAGGAGGTTCTCAATTTGACGCGTATATATAGTTGTAAAATAACGGTATACTACCGTTATTAACCAAAAATTTCCGTTAGCTACCAATAAACAGCCGGTTAGGTACGGTTATTTATCCGACTGCGACGTGAAAAGGGTGGTTATGTTGAACAGTTTTTCAAGCATGAATTATTTTTAATGCGTTAGTTTACGAATATTGTACTACTCAAATATAAATGTTAATCAAATGTAAATTTTACTATTTTTATTATTATTTTAATTATTAATACTTATTCAATAAATTAATTAATAAATATCTCAAATAAATAGATAAGATTTGATTGAATTAATTAATTAATAATGTGCAGTGATCGCGAAAACCTAAGGAATTAATAATTAATTAAAAATATTAGTTTTATTTTTTACTTTATAGAAATTATAATCGAAAACAGTTGATCATACGAAAAACTAAACTAGAAAGAGAGTATGTAGAAAAAATATTTATTATTATTAAATAATTAATATTTAATTTTTTTACTTTATTTTATTTATTTAATTTTTGTTTTATTTTTAATTTGGTTAATTTTATTTGATTTGATTTGATTTGATAAATAGATAAGAGATATAAGTAGATTATGTATGTTAGGGAGCGAGCAGTGGAAGTGTGAAGTCTTGTCATGTGTGATGATGAGGATGATGATGACGATGACGATGATGATGACAATCAAGATGACGACGATGATGACGATGACGATGAAGATGACGACGATGATGACGATGGTGATGACGATGATGGCGATGATGATGAAAGCAGCTACTTTCAATGCTCCATACCAGAACGGCCGCTCCTCGAACCAATAGGAACTTTACTACCACTAGCAGCTTTACAATTTTTGTGTAAATTTAACACGTATACAATTATGTAATTATCAACATGTCACATAAATGACAAGGACTATAAAGCTCTTATCGCGAATATCCTATTATTGTCACACTTCGAATCAGTTATTTTTTCGAACTTAACTACAAAATATTAAATAAGTACCAAAAAGTGCGAATTACTGGTACCCATTTTAAACAATTAGTTATACGGAAAGAGTATTTTATTGTCCTTCAAATACCCTGGGTTTGGTAGTGCGACATCAACTTTTGATGGGTAGACTAAGTGCCATACATTAGAGGGCATTGTCCTTTAAAAATATTTTCAATTAAACAAAGTAGGTAAGGTATATCCATTATCTAATAATTGCATGAGGTGAAATTTCAGTTCGATAAAAAAAAATGTTATTAACCGTATAGTTAATAGCCGTAGCAGAATTAGTGAATGGAGTATACAAACTACAGACTAAGTCAGAAAGATTGTTAGCAGCTTCAGCAGCAACCACGGCTTCAAGAGTAGTTTGGCATAGAAGACTAGGTCATATAAATAGCTATACCAGAATGTTCAATCGCCATTATCATTGGTGAATATTTTTCTGGTAAACCAGCTAACAATAATGACCCGATCCACTCATCGTTTATCTCGAATCCTGTCCCTTTTAGTTTATTAGCTGTATCTACGAGCTGTGTCACATACGATGTCATCGACTCACTGTTTTCTAGACGTATAGAAATTAAATTCCGCAACAGGGTTATTTTTCTGGTGAACCCGGAATCATCGAATAACGCCTTGAATTTGTTCCATACACCTTCAACTGTCTTCTCATTCTTTATGTGCACGTACAGAGACGGATCTACTGTTAGGATGAGTTTAAAATTTGCCTTTTGAACACTAACGGCAGCATCGGCCATTTCTATCGGCTTGCTGATATCGATGCCTTCCAAAATCAGGAAATTTTCCGCCGCGAACGCCCACTCATCGTAATTCTCACGCCCCTTGAGTTTTGGAACGTTTACGATGTAATTGGATGTCATTTTACACGCAAAAACCAAAGTTTTATAAAATTTTCACTAAAAAATACGAGACTCGGCCCATAACCAAATGAAACACGTTGTAGGTTTTTCCACAGACTAAATATATTCTTTACTAGCTGTGCCCGCGACTCCGTCCGCGTGGATGTCGGAAAATAACATCGTGTCATAATTATGAACACAATATCTTCAAATATATAGATATAAGCGCCTACACAGACGATTACACTATTTACCGACCATACTATATTTTGTTTTTACAACCAACCGGCTAAGGTGATGGAATTTCATGGAATTAGCCCTAAACTCCCTCATTCTGAGAAGACGCTCGTGCCCAGCTGTGGGAAGTAATTGGGCTGATTATGTTATTCTATAACACTAATCACATCTCTTCTTATGCTGAGAAGAGGCCCGTGTCCAGCAGTGGGACTGTAATGGGCTGGTAATGTTATGTTATTCTAGAATACTAATAATATCCAGTTCATTAACTCTTCTCATTTTGAGAAGAGGGCCATACCCAGTAGTGGGACAGTAATGGGTTGACTAAGTTATGTTATTCTATATTTTTTAGTTTCTTAACTCTTCTCGTTCCGAGAAGAGGTCCGTGCCCAGCAGTGGGGCAGTAGGTAATGAGCTGATTATGTTATGATAATCTATTACACTAACAATATCCAGTTCCTTAACCCTTCTCATTCCAAGAAGAGGGCCATGCCCAGCAGCGGGACAGTGATGGGCTATGTTATGTTATTCTATATTTTCTATAATACTAATAGAATCCAGTTGTATTTTTAGGAACCTGCAACCTGCACCAACCAACAATCATGACCTCTACTTTGTATGCAACTTAATACAATAGAGGGGTCAAGCTGTATCGCTGGATCTACTCAACCGATTCAGATAAAACATACCCTATATTTTAAGTTAGACTAATACCAATACAAATGCTAAGTTTCATTACGATCCGTTCAGCCGTTTTCACGTGATGAGGTAACAAACAGACAGACAGACAGACAGACAGACAGACATAAATTTTTTTAACGATTGATTCGTGTTCTATAGCTTATTTCTAGTCCCCCTAGCCGGTTTTCGCGAAAAAAAACTCAATGTACAGACTTTTCGACCTTTACAGTTTTATTATAGTATAGATAGATTTTCTCTATGAGTTACAAACTAAGATAATATTGTGAATCTATTTTGATATCTTTAACAAACCCGAAAAAGTTATTAAAAAATGTAACCGTTAGCTACCGTTAGGTTAAAATCGTTATTAACCGGCTTTGCATCTATACGCGTATATTTGTTTTTTCTTTTTTTTATGTATGACCACGCATAACTTTTTACAGAGTTGTCCGATTTTGATGATTCTTTTTTTATTGGATAGGGTATATCTCGAAGTCGGTCCCATTTCATCGCCGACTCATAATTAGTTATTTACATTAGTTTAGTTCGGAGAATAGTAATTACGACTAAAAAAAATCATTTTATTTTTCGCTTTTCAGTTAGGTACTGTTTTCGTCGGTTAATTTTTTTGTTAAAAAGTTTTATTGGAATCACGTACCACTCTTGCAAAATGGCAGGTAACTTTGTTGTTGACATTTCAGTCATAAGCCTTCGCCATAGAATAATAATACGAGTATAGAAACGAATCTCTTTTGTACGTGACCCAAATGCCGCCTTCTAAATACCTACTTCCCTCTTCAGCTCCTAACGTCCCTCTGTCGTCAGAACATGCTGCCAGCTGCTAAATATTCAATGCATTATGTGATGGTTTAGTTAGAAAAAATATTTTAGACAGTGAAAATTTTGAGTTAGGCCTCCTAGACGTAAAGAATAGTAAAGATCACAATATCATCCACATAAAATATTTACGTTTTTTGCTTTTTAAAAGTAAAATAAAGAATTCTCAGTTTCAATCTTTATTTTATTTCTTAAAGGCCTTTCAGTTGTTTATATTCATGAAAAATTGCATGTCCTGTCTTAATAGTTAGGGCGCAAAATCAATTTTAGTAGGCACTGTAAGAAAAATACGGAAATTGTGATTTTCTCGAAAACTGGCGATTTTCGCGGAACATACATTTTCGATAGCCCTTGGTGTCCTTTATCAATGGTTTTCGTTTGGACCACGATAAACGTGACACCTTGTATAACTTCTTATACTTTCTCTACCATGTCCATGTATAAAAACAAATGCAGTAAAAACAGAACAATATTTTTGAAATATTTTATCTTATAGTAAAGTTTTGCTCACATGCATCACTTGCATGTTTTGGTCTGACTTCCGAGTCAGTGGTCTGGCTCCGAGTCAGACAATCCCAAAACATGCTCACAACTAAAACTGTAAGCAGTCAAAAGCTCAAACTCTACTTAACATTATTACCTTACAAATTAATCTTCTATTTCAGTAACTAACTCAGATTCAAAATGAGTCTTGAATTTCTCAATAGCTTCTTGGATGGTCTTAAAATTAACTGGTTCTATGCTGTCATCAGACTCTTCATGTTTTTGATTTTGGAGATCATGCCCTGTAAAATGAGGTTATTTATAATTTTACAGCAAATATCTTATAGTAACGTATTAGGTTTTCGTGATCACTAGACCTTTTAATGGTTGTCTGTAAGAAATTGCTTTTAGCGATAAGTCCGCCAATTGTTAGTACTGTGCTCATTTCTGTTACTACTTTATTTTTATGGTCTGCAAACAATAAAGTATACTCTATCTATCTATCTATAATAATAAAATAAGAACCAGATTATTACAACATGTACATAGCATAGCATGCATGACGAGGTTAATGGACGTAGATGAAGCGAAAGAGGTGTGTCAGGATCGTAGCAGGTGGAAATCCATAGTATCTGCCTACCCCAATGGGAAACAGGCGTGATAATATATATGTATGTATGTACATAACCCCAGCGGAAAAAATGAAAAATGACGAATTTCTTGATTTGAGTTGAGTAGTTTTTGTGCTTTTCATATTTGGGGGGATATGCCATAAACGCCACGCTTGGCAGGCGGGTTGGCGATCGCAGTGAAACGAAACGTGGTCGCTCACAATGGGCCTGATAAGAAGGCTCAAAGTCACTCAAAGGTCAATGGAGAGGGCTATGCTCGGAGTGTCCCTGCGTGATCGAATCAGAAATAAGCAGATTCGTAGGAGAACGAAAGTGACCGACATAGCCCAAAGAATTGCCAAGCTTAAGTGGCAGTGGGCGGGGCACATTGCTCGCAGAAATGATGGCCGAAGGGGCAGTTAAGTTCTGGAGTGGCGACCGCGTACTGGAAGGCGCAGCGTGGGTAGGCCCCCCACAAGGTGGACGACAACCTGGTGAAGGTCGCGGGAATCCGCTGGATGCGGAAGGCGCAGGATCGGTCGTTGTGGCGATACTTGGGAGAGGCCTATATCCAGCAGTGGACGTTTTTTGGCTGAAATGATGATGATTAGTTGAGTAGATGTTTAGAGCAGGGTTGTTGCTGATCCAGAATTTTATAACATCTTTTTTTTAGGGTTCCGTACCTCAAAAGGAAGAATGGAACCCTTTTAAGATCACTTTGTTGTAGTCTGTCGGTCTGTCAGTCTGTCAAGATTTTTTTTATCTATAACTAGCAGTGCTCTTGCGGCTTAGCCAGAGTAAAAAGTTTTAACATGCCACGTATAATGTTTCCAGTCGCAGTTTTGGTAAAAGAGAAATACCTATTTTCTTTATTATTATTTAATTAACCGACGAAAGTCCGTGTGGTGCCGGACGCAAAGAATGCCACCACCTTATATCTTCTAATGGGTGTCGTAAAAGGCGACTAAGGGATTCACCAGAGGATGGGCAGCAGCGTCCTCTGAGTATTTAACCATCCAATTGCGATCGCCAACCCGCCTGCCAAGCGTGGCGATTATGGCATATCCCCCCAAATATGAAAAGCACAAAAACAAACCGGCCCCTAGTCCCCGGCGGCCCCGCTAGCCCTGGTTACGGTAGCGGCCTAGGTAACGGCGGGGCAGGGGGTGCGAAGAATCCCCGGCAGAGATCCGACTACCATAACAAAAAAAGACTGGACCTGGCAGCATACAACACACGTACACTGCGGACTAGTGCGGACCGACGAGAAGCTTGTCGAACTCGAGGAAGAATTGAGCAAGTTACGATGGGACTAAAAGCTTCATTTTATTTTTCGCTTTTCAGTTTATTTATTTATTTAATTCTTTATGCACAACAGGGTACAAAGGCGGTCTTAACGCCATAGGCGTTCTCTACCAGACAACCTTAGGGTAATGCAGAGACAAAGAATAAGGTAGATGCACCAGTAAAGTAGTAAAATATGTTTCTTACTACGGACTGTTCTGTTCAGTTTCTGTTTTCGTCGGTTAAATTTTTTTGCTAAAAAGTTTTTGAGAAGAGTATTTGTGTCAAATGCGATCCCAGGAAGATTTTTAATAGAAACTTTAACACCCCTTTTTAACCCCTTTAGATTATTTCTAAAAATAAAAAATAAACATAATTTATTACTTGCTTTAAAGATTATTTATGCAGAGTTTTGTCTCAATCCAGCTATGCAATAATATTCCGGCTGTTCCATCTATCCCTACCAAAGTATCCCCACCGGTAGGGAGACATGGAAAATCATCTCCCACACAAAACTTATAACCTTATTGCATCCTCTTTTAGGAATAATTTTGGAAACATAAAGGATAAGTGTTTCATTACTTACTTTAAAGTTTAAAGAGTAGTTCCCCCAAGTTTGGAGTGAATCGATTCAGGAGAAAAGATTTTTCATATAGACACACCCTATTTATCCCCTTGGGGTTAAAGTTTCCAAAAATCCTTTCTTAGTGGGTTGAGATATCAAGTTTAAATTAATATCAAATACTAAAAGGCTTATTACATTACGCGGTATTCAGCGCGCGGTGTTAAGTCTGTCTTTTTTGACAGCTCGCTATTACACCAGACTATCCCCCAGTTTCTGGAAGGCTGATCAATTTGATCTATTGTCAAATCTCATGTCAGCTTCTGTGAAAGAGCCAGCAAAAATGTTAACAACCAATCAGAACGCTTGACCTGAGATTTTACAGCCGATTAGTAAATTTTTGCGTTGACCAGCCTTTCGGAAACTGGGGGTAACTATCGCACGCTAACTCATTCTCAGGGCGTACGTTGGACGACGTTGACGCTTGTCATGGCACTTACGTTACGCGATATTTAAGCACCAAAAAATCTATAAGTACTTATAAACTTCTAGAAGTACTCAGAGTCCTTCTAACCGAAGTTCTTTGTGTGGTCTTGAAGTTTTTTTGCTATACACGTGTATCAGAAATGCGTGGTCACATTTGAAGAGCTTATTCAGGGGATGCTATCGAACAACTATTACTATGGGACCAAACCTGAAATCGCGAAATAAATATCAGCTGATCCTTGCATTTTGTAGAGCGACATCGGTGATTTAGTAGTAATATTTTAAGACATACATTTGTGAATGGTACAGAAGTCATTAATCTGTTAAAATAATGATGGTTTTTTTGCTTTAAATAAGTAAGTCACGATATAAGTCGATCACGTTTAGAAGTACATCATTTTCTATATTGCATACCATTTTAATAGCGAGCATACCGCACTACACACACTTCTTACGACGTCTGTCCGCTGCGCTCAGCCTGTCGCAACTCCCTAACAAAAAATTGAAACTTGATAATGTATGAAACGAGCGCTAAAAAATATGGCGGCTATCGCTGTCTTGCTTTAACATATATTCGACTCTATCGCACGCATCTACTTGAACATAGCCGCTAACCGCCATTCTTGTTTGTTTTGGTTGTCATAAGATTAATGTTTTTGCTCTAAGCCGTCGGTTTTAGGGTTCCGTACCCGAAGGGTGCCAAACGGGACCCTATTACTCTCGCTACGCTGTCCGTCCGTCCGTCTGTCTGTCACAGGGCTGTATCTTTTGAACGGTAATAGGTAACCGGTTGAAATTTTCTCAGAAATTGTGTTGCTATAAGGTGTATCACGACAAATACTAAAAACAAAAAAAAGTCTAAAACCAAAGGGGGTCCCCATACAAGAAACCTCAAAAAACATGCATTTTTTTCAACGGGTTTGTTCCTGCTCTATCTTCAAAACGGTAATATATACCAGCGTCAAACTTGGTAAGACTGTAGTGCATATTATGTAGATTAGCAACAAATACTAAAAATAAGACAAACATAGACATATGTGATGGTACCTGCGTAAGAAAGACATGCAAAAATTCATATTTCGCGCACTGTGCGTTGATGTCTTTTGATAAACTCTCGTAAATTAAATCAGTTTTTATGGGGTATCAGGTCTTTGAGAGGTACGGAACCCTTACTGCGCGAGTCCGACTCGCACTTTTACTTTTTTTTTTTACTTTTATCGTGTGTTTCGTGGATTAATCGCGTAAATTCGTGTTATGATTGTTTATGTGTACCTACGTATGTGAAGTAGTTTTTGTCAATCGAATGTAAAATGTGTGAAATATGTAGTATAAAATCTAGCCGGACTGATGGCCAAAAGCGAATCTTCATGGCTAAATTCCCTTTGAATGAATACAGGTAAGCATACATTGGCAATTGGTAGGCTATTACAGAAAAGGAATTACGTGTTTTACGGTTTTCTGTTAAAAATCTAAGTCTAGAATTGATAAAATAACTTAACAGTCAATGATTTTACATGTAATATCATTGTTAACAGTAGATTCACTAGTGTTTGTCATTTTTTTTTTCGACTGTCGATATTTATATTTTTTATAAATTTACTTACAAAAAACAAACTTATATTTTTAGTTACAATAAACGTAATTAAGTAGTATCTGGCAAAAATGCCTATAGATACTCGGTTTTTTTTAATTGTCAGTATTGTGTCAGTCTGTGTTTTATCATGCAAATGTGCCTGTAAACACATGAATAAATTAAAATGAATGAGACCATCTAAAGCTTTACCAGAAAAGCTAATTTTTGTAATGTAAGACAACTGGCGCCCCCATTTTATGTATTTTTATGCCAAATTGTAATTTTCTTTGCGTAGTATTACACTAATAATAATAATACAATAAATGTATTTTTTTGTGTAAAAATGTATATGTAAATGTGTAAAATAACGGTAGACTACCGTTATTAACCAAAAATCGCCGTTAGCTACCAATAAACAGCCGGTTAGCTACGGTTATTTATCCGACTGCGACGTGAAAAGGGTGGTTATGTTGAACAGGTTTTCAAGCATGAATTATTTTTAATGTGTTCGTTTGCAAATATTGTAGCTACTCAAATATAAATGTTAATCAAATGTTAATTTTACTATTTTCTATTATTATTTTAATTATTAATACTTATTCAAGAAATAAATTAATAAATATTTCAAATAAATAGATAAGAGATATAAGAAGATTGTGTATGTTTGGGGGAGGCCTATGTCCAGCAGTGGAAGTGTGAAGTCTTGTCATGTGTGATGATGATGACGACGATGATGATGATGATTATGATGACGATGAGGATGATAATGATCATCATGATGATGGTGATGCTGATGTTGATGAAGATGATGGTAACGATGAAGATGACGACGAAGATGGTGATGACGATGATTTTGACGATGGTGATGACGATGATGATGGTAACGATGAAGATGACGACGATGATGACGATGGTGATGATGATGTTGATGATGATAATGATGACAGCTACTTTCAATGCTCCATACCAGACCGGCCGTTCCTCGAACCGATATGAACTTTACTACCACTAGCAGCTTTACAATTTTTGTGTAAGAACTATCACTCATGTAAACAATTATGTAATTATCAACATGCCATATAAATAACAAGGGCTTAACGCCCTTAACGCGAATATCCTATTATTGTCACACTTCGAATCAGTTATTTTTTCGTACTTAACCACAAAATATTAAATAAGTACCAAAAAGTGCGAATTACTAGTACCCATTTTAAACAATTAGTTATACGGAAAGAGCATTTTGTTGTCCATCAAATACACTGGGTTTGGTTGTGCGACATCAACTTTTGATGGCTAGACTAAGTGCCATACATTAGAGAGCATTGTCCTTTAACAATATTTTCAATAAAACAAAGTAGGTATATCCATTATCTAATAATTGCATGACGTAAAACATCGGTTCGATAAACAAAAACATGTTATTAACCGTAGTAACCCGAAAAAGTGGTTATTACCGTTATTAAAATAAGTAACCGTTAGCTACCGTTAGGTTAAAATCGTTATTAACCGGCTTCGCATCTATAACAGCACTTCAATAAAAAATGCTAATGTCAGCTGTCAACGTCATTTTCACTGCTGCAATCAGTCAAACATAGTCATAGGCCTCCCCCAAACATCGACACAACGACCGGTCCTGTGCCTTCCGCATCCAGCGGATTCCCGCGACCTTCACCAAGTCGTCGGTCCACCTTGTGGGGGGCCTACCCACGCTGCGCCTTCCAGTACGCGGTCGCCACTCCAGAACTTTACTGCCCCATCGGCCATCCGTTCTGCGAGCAATGTGCCCCGCCCACTGCCACTTAAGTTTGGCAATTCTTCGGGCTATGTCGGTTACTTTCGTTCTCCTGCGAATCTCCTCATTTCTGATTCGATCACGCAGCGACACTCCGAGCATAGCCCTCTCCATTGCCCTTTGAGTGACTTTGAGCCTTCTTATCAGGCCCATTGTGAGCGACCACGTTTCAGTACCGTAAGTAATTACTGGCAACACACACTGGTCAAAGACTTTCGTCTTGAGACACTGCGGTATTTTGGACGAGAAGATATTGCGTAGCTTCCCGAACGCTGCCCAACCGAGTCGGATTCGACGATTGACCTCTTTCTCGAAGTTGGACTTACCTAGCTGGACAGTTTGTCCTAGGTATACATAATCGTCAACAACTTCGAGTGTAGATTCTCCGATGTTTACGGGAATGGGTGCTATATGGGAATTCAACATAACCTTTGTCTTGTCCATATTCATTTTAAGACCCACTCTATCAGAAGCTCTACTGAGGTCATCGAGCATTGTACCGAGGTCCTCCATGGTCTCAGCCATGACTACTATGTCGTCGGCAAACCGAAGGTGAGTGATGTACTCGCCGTTTATGTTAATGCCTAGCCCCTTCCAGTCCAGAACCTTGAAGACATCCTCCAATGCAGCAGTGAACAGTTTCGGAGAGATCACATCTCCCTGTCTCACACCTCGCTGCAGAAGGATAGGTTTCGAGGCTTGGTCCTGTAATCGGACTGACATAGTGGCGTTTTCATACAAAGACTTTAACACTTCGATGTACCGATAGTCAATCTGGCACCGTTGAAGAGACTGTAGTACCGCCCAAGTCTCGATCGAATCGAAGGCTTTCTCGTAGTCCACAAACGCTAAACAAAGAGGCAAGTTATACTCTTCGGTCTTCTGTATAACCTGCCGCAGCGTATGTATGTGGTCTACGGTGCTAAAGCCTTTTCGGAAACCGGCTTGTTCGGGAGGCTGGAAGTCGTCAAACCTGCGCGAAAGACGGTTCGTAATGACTCTCGAAAACAGCTTGTAGACATGGCTCAGAAGTGAGATGGGCCTATAATTCTTCAGTAGAGCATTATCGCCCTTTTTGAAGAAGAGTACCACCACACCTCTGCTCCATGCCTGTGGCGTTCTTCCCTCGAGAATGACGGAATCAAACAGCTTGATTCCGTCATTCTCGAGGGAAGAACGCCACAGGCATGTGGCGATGTTTGGGGGAGGCCTATGTCCAGCAGTGGACGTCTTTCGGCTGAAATGCATGAATGAATGAATCAGTCAAACACAGTCAGTGACTTTCCGTTACACACATGGCTCAGATCAAACTCATTACTATCACATGATATACATATTTAATTTAATTTAAGGTAAAAAAGTATTTTAATATGAAGTGTCCTAATATTTTGAAAAATAGGTAGATTCAGGCATTAGGGTGGTAATAGGTAGACTGGAGGCAAATAGGTAGATCAACAATTGGGGATCGTACGGTCCATGGCCCTTTATGGGGTTCCAGTGTGGGCGGACACCCTGACGCCGGGAAATGTCACGCTGCTGCGTAGGCCGCAGCGTGCGATGGCCATCAGGGTGATTCGAGGATATCGTACGGTCTCCTTTGAGGCGGCGAGCCTTCTAGCCGACTCAATGCCCTGGGATCTGGAGGCGAGTGACCTTGCGCTGAGGTATCATCAGCATGAGGACCCACCTGATCGGAGCGAGGTCCGCCAGATCCTAGTGGCTGAATGGGAGGAGCGACTTGCGCAACCCAGCGCAGGGCACGCTGCAATAGCGGCGGTAAGGCCCGTCATGGAGGAGTGGCTGGAGAGGGGCGCCCTCACCAACCGGCTGATGCAGGTACTCTCGGGGCACGGTTGCTTCGGGAAGTATCTGTGTCGCATAGAACGGGAGCCGACTCCCGAGTGTCATCACTGCGGGAGCTGCCTTGAGGACACGGCGCAGAACACACTGGCGGAATGCCCAGCTTGGGCCACGCAGCACCGTGACCTTATCACTGCAGTAGGCGGTAGCGATCTCTCGCTTCCGGCCGTTGTTTTGGCTATAGTCGGGAGCGAGAACGCTTGGGAGGGCGTCGTCTCCTTTTGCGAGGAGGTGATGCTGGCTAAGGAGGCGGCGAAAAGGGTTCGAGAGGCAACAACCTCTCTCCCCACCCGCAGGAGATGAACCGGACGTCGCAGGAGGGCGTAGGCCGACCTCCAGCCACCCTAGGAGTGGGCCTGCGGGCGGCGGACTCGGGGTAGCCCGCCGCCTGATCAGTCAAGGCCCGTGATGGTGGCGCGTCGTGTTCCACGCGCGCCTGTCAAGAGAAGGGTGCGGCCGATGATGCCGCACGGGGAGAAGGGGCTCGCCTACTAGTGGCGAGCCGAAACCTGCCGGGGATGGTTGGACGACTATAAGTTTCCCACGCCCCCGGCCAATGGTTGGAAGAGGAACACGGTGGTGGTTTTAGTCGGTAAGAGTCCGACACTGGCTCCGCCTTCCCCGGGTGGAGTGCGTCCATGAGAATTTCCCCACGTAAAAAAAAATCGTTTTTCCACTTGTCCGTTGCTATTCGTTTTTCCACTTGTCCGTTGAAGTTTCACTTCTACTATGTGTCCCAGCACACATTTCGTTTTTTTTCGCGGGTTTACTGTAAATTATGATTTGGTTTGATTCGGTACATTTGAATTAATGCATTTTTTATTTAAACATATCTTATTTTATCAAACAAAACACTTGTTTTTAATTTATGTTATTAATTATTATTAATTCAAATACAATACAGACAAATTCACATAGTGGTCAAAGTGTCAAACGACGTTTCAACATTTAACATACAAAAATTCTAACATAGAAACATAGATGTCGCTAGTACATATGCTACCGAGCTCACTACCGAGGCTAATGATCTGACTAGCAAGGTATAAAAACTCATGCGCTGCTGTTGTCTAAAAAATTTAATCATCATCATCATTTCAGCCGAAAGACGTCCACTGCTGGACATAGGCCTCCCCCAAGCATCGCCACAACGACCGGTCCTGTGCCTTCCGCATCCAGCGGATTCCCGCGACCTTCACCAGGTCGTCGGTCCAAAAAATGTAATAGATGGCGTAAATTTAGAATTCTAATTTAATTATTTACAAAAAATTAAGTTTTCCAGTTTATTTAGTTTAGTTTTTTAAATGTTTAATTTGCCTGTTTATTAGTTAAATTTAACAAATCCTTTGTATAATTATGTTGGAAAACGTAATTTTGTAAATAACACCAACATTTAAACTTTTGCTTTTTCTAGTTATACTTATATTTTTAAAGCATTCACGCAATTGAAGTGATATCTAAAGATGTAAATTGTAAAAAGAAAAATTCTGATGTCACCAAAAGACGTAAGTGTAAGTTAAATTCGACATCTAAATTATCAGTCACGATAGCATGTCGGTGACAGTTAGACTTATGAAATTTGAGTCACGGGTTCAAATCCCACTAGGGCGTCTGGACTTTTGTGTTTATTTACGCGGCCGTAACGCTTTTTCGTGACAAAAAAAATCCTAATACCCCCCGTCTATATAGAAGTTTCACTTCAAAAAAAAAAGCTAGATCTAATAGTAAATTGGTAGAGTTGACAATACTGTTCGCTTGCATTACATGACTTCCACTCATAGATAATTTGATACTAGACGGCAGTAGGTTGCATCAATTGAATTTTGAACATGTTGCTTTAGGAGTGGGTCGTTGTCGATTTTACAGTTGACGGAACACAGCTGTTTTCACGATGACGAAAACTAGTCTTTGAAACCGTCCTCGTTCGCAACTGTTTTGAAGACTGCTAGAACGACGAAATGCATCAAACGATAGACGGATGACAGGTATCGCGAATGAACGAAACGAGTTACTATTGCTTGAAATTAATACTTTATGTTCGTAGAAATAATGATCTTTTTTTTTTGCTCTGAACGTCGCCGACGAATACTGGTTTTGTAAGACATTGCATGTTCGACTGTATTTTTAGAGACATTAAGTATAAATTCGCATGACACATTCAAAGACTGGTTTGCGCAAGGACGACTGTTTTATTAACAAACCGAAGAGTTATTAGACTTTTGCTTGAAGTTATACTGTAACGTGCGTTTTTTTACGTCGTCACATGTTGAATAAAATTTTAAATTTCTGTGGTTTTTAGTGTAATTTTTAATAATCGTAGTGGCAACATTGGAGCGATATGTCACTTTGCGACAAAACCTTTTGACAAGATGGATTGATCTCAATCATCTTAATTCAATTTAATTTTTAATCCAGTCCCATTCCACGTTTTTATCGTCGGATTTGGGCTAGAATATTGTTATTCAAGGGGATGAACCCTTGTTGTTAATGTGGATTGCTGAATTTTTGTCTGGTGAGTAGTAATATTTCTTCCTGAGACGGCATTTTGTCCGGTCGGATTTTGGAGGCTCATGATGCTAAAATATTCGTAATTTTACTTGTTACAGACTAATATCCACCTAATCACATCGATCTTGTCATCAACAGGCATCGATGTCTAATATTTTTTTATGAAATAAGCGGTAAGTAAATACCATGCGGTCGGAATTCATGACGGTTCGCTTTTGTTTTGTTGTTTTCGAAACTAATTGGAGCTATTTTTGTTACAGCCCATGGTTGGCGCTTATTTCGTGGGTTTTATTTCGTGGGTTTATTTCGTGGGTTTATTTCGTGGGTCTTATTTCGTGGGTCTTATTTCGTGGTTTTTTTTATTTCGGTATGTTAATTTTAGAGTATAATGCAGTTCTCTCAATACCATGAAGTATCGTACCTAATAATAAATTTTAATTAACCTTAATGGATGCAATAATAATAATAATGATAATGATAGTAATTAGATTAATACAATTCCACAATGGGATTTATTTGCTCATATTAAAAGCCTACAGAAAATAAAACTAGTGTCTTGAAATCTGGTTTTTATTGAAATTCTCCCGCTGAGAGATTAAAGGTTTCAACTCTACTCGTTCAGCAAATCCAGGTATTTATTTTATTAAGTGTGGCTCCTGGCGCCCGAATTCCATTTTTTTATATATATTTTGGAGCTCACACACTTTTTATGTATGCTATTAAAAAACAGAATAAATAAATCATTATAAATATTTTTTTTTATTACATTTGTCGCTTACCGTACAGGGACATGAAGTAGGCTTTTTCTTATTGTTTTGATTTATTATTGCATCTTATTTTTGTTTACTACAAATTTTATGTATTGTTTACATACAGTTGTTCATTTTAATATCATAACCATGATGTTTTAGTGGTTATTTTTATAACAATAACTTTGTTTTTATGGTAAACAATATTTTTTTAGAACTACTTTATATTGTTCTTATATTTTTGTTAAGAACTTTGTTTTTTCTCTAGCAAAACAAACACAATTGTATTGTGTAGACTGTGTTTATTATTCTCTCATCACTGAACTTAGTGAACTTGAAAATATAAGTGAGTTAACTTTGTAACTTTAACTTTTGAACAACAATTTTGTAGTAAGACATTAAGTCAATCATTGTTGTCATACTTTTTAAGATATAACTTTGTAAATTATTATTGCATCTTCTCTTTGCTTTACAATTGAAGAATTATTCTTTTGAATAATTTTAAATCTCATCAACTTTGACTTTTAAAATAAACTTTTATATTTAACCTCAAACTTAACCTAACTTTTTAAGGTTTTGATTTTGCTTTTTTCTGCGTTTTGTTTTGTGCTTGCTGTTCATCATGGATAAAGAATGTCAATTTCCTCCACTTGCTGACGCAAATAACAATACGGTTTCTGGTGGTTCTCGTACGGTTGCTCCTGCGGCTTGCTCACATGACATGATCAATATGACAGAGGAACCTAATCCTTTTGGTCAGAATGACAGAGTTGCACATTCTTCCGTTATTGCAAATGCTTGGCCTTCTTTTAATTCAATGAATGCGCTTGTGAACGATCACATTAAGAAGAACTTGCCTTCTACAAATAAATTGCCTGATTTGAAGAGAAGTAAAATAAATTTTGATGGAAAATCTTGTGTTCGGAATATTATAACTCAGGTTGAAGAATATTTTTTATACAAAAATTTTGATGAAATTTTGCTTGTTGGTTCTTTTTCAGATTTGCTTAGTGACATTGCTCTTAAATGGTTTCGCACAGTTCGTATTAGGATCTCATCTTGGCATGAACTTAAACTTGCATTATTGAAACGCTTTGATAAACCTAACTTTGACTATTTTTTAGAATATGATCTTCACACGAAGAAACAAAAGTTATCTGAATCTCTTCCAGATTTTATAACTGACATTATGGATATGGCTAGTCGTCTTTCTTCGCCTATATTCGATTCTGTTTTAGTGAATATTATTAAAAATAACATGTTGCCTGTTTATACACCTTTTGTGTTTGGTAGACATCTTGACACTGTTGAACAATTTCTTGATCTTGCAAAGGAACTTGAAGTTGTTGTTAATAGAAAGTCTTTTGAAAAACCAGTTAAATTGGAAAAAACTAATTAATTTAATGCAGATGCTTTCGGTTGATATTGTTGGAATTTTACCTAAAACTTATTCAGGTCATAAATATATACTTTCAGTTGTAGACGTTTTCACTAAATTTTGCTGGATATTTCCTATGATTAATGCTACTACTAAAATAATTTGTAAACTTTTTGAAAAAGAAATATTTCTTAAATTTGGTGTTCCCAAGATAATAGTTTGTGATAATGGTACACAATTTACGACAAAACATTTTGTAGATTTTATGAAAAGTTTTAATATAACTAAAATATTCTATAATACTTTATACACTCCTCAAAATAATACAGTAGAGAGATATAATAAGACTGTTGAAACTTGCATATCATGTTTTGTTGCAGACGATCATAGAACTTGGTCTACATTTTTACCCCATGTTCAATTAGCTCTGAATAATAGTGTGAATCTTGCTACAGATTTTACACCTAATTTTTTGATGTTCGGTAGAGAACTTATATTTGATGCTTATTTACATCGTCTTAGTAATTCTATTGACGATTTGAATCAACTTGAAGTTGGTCATAGAAATGCATTTGCTATTTCTCTTAATTCACTTAGTGATATTTTTGTTAAAGTTGAAGCTTATTTATTAAAAGCTTAAAAGCGTAATGCTTCTTATTATAATAGGGGTCGCAAAGTCATTTCTTTTGATGTGGGCGATACGGTGTGGAGGAGGAGTTTTGTACAATCTAATGCACCTATTTATTTTTCAGCTAAACTTGCACCTAAGTTTGTTAAGTGTAAAATCATTGATAAAGTCTCTAATAATGTTTATGTTTTGAAAGATCTGAAAAAAGGTACTGAAGGTCGATATCATGTAAAAGATATAATTAAATTTTAATTTATTTTGGTTCTCAAGCTTGGTCTTGATTTGATAACTTTGTTTGATGAAGCACGCTTCTGAAGGTATGATGAATGAAAGGTAAATAGCGTTTTGAAAGGATAGTAGGTATGTTAGGTAACTTCACATCAAAATATTGAATTCGGGATCTAGACTTTCTAAAAATAAAACTTGGGTAATTTTGGATACTATTTTATTAAATAACCTCCACCCACATATTATTACTTACATCAATTGATTTATTTATTTATTTATCTACATAATTATGTCTTATTTTTTGTGACGTAGTTATGACTTGATAAATTAGTTATGTCATAGTAACATAGCTATTTTTATTAAACCTTATATATTATATTTACTGTTATTTATTAACATCCTATTGGTGTTAATAGTATAATCAGGACTTTTTATAAGTGTTTATTTTTAGTAATAGTTTCTACTAACTGTTTTATTTGTGGAACTATTCATGTTTTGTTTGTTCGAGTTAGTTTTGTAGTTACTCGGATATGACTTTGAGTTCTTAGAACATTTTTTTTTTGGATGGAACGTTTTGTAGGGATGTCATCGGACTCTCATTGTTTTATTAGGGTTATTCTACCGCATTGTTGTAGAATACCTTATATTTTTTGACGGATCTCGGTATATTTTTTCCTTGATTTCGTATTTTTTGCTATTGTGTTCGGGAGTTCGGTGGTGTTATGCCGATCACAGTATGCAAACTCTTGCTATTGTAATCGGGAGGTCGGTTGTGTTGTGCCGATCACAATATGCATTTATCTATATTACAGCAATTTTGTGTGTAATATAGAAATATTATAGGATGTCTGTGCCCGGAAAATTGGTGGTGTTGAGCCGATCCCAGCATTCCTATTCCTTTATCACATCTTGTTGGTAGTGGTACAATGCGATGTGATTGCGTTGTTGTGATGGTAGAAATAGATAGTCAGTGGCGCAGGTGCCTAATTGAATTCATGGTGTTGACGTAGAATAGAGGTAGCTAGTCAGTGGCCGAGGTGCCTAACTGTACTCATACCGTAGTTTTGTTGTTTAAACAGCGGCATTTATGCTTAACTGTAATTGAGATAGAAGGTTGGGGAGATAGTCAGTGGCGACGGTGCCTAACTGTACTCATTGGTGTGAAGAGGGTGATGATGGTAGTCAGTGGCGATGGTGCCTAACTGTACTCATGGTTGTTTAGTTTGTTAAGAGTTAGATGAGTAACTTCTTTGCTCTTGAAGTTTTTTTGATGTTGTTTTTTATAAGACTTAAGCTTTTGTCTTAGTCTTGTTGTTTTTTATTTTTTGAAGTTGTTAGTAGTCTTACTGTACTGAGGGAGTTCGGTTTTGTTTATACCATTGACTTGGGAGCTTTATGCACTCTCATAGTGAGTTTTATTTTTTGCATAAAGGAATTTTTTTGTGAGCCTTGAATGTTTTTATCTTGTCTCATTTTAAGTTTTTTTTTGTTTTGCATGTTTTTTACAAGTGCGACTTAGAAGTTTTATCTTGCAGTCTGACACTTTTGGTCATAAATTTTATACCTTATTTTTATGGGTCTTGGGGTTTTATATACCTACATTTTATTTTAGAATCTATAGTTGTTACTTTTTGTCTTCTGTAGGTTTGTTTTAGTTTTTGTTTATTGGTCTTTTACACCAAAAAGAAAGTTCCTTTCTTTTTTATTTCGGGGAGGGATGTAATGTAACGTGCGTTTTTTTACGTCGTCACATGTTGAATAAAATTTTAAATTTCTGTGGTTTTTAGTGTAATTTTTAATAATCGTAGTGGCAACATTGGAGCGATATGTCACTTTGCGACAAAACCTTTTGACAAGATGGATTGATCTCAATCATCTTAATTCAATTTAATTTTTAATCCAGTCCCATTCCACGTTTTTATCGTCGGATTTGGGCTAGAATATTATTATTCAAGGGGATGAACCCTTGTTGTTAATGTGGATTGCTGAATTTTTGTCTGGTGAGTAGTAATATTTCTTCCTGAGACGGCATTTTGTCCGGTCGGATTTTGGAGGCTCATGATGCTAAAATATTCGTAATTTTACTTGTTACAGACTAATATCCACCTAATCACATCGATCTTGTCATCAACAGGCATCGATGTCTAATATTTTTTTATGAAATAAGCGGTAAGTAAATACCATGCGGTCGGAATTCATGACGGTTCGCTTTTGTTTTGTTGTTTTCGAAACTAATTGGAGCTATTTTTGTTACAGCCCATGGTTGGCGCTTATTTCGTGGGTTTTATTTCGTGGGTTTATTTCGTGGGTTTATTTCGTGGGTCTTATTTCGTGGTTTTTTTTATTTCGGTATGTTAATTTTAGAGTATAATGCGGTTCTCTCAATACCATGAAGTATCGTACCTAATAATAAATTTTAATTAACCTTAATGGATGCAATAATAATAATAATGATAATAATTAGATTAATACAATTCCACAATGGGATTTATTTGCTCATATTAAAAGCCTACAGAAAATAAAACTAGTGTCTTGAAATCTGGTTTTTATTGAAATTCTCCCGCTGAGAGATTAAAGGTTTCAACTCTACTCGTTCAGCAAATCCAGGTATTTATTTTATTAAGTGTGGCTCCTGGCGCCCGAATTCCATTTTTTTATATATATTTTGGAGCTCACACACTTTTTATGTATGCTATTAAGCAACAGAAGAAATAAATCTTTTAATTTTTTTTTTTTATTATTGCAATACTTTATGTCCATAACAGTAAAGATCATTTTTCTTTGCTCTGATCATCGCGGACGAAGACTGGTTTTGTAAGACATTACATGTTTGGCTGTATTTTCAGAGAAATTAAGTATAAATTCGCATCAAACATTTGAAGACTAGATTTTGCAACGACAACTGTTTTAATCAGAACATGAAATGGTTCCTTCATCGTAGATCAGAAAACGGTTGTTAAAAACGGTCCGTCTTTAGAATACTCACTCCTATGTTGCTTACAAAAGATAGCGCAACTGTTCATTGAAGTTGTTGGTTTAAACCCATGAATTAATACCTACTACACATTCCTAATTATATCCCAGGCTATTATATTACATGTTTTCAATTAGATTAGATTACCAAAATACATGGATTCAAAGCCACCGACAAAAGCTGGTTACAAATAAATTCAAAAAGATCAGTGCACTTTCCCTATTTAAAAAGAAATCAGCAACGGCATCAGCATGGCACTAATGTGATAAAATTCAGGATCAGCAACAACCCTGGTTCATCATCATCATCATCATTTCAGCCGAAAGACGTCCAATGCTGGACATAGGCCTCCCCCAAGCATCGCCACAACGACCGGTCCTGTGCCTCCCGCATCCAGCGGATTCCCGCGACCTTCACCAGGTCGTCGGTCCACCTTGTGGGGGGCCTACCCACGCTGCGCCTTCCAGTACGCGGTTGCCACTCCAGAACTATACTGCCCCATCGGCCATCCGTTCTGCGAGCAATGTGCCCCGCCCACTGCCACTTAAGTTTGGCAATTCTTCGGGCTATGTCGGTTACTTTCGTTCTCCTGCGAATCTCCTCATTTCTGATTCGATCACGCAGGGACACTCCGAGCATAGCCCTCTCCATTGCCCTTTGAGTGACTTTGAGCCTTCTTATCAGGCCCATTGTGAGCGACCACGTTTCAGTACGGTAAGTAATTACTGGCAACACACACTGGTCAAAGACTTTCGTCTTGAGACACTGCGGTATTTTGGACGAGAAGATATTGCGTAGCTTCCCGAACGCTGCCCTACCGAGTCGGATTCGACGCTTGACCTCTTTCTCGAAGTTGGACTTACCTAGCTGGACAGTTTGTCTTAGGTATACATAATTGTCAACAACTTCGAGTGTAGATTCTCCGATGTTTACGGGAATGGGTGCTATATGGGAATTCAACATAACCTTTGTCGTGTCCATATTCATTTTAAGACCCACTCTATCAGAAGCTCTACTGAGTGACTACAACCCTGGTTAGGACATGTTAATACATTATTTTTTTCATTTGTCAAAATCCTGTCAACAACACAAATGTTTTGAACTAAAATACATTTTTAGCTTTACCTTCTTTATGAGTCACATATGCATGTTCCATATTTAATAACTTTCTAGTTTTGCACAGGAACTTTAAATTCTTTTCAGGTAATTTGTCAAATAATGGATCTTCAGACTTTTGTTTTGGATCTTCTTCAAAAAACATGTACGTTCCCAGAGCACTTTCGAATTTTCCTGTTATTCAAATTTGCATTCAATATTGATAAAAACGTTAATTTTCCATTAATCTGATGATATTTTACCAAAGCAGATTAAGCAGTTATTTACACTCTACACAAAGTAGTAATTGTATTAATGTAATAATAACTATAGTAAGATAAAATTCAATACCAGTTCAATATACCAACCAATTAAGCTTTTAAAAATGTAGAAACAAACCAACCTGTAAAAAAGGTATCATCCATTTGAATAATTGGATTTTGTTCACTAACACCCAATACGTGAATAGCTCGATACTTTTCAATATTTATAGTGTCTTCAAACTCGGCAAAAACTAATAATTCTTCTTCAGCATCTGTTAATTCTTCATTCGCATTTCCGAGCATTTTTATTTTTATAGAACGTAGTAAATTTTTTTTTTTTCAATTTATTCATGACCATGGATACTTGTCCTTCAGTCGTAATCATTGAACATATTATACTTGTATCCTAGTAAAGTGATGGAAACTTTACTAGGTTTCTGAGGGGATGATGAGATAATACGAAAGTCATGTTTTTCAACTTTGTACCATTTATCCACACTTGTACACGTTAACAAGCACTTAACATTTAATAATCCACCATTATTACACATTAACACTCGAAGAAACACAAATTTTGGAAAATAATAAAAAATCCACAACACGATCTTTACGAATTTTCCCGCCAACCCGTAGTAAATAATTTTTTTTTTTTTTTTTTTTTTTTTTTTTTTATTCTTGACCATGGATACTTGTCCTTCAGTCGTAATCATTGAACATATTATACTTGTATCCTAGTAAAGTGATGGAAACTTTACTAGGTTTCTGAGGGGATGATGAGATAATACGAAAGTCATGTTTTTCAACTTTGTACCATTTATCCACACTTGCACACGTTAACGAGCACTTAACATTTAATAATCCACCATTATTACACATTAATTACTCGAAGAAACACAAATTTTGGAAAATAATAAAAAATTCACAACATGATCTTTACGAATTTTCCCGCCAACCCCCGTAGTAAATAATAGTAAACAGTGTGACCGTTTTTAAAAATCAACTAGAAAATAATGTTTTCAGTACTAAAAAATACTAAAATACATGCAGAATTATACTAAAATTGTACTAAAATAAAATTCTAATTAACTAAAAAACCTAATTTTTTCATTTTTTTTTATCAAATTTCAATGCAAATTGTGTTCTAAATATATATTTTTATACGACATTCTTAAATTAAACAAAAAAACAATGTTTCAATTTTATATGTTTAGTACGGAAGGAATTAGGTAGGTTAATGAACTAAGGGACGCAGGACCTTACCTTGGATTATCCAATACAATGTTAATTAAAACGATGATATTTTAAAAACTTCCGATACTTCGTCTTCATTCAAACCTCGATTATTTTCCTATTTCATTATATAAACTAGTACAACATCTGTGTATTTTCCTTTCCTTAAAATTTCCAAAAAAACGTTTTTTTTCCCCAAAAATACGAAACCAAACCCCGATCTTGCTATAGCACAATTTGTGGGAATAACCGTAATCTATTAATTTGTACAAACTACTTTAAAAAAGAGACAAATTATACATCTGTGATAAGCATCAGACAAAGACAAAACTAGGCCTATGAATGAAAGTTATTATTATTTTATTATTATTATTATTCATTTATTAATCAGATAACAAGGATCTATAATGTGTTAGTTATAAATGACTTAAAAATATGTTAGTATTATAGTTAGGTAGTCTAAAAACTTGTAATTATTACAGCCAAACCCGAGTAGTAAAATCACTTCTGCCTAACTAGCACCTGCATGAAGTGATTCAGGATTGGCGAATCTATTTTATCCACTAACATCTTCAAAATGCTGTTAGGACTTGACCGTGTTCTCTGTAAAAGCGAGGCCGTCTTAATCCTTACCATGGCGTAGAAGTCACGAACGCGTGCCTGAGCGAACAAACTAGAGGCACTACAAAAACGCGGCAGCCCCAAAAGCATTCTGAAGCTGTTATTGTATTGGACCCTCAGGGCGTCCAGTGTTTTCCGCGTGTAGCTGGCCCACAAGCTGCTTGTGTAGAAGGTTTGACAGTAAGCTTTAAATAATGTGATCTTCACTTCCTTGCTACAACAAGCAAACCTGCGCACCAGCATATTGTTTCTCACAGCTAGAGCCCTGCGCTCGCGATCGATGTCCTCATGATCTTTAAGGTCCTCCGTTACGTAGTGCCCTAAATATTTAAATTGACTCACCCTTTTTAAGGGCTGGCCAGTAAGGGTGATAATTGGCTCGTATATCTGTTTCCTACCGGGGGCCTTAAAGATCATGCAGACACTCTTTTTACAATTATAAACCAGACCGTGGCTAGCAGCGTACCCTTCGCAGTATTCTAAAAGCTCCCTTATGGAGCCGGCCGTTGGACCCAGCAGCACCATATCGTCCGCATAACTGAGGTTATTGACGCATATGTTGTCAATCCAACATCCGATCCGTTTACTGCTGAGTCCAGCGATCAGCTCATTGACATATAGGTTGAAAAGCTTGGGCGAGGACAACCCCCCCTGTCTCACCCCACATTCCAACCTATACGCAGTAGAAAGTGAATTCTTCCATTTCACATTGTTCACTTGGTTAGAATACCAATACTGAAACACACGTATAATTTCAGCTGGCACGCATGCTTCCCCGAGCTTTTTCCATAATATTTCATAGGACACTAGGTCAAAAGCTTTGGAAAGGTCGAGAAAACATGCGTACACAGGTGTGTGTCTATCAGTATAATATTGGACAGTCTGTTTGAGACTCACTATTGTGCTTTCAGTGGAAAGTCCAGGCCTAAACCCGAACTGAGCGTCGTGTAATTTTAACCATTTGTTGAGAGTGTCATCCAACAGACTGTCCAATACTTTAGCCATTACAGTGGCAAGCGAAATGGGTCTGTAGTTACTCACGTCCGAGACATCACCAGTCTTACTCTTTATAATTGGAACAACCAGTGTGTGCATTAGCTCAGGAGGGAGATAGGAATGACTTATACATAAGGAATAAAACATGGACAATACTCTCGGACAGTGCGCACCCACAAATTTCAAGTGCTCGATGCTGAGACTGTCGTGCCCCGGAGACTTGCCTCGACTCATTTTCTGTATTACAGATGATACTTGTTTAGCTGAGAAACAAATGAGAGGGCTATTGTGACAGATCTCAGCATCGACCACCGATTTAGAAGGCCCCAGCGGCGAGGAAACACGAAAATGATTCATAAAGGTGTTCGCAATTTCCTCTGGTGAATTGCAGCCCGCTACTGTCACCGGCACAGCTGGTTTAAGATCAAGCCGGGATGTCGACTTCCAAAACCGGCTAAAGTTCTTTGACGATCTTTGAGATGTTATTATGTCCATTTTGATTTGATTTTGATGATTTTGGCACCATTTAAGCTTGCCTTTAAAAATCTTCTGGTTTTCACGCATCTCCTCCCAAACTCTGCCGGAATTGGGTTTATTATAAAACAACCATGCCTGATACTTAAACCTTGCCTCCACGTAAGCAGCGCGAACATGAGTTATTATTGCCAGAAAATAATACCAAAAATATGCTATAAAAAGATTGTCAAGTTAAAATTGTACCAAAAAATACCAAAATCTGAAATAATACCAAACAAATACTAAATCAATTTTGCGTAGGCCAAATTATACCAATTTGGTATTGAAAATACCAAAAACGGTCACACTGATGGTAAATAAATTATCTTAGTTCCTTAGATTATGAACACTACAGATGGATTCCTAACTACGTTAGAGTATGTGGGAAAGAAATGGACTTATGCCACTGCTCCTAAGATAGAGCAAGAAATATTATATCGCCATCTCTTACATGTTACCCATATTTTCGTTGTCACACTTTTAAAGTTTGACAAACAAAGCGTTCGGTCTGTCAAACTAAAGAGTTTTATTAATTGTGCTTCGTAGTTTTCTATAATTTTATGGTGAAACTTCGTGATAAAACACTCATACAGTTCCGTGATATGGTCGGGTGTAGTGTGTTAGGCTGCAAGAGCCGCAGCGAGCAACACATTGAAGGATTAACTTTCCACGGGTAAGTGGCATTTTATATCTAAATTGTTGTGTTTATTTAACTACATACAATGTGTTTCTACAAGTACGTAAGTGTTAATTATTTTGAACCCATTTCTTATAGAAATATTAGCAGTTTTCAGCGTTTTCTAAATAACATAACCTAAAATATTTCCGTGTTTAGTGTTGCCATGATAGACATGTTTACGTTCCCAGTATTTAGGGTGCTACCTGTTATATGGTGGTTTTTATTAAATTGTTGAAGGAGACGTATGTTTTAAATAATTCCGTGATTAGTGCTGCTGTGATTTACGTAATTATGTACCCATTATTTAGGGTGTTTTTAATTTTCATCTTTATTTATTGATGAAGTAGATTGGTTTATATGGTTGTTTTAGTATTATGTGTAGGGTACACACAGTGTAGTATGTGTGTAGTATAAAATTTTTTTAGCCACTAACAAGGCAATGGCTCATATGGTTATGACCATTTTGAAAAAAAACATTGAGAAACCCACATTTACTACGTTGAACGACCATGTTAGAGATCAAAACCCGCTGGATAGCCACCTCGTAATCCTAATAAAAGCTGTTGCATTAAAATATTTAGATGTACGAATACATCACCTTATAAAAACTGTTTCACAGAAAGGTGATCGAGTGAGAAACTTTCATACGAAATTGATTCTGTTTAAAGGCCAATAAATTACACTTAAAATTACAATAAATCCTATACATCCAATCAATATCCAAAATATATCTATGTATAAATATATCCAAAAAAAATTACAATAAATCCTATTTTTCCAAAATACTTTATTTAATTTCCCTTTTCTAAATTACCTTTACATACATACGCGATTCATAGACGAGAGTGTAGGAGCCACTGGCTTCCATTAAATGTTAATCCGGCAAATAACTTGAACAAAGATGGTACGAATGCGCTTGTTACTATACTCAATACTGACATAGAGGTTAAAATCGTTTAAACTGATCACTGCGCATTTTCAAGTTATTTTCTACGTACGCTAAGAGCCCTTAACTTAATCTCAAAAAAATGGGGGTAAAAATCTTAGTGTGGTATCACTGAAGTAAAAACTATTGCTATCTAAAAGGGGCACGTCGATTTTCTATCTATAGTGTTCTAAATCTATGCTTAGTTCACAGAATAAATTCTATGTCTTTGTTTTTGTCATTTTGTACCACAGACCAAGTAGAGATGCTACGCATTTTTGTACACCAAAGAGTATATAACCACTACGTTTTTTGTACACTAGTCAAAGATACAGTGTTGCCGGCAATCAAACAAGAAAAAGTCCGAAACCGCATAAATAGGTACCAGAAACTACCCGTTCTGTCAAATTGTTTTTTTTTTTTTTTTTAAATTATCATGTTTTTTACCTTTTCGTTTATAGTTTTAAATCAGGTATCTATGGGGCGTCACGCCAGACTGACGTGATAAAAATATTAGGGGGCCAGGGGGTCTAGACAAGATCCACTTTCCGCAAACGCCTAACGCCTGCGGAAAGGAAAAAATGTATGGAAATGACATAAGCTTGAGAGATGTCACGTGACTGTTGCTAAATTGGTAGACAAAATCCCACATTGATCCGTGCGGAAAAGTTAGCGTTTAAACCCAACGCCAATCTTCATATAAACGGTTGACAATGGTAGACAAGCGCCATGTTTGACTACGGAAAACGCTATTTTTTCTGTTCCGCAACACGATAGTTTAGCGTGAGCTCGGACCCTGACGCTAAAGCGTAAACATACGTATTTGTATATTTTTTCTGTGTATTTTATAATGATATTTCCTTAAATTAAACTTTAATTTTATTCTAAAATGCATTCGCTGAGACTATTGTGTGCTGCCAATGGCCTCTAATAACGAGGAATCACTAATAAGACGTCGCACAAGAACATAATATAATCCTCTGTGATATAATCGCAGAGAATTGGAAAAATCTGGATTTATTCAGCGTTTTCAGCATAACAAACGGTGTTTTTGGCGGTTATGTACCGATTCAAGACGTTCTACAAGGTTAAAAGGAACCCAGGAAATAAATTTAGAGATAAAGGTAAGTTTTGACCGTTTCTATTTCTGCCTTGAACTTTTATTGCAATACCGTTTATATGTTTGACAGTAATAATAAATGCATCTACACTACTATAGGTAAATAATTGTGAACTTTCTTTACTATTTAAACATTCAAACTCTGTTGTACTCTGAGCTTATTAGCAACTGGTTCATACCAATGTGTTATATGGCTAAATCAACACTTGGTACAGAGAACAGCGAGTAGGTGCATAAGACAAGTAGTTGAGGCCCTAAGCCATTCTACTATTGTAAATAAATGGATCCTATTTCCGAGTTCGCAACAAGAACGAGCCAACATAAGACTTGAGTGAGTTAAATTTATAAAAAATATATAGATGCATTATGAAAAAATTCTACCGAATAAATTGAAAATTCAATAATATCAAATATGAGCTGCATTTTTTTCTAAGCTAATCATCATCATCATCATTTCAGCCGAAAGACGTCCACTGCTGGACAAAGGCCTCCCTCAAGGGGGGGGGATATGCCATAATGGCCACGCTTGGCAGGCAGGTTGGCGATCGCAGTTGGTTGTTTAAATACTCAAAGATTGCTGCTGCCCATCCTCTGTTGAATCCGTTAGTCGCCTTTTACGACACCCATGAGAAGAGAGAGAGTGGTGCAATTCTTTAAGTCCAGCACCACACGGAACTAAGATAAGCTAATGGGTACTAAAAAGTAACCATTTTGAAGATTTTTTGGTACCTATGTATATTAAGCAAGCACACCATTTATCCCAGTGAAATGATAAAATTCTGTTTTGACAAACATCCCCGGTGAGACAGTAAGGGGCAGTAATATAGCATATAAACTGTGGAGATAAAAATTCACTCAGGAACAGTATATGTAGGTACCTATATTTTTATTGTTAATAATTACTTAAGTACAATAAAAAACCAAAAAAAGTGTAAATAAATTGTATAATACCGAAAAATAAACAGTTAATAAATAATAACTGAAAACAATGTCAAAATAACATGAGTTTGTAGCAAAATTACCAACAGTTGATACAGATTGATACAAAATAAAATTAGTCATAAAATTACACGATGTCAAAGGCAATAATAAAAATAAAGATCCAATGTCAAAAGTAAAAAATAGGAAAATAATTACACATGATCCATTTTCAGATTCAGATTACACTCGTCAATGTGTTAGTAAAGTAGCTTATGTTAGTATCATTAATTCCATATATTTTATCAATAAAATAATATAGTTACATAATAATTAACTTTATAGGTACTTAAAAAAAAATACCCAACGTATAACATTGTCAGTCACCCCTAGTTTCTAAAAGACTGATCAACACAAAAAATAACGAATCAGTAGGCTCGAATACTAGTCCACTTAGGAAGTGGAATCCGGGCGAAATACTAATGCTCCTACATTATCAATAAACTTTTGTATTATTTCGTGACGCATTCTATCATTTTGTAAATGTGCTTCTTCCACCCGAACACGCTGTGCTTACGCTCGAACTCTCTCCGCCTCAAGTTCGACGCGTTGAGCATCTATTCTCAATCTCTCCCTTTCTAATTCCAGATGACGTGCATTGGACTCTCGTTGCAGCCGCAGACGACCTTGCTCGATAGCCACAAATTCACTCGTGGGTCGTGGCCCGATCGAATGGCCCTTGTCGATGTCTGCGCTGCTGTCCAGTAAGGCGGGGGCGACGCGGACTTGAAAAACTGGACACTGGCGACCTTTCTGCAAACAAATTTAGATAATGATATAAAATAAAATAATGATTTAGGCTGCATGCAAAATAGTTATATTCGTTTATACATAAGTAATTACCTTGTGCAGTTCTGCTGAATGATTGTCCTCTCAAGGAGGTGGTAAGAGCCGGTCGAATCGGAGTAGATGCTCGTTCTGAAAATATAGAAATAATTTATTTGGTAGTATAAATTCTATGTTACAGTAGACGACGGTTCTGTCATCTCGTGTGATTGACTCTGTGATGGTACCAACGCCTCTTGAAGTTGTATCTGTGGAGGCATTTATTATTAATACAACACAAGCTACATTTCTCAATCGTTTTTATTAACTAGCTGGGTAGTCTGGGTACTATCTTTGAATGCATTCTTTACAGATAGAAAATGGTGATAGTATTCGCACTATCATATAGAATACAACATGTTATTGAAATAACTGAAAACCACTTAAGGGGTCATTGTACTCATCAGTATGAATAACTTTTACTATGGGACTAACCCGGAAATCGCGAAAAAAAATCTTCTGTTCCCTACATTTTGTCGATTTATGTGAACACAAATATATGAATCAGCTGATTTTTTTTCGCGATTTCAGGGTTTGTCCCATAGTAAAAGTTGCTTATATGAGTATAATTACCCCTTAAGATGTTTTCAGTTATTTCAATAACACGTTGTATACAAATATCTCGAAAATATAATGGTACATAATATATGATAATATCCATCTGATATTCGACCACAAAATCATGCAAGCCTTCCAAAGGGTTGGCTTCTGTAAATATTAATTATCTTTTAATTTTATTATAGAAATAATTAGTTAATAAGCATGCCAAATTCAACTGAAGTTAAAGAAATTTTATGTGTGTAATATCATTACATATTATGACAGTGTATTGTAAGACATTTTTTATGAAAACCTAACATTAATGTCACCTCAAAGCCTGTTTCTTCTCCAGCTTGTTGGCCAGTAACAAAGGCCACACCCATTATCTTTAAAATTCTCTCCTCAAAGAGGACTTAAAGGCTTTCCCTTACTAGGACCTCCACCAGTGCCATGTATGTCACGATTGTTGACAGATACCTTCTTTTTTGTTTTTGTTTTCCAATCGGAACATACATTACATATTATGACAGTGTATTGTAAGACATTTTTTATGAAAACCTAACATTAATGTCACCTCAAAGCCTGTTTCTTCTCCAGCTTGTTGGCCAGTAACAGAGGCCACACCCATTATCTTTAAAATTCTCTCCTCAAAGAGGACTTAAAGGCTTTCCCTTACTAGGACCTCCACCAGTGCCATGTATGTCACGATTGTTGACAGATACCTTCTTTTTTGTTTTTGTTTTCTAATCGGAACATACCTATGGCATATAAAGCATGATAGACTGTTATAATATAATTTAATATGCACTTTTATGTAAGATACCACTGCACCAGCCAATATAAATTTATGTGCCCTAGTTTTATATACTTACATATTTGTTTGATAAATAGAATAAATATATTGTTTGCACCACAACCAATTAAGTTTTGTTGAAACATTAAAAATATCTTATTACCCTTTTCCATTTATCAGCAGTTTTGTTTACACCACCTCCACCCACAGAGTTGAGCATATCGCTTAGCTCCTGCCAAAACCGGTCAGCCTTTTGCCTCCCTTGAGGGCCAACAACTGCCCTTGAAAGATCTCCGTTCCTACAAATAGAAAATAGTGTAAATTTCAATTTATATACTTTCTATACATTATCAAAGCCTATTGCACTGTTTACTGATGTACACGGGCCTCTCCCAAACTGTGCTACAAAGTCATCCACCACTTTTCATATATTTATTTGTCAACACAAGTTAGTAGTACCTATTGAAGTTTAAATATTAATGTATCTTGTATTATTTAATATAAGTACCTACCTACAAATGCATGACCCCATTTTGGAACAAGAACCCAATTGTTTAATAGTTCGTGCCGTTCGTGGGATCACATCATTGTTTACATTAAACATTCCATGAACAAAGAGTTTGATTCGGAAATGGAATTTTAGGAACTAAAAGCGTAATAAAGTGAATAAAAATTACCTTTCCATGAATTCCAACATGATAGTAAATTGCTCAAAACTAGCCCGAAGTCTATTTTCCATCTAGAATCAAAAAAGAAAGATTCTTTATTTCAACGATACAGAATTCAACTTGTGGTTATCGACTTCATGAACATTCACTTTATACGCCACTCACTATATATTGTCTGAATTAATTGCATAGGTACTTACTTTATTTGATTAAAATTATGAACACTGCTCAACTTGTCTCGAATAAATTTTAATCTTACGAAATTACCGCGCGATCAGCGTTTTGTTAGTGACAATGACACCAACTTTGACATCTGTCACACGCTATTCCATAGACACTAGCGTGGGTCGAAACGGGTTCGTGCGGAATATGCGTTAGCAGCACAATGTGTAACTTGTCTACCGTTTTAGTCACGCTAACGCAAAGGCGTTAGCGTGTGCGGATAAAGAAGCGTGTGGATTTTGTCTAGGCCCCCTGAGGTGGCGAATATTTTTTTGTATAATTTTCATGTAAGTAGGTATGTTTGTATTTTTTGTGTTTTATGCAAATGAATATATTATATTCAAGAATGTCTTTCTGTGTGGATTCAGGATTTTGCTTACCCAAAAGTAAGGGACGATTCTTCTCTTATAATCAAACACCAAAACGTTTTTCAATATGGCAATTAATCATAAGAAAGATAGTAGAGTCATGAATCTATATAGTAGGATAACACACTATGTGACTTAAAACGAGCACAGTGAGAGGTCCACAAAACTATTGCATTTCTTTCTACTAGGGTGTCCAAATAATATTTATTCGTGGATTTTCTCAAACTTAATGTTATCGTTTCGAAAACTAAGAGGGGTCATTGTACTCATAATGAAGTAGATTATATGCTTTGACTTTATTTATATATTTTTCTTACCCCGAGTAGAATCATTATATCAAATCCGTTCAGCCGTTTCAGTGTAATGGAAGAACAAACTAACATCCATACTTTCGCATTTATAATATTAGTAGGAAGTAGGTATGGACATTGTCAACACGGCCTGCTGGTTTACGGTAGGCAAAGTCGATGTTTTATTAATTTTATTTTCATGGATCTTTGGTGTCAATTCTCTTGTTCACGCTACTTCAACAACTCAACTATCGCTCTCTTTTATTAATAGTAGATACAAGAAAGAGATGGCAACAATTTTAGAACTGTCAAATTAGTTTACGTGTTACATTTCACTGTATTTTAGTGGGCACGTTCCGAAATCACGACTAAACTTGTATAGAAATTTAAATTCCGACTAATTTGACAACGTTTAAATTGTTTCCATCCCTTTCTGTTATCTCCTATCAGTAAAAGAGAGCGATAGTTTAAAATAAGTGTAGTTCATGAACAAGAGAATCGACACCATTGCCAACTTTGCTAATTCTACGTGTGCAAAGATATTATACAACGTGTAATTGAAATAACTCAAAACCTCTTAAGGGGTCATTGTACTCATCAGTAATAAGCTGTTCCCTGCATTTGTGTTCACATTACACGACAAAATGTAAGGAATAGTTGTTTTCGCGATTTCGGGGTTGTTCCCATTATTTAATTAACATCCCGGGAAACCTCGAAAACGACATATTGATATCATCATATCCATATTGATTTTATTTAAAAAGTCACGTCCACCATCATGGATCTCAAAATTGATGTTATATTCATAATCATCACCCCGGGAAACCTCGAAAACGATACCCATATTGATTTTATTTAAAAAGTCACGTCCACCATCTTGGATCTCAAAATAGATGCTATATTCATAATCAGCACCCCGGAAACCTCGAAAAAGATACCTATATTGATTTCATTTTAAAAGTCGCGTCCGCCTTCTTGGATCTCAAAATAAATCTTATATTCGTAATCAGGACCCCCGAGAACCTCGAGAACGATATCTGTATTAATTTTATTTAAATTTTCGCATCCGCCATCTTCGATGTCGAAGTAGATGTTGTATTCGTCATGCACCACCCAATGCGGGCCCGACACGCATCGGCTCTCTGTGGTTTGCGCTTTAGAGTTCCTAAGACTGTGGTACAACCATGGGCGTATTCAGAATTTTGTCATCATTCAACGTAAATAGAAATAATCTACTTTTTCTTTGATTTGAATGAATGAGTTTTTTTTCAAAATACACGCTAAAAACGATAGACGACTTTGTGGGATTCCTGGAATTATTTTTTCCCGATCTGTCATTCATAGTCATCTTTGGGATCCAATAAAAAAACCAAATACATTCGTGCATACAACGCATGGTCACCCTAGTGTGTCAGTGCGTTGTAAATATTAAAACCATATGAAAACACTTTACCTGTGAAAAGTTAAGCCACAGCCAGGATATGATTATTTTTTACAACCACGTACGCAACAAAAATTCACAAAAAAAAAAAAAAAATGGTTCATCATTATCAGCCCGTTACTGTTCCACTTCTGGGCACGGGCCTCTTCTCGGAAGGATTCAGGCGTGAGTCCACCACGCTGGCCTACTGCGGGTTGGTGGACTAAACACCATCAAGAACTGTATGAAGCACTCTCAAGTGGGTAGGTTTCCTCACGATGTTTTCGTTCACCGTTAAAGTAAAAAGTTATAATCAAATTCTGATTCGCACTTTCTGATTAGTCCTTGTGGTGCCGGACTTAATGAATAGCACCACCCTTATCTCTTCTCATGGGTGTCGTAAAAGGCGACTAAGGGATTCACCAGAGGATGGGCAGCAGCGTTCTCTGAGTATTTAACCAACCAACTGCGATCGCCAACCCGCCTGCCAAGCGTGGCGATTATGGCATATAATCCCCCCCTTAATTGGGGGAGGCCTATGTCCAGTAGTGGACGTCTTTCGGCTGAAATGATGATTCGCACTTGAATTCGAAAAGTCAGAGGTGTGGGCCGGGTACGAACTCAGATCCCCTGCAAGGAAGGCAAGCATTCAACCACTAGGCTATACTTTAAATTACTATGTTATAATGTTCATTCCGGGACCCATCTGAAAACCAGTGCTGCAACATTTCGGTGTTGTAGCATATGCTGAGATGGGCTTTTTAGTCTTTTACTTTTTTGTCTTTTTAGTTTTTAGGCATATTATTTTTAATTTTATTGTTGATGTGTTATTTTTTTCTCTCGCCTGAAACGAGACTAAAATAATTATTTTATTTCTTTCTTTCATTTTGTTTGATTTATGTAAATGCAATGTTTGATTTATGTAAATGCAATGATAACATTGTAGATATAAATGTAAAACCAAGTAGTTAATTAAGTATTAATTTTCCTTGCAGGTAATGTACTTTCAAATAACAGTTGCATACTCATGTTTTAAGCAAATAAATTTTTCATTCATTCATTCATTCATTCATTCACAGTCCCTTCAACACTGAAGACGATGACTCCTGTGGCAAGGAAGATCCTGTGGATGCAAATCAAACAAGAAAATGTAGAAATTTATTCTGATTAGAAATAATTGGAAGCATTATGTTTATAGGATAAAATTGAAAAATAAACAGATTTATGTAAAAGTAATGGTTTTTATTTCACATTCACTATAAAAAATAAAATATTAGCAATGCATGTATAGGTACCTACCTACGCATGAATAAGAAACAAAAGCCTTGTATCCAAGGTCGAAATTTAAATACCTTTTACTTGGGTGGAAGTTGAAAAAAATGTATTATCTGTGCTTGTCATTTTTTTTATTTATTATTGAGGTTCACAGACGAGGTTACTCTTTGGTTCTATAGTGACCAAATTTTTTGTTCAAGTCTCAGATGAGAAACCGTTCAAGTTTTTGTTTTTTGAGCACAGACCTACTTATCATCTAAGGTTCGGAGCACAGGTTCGGAGATTGTCGTCTGATGCGTAGCATCTCTACTTGGTCTGTGCAGTGAGTTGTGTTCGAATATAACCGAAAAAAACCGGTTATTTAAGAAACCGATAACCACTGGTTAATTTATTAAAAAACCGTTACTCGATTGAGCACTATTTTACTAGTGTATCTGTGTATTATCGGATAAATTTTCGTAGTTTTTCGTTTTTTACTACCGTATTGGGCGTGTATCAGAATTAAACTGAACGCAGACTCTTTATTGTCTTTAAATTCGAGAAATACCCGGTAAATATAAATAAAATATAAATACGACGTAAGCGGACGAGCAAATATGCACAAATATAGGCAATTACGACCTCCACACGATCGCATTCACCTGTATTTATTGATGGGCATTTAACCGGATAAATACTAAAAATGGATAAATACTCATAAATATCCATTTTTATTCGAGTATTTATCCAAAACAGCGGATAAATATTTTATGTGTACAATTTTTGTTTCTTGTATGATATGTAACGTAAATTTGCTTATTTTACACACAAAATAATTGGTTATTAAATGAAAATCTGAAATTATAGAATTGTGCCTTATTATAATCAATTCTCTACACTATTACTTAAGTCGTAAATGTCGAAAAGTCTGTTTATTAGGTTTTTTTCGCGAAAACTAGCTACGGGTCCATAGAACACGAATCAACCTTTATTTTAAATCATGTCTGTCTTACTGTTTATCTCAGCACGTGAGAACGGCTGAAAGGATCGTGATGAAACTTTACAGTTGTATTGGTATTAGCCTAACTTACGGTATATTCCACTTTGTTGTGTGGAAAAATTGAGGTATGTGGTAGATCCTGAAATACAGCTTGACCCCTCTATTGTATGAAGTAACATATTAAGTAAAGGGCATGATTGAAAGAAAAGAAAGAAAGAAAAATGGTTTATTGTCTCAGTTAACGGCGCACGCGCGGATTGTTGTTTGGTTACGGTTTCCTAAATATTACAACTAGTCCAGTTATTTAGTTGAACTAGATACCTATTGTTATCGAGTTTTGTTTTCATTAAAATCAGCTAGAGGGATGAAAAATGAGAAATATAACACAATTTTTTTTTTTTACAATTTATGTATTCCTGTGTGTTCGTACCTCATCACGTAACAATGGCTGAACAGATCATAAAGAAACGTTGTACTTACATATGTAATAGCTTAACTTACAAATTCAGGTGCGATTTATCTCAATTTGTTAGGTAAATCCTGGAATACAGCTTCACCTGTCTATTGTATGAAGTTGCATACGAAGTAGAGGGTATATTGTATGAAGTTGCATATGAAGTAGAGGGTATGATTGTTGGTTGGTTGCGGTTTCCTAAAAATACAGCTAGTCTAGCTATATAGTTGAACTAGATGTTGTTATTGAGTTTTATTTTCGTGAAACCCGGCTATGGGGGATAAAAATTAGAAAAGTAACAAAAACCATAAATTTTTGGAGGTGTTTTATCTCAATTACTTGAGTAGACCCTGAGATAAGTCTTGAACCTTCTATTGTGGGCAGTCGCATAAAAATAATGGTCGTAATTTTGATATAGTGAGCAAAAGAGAATTTATCTGAGACCTTCATGCTTAAAGATTACGTACGCTAAAAAGGAGTACTTAGGTATCATTCATCTAAAATACTCATCAAAATCACAGATTGATCAGTCAAAGTAACCCATTGGAGTCAGAATCTGAATTTAATGGCTGGTTCACATTATTCCAGCAGCATTCTAATCCAGGCTTGGTTAATTTGGTGATATTAACATCCCCAATGCCGTTTCAACTGAATTTGTAGATTTGTTTTTTCAATACAACCTTTCGAATAATTTCACTGCATCTTCCGGGTGTCTTGAGGTATTCAATGATATTCACAATATCTTGATTTAAGCGTTCTTTGCCTTTTGCAGTAGTTGGACAGACAAGTTCGTTCAAATCGTAAGACATGTGCGATAGCAACTCTATATAGTTTGTATACATGTTTATCAGATCTTTTGCTTTTATTTTATCGGGATATTATGGAACTATCTACTAACTTACTCTGTGAATGTACTGGGGCCTCATAATAGAAGATTGTAGCCAGCCTGACTCAGTCTAACACAAAGAAAAACCACCTACTTCATCTTCCTTGTCTTGCCTTCTGGCACCTGCTGCAAATGCATATATTAGTGGGTGGCAGGACTGGCAGGGCGGTGCTGCGTATTGCATCAAAGCTTGACGACCTAGTTTTGGAAGAATTAACACTAAATATTGTAACTTCATATTTTGTATGTCATGGATTTCCGCAGAGTAACGCCTGATTCCATTCTTTATCAGAAGATTGGAAAGTTCATGGTGTACAACTACGTTAGGACAGTACACTATATCAATCACACACGCTTTACAGTTCTATACAATTCTGAAATATGGCACACGGAGCATTTCCTTGCATTAAAAAAAAAATGTTTATTTTGACTGCCAAGCGGATCGTGCGTATCTATTTTCCAATGATTTCCATCCCTCAACAAAATAAAATATATAAATCAAAGAGAACATGAAATTCCTAGGTAATAGTATGAAATTCTAGTTTCAAACCACTTTGCGACGCAAAGCTAAGTTCTAGATTTTACGGGGCGCGGGGGGTGGAAGAGCTAAGTAAGCAAAACCAGAAAAATATCTATCAGAGACGCATAAAATATATTTATCCACCATTTTGGATAAATATCCGATAAATACGGGTAAAAACGAGTATTTATCCATTTCTGATAAATATCCGAGTTTTTATCATTTTGATATTTATCCACTGCCCATCACTGCCTGTATTCACCGATCATTAGCCATCTTTAAGAAAGCCCTTTAGATATTATAGAAAATTTTATTAAAAATTAAGGTGGTTTATACTCATAGGTTTTAACCGGAGAAAAACCGGTTATTTGTGAAAAAAAACCTAAAATCACCGGAGCAGTTTGAAGTTTGAAAAAAAAAAAATGTTGCAAAACATATTTTTTTGGGGAAAAAAATGAATATGGGGAAAATTCTGAAACTCGATCTCGCAACCCTGACGGCAAGGCAAGTACCACGCGAATCGAGCAAGCAGATAAATTTTCGTTTAATTAATATTGAGTAATTGTGAAACCAGTGGTGGTATCATCAGTGCAAAAATGTCTGACTGGGATACAGTCACGATTCTCCGTAAAAAGCCACCTAAAGCATCAGCTCTAAAGACTGAACAAGCAGTAAATGCGGCACGTCGTCAAGGTTTACCAGTTGACACTACACAAAAATATGGAGCTGGAACCAATAAACAACACGTTACCACTAAAAACACGGCTAAGCTGGACAGAGAAACAGAAGAATTGCGCCATGAAAAAGTTACTCTTGACCTGGGGAAGCTTATAATGCAGGGAAGACAATCTAAAGGCATGAGTCAAAAGGATTTGGCAACTAAGATATGCGAGAAACCTCAAATTGTTAATGATTACGAGGCCGGTCGTGGCATTCCAAACAACATTGTTCTGGGTAAAATAGAAAGGGCAATTGGACTAAAACTTCGTGGAAAAGAACGTGGCCAGCCACTACAGCCTCCTGGAGTGAAGAAATAACGGATTCCCTGGGAGGCGAAGACTTAACTCCGATTTGTTTATTGCATAATTATAATTCTATCTCATTTTTGCTGTTGTATGTGTTCTCTCATTATTATTAATGTATACTTACAAAAACTAACAAAGTAAAATAATGTAAACATTTATTTTCCTCTGGAATGTTCCATCTGTAATGTGCAACGTGTTACCACCAAGGAAAATATGTTCAGATTACAATACATTTGGAGATAGTGGTGGAGTGGTGATGTGATATGCAATAAAATAGCTATCTAAGATTGATTTACATTTTATTATAAGTTTTTACATACATATATAAAGTAATTGGGATTTATAGGTTATGTTCTGTTACAGACTTGCAACCAAGCCACATTAATATATAATTCTGATCACCTTGTTCCACTTGTGGTGATTAGTTGTATGAAACCTTGAAGCTGTATTAGGAAATAATATGTACTCTCATGTACTTATTGTTTTTGTGATGTTCAAAAAATTTCAAGTGATCAGAAAAACGTGTTGCAATGCAGACATTGCCGTTGTTGTGCAATACAGAGGAAATCTATTGTCATTGTTTTGATTGCACCATTGCTGTCACAGAGAAAAAAAATCACTATTGCTGCTGCTTCTGACAACTGCATAAACAGAATAAGTATCTGAAATGAGTAAAGACCTTTAGTCACAAAATGAAAATTCCATCAAAGGTGGTATTTAATCGCTATGTTTTAAATTCCATTGTTGATTTTGTGAGGTTTCTTTTTATTGGTTTGAGATTTAAATATGTAAACATTTTTATAGGTTAGTTTAGAAGGCATGGGCTGACATTCAAATACCTACTTGTAAAATAATTAAAGGGTTGGATAATAAAATATAGTTACAAAATCCCTAGTTATGTAGTAATTAATATCATGGCGGACCCACATCACCAAATGACCTAATCACACCACTGGTGGAGTCATGTATTTTTTAATTCCCTTGGCTGAAATTAAACTTAGTTTTGGAATGGAATATTTCTAAATAAAATAAAAACTGGCCAAGAGCATGTTGTGAAATGCTCAGTATAGGCATGTAATGTAAGTACTTATAGAGAGCAGGGAGCAGCTTCCGTAGAGCAGCTGTAATTAAAAACTAATCTAATAGAACAAAGAATCAAAATGATAATGGTGGTATGGTGAAGTGTAGGTAAACAAATAGAAGGCTAGGTATCAAAGGACATCATTCAAATTAGGCCTTTTCTGAAAGTGCCAGAAAAAAATAATGTTAATATCGTTAGAACTGTTCATTTGGATCAATAGTTATTATGGCACCAAATCTGTGGGGTGATTCTGTAACCTTCTACAAGGGTTCGAAAAACAGATAATTTCATATGAGAACTTGTCATTTTGAGCAACAATAGGTCATTTTGAGCGATTGTTATTATGAAAAAAAAAGCCGTGGGGTCATTCTGTGTACTGTTATAAGACTTTGAAAAATTGACATTTCTTACAAAAGCTCCTCATTTAGAGCAGGACGCAAATAACACATATACGCAAGCTCAGGTGATTCAGGCAACCTGTGGACGACACTGGTTTATCTGCTAACTCCACCCCGAGTGAGACAAAGACATTCAAAAAGCTGTGTGTGATTCTCTGTTCAGTTTTAAGGTTTTGAAAAATAGAGATTTTCATATGGGAGCTCATCGTTTTGAGCCACAATGGGTCATTTGGAGCAATTTTTATTATGGGACAAAAGCTGTGGGGTCATTCTGTGACATTTTCATACAAGAGCTTGTCGTTTTCACAAATTGTTTAAGGCACGAACAACGCATAAACACAAGCTCAAGTGCACAATAAGCTACCTACAGACTATATCTACCGGTTTCTATGCTCTTTCCACCCCTTTGTGAGAGTGAGCGAGACAAGACATTAAAAAACGGAAGTTTACCTATTTCGTATTATTGACATCTATCTGTCCAAGTCCTATGATGATGTGCCTATTTGTGTCTTTACGTAACGAAAATGTTTGATGATTTGCTCAGCCATGTATGGGCATATCACAAATGGAACTTGGCAGGCGCAGCGACAATATCGATCCTGTAGGGGTAAGGTATTATTTATGGTAAGTGAAACAAGCTTTAGCCCCACCTGATGAGCAACTTTTGCCCATAATAACTACAATACCACCTCGACTGTTGTCTAAACGGTATTGCAAATCACGTTCGCCAAAGCGAACGTTACGAACGAAGCGTAAGATATGAAGATGGAAAGTGGAAATGTGATTGTAATTATGTATCCAAAGTATATAAAATCTATGGGAATGATGGGGTCTAGTGAGCGAGCGCAACGCCCGAAGCCTAACCTATCCGAGTCAGGGTGCCACAATTTTCGAGTTCTCTTCGCTCACTCTGGCATCCTAGATTCCCTCAGTTTTTCTTTATTAATACTTTAGTTACCCTACGCGATCGATATGGCTGATACCCAATCATGGCTGGGCAAATCTTCAAACGTTCATCTTTTGCATTTTAAGTTATACATACATATTATCACGCCTGTTTCCTATTGGGGTAGGCAGAGACTATGGATTTCCACCTGCTACGATCCTGACACACACACCTCTTTCGCTTCATCTACGTTCATTACACTCGTCATGCATGCTCGTCGGTTTAGAGTACTGTTAACCTGGCATTTTTTGAGAACGTCCGTGATTTTAAGTTATCGTGGGTATTAGTTTGTCAATTCATGAAAAACCCCCGTTTTATGAGTGCCCAGGCACATCATGATATGCCATATTCTTTGATCGGACTTCGCCAGATAGATGTCAATGAAACGCAAGCAGGTAGTCGTCCAATGCAACTAAACTCGCATGAATAACCAAAGAGAATATAACCACTACGTTTATGGATAACTAATAAAAGAAATCTAAACTCACATCCAGTGATATTTTTGAATGTCTCTGTTCCGCTCACTCTCACAATGGGGTGGAACGAACAAAGAAACCGGTAGATATAGTCCACAGGTAACTTATTGTGCACTTGAGCTTGCGTATATGCGTTGTTTGTGTCTTAATAACAATTGCTCAAAATGACCAATTGTTGCTCAAAATGACGAAAACTCGTATGAAAATCTCTATTTTTCGAACCTGTATAGCATGTCGCAGAATGATCCTACAGCTTTGGTGCAATAATAACAATTGCTCAAAATGACTAGTTCTAACTAGGGTAGTGGAACCAATAAATGAACGATTAATGGTAGGTTTGAATTTTTTTTTCTCAGTCCTTTCTTACAATAACTCTTGGAAATATTTTTTTAATGCTAATATACTCAACAAATGATAAGTTTAAATCAAACCTTATTATTTCTTACCAGGAATTTATAAAAAAAATATTTGTAAAAAAATAGCGGTTTTGCCCTGAAGTTGAACACTGTGCCCTAATTATGAACATTCGGTGTCCAATTGTTGAACTAATGTTTTTCTTTGGAAATTTAGTGACTGTAAAATACAAAAACTAGGATAATATGGTAGATTTTACGATTGAATAATTTATTAAGAACTTGAATTAATAACAAAAACCGGCCAAGAGCATGTCGGGCCATGCTCAGTATTATAGGGTTCCTTAAGTAGGTGTACAAACGAATCAAATCGAATATTAATCATGGCTATTTTAGTTTTTGCAATAATCGGCAGCATTCGCGACTCAGAGCGTGTTGTTAGTAGCGCCATCTAGCGATAAATTCAAGAAGCCATATTGAAGAAGTGTGTTCAACATAACACAAAGTTACTTTTTGTGATTTTTTCAAAAAGAAAAAAGCTAAAGGAGCATTATTTGCTATGATCATTTTTCTCTAAGGTCAATGACCTTTGAACTAGGACGTTTTAAGTATTTTTCAGTTTTCTGTCTATAACTCAAAAAATTATAATCACATTATACTCGAAATAATTTTAAAAGAGAGTTTTCACAAAGGTCTATCAATGTGGAAGATTATAAGTTTCTACGTTGCATAGTTTAGAAATGGCAGGGGGGGGGACACATTGCAAGCCACTTTGGCGGGCTATATTTCGCAGATGGTACACCTGATAAAAAAGTGATGTATGAAACATTACCTTCATTTTAGTAGACCTATTCAATGATACCCCACACGAGGGGGAGCAGCGAAAAAATTTTTTTTTTCCCATTTCACATGTATGGGCGCCACCCCTAAAGAACGTAAAAACTATTTTTTTATTCTTTTAAAATTGAGATTTATATGCAGACTATTTTTGAACAAAATTTCATTTACTTATGTTTATAACTGTAGAAGTTATTAAGCTGTAAAGGATTAGGACAGACGGACAGACGGACGGACATGACGAAACTATAAGGGTTCCTTGTAGGACTTCGGAACCCTAAAAAGGGATATTAATAATCATAACTGTTTACAAGTTGTTTTGACCGAGTCGCTGGAATAACTGGGTGTCTGGGTGAACTGCTGCATAGCCAGTGTTGCCAACATCAAAAGTTCAAATTATCGCATTTTCTCGTCGAAATTATCGTTTTTTGACAAAATTATCGTACAATCTGTAATATCTACACAAACTACTAAGAGAACACTACGTGCGTGAATATCTATACAGACAGGAAAAAACATGATATTTTGACCACTTTTGAAATGTCGTTTGACTTTTTGGGGGTTTCGACGACTGTTGTAATGTTTTGAATAGTAGAATTTAATTGATTCTGTGTTTTTAGATACGTATTGTATCTAGCTTTTGGCCTAGGGGAGGGGGAATAGGAATTCCCTACAAGCACCAAAGATCAGCGCGAGCGGAGCGAGCGCGAATTTTTTTGGGTTTTTCTGAAAACGTCAGAGCTTTTAAAGTATGTTTTAAAAGAAGTTTTTTAGGACTGCACCTAAATTAATTGCGTTTTTCATTAAGGTAAAATTGACAAAAGCACAGTACCGAGATCGAAGCGTCTGTAGTTTTTGTTGGAGTTTGCAAAAACATCATACCATTTTGAAAGGAGTCTAAGTCTCCAAACTGTTTTTAAACTGGTTAAGCTAGACCTATGTACCTATAGCGCACGTGCGCTACAAGAGTGTAGCGCTAGAGCAAATATTTCTTAATACAATACGATGTATTTTAAGTGTATTCTAAAGCAATTTTAGGCTTTATCTATAGCATGACTGGATTTAGTTCTTACCACCCTTGGGCAGATTTAATTTACTGTTTCACACACTCAAGTTAGGTATAAGTCAGCTCTGTTTCTCATAAAACTCTTTTATTTTCCTTTACTTGGCTTTACTTACTCTATTTACGCAACAGAACTGTTACGATTTGTATTTGTTAATGAGGAATCTGATAAAAATAAAAGGCTGTTAGCTGACTTTAATAGTTTCTAACTGTTGTTTTTGGCAGAACGTCTTTTTCTTCTTTTTGATACTCTTTTGATGTTCTCTGAGCACTTGTTTACGTCAAATTTACTATCTCAAATTTAATAAATATAACAGTATTTAGGCTTTGCACATAATTATCGAGCTGAGTTTTATTTATTGTACAGTGTAAGGGCACCACTAGTAGTCATACATTATAAAATATTAACTTAAAAATCACTTTTCTGGCAGAACATTGGATAGTCATACGGCAACGATCAATCCCTCAGAAACTTCTAGTTTATCATCATTTTAATAGGGGTGTTTTACTAAAGACGTAGCTAAAAGGTCCTAGCAATCAGGCCATAAAAAAAACAGCAGTGAGCTAGAGTGAGCTACTGTTGTTTTCTCGTTTTAACAAACACAAACGCATAATATGAGTGAGGGAGAGAGAAACTTGCCTGTTGGTGTTGTTTGCGTTTAATTTTTCCTTACGAAAAATGCGTTTTGCTAGCGTATTTGGCGCACTGATGTTTTATTTATCCAATGCTCAAAATTATCGTACGTTTAACGTAATTTAGATTTTCGCTATCGTACATCGTACCAATGACAAAATTATCATACGCCCCCATAATTATCGTACGGGTTGGCAACACTGTGCATAGCCTAAACAGAGCCTCTCTGCGTGTCGTTCTCGGCATTAATCTGAGCAAAACCAAAGTCATGTCCAACATGCATGTCATGCCAAGGCCAATTTGATGGGGATGGGATGGCGTTCGAAGTTGTACAAGAATACGTCTACCCAGGGCAGGTTATCCAGCTTGGTAGACACAACTTTGAAAAAGAAGCCGAAAGAAGAATCCAGGTGGGCTGGGCAACACTTGGCAAACTTTACCGAGTCTTCTCGTCGCCTATACCGCAAAGTTCGAAGATGAAAGTCTTCAACCAGACAGAGACAGATTATTTTTGGTCTGTATCATTCTCACGGCCTCTTCAATAGTGTTCTGCTCATATAAGTCTTTCTTATTACCTCAATGCAATAAAATAAAGAAAACAATAGTAAGAAGAAGCAGTAGACGGCACCGGGCACATATTTGTTCACCGTTTATAACAAGACCAAAATCCAAACTATGTTTGGATGTATTCATTTAGTTCAGATTCTGGGGGTTAATACCCAGCAGATGAACTAGTAAAATTTGAAAAGTTCTTAAAGTTCAACTTTTAGGCATAAATCATAAAGATGAACAGTGTAAGTTTCTATACAAAAATAAAGTCTTAAAACTCTTTGATATAATTAAAAATATATGTTCAACTTTTGGTTACTAAGTCCACAGTTACGTTATGATCGATTTGTGTATTTTAGTTTTCCTTTATATGCAATAGATTTTGGTTTATAATGTCTGAAAAAAAGTGAAATTTTCCCAATAGATGAACGCCGTTCAACTTTTGGATAACGATAAAAGAAATGAATCCATTACTTGAACAGTAAATATTACAGTAAATTTAATAAGTAACACAAATCTGCATCTGTATAATGGAAGAAACATTAATCAACATTTTAGTGAACGTAAAACTTATTCAAATGATACTATACACTTTCTGTAATTTAATCAAAACCTTAAATTTTCAGTGCATTACCTTAACTAGATTTCCTTTGTAAGCGAATTTTTGGTGGGAGCCTCAGAAACAACGAATTATCATGAGCGCGTCGGTGGTCTAAAAGATAAAGTTTATTTTGAATTGGGTTCAAAAACTGTTGTTGTTTGTGGAAAAAAATGCCACCTTCACATTAATAGTATAGTATTCTCAATATTTATAATTTTCGACCAAATGTTCATCTATTGGGGGGTATTCATCTTTTGGTTCCACTACCCTATTTATTAACATTATTTTTTTCTGGCTTTGAGAAAAGGCCCAAAAATGTATTATGAACGCTGAATGTTCTTCTTTTAAAAGAGCGTTGTTTGGTAGGATCAAATGAGAGTGCACACCCTACTATATAGTGATCTGTGGTGCACACACTTGGTCGACTGTGAAAAACAAGAACATTATACAGGGGGATTTGTAATTCGACCTATTCCTTGAAAGGGGTTATACTAGAGCTCATTTGCCACAAAAATGGTCCCGTGAACCTGGGGGCGCCAGTCATTGGTTTTGGAGTTACAGTTTTAAGATTTTTTTGATAATTTCCGACTTCGGATGGAAAAATGCTAATTGTGAAAAATCTATCCTACTCTGGGCACTCGATTGGTACTTTTCTGAAAGCTGATGAATAAGCAATTACTATTACTATCATATAAAATTCATGGCCAACACTTTTATTACTTCGAAAATAAAGTCTTAAATCACAAATTATAAAACAATATCATCTAAGTACCCTTAGACCAACAGAAATAGGTAGACGGCGCATGTGTTAACAAAAGCGTTTAAAGATGTGATGCATGCTTTACAAACTTGTGTGCGTGACCTTGTGTTGCTCGCACGCAGTTGCCATGCATCTGTGTGCTTGGTAAAAAATGTTGCCACCGAAAACGAATTTACCCCATTTTCACATATTAAATATTATATTTTAAGGACAATATGTAGCAATGTAAATAAAACATATTTTTCTAATGATACGTTTAATAAAAGAGAATAATACTAAAAACCTTTGTGTTGTGTTAATTTCCGGTAGTACTGTCTTTTCTTACCGACTTCTGGGTAAACCATCTAATTTAGATATAAAGTATGATGGAATCTTATCTTTAGGTACTTTTCATTAACCTTATTCAATTTGTTTTCTGGTTTATGCCGAGGAAATTATACATACGTGATACACGTGATCACGTGTATCATATAACAGATGATTTTTGTTGCGATTTTGGGGATGGTCCCATAATAAAAGTTGTTCATACCGATTAAATTAAATTAAATTTATGACATAAATAATAACTTGCCATACCAATTTATTACAATAAATTGGGGTGTCTGAAGTTTTAAGCCATTAAAATAACACATCGTAATTAAATTGAGTACTATATGAAAAGTTCAAAATAAATAAAAACATCAAACCGATGGCCAAATTACGACAGTTACTAATCCTAATAACACCATCAGACCCAAACGTCACCCGTATTTTGGGGGTATTTTTGATGTCGATTTGCTGGTCACACCGATAACAATACGTCAGGTTTTGTGTTCCAACAGTACATTACGAAATTTTATTGTATTTATAATTTAAAATTACGTAAAATCAAGTACTTCTTTGTGAAATGTAATCCCGCAAGGCTTTTTTTGTGTCAGCGAGTTATTTTTACACGTTTTCACAACACAGGAAGGCATATCAAGACCATAAACAATACTGTCAATGTGACGTCTAGCGCGTTCGGTTTCTCGCGTCGCACTGGAACGCGATCAGCTTCCTATTTCAAATTCAGCTTCCTTTACCCTCATTGAATTAAGAAACCTATGGAAGTGGCCCATTCTTCTATATCCACCTAGTTTATACAAATATCTAATAAATCGTTATTGAATTATGAAACTATTCTTTGTCTCTTGTTAACCAACGTGTTATGTCGTCTGGTGAAAGAGATCGCATGCTATTTGTATATTCTCTGTTTGGCAACATCTTTACGGGATGTCAAAATACCTACGCCGCGTGGCAACCCCGCTTACCCCGCAATGTGGCCCATAGTACATGAGCTGTCATGTAAACAAACTAGGGCTGTTGATATTTTTTAAATATCAGATTTTCGATCTATCGATATTTTTAAATATACAATCGGTGTTCGATATATTAAAAAAAAAAAATATTTCGATATATTGGCCAAATTTCATGATTCTAGGTCAATGCGAAGTACCTTATAGGTTTTTTATGTGAGTTTGCGAGTATCAAAATGTGACATAGCCGTATGATTGCCTTGACCTAGAAGCTTGATTTTTTATGTCCTAGGGACAGCCGAACTTAGAATTTGATATAATTGCATTATTTATTACTACTTGAAAATGATTTTAATCAGCACACATCTCTGGTAGGAAACACGAGCATCGATATCGATACTTTTTAGTTTTGATGTCTTACTTCCCTAGCTATGGCCACCATACATTGAATTAAGAAACCTATGGAAGTGGCCCATTCTTCTATATCCACCTAGTTTATACAAATATCTATTAAATCGTTATTGAATTATGAAACTATTCTTTGTCTCTTGTTAACCAACGTGTTATGTCGTCTGGTGAAAGAGATCGCATGCTATTTGTATATTCTCTGTTTGGCAACATCTTTACGGGATGTCAAAATACCTACGCCGCGTGGCAACCCCGCTTACCCCGCAATGTGGCCCATACATTGAATTAAGAAACCTATGGAAGTGGCCAATTCTTCTATATCCACCTAGTTTATACAAATATCTATTAAATCGTTATTGAATTATGAAACTATTCTTTGTCTCTTGTTAACCAACGTGTTATGTCGTCTGGTGAAAGAGATCGCATGCTATTTGTATATTCTCTGTTTGGCAACATCTTTACGGGATGTCAAAATCCCTACGCCGCGTGGCAACCCCGCTTACCCCGCAATGTGGCCCATAGTACATGAGCTGTCAAGTAAACAAACTAGGGCTGTTGATATTTTTTAAATATCAGATCTATCGATATTTTTTAATATGCAATCGGAGTTAGATATATTGAAAAAAAAAAAGATATTTCGATTTATTGACCAAATTTCATGATTCTAGGTCAATGCGAAGTACCCTATAGGTTTTTTATGTGAGTTTGCGAGTATCAAAATGTGACATAGCCGTATGATTGCCTTGACCTAGAAGCTTGATTTTTATGTCCTAGGGACAGCCGAACTTAGTATTTGATATAATTGCATTATTTATTACTACTTGAAAATGATTTTAATCAGCACACATCTCTGGTACGAAACACGAGCATCGATATCGATACTTTTTAGTTTTGATTACTTACTTCCCTAGCTATGGCCACCATAACGGTGGCCCGGATATTGTAGGTATACCACGCTTATTTCGTAGGTATTACTGGTCCATAGGTACAAGTCAATGGGCCCATAGTACATGAGCTGTCAAGTAAACAAACTAGGGCTGTTGATATTTTTAAATATCAGATTTTCGATCTATCGATATTTTTAAATATACAATCGGAGTTCGATATATTGAAAAAAAAAAAGATATTTCGATATATTGGCCAAATTTCATGATTCTAGGTCAATGCGAAGTACCCTATAGGTTTTTTATGTGAGTTTGCGATTATCAAAATGTGACATAGCCGTATGATTGCCTTGACCTAGAAGCTTGATTTTTATGTCCTAGGGACAGCCGAACTTAGTATTTGATATAATTGCATTATTTATTACTACTTGAAAATGATTTTAATCAGCACACATCTCTGGTACGAAACACGAGCATCGATATCGATACTTTTTAGTTTTGATTACTTACTTCCCTAGCTATGGCCACCATAACGGTGGCCCGGATATTGTAGGTATACCACGCTTATTTCGTAGGTATTACTGGTCCATAGGTACAAGTCAATGATTGGTCGTCATAACTTGTGAAATAACACCTATTGTATATTTAAAAATATCGATAGATCGAAAATCTGATATTAAAAAAATATCAAAAGCCCTAGTTTGTTTACTTGACAGCTCATGTACTATGGGCCACATTGCGGGGTAAGCGGGGTTGCCACGCGGCGTAGGTATTTTGACATCCCGTAAAGATGTTGCCAAACAGAGAATATACAAATAGCATGCGATCTCTTTCACCAGACGACATAACACGTTGGTTAACAAGAGACCAAGAATAGTTTCATAATTCAATAACGATTTAATAGATATTTGTATAAACTAGGTGGATATAGAAGAATGGGCCACTTCCATAGGTTTAATTCAATGCGACCAATGCACAGATTACTACACATCTCTACTTGGTCTGTAGATTACTATATTAGTAGCGTAGACGCCGTCTACGATTAGTAGCTAGCTACAGATGCGACAGTGACTCCAGAGCTTAGTTTCACTAAATTGCCGCCCTACATTTTGTCGCTACCATCGCGTGTAGGTAGGTAGCTAGCTAGCTATAGCTATATTTGTAGGTCGTCGTAGCTCCATATACTGGGTGTAAGGGGAACGCACAGACCAAGTAGAGATGCTACGCATGGGGAACGCTTCCGAAAACGAAGATAGGTGCTGTAGGCGTAGCATGACCAATTCTATGTCTATTCTTCCAAGAGTAGACAAAGCTCTTTATATACGTCAAGATATCTCTTCTTCTCGAGCATGAGGCGACCCGTCGACTCGGGTTTCTACGTGGACAAAGTGACAGATCTTTTTCCATAGCAACGAGAACGTAGCTAGTGCCGTACAAATTCTACCAAATCCTACCATATTATTACGTTTCGTTATCTAGAAAAAAAGGTGAATCGAATAAGTTTTGAAACATTTTGTACGTAATTCAAAGCAACAACAATACGCATTATGTAGTCATGAATGTCAAGGTCGAAGGATGCGTTTTACAAAGTAGTGATGCGACTCGAGTCCGATTTTACCACTCGTGTCATTCGAGTCATTTTACAATTTTACTCGAGTACTACTCGAGTGATCGAGCCGTCGAGTCACTCGAGTGTTCACGAGTCACTCGTTCACTCGCCTCTAACGAGTCACCTGTCATAATACATGAATTAATTATTGCCAGTCTTACAAAAATCAACATTTTTAAATCGAAATTAATATTATATGCTAATAAAAATGAGCAAATATGGTCTGTTCATAAAACCAAATAACATTACGTTATTTGGTGAGTGATTGGCGAGTGAATCGAGTCGATATTTTTTTCACTCGAGTACGTTTTTTTTTCGATGTCACTCGAGTAAAAGTGGACTCGAGTCGCATCACTATTACAAAGTAAATTAATATTTTTATGACGTGCAAACAATAAAGTATACTCTATCTACTTTTTGTACCGAGAAAATAAACAGTTCCCGAGGGATGCGCGATAAGGCTTTCTGTGATAAGCCGAAGAAGCCGCGGGCATATTCAGCAAATTTTCTTATATGTAATCCAACTAATATTATAAATGCAAAAGTATGGATGTTTGTTTCGTTGTCCTTCAATTATGTTCAAACGGATTTGGATGAAGATTAGTACGTAGACCATAGGGTGTGCATTAACATAATGGAAACCTTTTTATCCTGGGAAGACACAGTTCCCGAAGGATGCACGATAGTCATTCAATACTTATTACGGATTACACGTGGGCAAAGGCTAGTTTTTGATAATAACTAAGGAGATAGCGACGATAGGATCCCGACATGTTATTATTGTTGTTCAAAAACTCCAATGAAACCAATTTAACAAGAATGTAGTCCTAATAAAACTAAAGAATAATTTTGTCTAGGACTCATGAGATGTAGACTAATTTCTTCTATTTGAAGAGAAACATGTCTACCCCTAACTGTCAAAAGTAGAGACAATATGTTCGTCACGCTCGACGTTGTAGACATGTGTCGATCGAAGTATAGAAACGTTTCTTTTCGTCATTATTGACATCGGCATGCTACGGACGGAAGAAATTAAAATCAAAATTATTCTTTAGATTTATTAGGACTACATTCTTGTTAAATTGGTTTCATTGGAGTTTTTGAGCAACAATGATAACATGTCGGGTTCCTATCGTCGCTATCTCCTTAGTTATTATCAAAAACTAGCCTTTGCCCGTGTGTAATTCGTAATAAGTATCGAATGACTATTGTGCATCCTTCGGGAATGATGCATGATTGAAGGACAAACAAACAAACAAACATCCATACTTTTGCATTTATAATATTAGTAGGATTACATATAAGAAAATTTGCTGAATGCCCGCGGCTTCTTCGGCTTATCACAGAAAGCCTTATCGCGCATCCCTCGGGAACTGTTTATTTTCTCGGTACAAAAAGTAGATAGGTACTTTATTGTTTGCACACCATAAAAATATTAATTTACTTTGTAATAGTGATGCGACTCGAGTCCACTTTTACTCGAGTGACATCGAAAAGAAACGTACTCGAGTGAAAAAAATAGCGACTCGAGTTCACTCGCCAATCACTCACCAAATAACGTAATGTGATTTGGTTTTATGAACAGACCATATTTGCTCATTTTTATTAGCATATAATATTAGTTTCGATTTATAAATGTTGATTTTTGTAAGACTGGCGATGTATTGAAACAAAACTTCAAACTTGTCGTTTTATTAAGCCTCAACTTATTGACAAAATGAAAAAATAATGAATTCAAGTATTATGACAGGTGACTCGTTAGAGGCGAGTGATCGAGTGACTCGACGGCTCGATCACTCAAGTAAAATTGTAAAATGACTCGAATGACACGAGTGGTAAAATCGGACTCGAGTCGCATCACTACTTTGTAAAACGCATCCTTTGACCTTGACATTCATGGCTACGTTCACTTACTACGCACTCAGTGTGAAAGTCGCCCGGTGCGAATATCGCTCGATCATTGACGATTTTCTCAGAGTTACTGAACGACTTCGGGCGACCTCATGAAACTGACACTAGAACAATGAAGCACTGACAATTATGACAATCGAAACCTCAAATTATCTGTCATTTCATACTATTATCTGTCAACATGACAGCAGGGCGTCTTTTACCCTACTATTTCACGGGGTGACCTGTGCGATCACCCGACGACGCCCGCTCACAATACTGAACGGTTTGGTGTGAACGCCCGGACGATCACTCCGAGTAACTGAACGACCTAAGAAAGCTCCGGGCGTCGTTCGCCGTCGTCCGACGATAATACTGAACGTACCCCATGACTACAAAATGCGTATTGTTGTTGCTTTGAATTACGTACAAAATGTTTCAAAACTTATTCGATTCACCTTTTTTTCTAGATAACGAAACGTAATAATATGGTAGGATTTGGTAGAATTTGTACGGCACTAGCTACGTTCTCGTTGCTGTGGAAAAAGATCTGTCACTTTGTCTACGTAGAAACCCGAGTCGACGGGTCGCCTCATGCTCGAGAAGAAGAGATATCTTGACGTATAGAAAGAGCTTTGTCTACTCTTGGAAGAATAGACATAGAATTGGTCATGCTACGCCTACAGGTAATTGAATTAAGAAACCTAAGGAAGCGGCATATTCTTCTATATCCACCTAGTTTATACAAATATCTATTAAATCGTTATTGAATTATGAAACTATTCTTTGTCTCTTGTTAACCAACGTGTTATGTCGTCTGGTGAAAGAGATCGCATGCTATTTGTATATTATCTGCTTGGCAACATCTTTACGGGATGTCAAAATACCTACGCCGCGTGGCAACCCCGCTTACCCCGCAATGTGGCCATTGACTTGTACCTATGGACCATTAATACCTACGAAATAAGCGTAGTATACCTACAATATCCGGGCCACCGTTATGGTGGCCATAGCTAGGGAAGTAAGTAATCAAAACTAAAAAGTATCGATATCGATGCTCGTGTTTCGTACCAGAGATGTGTGCTGATTAAAATCATTTTCAAGTAGTAATAAATAATGCAATTATATCAAATTCTAAGTTCGGCTGTCCCTAGGACATAAAAAATCAAGCTTCTAGGTCAAGGCAATCATTCGGCTATGTCACATTTTGATACTCGCAAACTCACATAAAAAACCTATAGGGTACTTCGCATTGACCTAGAATCATGAAATTTGGCCAGTATATCAAAATATCTTTTTTTTTTTAATAAAACGAACACCGATTGTATATTTAAAAATATCGATAGATCGAAAATCTGATATTTAAAAAATATCAACAGCCCTAGTTTGTTTACTTGACAGCTCATGTACTATGGGCCACATTGCGGGGTAAGCGGGGTTGCCACGCGGCGTAGGTATTTTGACATCCCGTAAAGATGTTGCCAAACAGAGAATATACAAATAGCATGCGATCTCATTCACCAGACGACAACATAACATGTTGGTTAACAAGAGACAAAGAATAGTTTCATAATTCAATAACGATCTAATAGATATTTGTATAAACTAGGTGGATATAGAAGAATGGGCCACTTCCATAGGTTTAATTCAATGAATGTGGCCCATAGTACATGAGCTGTCAAGTAAACAAACTAGGGCTGTTGATATTTTTTAAATATCAGATTTTCGATATATCGATATTTTTTAATATACAATCGGAGTTCGATATATTGAAAAAAAAGAAGATATTTAGATATATTGGCCAAATTTCATGATTCTAGGTCAATGCGAAGTACCCTATAGGTTTTTTATGTGAGTTTGCGAGTATCAAAATGTGACATAGCCGTATGATTGCCTTGACTTAGAAGCTTGATTTTTCATGTCCTAGGGACAGCCGAACTTAGTATTTGATATAATTGCATTATTTATTACTACTTGAAAATGATTTTAATCAGCACACATCTCTGGTACGAAACACAAGCATCGATATCGACTCTTTTTAGTTTTGATTACTTACTTCCCTAGCTATGGCCACCATAACGGTGGCCCGGATATTGTAGGTAGGGATGGGTTTAGACCCGGGAATTTTCCGAAAGGTGAGTTTTTTCCCAACTGACTGGGAAAAAACTCGGGTTTAAACCCATTGGTCGGGAAAATACTTAATTGACAATATTTGATTAAAGTAATCAAAATAATACATAATTTCCATTGTATGTGTAACCATTTAGATGTTTATTTCATGTAAAATATATTTTTTTATAGAAAAATCAAATTAGGTATATCATTTATGACATGATTTCGATGTTTAGATTATTTTAAATAATAGTTGCGAGCGGCACGTTTTGTTTGTTGTTATTTCCATGCATTTAGCTGTACAAAGAAAGAAAGAAAGAAAAAGATTTTATTCTTGCGCTCCATTTGACGCACACACTACAATACTTATACATAAATACTTTACAATTCCATGACAAATTAGTACTAGTAATTAGTATTAGTACACATTGATGCCTAGCACTTGGGCTAAACCTCTAATGCCATGATTATTTAAAGTGCGACTCTTTCAAAATCTTATAGTTATAGCAGAGCGTAAGTAAAACTACAGAGCAGAGCTAGAGTTCCTTAGGGCTTAGACTGTGGTTATAGTTAATAAAATTATAAAAAAAAAACATTAAAGGAAATCAAGTTTTGTCTGCTTTATATTTAAAAAAGTAGCCAACAGTTGAAATTGCCTTGTAATACAGGATGGAGAAGCAATGCCACATCATTAGATGGCATGCAAAAGCCAAAAGCATCATTGTAAGCTCTAGCAGACTTTTTCCAGAAATACCAAATTAATATTGCTTTATGAAGATTAGGATTGGATTACACATAGGGAGGACCCATCTGAAGAAACTGAAAACCGCGGATGGCAAAATTGTCACCTCTATGTTCGAGATGCTCGAAGAGGTTGAAGACTTTTATCGGCATCTGTATTCCACGAAAACGGCGAGACTAGCGGATCCTAGCAATGACGACAAAAGAGCCCAGCTCATGCGCCATTACACCGAGAATATCCCGGACGTTGACCAGGGTGAGATTAGGGCGGCTCTCGAGCAGCTTAAGAACAACAAAGCTCCGAGCGATGACGGAATTACCACTGAACTCCTAGAAGCAGGCGGGACTCCGGTACTGAAGGAGCTACAGAGTCTGAATAGTTCCGTCATCCAACAAGGCTCTTTACACCGGTGGCATGGAGCGGGAGTGCGGTGGTACTGTTCTTCAAAAAGGGAATAAAACCCTACTGAAGAACTACAGACCCATCTCACTCCTGAGTCATGTGTACAAGCTATTCTCGAGGGTCATCACGAATCGTCTCGCCGAAAGACTCGATGAATTCCAGCCACCAGAGCAAGCTGGATTTTGAAAAGGCTACTGCACCGTAGACCACATCCATACTGTTCGGCAGATCGTACAGAAGACTGAAGAGTATAATCAGCCTCTGTGTATGGCATTTGTAGACTACGAGAAGGCCTTTGACTCCATCTAAACTTGAACAGTTCTGGATGCCCTTCAGCGATATCACATTGACGAACGGTATATAGAGATGCTGTTGATGATGCTTATACAATGCTGCTACCACGACTGTTCAGCTCCAGGACCAAAAGACGAAGGCAATCCAACTGCGCAGAGGGGTGAGACAAGGGGATGTAATATCCCTGAAATTGTTCACAAACGCGTTGGAGGAAGTCTTCAAGACGCTGGACTGGACTGGACAGGGTATCAACGTTAACGGCGAGAACATTTCACGTCTCCGTTTTGCCAATGACATTGTTGTAATGGCTGAATCGCTGGAATAACTGGGCGAAATGCTGCACAGCCTGAACGGAGCCTCTTGGCGTGTCGGTCTCGGCATGAATCTGGACAAAAGTCATGTTCAATATGCATGTCATGCCGAGACCAATATTCGTCGAAGCGTCGGTACTCGAAGTTGTAACGAAATACGTCTGTCTACCTAGGGCAGGTAATTCAGCTTGGTAGACACAACTTCGAGAAAGAAGCTGACAGAAGGATCCGTTTGGGCTGGGCAGCATTTGGTAAACATCGCCGAGTCTTCCCGTCACCTATACCGCAATGTTTGAACACAAAGGTCTTCAACCAGTGCGTCCTGCCTGTCATGACTGACGGTGCCGAGACTTGGACACTGACAGTTGGGCTAGTCCACAAATTCAAAGTCGCTCAGTGAGCTATGGAGCGAGTTATGCTTGGATTTTCTTTGAAGGATAAAATCCGTAACGAGACTATCCGAAGAAGAACTGGAGTGACCGACATAGCTTGTAGGATCAGTAAGCTGAAGTGGCAGTGGGCTGGCCATGTCTGTCGAAGGACCGATGGCCGCTGGAGCAGATGAGTCCTTGAGTGGAGACCGCGAATCGGCAAACGCAGTGTAGGGCACCCCCCAGCCAGGTGGACCGACGACGTGATTGAAAGTAGTTGGGGGGGATGCAGAAGGCAGGGGACCGAGTGTTGTGGCGCAATTTGGGAGAGGCCTATGTCCAGCAGTGGACTGCGATAGGTTGAGTTTATGATGAAGTATTAAGAATTTAACATAAGTGTGAATTTAATCAATTGTGTTAGATATACTGCTTAGAAAAAAACGAATTAATTAGATTAGGATCACATTAGAGCACTAAACACACGTTTCGAAAGCAAATGTTAGCATTATATTACTTCACTTGTATAGAATAGTATTTTCCCACCTTTTGGGAATAAACCCGATATTTTCCATTTTTTCCCGTTTTTTCCCATATTTTTCTTTTCCACCCGTTTTTTTTTCTTTCCCTGCCCATCTCTAATTGTAGGTATAGCACGCTTATTTCGTAGGTATTGCAGTTCCATAGGTACAAGTCAATGGTCCAGGTGTCGACCGTCAAGACGTCAATTTAAAATAAAATGTCATTGTCATTTGTCGATTTATTATTTTTTGTTAGTGATGTGTCGATTCAAATATTATGACAATCGATTAATTGATAATTCCTATAATTAAAAATCGATTAATTAACTGATTATTATCGATTATTGTACTTTTCTTTTATTTTAAAAACATAAAACATAGAAAAAACTTTATTAAATTCCTAAAATATAAAATAAAATGCAATTCATATCATAGTTTTTAAAAGAAGTTATATCTAGTAAAAGTTAAACCTAGAACATTAAAAACTCACAGATCTCGCGCATTACACGATCTTCGGGGTGCTTTGAAAATGAACTCAGTTATATACCATTACAAAAGAAATAAACTACAAACACATACTAGATTTTTAATTATCCCAGAATACCTATAAGAAATGTGAAATCTAAAACTATCTTTAATCATAGAAAATAATCATTTCTTAAACAAATACAAAAAATATCAAAATTGAATTAATACGATGGATGCACAGTATTATCTTCGTAGAAATCGCTCGATTCAGGAGTAATAGTACATGGGGTGCTGGCCAGAAAACCTCCACGTGTGCCTGACGGCTGCTTGTCCTTCTGGACACGTCTGGAGGGAACGGCAGTTGTTTGGCCGGTGCATCCTGGGCACGGGCAATAAAATCCTTTCGAGGGATTAACCTTCGGGGGATTTTGTTGCCTGTGGCGAATATTCAGGCACGGAAGGGGCCCGTCCTGGGCCAGTGGGGAGTTGCTCCACGTGTCCGTCTGTTGCCAACAGAGGGCACAGTGGAGGAGCAGGGGTGGGCCCGGTGTGCACTCACCCTGCCACTGGGCAGGCAGCGGGGGGAACTGTCATTCCCTGCCCCCGTCGATCTCGTAACCCCAGGAGTGCCCGCTGAGTAGTGTTCTCGCGCTTCTTGGGACCGAGGGTCTTGGCTTCACCGCCCGGACCGCGAGGAAGAAAACCTCTATAAAAAATTACGGTTAGGTAGGGCCTGCGAACAGCAGACTCGGGGTAGTCTGCTGCCCAACCAGCAGCTGGCACAGCCAGCGTAGTTGGCGCAGCTGGTAAAGGCCCATGAGGTGAGGTGGCGTGCAGTGTTCCGTATGCGCCACCGAGGACGATGCGGTCGACGTTAGGCCGCACGGGTAGAAGGGGCTCGCCTGCTTGCGGCGGGCTGGTACCTGTCGGGGGTGGTTGTGTGAATACTCACGGGTTCCCACGCCCCCGGCTAAGGTATTTGAAGAACACCGTGGTGGTTTTAATCGGTAAGAGTCCGATACCCCGGGCGGAGTGCGTCCATGAGGATTTTCCCACGGCAAAAATAAATTTATATAGTAGTACATAGAGCAGCAGAAGGGTCCATATAACACGATTCCCACCGGCTTCTCTTTAGGAATTGCTTTAATACAGATCAACGTCATTTCTATGCTAATTTATTATTCTAAAGTACGAAAAAATAATGTAAAATTAAATTAAAAGTTGTTAAATTGTTTTTTATTTTATTAACGTGCGATCTTAGCTATTTAGGTACCTACGGCTTCCCTTTAGAAAATAATCACCCTTCGCCACTGGTTTATTATGTATTATAAGTATGTTATTACAAAAAAAAAATGTAAGTATTATATCCATTGGCAAAATTATGTAAGTATTATTTCATCATCTCTTTATAAAGTAGGTTATCATTTCTAATGTTCTTTTCTTAGGATATAATATCAAAATCTAACTAATAATGCAAACTTTTGTCAAAAACTAGTGTTCTAAATTATTATGTTTAATAATCGATTACATGATCGATTAAGAAAATTGTAATCGGTTATAGTCGATTATTTGTTATCAATTACGCCCATCACTACTTTTAATGTAAAATTAAAATTCTTATTTGGTGGTTTAGTAAATTAATAAATCAAATCAAAAAATTTAATAACCTCGCAATAAATTTGTTATTATTTGTATACCTTAGTTAATACTTTTAATAGCTTCTAATTTACTTTACCAATTCTGCAGTCATTCAGTGATTATTTAAAACCGTACGGTATGCGTTGAGTTCACTTTGCTATCGTGTGTGAAGTGTGAACAAATAAATATTTAAAAAATAACAGTTTACAGAACAGAATGGCTTTTTCATTTGGAGGAACGCCCAGTACTCAAAGTTCAACATTTGGTGCTGCCGCCAAACGTAAGCAAATTATTACACTTTGTAGAATTAGAGATGTATAAAATAAGTAACTTATAGGACAGTGTTCAAAGTATGAGACCTGCCCCCCCCTATCCAACCAGCGTTGCCAGATGTGCGATAACTATCGTAAATTTACGATAATTTCAAGTCCTTTGCGATAAAAAATAAAAGCAAAGTACCGCACAATCGTTTTACTAATTCTTATGATAATTTAAGTAGCACTGCGATAATTTTGAGGCAGAGTGACAACAACCAAAATTAACAATAAACTAAGGCATAAATTCTCGTCTCTTTCACTCACTATGTGTGATGCATAAGACGACTGAACAAGATGCACAAAAAAGACCAAAAAAAACCATGTTTTGCTTTCAACTGCATACCTGAGTCTGTTCTACTAATTTATTTTATTCAGTCTTTGTTCGTCGGTCGGTCTGTGTCAGTTCATTTCTAGTTCAGTCAGACCTAGAGTCAGACAGTCAGACTGAGTGCTATTGGATTAGTTAGTGCCCCAAGTCCTGAGCTCGCTTCGCTTGCTCTTACATCCTATGTTCTCTTAGTAACATTGCCTTTTGTTCACACACACAATCAGTAAATTTAAATTTCTACTCTACTCAAGGAGAAACGGAATGAACGAAAATGAATGAAAGCCTTAAAACCTTCCAAACTTCTATCAGAGTCGGATCCGCCCATGAAGGGTTTCAATAATAATAATCTGTGGAATTTGTGGTAGAAATTGATAAAATATTGGACATTATGTGAAATTATTATTGAATTTGTTTTTTTTTTCTCGAAAACTATTAATTTCCGCAACTTGAGATTTTACAAGAACTCTTAATACAGGAAAAAAAAATTACTAGTGCACAAATTTTTTTTGGTGGTTCAGTATGAGTAATAGAATATATTTCCATTACTTGTTCAACACTTATTTTTTTTTATCTGACTTAAAATCAGCTAAATATGGATATAATCTGTTCGTAATAACATCAATGAAAGCACGCGACGGCTGGCTCATACGGCTGCGGGTTTGCATCGGGGGTACAACCCCCTCCCGGACGGCCGCGTGAGCCAGCCGTCGCGCGCTTTCATTTATATTATTACGAACAGATTGTGTCCATATTTTGCTGATTTTAAGCCGGATAAAAAAAAAAAAAAAAAAAAAGTATTGAACAATTAGTGGAAATGTGTATACCGAACCACCAAAAAAATTTGCGCAGTAGTTAAAAAATATTCCTGTATAATGTAAACTTTCTGAAAAAAAAATATGAACTTCCAACTCGACATCAACAAATCCAAAGCTCAGCCTCTATATGTACTTCGTATTAGATTACGCGATCTGAACAGTGAACAGTGAGTACTGTTCAACAGAACTGTACTGCAGTCCGTACACATGCCATACCTACACCTAGAGATGGGCAGGGAAAGAAAAAAAAACGGGTGGAAAATAAAAATATGGGAAAAAACGGGAAAAAATGGAAAATATCGGGTTTATTCCCAAAAGGTGGGAAAATACTATTCTATACAAGTGAAGTAATATAATGCTAACATTTGCTTTCGAAACGTGTGTTTAGTGCTCTAATGTGATCCTAATCTAATTAATTCGTTTTTTTCTAAGCAGTATATCTAACACAATTGATTAAATTCACACTTATGTTAAATTCTTAATACTTCATCATAAACTCAACCTATCGCAGTCCACTGCTGGACATAGGCCTCTCCCAAATTGCGCCACAACACTCGGTCCCCTGCCTTCTGCATCCCCCCCCAACTACTTTCAATCACGTCGTCGGTCCACCTGGCTGGGGGGTGCCCTACACTGCGTTTGCCGATTCGCGGTCTCCACTCAAGGACTCATCTGCTCCAGCGGCCATCGGTCCTTCGACAGACATGGCCAGCCCACTGCCACTTCAGCTTACTGATCCTACAAGCTATGTCGGTCACTTCAGTTCTTCTTCGGATAGTCTCGTTACGGATTTTATCCTTCAAAGAAAATCCAAGCATAAATCGCTCCATAGCTCACTGAGCGACTTTGAATTTGTGGACTAGCCCAACTGTCAGTGTCCAAGTCTCGGCACCGTCAGTCATGACAGGCAGGACGCACTGGTTGAAGACCTTTGTGTTCAAACATTGCGGTATAGGTGACGGGAAGACTCGGCGATGTTTACCAAATGCTGCCCAGCCCAAACGGATCCTTCTGTCAGCTTCTTTCTCGAAGTTGTGTCTACCAAGCTGAATTACCTGCCCTAGGTAGACAGACGTATTTCGTTACAACTTCGAGTACCGACGCTTCGACGAATATTGGTCTCGGCATGATATGCATATTGAACATGACTTTTGTCCAGATTCATGCCGAGACCGACACGCCAAGAGGCTCCGTTCAGGCTGTGCAGCATTTCGCCCAGTTATTCCAGCGATTCAGCCATTACAACAATGTCATTGGCAAAACGGAGACGTGAAATGTTCTCGCCGTTAACGTTGATACCCTGTCCAGTCCAGTCCAGCGTCTTGAAGACTTCCTCCAACGCGTTTGTGAACAATTTCAGGGATATTACATCCCCTTGTCTCACCCCTCTGCGCAGTTGGATTGCCTTCGTCTTTTGGTCCTGGAGCTGAACAGTCGTGGTAGCAGCATTGTATAAGCATCATCAACAGCATCTCTATATACCGTTCGTCAATGTGATATCGCTGAAGGGCATCCAGAACTGTTCAAGTTTAGATGGAGTCAAAGGCCTTCTCGTAGTCTACAAATGCCATACACAGAGGCTGATTATACTCTTCAGTCTTCTGTACGATCTGCCGAACAGTATGGATGTGGTCTACGGTGCAGTAGCCTTTTCAAAATCCAGCTTGCTCTGGTGGCTGGAATTCATCGAGTCTTTCGGCGAGACGATTCGTGATGACCCTCGAGAATAGCTTGTACACATGACTCAGGAGTGAGATGGGTCTGTAGTTCTTCAGTAGGGTTTTATTCCCTTTTTGAAGAACAGTACCACCGCACTCCCGCTCCATGCCACCGGTGTAAAGAGCCTTGTTGGATGACGGAACTATTCAGACTCTGTAGCTCCTTCAGTACCGGAGTCCCGCCTGCTTCTAGGAGTTCAGTGGTAATTCCGTCATCGCTCGGAGCTTTGTTGTTCTTAAGCTGCTCGAGAGCCGCCCTAATCTCACCCTGGTCAACGTCCGGGATATTCTCGGTGTAATGGCGCATGAGCTGGGCTCTTTTGTCGTCATTGCTAGGAACCGCTAGTCTCGCCGTTTTCGTGGAATACAGATGCCGATAAAAGTCTTCAACCTCTTCGAGCATCTCGAACATAGAGGTGACAATTTTGCCATCCGCAGTTTTCAGTTTCTTCAGATGGGTCCTCCCTATGTGTAATCCAATCCTAATCTTCATAAAGCAATATTAATTTGGTATTTCTGGAAAAAGTCTGCTAGAGCTTGCAATGATGCTTTTGGCTTTTGCATGCCATCTAATGATGTGGCATTGCTTCTCCATCCTGTATTACAAGGCAATTTCAACTGTTGGCTACTTTTTTAAATATAAAGCAGACAAAACTTGATTTCCTTTAATGTTTTTTTTTTATAATTTTATTAACTATAACCACAGTCTAAGCCCTAAGGAACTCTAGCTCTGCTCTGTAGTTTTACTTACGCTCTGCTATAACTATAAGATTTTGAAAGAGTCGCACTTTAAATAATCATGGCATTAGAGGTTTAGCCCAAGTGCTAGGCATCAATGTGTACTAATACTAATTACTAGTACTAATTTGTCATGGAATTGTAAAGTATTTATGTATAAGTATTGTAGTGTGTGCGTCAAATGGAGCGCAAGAATAAAATCTTTTTCTTTCTTTCTTTCTTTGTACAGCTAAATGCATGGAAATAACAACAAACAAAACGTGCCGCTCGCAACTATTATTTAAAATAATCTAAACATCGAAATCATGTCATAAATGATATACCTAATTTGATTTTTCTATAAAAAAATATATTTTACATGAAATAAACATCTAAATGGTTACACATACAATGGAAATTATGTATTATTTTGATTACTTTAATCAAATATTGTCAATTAAGTATTTTCCCGACCAATGGGTTTAAACCCGAGTTTTTTCCCAGTCAGTTGGGAAAAAACTCACCTTTCGGAAAATTCCCGGGTCTAAACCCATCCCTACCTACACCTTGTTTAGTGTGGCTTTGCGATTTGTGAAGTGTGGAGCGGAGCTTAACATACTCAAAATAATTAAATTACATTACTAAATAGTGATATTATGCTTGAAAAATAGGCAAAAACAAGTGATAATAACAACTAATTATTATTACATTGCAATAATGTATGAGCACTGATAGCCTAGCGGTTGAACGCTTGCCTTCCATGCAGGAGGGTGTGAGTTCGATCCCGGCCCGCACCTCTGACTTTTCGAATTCATGTGCTGATTTATATTCGATTATCACTTGCTTTAACGGTGAAGGAAAAATATCGTGAGGAAACCTGCACACCTGAGAGTGCTCCATACAGTTCTCAATGGTGTGTGTAGTCCGCCAACCCGCACTAGGCCAGCGTGGTGGACTAAGGCCTTAGCCTTCTCATACTGAGAAGAGGCCCGTGCCCAGCAGTGGGACATTAATGGGCTGGTTATGTTATGTAATGTATGATTACAACAAATAAATAAGTTTTTTCTGCACATTTTCAAGTCTAATAATTTGTCTCGCCCAATATGAACAAGGCAGTGACTATCTATTTCATATTATCTTATGGCCAGGTGCCGTGCGCCAAAAACAGATAGCATTACCTTGTAATAGAGTTGATCAAGGGCGGAGCCAGGGGGGGGGGGGTCATGGGGGTCATGACCCCCCCCTGGGCCTAGGTAACCACAGTTTTTTTCCTGTGTACATAATTTACTAAATGAATAAGTATACAATGAATGAATGAATGTTTGTATGTGTTACGAGTACATACTAATGTAACAAGATACACATACAAATTACTAAATTGACGTCGCACCAGAATCCGTTTGTTCATTGTGAATAATATTCGCGTGATTTAAAGTTTGATTTTGCAGCATCTCTTCTTCAATCACTCCGTTACGTCCGATATCGATAACGAATCGATTGAATACTTAGCTTACCATCAACAACAGAAATAACTACTTATTCATATTCATATTATTTATTTGCATTCCACAATGTAAATTAGGTGATAAACATAATGGCTTAATAGCTAGTCACAATTATGGACCCTGTAGGGCACAGCAAAATTCAATACAATTAAAATTTATGTCATTATACCAGGCCCCTCAGAAAGTATTGCGAAAAAAAGTTTTTATATATGGGAGACTGGCCAGTTATAATGTTTTTCGAAAATATGATTATTTATAAGTAAAAATAAGTAAGTTCCAATTTAAAAATTTCCCTCCACATTTTTTGCGAGTTAATTCAAAGTATTGTGTCTCACTGAAATATGGATCTGCGCCGGGAACATTTTAGAGCTATGATTTTATACGATTTCAAGTGTCGCCTGAAACCGGATGAATCGTACGATAGACTTCAAATGGCATTCATGGATGAAGGCCCTTCCAAGGCAACCGTGTATTGTTGGTATAACGAATTCAAGCGCGGTCGACCAACTTTGGGGGATGACGAAAGAAGCGGTCGCCCTTTGACGGCTGTTACCGAAGAAAACGTGCTAGCAGTGAAAAATTTAATCCAAGACAATAGGCGAATTACACATCAGGAGATTCAACACATATTGAAGATTGGATCGGGAAGCGTTCACGAGATTCTACACAGCCATCTTCGCGTGAGGAGGATAGTATCACGCTGGGTGCCGCACAACCTCACCGATGCTCAGAAGCAGGCCCGGGTGGAATGGTGCCGTGATATGCTTAACAAATTTGAAGCAGGCTCGTCTCGGCGTGTTTACGACATCGTTACAGGTGATGAGTCCTGGATTTATCAATACGACCCAGAAACCAAGCGCCAGTCGACTGTTTGGGTGTTTCAAAATGAGCCAACGCCTACCAAAGTGAAGCGATCTAG